>OX384040.1:33180661-33843661 GCA_947534325.1 Agonum fuliginosum
CGCGCTGGTTTCGGACAGCTGCAGTAGTGGGGAAGAGAGTGGAATAGATGAAAACGGTATTATGGTAGAAAAAGTTAGATTTTTGCACATCTGAAAACTTCTTTCAGTAAAAACTGTACTGCTGAAAATATTTTCATGAAGCTTGGTTTGTACATAGACGAAAGTGTGCTGAACCGAATGATGTATGTAAAATGTACGTAGCATTTTTAGTTTGCCAGGTATGGACAATCACAACTGGCTAATTTAAATAATTAAATAAACACTTACGATTCCTTTTCTACCTACTACTACTTACCTGCAACAAAAAAATAAAATAAATATTTTACATCAATACAATCAAATCACACATGAATTCTTTGAAGATTCTTTCATGCTTTTGAATACTAAAGCAATCAAAGAATTATAAATTCTTTTCAAGACTCATTGAAGATTCAATTTAGCGGCACCGCTATTGACGGGCAATTCTTACAAAGATTTTTTTAAAATTTAGAAACAAGAAAGAATTTTCAAAGAATCCGTGTGTGAACAGGGCATAATCAAACGTATCAAGTTTAAATCTCAACAAGTATGAAGTGCGTATGTCATACGTCAAGACGACATCACAAAATCTAACATTTAGACTTCCGCATTAAATGTAGAGTACCAGACTAATATACTTGGCAAACATGCACCACATATGTTTTCAATGTGACAGGTGCATAATTTGGCAACTGCGCAAGAGATATTTATTATTTATAAACACTAATCACAGTAGAAATAGAATACGCAATTTAATACAAAAATGTATTACATTTTTATTATCTAATGGCATAAAATAATAACAATTTGAAACACTCAGAGTTTTTCTTTCTGTCTGTAATAACTTCTAGCTTAGTTTTAATCTAGCACAAGTTTTAGTATTTGCGAATTATAACTAAAGTTTTGGCAGTTTAATCTTTAGTTACTGATATGAGAATGTAGTGTCTGTTTTGTAACTACGACTAAAGTAACTAAAGAAGCTTTTTATTTATGAATCCTAGAAAAAATCTGGTGTGGTCAGCACAAGACTTCCCGCCATACTCTACTCTTTTTACTACTATACTACTATACAAATATAATTATAGGTTAAAATGAAGTATTTGATCGACTGGTTGGGATCTATGAAAGGTATAGAAATTATAAGTACTTACAAATATATTTTTTGCACTTCCGGGACTAAAACTGTTCTTTAGTCTTTATTTTTAGGGACTAAGGTTCTTAATTTGATCCCAAGGGATTATTTCTCATATTTAATCCCGTTGTCAAGGAATTGAATTAATTAATCCCGTTGTCTATGGTAACAATATAAATATTTACTGTCAAAATTACAAAATGTGTATTCTTTTAAACTATTTTGCATTCGTTTAAGGATGAAGTGCAAAAATAGCGTATATACCACAGGACTAAAGTACCTTTAATCCCTCAGGTGATTATTTCCCTCACCTTCGGCTCGTGAAATAAACTTCACCCTCAGGATTAAATCATGCACTTTAGTCCCTCAATATATAATATACTATTAGTCATGTAATAAACTAGAAGAAGATATAATTAATGTGTCACTATTGTCACTGTTACAGTTTTTTAAATGTGACCAAAATCATTTCAGCTCTGCGCATTATCCTGAACTTTCTAAATACTAAGTTTCATTATTCTATATTTAATCATTGATTACTACAGTCGATTTTGATTACAACAATAATTTATTTAGTTTGTTGTAATCAGTCCTGTCCATATTATTGTATACTTTTCACAAAGAAAACTTACAAATAACTGCTCATCTTGTACAGTCTTTCACTGTTGTACAGTCTTAAAGCCAATTGAGGTAATCCGTTATAAGTTCTTTGTTCAATTTCACAAATGAGACACCAGGATAAGGTTCCTCTAAGAATCAAGGCTAGTGCCCACGCGTAGTGTTTACGTTTACGTTGTAGTAAAGTGGCTTCATTTTAATTTGTCGCCTCGTGTAGTCTGAAGTTCAAGTCTCTTGCGTCGTGAACTTACCAAGTGCCGCCCTCCCTTGGAGACTTTCGTTAATTCCACAATATTCGAGACCAGTTGCAGATGCCATTAGAAGAAATGCGCAAGCATTGTAGTTCTGAAGTTTTCGCAAAAGTACAGCTACGAAAATGTGCTTCTGTATTTTATATTTACAAATAAAACCAGATCTGTTTTGTGTGGAGACGTATTAAATGAATATCCATAGGGTTGCACTTTACGTAAGTTTTGTTCCTTTAAGGGTCTCGTCTCCGTATCAAAATATTACGTGTTTAGAGGTGTAGCAGTTTCTGCTTTACTCATTGCATATTCAAAATTTGACGGAAAAACAGGTACTAGATATTTGTGAAAGAATTAATGCATCTTTAGAATAGATATAAAAAATTAATGAAAAGTGTGTTTTAAGCAATTTTGCACATGCTTTATCTTATTGTTAAGAGATTTATTAGAAAATTATCTGGGCATAAACCTAGTTGCATTCTTCGTCTGTAAATAAATTTATGAAAATAAAACTTCATGAGCATTTTAGAAATTGCTAGACTGCTTTTACGTATTATAGTGAGCGTTTCTATGCATTAATTGAGCTACGTGGAGTCGATGACATTTTTACAATGATAACTTTACACTTAACTTCCTTCATCACCACACTTAACATACTTCTTATTCTCGAGCTAAAATTGCAATATATTGTTCGAAAAGGTTCAAAAATTATTTGCTATGTACACATGTAAGTTAAATATTCTAACAGAATAATCGTTGTTTCTTCGAATGACGAAAATTCATTCTTGTAGATCCTTCTAAGTTCTAAACTGGTCTTGATTCTCTTCCAGACAACCAGACAACACTCGTTTTTTCTTATCAGTTCTGTTTTACTGATAAGAAACTACCTGCTCTTTCGACTCACTATTACAAACTTGTGTTTTGTCACTCAGTGTTGGCTTTCGGAAGTTGTTCAAAGCTATGCGGGGCAAATTACCAAGGGGCGAAGTCCTATTTGCTTTTTGACAGAGTGACACCGCGTAGTATCTTGTTTACATAGAGGTAGAAGTGTGTGATGGAAACACGAAAAGTGGGTGGAATTAAAACAGAAGTTTAGATGAATATATTTATTATTATACGAAGCAAGCTTTTAATATAACATCCCTAACATATTCCGACTGAACTGACTTTTAGGAACAACTCGAACTCGGTTGTAGTTGCAACTCGGATACTGTTCGATGCATATTTTTACCTTCCGCTTACCTGTAAAGGAAGGTATTGGAATCATGCAAAAAATCGGGTGGTGAATTTTTAGTGGATGAGCACGAATTAGGGTCCTTACAACTCATTTTTGATAGTTTCACGATGATGTCTGTGTGTATGTGTGTGTGTGTGTGTGTGTGTGTGGTCAAGGGTTGTTAGTCGCATAACTCAAATACGAATTACCCGAAAATTTTGATATTTGGTATTTAACATTTGTATATAAATTGGAAGAGCTCCCTAGATTTTGGTACAAATATCTTCATCGGAAGTGATATTTTTTGAAGATTGAAAAGGTTAATTGTCAAAATTGTATATAAATTTGGAAAAATATAGTATTTATTTGTAATGAGAATAAGAGGAAAAGTTATTTGTAACTTACGTTATAAAAAAATTGTCTTTATCTGGTAGCATTAAAGAACTGCAGTAAAATTTAAAAAATAAATTTATCAAATAAAACGTTGATATCTTGTAATCCATGATCGGTTGATTTTTGTTTCTGCGCAAAAAATATTGACAGGTGAGACGGGTGACAAGTTGGCATACTAGCGCTATATAAGTCCTAAGTAAGATATTAAATGTAGTAATTGAACGGAGGATGGCTTCAACACAGCAGAGTTTTCCTGTGAATGAATCTTTTTATTCAGGTGATGCAAATTTCTGTGTTTGAATATTTGAGATTTTTATTTGTATATTTTAAATGGGCACCGGATTGAACGTATACATTTCTGTTTAAAGTCTAGATATGGCGGAAGGTTGTGTGATGGCCACGTCAGATTTTTTGTATACGTTGTTATGGACACAACGGTCATCCCCCACCAACTCCCACCTTTTTTGTAAGGGTGGTATCTGAGGGGTTGAACCAGTGTCTTGACACAGTCGTAGAATAAACACCAGTAAAACCACTACAAGTGTATATCATTTATGGTCCTTCGAGAAACTCATTATATCACAAACAGATACAATGAATATTTAAACAAGATCTTGTTGAAACGATACAATCCTTGAGAATTGTTGTGGATTGCTTTTGAACAGACGTTTTAATTGTTGTAATCAATGAATTATGGCTCTAGGAGATGACACTCGATTGTTGACTATGCCACACTTTTTGAATCCTCGAGCAACTAACTTGGAGGGGTGAGGGGGCCACATAATCTGAAGTTAGAAACATTTGAATGAAAATTCAATTAAACTTATATTTTATAATAAGTTTCTTTATTCAATTTTACCGATTGAAACTATTATTTTTAACACGAACATCAATTTAAAATAGATTTATTCATTTGTGTACTAAATAGTTTTAAAATTATTGTGACGTTTCGGACTCGCAAAAATAAATTCATAACATGTTATTATTATGTCAATAAATAAAATATAATATAAACCACGTAAATAAAGTTCTTAAATACCTATGATAGTAGACATAATTAAGGTAGTATCTATTTAAATTTTGAACCCAATTTGATTGTTTCGAAGTAAAATTGTGTGACATGGAAACACATACAAAATCAACAGAGTATCATATCCTCTCTTATTATACTTCGTGCTCTGAAATAAACCAACAATCAAAACCAATTTTGTCGTTTTATTATTGTAATCATGAACATGATTAAGTATAGTAATCAATGTGTTATGTGGTTTTTAATTATTCTCATATTACTAATAAATACCTGTTCAGACATCAGATACCACCTCCCTCCCCAATGAATACATTATAACGTATCACCCCGGGTTAACCTATGACCCCGGTCTCCGGTACGTATTGTTAGGTCCCTAAGGACCCGCGATAACAACCCCCTACCCTGGCGGGGTCACGACCCCTGAATAGGACCTAGCTTGATTTAACGTCATGACATTTCTCACAATGTTTGCGATCTATATTTATTTTGTCGAGATAAAAGGAAATAAATTGTTGTGGTCGCGAAAATATGGAACACGATTTTTCAAATATGTGAAAGGGAGCGATGTTCAGATGTTTAGGAAGAGGGTATTTGTCGGGTGTACTGTTGGGTTCTTCATTACAACAATATGAATTGATTACAAGAATTTTTTCACATTTATTTTTTGGTATTTGTAATCAGTTTTAGCAGTGGCGGCCGGTGACTTTTTAAAGGTAAGGGCTGCAATTTAAATAAAAATGCGCTGCAGGCCAAATTTGTTTTGTACAAGGTTAAATACCTTTATATTTAAAGTTAATTTTTATTAGGGAAGAGAAACTTCACAATTTATCCCAGTTTTTGTACAAAAATAAATACAAATTTAATTATAAACATAATTATATGAAATATCACAATCAATATTAATAAAATAACAATATATCTTTAAAAATATACAGTTGTACGCCTTATAATTTCAACGCAAACTATTTTGTACCTTTAAACTACACGCATTTATGTTCACCGTCACCGACAGAGCTGCGTCCGTAGCAGCCCCGTTGCTCACTGTATAACCCACACATTGGATATCATTCCCCTCACCGGCACTTCTGCCTAAGTTCGAGGGCTGTTGCGACAACAGCCCATAGAACGAAAATGGGTATAGCGTTGACTCACACCGCGTCAAAGTAACATCAATAGTAAGTCTACAGGCGCAAATTTTTAAGTTACAAGATATATTTGATGGATAGATAGATAATGTTGTTTATTGATATTATTTAAATAATGTATCAGAACAGTTTCATTTCCTACTAGGGGCTGCAGCCCCGCAGCCCTTACCTACGAGCCGCCACTGAGTTTTAGTGATAGAAGAAGACGTTTATTACTTGCAATAGCTGCTGCTGCAGTAGAAAATATTCAAACAATTGCCATTAAAAAGAAAAATTCAAAGAAGAGTAAAATATTCTCACGAAAATGGTTGCTAAGAAGAACTTAAGGACGGGGAATACTAAAATGTTGAACGAAGAACTAAGAATCGAAGATTCTTTAGCATATCGAAATTTTCTCAGGCTTACTAGTGAACAGTTTGACATTTCGTACAAGAAATTAGAACCTGTCCTAAATATTTCGCACAAAAACTTAATATAAAGACACTGTACAAAATTTCATACAAAGTCCGTCTGACAAGATCCATTATATTTCGTATCAAAATTTAATATTAAATTTTGAACAAAACTTTGTATCGTGTCAGACGGGCTTTAAATAAAAATGTGTACCTGCCTGGACTGGGATTCAAACCTGAGTTGTGAAAACGACACTTTTAAATATTTTTGGTTAAAATATAAACAATAATCTTTAGAATCTTACCACATAACTTCTACTCTTTCAAGTAAAAGACTAACAATTACAATATTCGTTCTCATTCGCATGGCGCAGGCTAATTGAACCAATTATTAACAGAATAAACAAAGCTTCATCTTAAGCAGCCTTAATGACTCTAATTAATAAGAGCAATGTGAGTCTTAAGAGGCCAAACTAGACGCAATACGCCGACGACCAATTTTAATGAATGAAATTCTTAGAGAAAGCGCAATAATGTTTTTCATTGTTACAGATGATTCTTGCATTCTTGGAATGCATGACATTAAAATATATTGTTTGCATTTAACCCAACATAAGAGTATGAGATTATACCGTGTGTGCGGTTATCAGTCGTGGAATAGTGGAGTACAAACCATAAATGGTCACAGCCCTTAAAAAAGCCGTAACTTAAGCATAAACCGTGTTCACTTCACACACGGATTATTTGAAGATTCTATCAAACTTCTAAATCATGCAAAAAATCTGATGTGGCCAGCACAAGACATCCGCCATACCCTATACTGTTTTTAATACTATACAAATCAAGATACAAATATATAGGTACTTACAAAAAATATATTTTAGTCATTTAGTTAACAGTAGAAATGTAAAAGAAGACATATATGAAGATGTATCACTATTGGCACTATCACTCGGTCACTGTCATAATCATTTAAATTTTTCGTAATAACAATTGTTAAACAATCATTAATCAAGGACAACAAGATACTGAATTTCATATACTCTAAATTATAAATAATATTTTAATTCCTAAAGTACTATGACAGAACAATTTAAAAATGCTAAAAATTGTAGATAATATAATCTTTCATTTGAAATAAAAAATAATGCGATAAATTAATTATTTATCAAAACATTTAAGAAAAGTACTACTTCCAGTTTGGGGATTGCTTCCAAAAAATAACAGGGTTCTTAAGAAATTTAGATACAATTTCTACTTTTTCACAAAGAAAACTTACAAATAACTGCTCATCTCTTACATTCGTTCACTATCGTACAGTCCTAAAGCCAATTGAGATAATCTGTTATACGTTCTTCGTTGCAATAGAATAAAGCCATTTCACAAATGAGACACTAACCGTTTGAAAGTACATTGCATGATACGCTAGCGTTTGTTTGAGCTGGCTGGCCATTGCAAGGTGAGCTTGAGCTTTCGAGTGAACTTCGAGCTTTGATGTTATACTTGTTGCACGAAGCTTCACTGAAAGCTCGCGTGTGCACAAGCGGTGATCAAGAGGTGTATGATAAATAAATCAGGTGATGTAGAACATGATTGTCTAAAATGATTGGTGAGGGAAATGGTAAAAGCTGAGTGCGTTATGGGACTGATTATGGTTCTGACAATTTATATTCGAATCCAGTCAGGTAGGTTATAATGTATCCTTTTTATTTCGAATTTTTGATATTTTGGTTTAATGAACGCCCTAAAAAAATGTATTTTATAGAGAATTGTTCTTAAAATTTAATGAAAGAAACCGGAAGACAATATTTTTATTCGTTCAGAAATTACAGTTGATTAAACACAAAAATTACGAAAAAAGCAAAAAAATCAACTTTAATTTTTATGAAAAAAGTGCTAATTTTAGAAGAGCCATATCTCGGAAACTATTGGTCGTACAGAGCTGGGCTTAAATTGCTGCAAATGTACGAGTATAGGTACTTAAAAAATGATAACATCCACTATATATCGAAAACGCATAGTTTATTAGTTATTAGGCAACAACTGAAAAAATTCCGAAAATTTTGCAGATTTTTACGTATTACGCAGGAAGCACAGGTTTTTCGAAGCTGCAAAATTGGAATCACATTACCCTAACTGATCCTAACAACATATTAAAAAATCAGAACTACATAACGCTTTGCGATTTTAATGTCTAATTTGACTGGGCTATACGATATACCAATATTTGAAATTCTTTTGCTCGGCCATTTCTCCCGTATAAAACATTCTGTTATTTGTTTTGAAGTGTCACAAGTTGGGTAAAAGGCGTACGTATGTATGTACGTATTATCAATCAGTTTAATAACCAGTGTTAGGTTGTAATGACACCACAGATGCAACCAATAAATGTAGTCGTTTTATCCAAACACAACATGATCGTAACCTATCGAATGCTATCTCCATCGCGGTATGAAATGACCACTTGATTTTATCACTTTGTTTATTTGCAATATCTTGGTAATTTAATACGAACAGGGAAGTAATTCATAGATTTTTATTTGAATAGAGCAAAAGTAGGTAGTGCTGTATCATAATTTATCAAAAGATGTGGGTATATATTTTTCTTGTTTGTTCAATTAATATAAAACATGTCGTTATGCTAATATACCGCGTGGGTTTATAAACTGTCATTTTCTTCTAAATGAACAAAGCTGTTTCCGTGCGGATGTGACGTCATCGTACAATAAGCTCCAGATAAACACGTCACAGGTGTACTTGTAAACGTGAAACGGAACCGGTAAACGACAATGTAAACCGGTAACTGAAACGTAGCAGCGTTGAATTGAATTCTATGGAAGCGTTATCAAAATCTTGAAAGGATTGTTACGCCTGAAATGTATTTACACCTGGAGCTACGAGAAATTTTGTAAAGTTAGTGAAACGTTACAATTTTCCTGAGAAATGAAATAATTTATATGCAAATAAATAAACTAACAACAACGATTGAGACATAATCCACTATAACTGTTAAAAATTTGCTATGGCCAGCACACGACCTTTCGTCTAATTTTGCTTATTCCACTAATCTAATAAATAGTTTTACATTTTAATAGTTTCATGTTCATGACTTCATGTAATATGTAAACGATAATGTAAAGATGCAAGCAAAAGATGTCAACTGTACTGTCACTGTCATAATCATTCAAATTTTGTGTAGAAACAAACTTCATATGATCGTAGACAACAAGATACTGGAATTTCAAAACAATAGAATATTAATTGTACACTATTTTATTGGTAAATACTACAAGATTCAGCAAATTGTATTTAAAATTAACTGTACCCATAGATAATTATATTTTCTTTTACTTTTAATTGCAAAAATTGTCATAAATAAATAATGTACCAATTTATTAAAAGAAAACTATATCAAGTGTCAAAAAGGACTACTTCCGGTTTGCGGATTTCTACCAAATTTTTATCCGGTGTTAAGATCCTTATTAAAACCTTAAATATGAAATTTGGTTATTAAAGGTTTAAAACTTTTTAAGTTATTGTGGACGAAAAATCGTCACATAATTCATACGTCCATACATACATACATCCATACGTACACACACAAACACAGACATCATCGTGAAAATTGTAAATTCGTATTGTAGACGTGCTTATCCACCAAAGACTCATACTGGAAAATTTTGACCCATCACAATACCTCTCTAATATGAGGCAAGAGGTAAAAACTGACCAAAATTTAAATTTAAGACTGATTTTGCACATTTTTTGAACCACACAGTATCTTTTCAAGTACAGAAGCACTTCAGTAAAAGTTATTGCGCCCTTAAAATCTTTTAGAAAGCATCAGGCATCACTAAATATAAACCCCAATTACACATTCAGTGAATTTTCCTTGCATTGAGTGCATTTCCGTAGCTCGAGATCATTACGAGGCCCTCGATCGCTTGGGGGTAAATCCCATCGAGTTATTTCCACGAGATACTCCTCGTCTAAAGTATTTTATAGAAATTTTAAAATAAAATCAAGAATCTCGCTGCGCGCAGGTGAATGGCTGCACTCATCCTAATTTTCCTTTCAATTTCATTTGTTCGCGCCCCTACAATCTTTTATCTCCTGTGGGGTGCTCTCGTGTTATTGAATTTGCTGCTGGTCTTTGGAGCTTTTTTCAACTGAGAAAGAATTTATTTGTCCGATAGATCGAAAGAGGAAGCCTCCCTCTTATTATAGACTCTAATTGGATTCCGACTATGTTCTGCACAATTCTCAAATTAAATTCGAGGTGGACCGTTTGTCGAAGATGCTCGTTACCAAATTAGATTTTATTACTTTTTCAAATTCTTTACATTACTTAAGTTAATCCTCTACCCATGGCAGAAAACAGTCAAAAACATTGATTTCGCACGCTATCCTATAGCGTTTATTGTTTTGTTATACATAAAAATTACAAATAATTTATGTTTGAGAGTCTTCGCGCTTCACTGTACAGCTTTTATTTATAAGTGAATTAACTTCAAATTTTAATATGTTGTAATGTAACAAAGCTTTAAAATACTAATCAATAAGTTAAATTCCTAGTTGCACCTCTGATTACAACAATCGCTGTCTGCTTGTTTCCTTCTTTACTCTACATTTAACCAAACACAACTCGGCGCTATGACGTCACATCCGAGTGTGGCAGAACGATGCTTTTATCAGATGAGAGCAAAACCAACAGACACCACAGCTAAACGTGCCTTGTTTTCATATCAGATACAAACAGAACAAAAAGATATCAGACAGTGTCAGACTGTCTTAGTAGTGTTAGATTATATACGTCATATACTAGTGGTTATGATGAATGATGAAATACCCTAGAGAAGGGTTATGTAGCACATTGTTGACGAAAAGAAGTAATACAAAATACATAAAATAAACTCGGCAACACAATTAGGAGAACATTTGAAAATCGTCATAACTCGGCGTATTTTCAGTCGATTTCGATGAATCTTCGAGGGCGAAAAACTTTGAAGTGTCTACTTTAAAGTCATGCATGCGAACTTTAGCGTCACCCCTTCCGCCCCCTCCAGCACCCCTGTGCTTTTAAATCGAAAAAATGTCCAACTTTGAGGATGTGTACGGAGTTGAAAATTTTTTTCTCGGCTCGATTCACCAAAAGGGCACTAAAATTTGTTTAATTGCCTGTGCAGGACTCAAAGAACGAAGTTCCTACGACGATTTGGCACAAAGTTATGGGTGTTTTATGCCCGTTTGGTAGATCGAGTTGACCATTTTTTTTCAACTCCGTACACATCGCCAAAGTTGGACGTTTTTTGGCCCAAAAACGTGTTTCTTTTTGTTCGGGGGTTGAAGAGTTCGAACAGGGATAATCCTAATCTGAGTTTACCTCCTTAAGGTAGAGCCAAAATGGGTTTTTTCCCCGAAAGAATCGTCCAATTTGGTTGAAAAGTTGCTGAGTTATGCGCTAAAAACCTCAAAATGCACTCTTTTTCGAACACTCATAACTTTGTGTAAAATCAACGTTCGTTCTTTGAGTCCTGCACAGAAAATTGAACAAATTTTAGCGCTCTTTTGGTGAATCGAGTCGAAAAAATCAATTCAACTCCGCACACATTGTTGGACATTTTTTCGATTTTTTTCACAGGGGTGTTGGAGGGGGCGAAAGGGGTGACGCAAGTTCGCATGCCCTCGAAGATTCACGAAATAAAAAAATACGCGAGTTATGACGATTTGAAAATGGGTGAAATTTCACCTCATTTCAAGTGTTCTTCTAATTGTGTTGTCGAGTTTATATCATATTACGAAATTGTTTTGATTACAACAATCCATAAATTCATCAGTGTTTCAACAGAAGCCGTTTTTAATTCCTCCCTGGGGTCTTGGGCCCTGCTACGCACAATTTCCCCCCTTGACCGGCCCTGTTCATTACTTAACTTGGTGAGGACACCTGCAACGTCAGCGTAGAAAGAACATCCTGCAATTTCTTTCCAATCAAGAGGGCACTGTAAAAACAATTCCTTCTAATGAAACGACACTGTCGCTGAAAGTAGGGGGAAGGGAGGGGATAAGAACAATCAGGAAGATCAGGAGAACGTGACATAGCCGTAGATAAAGTCTTTAATAAGGAAAAGAGAAAAAGCTCAACAATAGAGATGGCCGAGTTAGGAATTTTAAATTGGTAAACAATATAAATCGAGCGTACATAGATTATTGCCCACGGATCACATTATAGCGCAGTGCGCCATAAAAAAAAACGTCAAATTAATGCAAACAGTTTATATTTTTAAATTTTCCTCATATAAACTACTAATAATTCTATAAATAACCATTTTCTATTATTAGTTGTACCATTTTTTATTTAAATAACATCATTTTTACTTACATTTAACATAAATTATTTTGTAAATGTTTAATTCAATAATGACAACTTTGACATTTAGATTTTTGTTTATTTCCGGATTTTTTTTGGTATCTTAGCAACAATCAACGAATTTAGACGTGTTTTTAGCCCTCGGCTGACGCTCGGGTTCAAAATCACGTCTCAAGCCATAAAAGCTTCCTTACACACTTAATACATAAATAAATATAATACTATAAATAGTAGGTATCTAAAATTGTAATTTAGATTTATCTAAGCGTCTATGTTCCATAATTTACCTTTAGATCGAAAATATAATGACTTCTCTCAAAAAAATTGCTGGACGTAAAAGTCTAGTCAAATAAGTGACATTCTAACGCACAAAAAATAGCTAGGGCCGCATTGGATTTCTTGAACTCTAACTAATTGAGTTGATTCGTTAAATTCCTTAAACTCTAATACATAAATGATTGAAAATCATGAAATTTGTAGGTTTTTATGAACCGTATAGCTATTGAAATATGTCGCAGTAAATTGATCACAACAGAGAGGCAGATTATCTGTTCCACGCGAGTACATTCACTCCCTATCTTTCACATGATTGAACTGAATACAATCTCTCAATTCAGATCAGTCTGAATATGCTGATAGCAGACAGGGATGGTGTATTGTCTCTACACCATGCATTCATGGGGATAGGCGCCATAAAGCATAGAAAATTAAATTTGACTTTGTAAGAAATATGTTCCACCTGGCAAAATAAAATCCCCAGAACATTTCAAGAATGTGAACTGGCTTGTTACTTGCTATATTAATATCCTAGTGATTGCTAAAGTAAAATTATCTATATAAGATTCCAATGTTAGTAATTTGGTAATAATGTCATCTCTGAGATGTTAGAATTGAGTATGTAGTGCTCAGAATATGGCTAGTATATCACTTAAAGTACAAGAATAAGATGTTTTTCGACGATTGACATTAAAAGTGCTGTTTTTTGACAGCTTACAGTTAGCAAAATGTCACTTTTGCTGCCTAGGCAGCAAAAATAGTAAAAAAAGCCTAGGCAGCAAAAGTAATTGTTACTATGGTGAATCAACAAATTTGACATTTTTAAAATTCATCAACATACCTAACCTATTTTGTTTTTTCATAGCAACTGTCAACATAAGCATAGCAACATAATTTTATTGCGATACCTATCAATTTATTTAAAATAATCACTAAATTAATATTAATTAATAACAATCGCCGAAAAAATAATGTGTTTAACATGGCAAAAAATACAGATTTGCAGCCTAAGCTAGATTCATAGCCTCGGCTGTGCCTCGTCTATGAAACTCTAGCCGCGGCAGCAAATCTTATATTTTTTTGCCTAGTTAAACAAATAACTATTTAATGTCAAGTGGGGTCGCTTGTGATTATCGTAATTAACCTCTTTTTAATCGTTAGTTTTCGCAATCTTCAAAAGAAAATATAACGTTATAAATTTCAGTATGAAGTGTTCTGTGGCCCATGTTTGTTGTCTTCTTGATCGCACTGTCAATAAACTTCAGTGACATTAATGCCGCTCGCAAATTTAATTCTTTAGTGCAGTAGTTCTCTAGTAACCGCATTCTTAGCATTGCTAGTGAGCTACACCTTGCCAGCTATTTTAAGACGTCAGATATGACGAAACCCGAGAGAGGATATCTCAGAGACGAAGATAATTTTAACTTCAAATGACAGAAGTGTACACAAAAATATAACGCCTTTTACATTAAAAGGAACAGAACGAATGAACTATTTTAATGAAGGTTATTGTTGTAGGTTTGATTATTGCAATCAATGAATTACTTTATTGACATCAACAAATAATTTTAAACTAGATCTTGAACAAGATATTGTTCAATTTAAATTGTGTAGTATCATACAGCAAATTGTGTGAAATATCGCATTGCTTCGTAAATTGTCTGAAAAAATAGATAAGTGCGGCTGTCCAATTATTATTATATGCGAACATCAGATTTTATATACTAATTTAAAAACGTATTTCACTTTTTAACTACTAACCCTTGTATTGTATTAATTTCTATATTCTTGGATATTATAACTTGTAAGTAGTCACTACAAAATTGTTCACTTAACTTCTATTTGTTTAGTTACCCACATGACATGAATTGTCCATGAGATATTTAAGAATATCTTATTCTTATACTTGAAATGATAATTACGTAAGTCTATCCAAACCACATCATGAGTGCTATAAAAATTACATACTCAATACAAACATCTCAGAGAATTACCTACTAATATTGGGATGTTACATAGATAATGTTACGAAGGGCAGACATTAGTAATCGCTAGGATATTAATAGGATGTTAATAGACAAACATATAGTTGATTGTGATTGCGCAATAATAGATGAATGATATTGTACGACAAACGTAAATGTATAGGTTTCTAAACAGCAAATAATGGACTCATAATTCCTATTTCTGCAAGTAGGGAGGTAAATATTTTGAAATAAAATTTAGGTTATGTCACAAATTATACCTGTGTAAAAGATATAATGTTGCACAATCAGAAACTTACGTGGAATAAACTATGGTAAGTAACAAGCATGATGTTCACATTCTTGAAATGTTCTGGTGATTTTATTTTGTCAAATGAAAAAAATATTCAAAAATATCCACTCAAATCGTATAAAAGACGTGATAGATGCATTCTAAACTAAGCAGCCCTCAAGTAACGCGCATATACGGAAGCTTCTTCGTCCATTTACCCCAAAAAATCAATACGCCTCTTGCGCAGTTCCCCTTTAATTTCAACAATTGTCCAACAAAGCAATCAAACAAAGGCGAAGTAAATCAATTGTTGCAATCAGGAACATCTGCACAGCACATGAAGAAGTGAGTGGAGCCCTTGGGAGACATCAGTGACCAAGGCGAACCCTTTTCACTTAGAGGGCGCCACGCGGACCTTGAAGGGTCAAAGTTCACACAACCGCAGAAGGAAGCTCGCGGCAGAAAGTTTAGATTTATTATTATTACCCAGAAAATGCGGGTACTCATGCGAAGGTAATGCATGCGCAGTACCGGAATATTTTTTTTGAAACGTATTTATTTTGATTGCTAGTTTAGTAGCACGGTTACAGAAGTACTAATTTAGTAAATCGATGTAAAAACTGTAATTATTAGTAAGCAGAACGTATAGAAAGTGATTTATAATAACAGACTTAAAAAAAAAAAATTATGATTCTGTCTTGCTTTGAATTCTGCAAATTCAAAATTCTTCTTTTCCAAGACTCATTGAAGATTCAATTTAGCGGCGTCTCTATTTCATTTGACAGGCAATTCTGACCAGGATTATTTTTCTAAGGATACAAAACACACACAAATCTTCAAAGAAGCTAGCTTTAATACGAATAAAAATAAAAATCTGTTAATAATAGTTATTTACTTTACAAGTGCGCAAAGTAAGGGATTACCCACGAGCCCGAAGACTAAGTAAGATAATTTTCTCGAGTGGGTCATCCCTTTTTGCCCACGTGTGAAGCATAACACCTCTTAATAACTGTTTAAATATTTAAAAAATATTAGGTTGCAACCTAAAACATCGTTGGTGACTTCCAACAAGCAAAGAAACAATTTACCCACAAGTGGGTATATTTTGATCAAAGCCACTAGTGGGCAATCTTTTACTTTGCTTGTTTAAAATCACCATGGTTGTGATGCTTTATTATGAGGTGTGGATTGCACTTCCGGGATTAAAACTCTTCTTTAGTCTTTATTTTTAGGGACTAAGGTTCTTAGTTTGATCCCAAGGCATTATTTTTCATTAATCCCGTTGTCAAGGAATTCAATTAATTAATCCCTTTGTCAAGTAAATACGTGCTATTTGTTACAGAGTATCTATGATAACAATATAAATATTTGTCATAAAGTGTACTGTCAAAATTGCAAAATGTGTATTTTTAAAAACTATTTTGTATTCGTTTGAGGGTGAAGTGCAACAAATAGTGTATACCACAGGACTAAAGTATCTTTAATCCCTCAGGTGATTATTTCCCTCACCTTCAGCTCATGAAATAAACTTCACCCTCAGGATTAAATCATACTTTACTCTTTTAATGTATAATATACTATCAAATTATTATTACCTATTTCAATAGTTCTGGTATTTATTTTTATTAATTTATTTCAGGATAAGTAGTTTATTAATAAATTATGAGTTCTGAAAATTTGTATCAATCTATAAAATAATTTTTATATATTCAATAGATTACTACTGGGCGTATATAATGATTATTATAATCTAGTACCTAGTAAAAATAACAGCATGTCTTATTTTCTACGTCACGGTTATTCTCTTTTATAAAACTCAACTTCTACTTAACCATATTTACTTTTATTTCATTAAACAAGAAACTACCGCGACATTGTATTTGCCCAGAAACCAGAAAGTTTAATTACATCCCTAGTGTTTTGTGTTAACCCAGTTCTAGTAACTAGTTACTTTAGTTACTCCCTAACCGTGCAAAGCACTCCAACTGTACAACTAAAAAATCACCACAAGGAAAATTAATTCCCCAACTCATACGACGTAGTTTCTCAGAGTTTACCTCAACATGTTGAAATTAACTAAATAAGGGAAAATTTTAAGTTGGTACTACTACAAATATATTTTAGTCTTTTTATTTAAACTCCAAAAGAAGATATAAACGGTTATATCGTATTTCAGACCTGAGGAATCCAATGGTGCCACAAAAAAAATTTTCGGCTAATACTTATAGAGATAATTTTTGCAGTTAAAAGACGGGAGTAACTATGACCGTAATTTTTACTCCATTGGATTCCTCGCATCGAATTACATAAAAATTCAAATTTTCGCGAAAAAATTCCAACGGGTACAATTTTTATGAAGGGTTTTCGAAAATGGCCAGAAACGGAGGTATACCCCTTGATGAAATTTTAGCCAAAATAACTTTTTCTCTCAGAATTGGCTGAAAATTTGGTTATATACTAATTCGACACCGAGGATTTCAAATCTGCAGTCCAAATTTTTTTCGATTAATATTTTTCGACGGATTTTTTTTTAGTCGAAAACTGGTCGAAATGGAAAATTTATTTTTTCACCATTGGATTCCTCGGGTCAAATTATGTAGGAATCCAAATTTTCACGATAAAATTCTAAGGGGTACAATTTTTATTGAAGTATTTAAAAAATGGTACAAAATCGAAGAGATAAAACTTGCTTATTTTCTAACCTAAATAATAATATTGGGAATTGGCATAAAATGTGGTTATATACTAATTCGACCACGAGGATTTCAAATCTGTAGCCGAAAAAAAATTTCGGCCCACGGTTTTCGACATAATTTTTTAAAGTCGAAAACTGGTCGAAATAAAAAAATACTTCTTTCATTTCTACTGCAAATTATATTTATCTATATTTCCAGCGCACTCCTTATTACAGCCCTGGTTTGTTATCAGCAGTACGGTTGGCTAGACACAGTTTTTGGCGATAAGAACTTTAACTCACCTAATCGTTGGTGGCGATGGCGTTAACGTCCGTTCTTTCGCCTCGTCCACATTCTGCCATAATTCTGTATCCAGGGTTGTACTCAGGGAAGATTCTGGACGCGTTGTTTGCATCAGAAGGGATGTGTACTTTGATATTAACATCGTCGCACAGGTTTGACACTTTTATAAATTTATAACATTTGTTTTGTGATTTATATTTCGTTATTTCAAACAGGGTAGATGAAAAATGTTGTTACCTATTACAACACTGCATCTATGTAGAGCCAATCTTTTTGATTGAAAATCTGGACAACGAAATGTATAACCTCAAAATTTTGACACTTTAACGCCCTGTATATTAAGTGTATGTTGTCAACACATTCATTTTTCTAATGGTAAGTAGTACTTTATGCCCTGTTCACACTAAGAAAGTTTTTACTAAAAAATTTCTTGAAAGTAAAACAAGGAGTTTTTATTATTATTTATTACACTTCAAGATACTTTTTAGCGAAAACTTTCCTCGTGTGAACAAAGCATTACAGTATTTTTCAGGTAGTAACTGAAATATGTAGCTTCTTAAGTGTTTAGAACCTTGAAAAGCACGATCCAGTATGTATTAAGGCACAATTAATTAATTTGAACTTCACTGTTACCACTTAATCCAATGTAATATCGTTGAACCCTCGTTTTTCGCTTTCCACTATGTTTAATTATATGTCACAATCCTCGACGATACTAGCACGCTACTTGCGTCTTACTAACTAAAACTAACCTGCCTTATGTGTTGGTAGCGCATGCGCTGTGCTCTAGTGGACCACGCATTTAATACTGAGTAGGTTTGTTTTTATTATTTGTTAGCGAAGCAGACTTAACTCAATGAAAGTGATTTGTTTTATAAATTGTGTGAGTCACTTATTTAAATTCAGTTAGGTATTGCAGTTGCACAAAAATCTCTCATGTGGTGTGTTAAGTAATAATGAGAATAAAATTCTGGAATTTTTACAGACAGGAAATGCAAGCACAAGAAGATACAAATGTAGAAAATTTATAAGAAAAAATATCTGATGTAGCACATAAAATTATTCGTTGATAACAACAATCAAACCTTGCTCGCCTTTTAACTAAAACGACAAATCACTACTTTCTTGTAATATAAAACTTTGATTACAACAATATCAGTTATGTTTCTTTGTTGTATTTGATAATATACGTTACAATGTCTAGTTTCTGAAGAATACTTCGTATAAATAGTAAAAAATCTGCTGTGGCTAGCACACCTCACGCCTAATTCTGCTTATTCTACTAATCTAATAAATAGTTATACTTACATTTTAATAGTTTCATGATCATATGTAAACGATAATGTAAACCAAGACGCAAGCAAAAGATGTCAACTGTGCTGTCACTGTCATAATCATTCAAATTTCAATAAAATAAATTTTGTTACACAGGTTGGGTTACAGCGTGTATATTATGTTCAAGTTGGGAAAAAGTCGTGTTTAGATACAGTAATGATGTGTTAATTATTGTTATTAATTGCTGTTTAAGCTAATTGTATAGGTACTAATTAAAATGTAATTGATTGTCAGTGTGTTATTAAAGTAATCTTGTATTAATATGCAATTTATTTTAATTATCATTTTAGTTTATCTAACCATATTAAGGTATTCTCATATTTTGTAAACTGATCCCTAAAATTATGTTTATTATTAATTGTACCTAGGATAGGATTAAAATATACATTTGTGGGTTATCCCTTAAAGTACACCTTTAGTGACCTTTACCCTTTATGGGTTGAAATCAGTGCAATAAATATTGCGTAACGCATAGCCTTAGGTGTTTAAAAAAATCTGATGTGGCCAGCACACGACCTCGAATCTAATAAATAGTTTTACTTACAAAAGATGTCTACTGTACTGTCACTGTCATAATCATTTAAATTTTGTCTAGAAACAAATTTCATATCATATGGACAACAAGATACTGTCATTTTGAAAAAACTAGAATATTAATAATTGTACTTTATTTTATTGGTAAATACTACCAGATTCAGCAAATTGTATTTAAAATAACTTTACCCAGAGATAATTACATTTCCTTTTATTTTTAATTGCAAAAATTGTCATAAATAAAGGTTTAAGAAATTCAGTTTTTTCTCTCCTCGGGTCAAATTATGTAGGAATCCATAGTTTCAATAAAAAAATATCAACGGGTACAGCTTTTACAAAGGGATTTCTAAAATGTATAAAAATATATATTCTAATCTAGACTGAATTTAGACCGAATTTAGACTGAATTTCCGACTCGCTCAAAATTTAGTTATAAAATAATATAAAATAACTTTTTCTCTCCTCGGGTCAAATTATGTAGGAATCCATAGTTTCAATAAAAAATATCAACGGGTACAGCTTTTACAAAGGGATTTCTAAAATGTATAAAAATATATATTTTAATCTAGACTGAATTTAGACCGAATTTAGACTGAATTTCCGACTCGCTCAAAATTTATGCCGAATTAGACCGATTCAGACCGAATTTAGACTGAATTTCCGACGCGCTCAAAATTTAGTTATAAAATAATATAAAATAACTTTTTCTCTCCTCGGGTCAAATTATGTAGGAATCCATAGTTTCAATAAAAAATATCAACGGGTACAGCTTTTACAAAGGGATTTCTAAAATGTATAAAAATATATATTTTAATCTAGACTGAATTTAGACCGAATCTAGACTGAATTTAGACCGAATTTAGACTGAATTTCTTTACTATTCCACTTTTAAATACCTACGTTGGGAAATATAGACTAAAATCTTAATACTAAGTTTGTATTTAGTAAATAAACTAATACATTAATACTTAGTAAGATTAAACAGATTAGTAGGCGTGTTTCTACATTCCAAACTGATACATCATCATAATTAGCATAAAATTATCTAAAAATCTCCAACATACAGAGTTGCACTGTGTATTTATCAATGCACCTTGTATTTAAAAGCGACAATATTAAAATATATTTCTTAACAACATAACAACAAAAATACGAGATATTTACACAGAAATAGCAATGGCTGGAAGCCAATGCATTCTCGAGATCGGGAAATAGGTGAACATGAACAATATTCCAAGGTATTTCACACATACACACATGTAATAATATATGTTTATAGGACATTGCTTATTTGCATACATTTGATGAACGCTACCAAATTTAGAAAAGATGATTAACAACTTGAAGGACAAGAATAATATTTATTACCTACGCCTTTTATCCAAATTATGTAAAAAGATATACTATTTCAAAGAAAAGTTTACTCTGATTAATACAGGGTGTCCTATAAAACATGAGGATCTCGATAACCATAATGCCCATGTCACACCGGCATGGTACGAAGCACGATGGAACAAATGAATAACGTAAAAATTTTATCACCGCTATTCCATCGAGCATTTTGACATATGGAAATTTGTTACTGATTTCTCAGTGAGTCCTCAATATAATTTTTGACATTTGGTGAATAACACTTTAAGCTTTTGTCAATATATGAACTAATTATTGATTTAATTAACACAAAAAATTTATGAATTTTAATTTTCAGCTGTTAAAAAAAAATTCAAAAACCTTCAAAGTACGAAGTGAACATAGCAATATACAAATTTTCGTATGGCATTTTGCTATACCGGTGTGACACCCTTTTGACAGCTTTGAACGAAGCAAAATGCCACATCGAGCACCGTGCTTTATGTCACGCCGGTGTGACATGGCCATAAGAGATACGAAGTTGGTTAAATTAGACAAAAGTTGTCCCTTTAGGGAGCCAACTTAGGAATGTTTTTGTTTTCCCACAAAAATGCATAGGTGACTAGATATACCTAAAAATGTCAGAATGTCTCTGGTTGTATACACTGATTAAAATGTAAAAAGATACTATAAATAGTAACTAAAATTGTAATTCAGATATAGTTCAAGTACAGAACATCTACCTAATAATCATAAAATGCTTATTGCAGTCACACAATGCCCAAAACCGCAATCGTTTAAGATTGGCCCGCAGATAAGAAATATAGTCGTAGAGTTCAGTATTTGCCATATTTATTAACCCGAGTATATATTTTACCCACAGTGTTCCACTGGTAGAGTAAGAGTTTTTCGAAGCTTATTAGCAGGGTTGTATTGTATGCTCTGGCGCATCTCAGGCTTGTGGTTTTGACCATTGTGTGACTGCAATAACCTCCTAATAAACGCTAATGATTATTAGGTAGATGAAATGTATTTGTACTATATATCTATTCTTGGTGAATGATATTGTAATCAATGAATTTAAAGAAATGAACCAAAACACGTTTTATTTCTTGGTGTTATAGTTTTTCCCGGGCTATTTCTTGATGAGCGCATGTTTTATGGTCTCCAACCACTCCGGTTATTATTCGATAAGTTTCTTGAGTTCGCGCTAAGCAAATAGCAAACAAGGGCATAGGATAGGGCTGCGATGTTGACTTACAAGAGTCAACAAAACACTGATTCTCCAGCTAGTAGTTGTGGGACTGAAATTATACGAGGACTCCGTGAAATGTAAACTCATTGGTTATGTAAACTGTTCAAGTTGTGTTCCACTGTTTTACAGAGAATCAAATCGCGATATGGCTCTGTTTGACTTTGGGATTGAAGAAGGGTGAAATTAATTTTGTATGTAGTTAAAAATCAGCGCTTATTATAGCATTACTTTTGTAACCTACTGGATAAAGCCTCATTCGAATACGAAATTAGAAGTTATAGTCAGTTAGTTAGTTAACGTTAGTGATTTGACATATGCATTTCACTTGTAGCGTTCACAATAACGAAATTAGCTTCACGTAATTACAGTTAGCGCAGGGATTTGCAAAACTCCAAACCTGTACTTAGTAGTTCATGATTATCTGTATAAACTACCAATCAGAATCTAGAACGAGAATTTATTTTGACGTTTGACGTCTAAGATGACATTTATATTCGAGATCACCTTTACTGGCCCCCTCCTATTAAGATACACTTTCTACACTTACTAGAAGAAGCACTAAATTTTTCATATACGTCACAATTCAGCACAAAGTCAGAACAAAACAATATTGAAATAAAATTTTATAAATTATAACTTGGGGAGCTCATTATGTCATTGGCCCCTCATAATTTAACTTTGAATATCTCGTGAACGGATTGAGCACAAAATATTTTTATTGCAGCACAAAACGAGCACATTATGCATATCAAAAAATCATTAATTTATTTACTTGAGGGGTGGGGGTCCATTGACATGGACTTAGTTCTTATACTTAAACAATGCTACGTGATGTTTCTATCATCTCAAGGGCCCAAAACCCTATTTGCCTGCCTCGTCTATACAGACTCAAGCTCTAAGTGGGTCAGGTTTTTTCCAAACATTTCTCATTTTCCATGTAAAACTGTCAGCAACTTTAAATGTTCCTGAAAACTAAGTTACGATATGATTCTGGTAACGCAAACGGAACCCGTAGAAAAACTGAAAAACCGGTAAGAACTTTTAATGAGATTAGCAAAACGAAAATGAGTCGCACATTTTTTGCGAGCTTTCATTTGGAGAAGCCTCATTTACACGAGCAGGACCGTAACAACAAAAACGTATTTAGAAATTTCAAGAAATTTCAAGAATTGTGGAATAAATATAATGATTTCCAATACTGTAGACTCAGAAATAGCCAACATTAAGGCCGGAATGTAGCTGTCTACGATTTCGTCGAGAAAAAGGAGAGATGTATACAGATTTAGTGTGTCGAAGTCGAACAAAGGCAGCAATAACGAACGCGCTCTAAAAGTGGCATCGTATTTGTATTATATTGTATTTATAAGACAAAAGAAATAATCAAACGCATTATTTATATACCTACTGTATAGCATGTTACCTACAGTGCGACGCATGAATTTTAATACATTAAAATGCCGCAAATGAAACATGTAAAAGTAGTACTTTTCTCTTTATTCGGCATTTTTTAAAACAATACTATGGCAAAATTTGGTAAAATTGATGCGTTGCATTTTAGAATATTAAATATTAAATATTGTCGTAAAAAAATCTTACGTTAGTATTAGATTCAATATTTACAAACCGTAGAGCACTGTTTTTCGTCTTAACTCAGTTTTTATTTTAAGCAAATATGATAAATTCATTTGATTACAATAATCAATTCATTGATTATAGGTACAACAATTTATTTTTTACTTGTTGGGAGTTTTATTTGGACTATGGAGTCTTTGAGTTCTTGAGAAATAATCACAGGTGCTTATCGTGTTTTCTCCCCTGATAGTTTCAATCTCAATTGATTAAAAAAAATCCATTCTTCAAGTTGTTGCAATATCCTTGTCGTCACGTAGTTCCACCCTCTGTTCGGGACTGTAGTGGGATCGGTATTTACCAGAACTAGTACCTACCCCTACCTCATGCGGTTGTATTTAATATCAAGTGATTTACAATGTCCTGGGGGGTAGGTACCCTGTACCATCACGGTAGATGGTGAGACACTGAATTCAATATACCTACAGACTTTCCCAAAAGTCCCGAGACAGAGCTATAAAAAAATTGAAAATTTGGAGATCACTAAAGAGTCATAAAAATTACATTCTTAGATAGTTTAGAACTTCTATGCAACATGGAGTTTTTTTTTAATAGCAATCCCTGTCGAGTTTTACCTTATTTCAAAGGTAATGAAAAAAGAAACACATCTCCATAAACCAAAACCCGATATCTTAATACTTTAAAGCATTTAATTTTAATGTTTTTTGCACGTTTATTACGATTTTATAACAAATGTTCAAATTATCGACCTTCTTCGGTCTCGCAATGACTCAAACGCTTTAGTGATCCCCAAATTTTCAATTTTTCTCCGTCCCGGGACTTTTGGATGTGGTAACCTCACATACTGTAATTTAATCTTTGAGGAATCTTTCATTATTCTGAATCTTGAGAAAAATAATCTTCAATGAGTTTCTAATTCGTTGATAGCTTCAAACCAGTGAATGTTTTTCCGAGATACAGAAGCATGACTAAAAAATATTTTGGGCAGTAGTTGCGCGGGTTAAAGCACAGCTCTTTGTATGTGATGACGTACGAACCCGGAGTTCCGTGGTTCAAATCTCTCGACCGGCAGTGTGTGATTGTAAAACATCTCGCAATTAAATCAAGCTGACCACTTGATCGTCATAAATGCAGTCCTGGTTGCAAAAGAATCTCTCACAGCTCTCTGCATGTAATGACGTACGAACCCGGAGTGCCGTGGTTCAAGTTTCTCGGCCGGCAGTGTGGAATTGTAACACATCTTACTTCAAGCTGACCACTTGATCGTCTTAAATATAGTCCTGATTGCAAAAGAATCTCTCACAGCTCTCTGCATGCGATATGTGATGATGTTACGAACCCGGAGTTCCGTGGTTCAAGTCTCTCGGCCGGCAGTGTGATTGTAAAACATCTTGCTTCAAACTGACCACTTGATCGTCTTAAATGTAGTCCTGGTTGCAAAAGAATCTCTCACAGCTCTCTGCATGTAATGACGTACGAACCCGGAGTGCCGTGGTTCAAGTCTCTCGGCCGGCAGTGTGTGATTGTAAAACATCTTGCTTCAAGCTGACCACTTGATCGTCTTAAATATAGTCCTGATTGCAAAAGAATCTCTCACAGCTCTCTGCATCTGATGACGTACGAACCCGGAGTGCCGTGGTTCAAGTCTCTCGGCCGGCAGTGTGGAATTGTAACACATCTTGCTTCAAGCTGACCACTTGATCGTCTTAAATGTAGTCCTGGTTGCAAAAGAATCTCTCACAGCTCTCTGCATGTGATGACGTACGAACCCGGAGTTCCGTGGTTCGAGTCTCTCGGTCGGCAGTGTGATTGTAAAACATCTTGCAATTAAATCTCACTCGGACGCTTCAAGCTGACCACTTCATCGTTTTAAATGTAGTCTTGGTTGCAAAAGAATCTCTCACAGCTCTCTTCATGTGATGTACGAACCCAGAGTTCCGTGGTTCAAATTTCTCTGCCGGAAGTGTGTGATTGTAAAACATCTTGCTTCAAGCTGACCACTTGATCGTCTTTAATGTAGTCCTGGTTGTAATAGAATCTCTCACAGCTCTGTGCATGTGATGACGTACGAACCCGGAGTTCCGTGGTTCAAGTCTCTCGGCCGGTAGTATGTGATTGTAAAGCATCTTGCAATTAAATCTATTCTATATCTCCGTTGCCGCTTTGAATTTCAAAGGTCGCCACATGGTTTGAGATACAGACTGCACTAAGACGAATCGATCGGATTGGATTCCACTATAATAACATCTACTGTTCTATAATTGGGATTAAACCCAGTTGAATGGTCAATCAGCAAATTCAATAATGAAATAATTGGTTGTGTTCGACACCGCCTTATACCTGTTACGGTAGTGCACTTGTGGACGTGGTATCGCCTAGGGCACGTAATGAGAAGGGCATGAGTTATGCTCGCAGCAGACACCAAGTACCTACCCTTGATTTAAGGGCTGCTGATTGCCCATTATAGTCCGCTAGAGAAAGGATTTGCGGCCACATAAATTGTTATATTAGACTGTTATGTTTCAATTATTATTTTTAAGATAATTCATACATATCACGCCCTTTACCAACCTTGGCAATCAACGGTATAGATATATTTACACCACAAGGATGATTTTTGTGTATTTAAACTGACTGGACAAATCTTTTTTATAGAATTCAAGGTACAGGTTCAATTTGTTATTGTGTCAATAAGTTAATACACCTACGTTTTAAACATATGTGCTGTAATAAACATGTGGGTTGCAAATAACAAATGGTAATCAAAATGTTTGTGAAATTATCGTGGGACTAGTACGAGTACTAGTTGTAGTACTAGTTATGATAATAAGAGCTAATCATGCTTACTGTTCTAATAACTTAATAGAATAAACCACCGTACGCTTAAAATTAATTTCATCAATTGTTACAATAATCAACACAAACAATTATTCTTGATTATTAGACAAACTATTCTTGATTACTACAATAACTACAATAGTCATTTCTTATTTTTCTGGCCACCACATAATAAATGCAAACATATACTCTTTCTTATGGCATGTCGTAAATATTCAAATACATTTCTTGTGTCTTACATCAACGCCTACTGCGTATTGCTCGAGCTTCTTGAATTTTCTCCCGTTGAATTTTATGACGTCACTTATGCGACAGAAGTGTGTGCGTTTTATTTGCATGTTGGGGAATTATTTACGACACGTTATTTATTAGATTGTTTGCGTATGAGGAGGGTGGTACATTCCGGCAAAATTTGACTTTCAATATAAATTAAATGCGTTGATAAAATAGAATATAATAATAATTATTTATTTAATATTAGCTGTACATAATAATATAATTAAATATATAATATATATTTGTATGGTTGTAAGTACCTAATTATATTCACTGCATATACGTTTTGTTCTAAAATATATAGGTAAGTCACAAATGTATATTATAGTTTTCATATGATTTTCTTAATATAGGTACATAATATACATTACGACAGATACATTTTTTGGATGTACCTACTGTACATTATATACAGAGTACATACTTTATGTAGTTTATTATCTCTTTCAATTGCTTGAATGTCGATCATACTGACGGTCG
Organism: Agonum fuliginosum; assembly: GCA_947534325.1. Taxonomy (NCBI): domain Eukaryota; kingdom Metazoa; phylum Arthropoda; class Insecta; order Coleoptera; family Carabidae; genus Agonum; species Agonum fuliginosum. Next base: position 33,208,386 of record OX384040.1, read on the forward strand.
AATAGGTTTCTCCACTGTATTATACTTTCTTTTTTTACAAAACTGCAAACAATAGTTGCAACTATTTTAAACATTTTGAAAAAGTTTTCTTTTTCTGGTCGCCTTAAGGTCGTGCTTGAAACCGTTTCCAGACAATCATTTTTAAGCACTTTATCTGCATAAATTTCTGCAAATAGGAAAAAGCAATAGGCATAAATAATCCATAGAATCATTACAGTTTCTAGATTGTTTTATGCTACATAAGAACACCTGAAAATAGATATAATTTGCAGTAGAAATGAAAGAAGAGAGAGCAAAATTCATTAAATTGCAATGAATTTTATCCACATGTTTTTATTACAGCAAATGTTTTTAAAAACGGAGATGTATTGTAGATACAATAACAAATTGTGCATATTTTGAACCTGTTCCTTGAAAAGCCTGAACTATGGATGAAAAGATTCTAAAACCAATTATAGAATATCACTGAGAAAATACGCTGACAGAACTTCAGAACTACCCGTCAATCATAAAAAAACCTTAATAGAATGTTCATCCTTGATAAAACTCCCCTATATAATATATTTCATCAAGCTTACAATATTCTGCCTAAGGAGAAAAATCCCGAAACCAATGAACTCTTCTAAGATCAACTGAGGGCCAATTTAGCGCAGCAGGGATATTCATACCTTAATGACGTTATTAGGATGAGGGCGCACCTGCCATTATTAAATTTAGCCGCATAACTGTTGTATCGTACTTACTGAACACGACACCAGATGGTGCTGGCGTACGTATGTCGTAAATGCGGTACTTACACCACTCTTGTTGTGTATAGTCCATGACTTTGCATCTCAAGGGTGGAAATGGGCTACTTTTGCTGGAATATTTGATGGCGATGAAAAATTTAAGTGTATTGGGAGTTTTATGGCTACAGATACTTGTAGCAAATTGAACGATAATTCTGAATATGGACAAAATGTAAACAATATTGGGTTAGCTGAGTACGTTAAGGGGCCCGTCTGGCGGTTAAATTTATAGTAAAACAGAGGTGTGCGCGTCCCATGATCATTTGGAATTTTTTTTTCATTACGTACAACATATAAAAATGTCACCAAAAGGTCTCTCTGTTTTCATGTTTCTTCTTTAACTTATGATTTTGGAAAAAATTACTTTGAAATCAGCCATTTTTCTCGATTTTTAGGATTTTTTTCTCGTGAATATCCTATTAATATCCTAGCGATTGCTAATGTACGCCCTTAGTAACATCCCAATGTTAATAATTTGGTAATAATATTCCAATTATGCATTTTATGTAATTTTCTAAGATTTATATTGAGTATTTTTGATCGTACTCAGGATGTGGCTTACGTAATATAACTTAAAGTACAAGAATTAGATATTTTTAAACATCCCTTGGACGATTACGTAAATACTTGTAAATACACAATTTCATTTATTATGAACCACACATTACGCCTTCCATCCTTACGCCTCTAATCCCGCCTAATCCCCGCTTCGGCCTGGGAGGGCAAATGGGGCCCATCATTAGTCTGAGAACGTGTCAGGTGGCCCACCAGCCCGGAGCGCCCTCTGTAAGAGCTGTTCTCTGTCGAACTACTAAACAAAACACAGCGCGCGCCCCCTAGCGGTGCTGACTTTTTGCTGCTTTTTGTTTATAGCTTCACGGGGTCTTAAACACGCCACATCGAATGGAAACCGTTGATGAGAGTTTGATCGCGAAGTATTGTTAAGGAGAAAAAGGTTTGTTTTTGATAAGGTTCGGGCGATTTGGTTTAATGGTGATGTTTATTGCGAGTAGTATAAGCTTGGTCAGCAATTATTATTTACTTGCTAAGATGCCAACTTTGCACAGATTAAGGAAACATATCTTAAGAGGCTCGTCTGCCTCCTAAAATCCAGCATAAAATCATGTCAAATTTTTTTATTAAAATTTTAAAACTGCACAACTGTTTATTGATCCTTAAGTACGAGTATACCTACTGTTGGATAAAAATAATGAAACACTTGAAATAGGTACGTGAAATTTCGACCGTTTTCAAACCTTCATAACTCGGCATATTTTCAATCGATGAATCTTTGTGGGCGAAAAACTTTGAAGTTTCTACTTTAAAGTCATGCATGCGAACTTAAGCGCAACCCCTTCCGCCCCCTTTAGCACCCCTGTAAAAAAATGTGTTTAATGAAAAAAATGTTCAACTTTGATGATGTGTACGGAGTTGATAAAAAAAATTAGCTAGATCCACCAAAAGGGCACAAAAATATTCATATTCAATTCCCTGTGAAGGACTCAAAGAACGAAGTTCCTACGATAATAACTCAAATTATCTAAAAAAAATTAGAAATTTTGAAAGAAAATTTCATTCGTGAAAAAAACAACAGTTTCGTCGAAAAACTTCCAACTTATGAGTCAAAAACCCACAAAATTCACTTTTAGAGTAGAGCCACAATGGTTTTTTCTCCGAAAGAATCGTCTAATTTGGTTGAGTTATGTGCGAAAAACCTGAAAATGCACTTTTTTCAAACATCCATAACTCTGGGCCAAATCATCGTAGGAACTTCGTTCTTTGTGACCTGCACAGGGAATTGAATAAATTTTAATGCCCTTCTGGTGGATCGAGTCAAAATTTTTTAACTCCGTATACATCGTCAAAGTTGGACATTTTTTCCATTAAAAACATTTATTACACAGGGGTGCTAGAGGGGGGCAGAAGGGATAGTATGCATGACTTTAAAGTAGACACTTGAAAGTTTTTCGCCCACAAAGATTCATCGAAATCGATTATGACGGTTTGAAAATGGTCGAATTTTCACGAATTTCAAGTGATTCACTTTTTTCCACCAGCTTATTAGATGAATGTCTTCTTAGAAATCTTTATCTCTATTATGTATGAGCGGCAAAAATTAGTAACATTTGTGTTTTGCGCGAACCGTACCGTGAAATTACATTCCGAATTTAAAAATAAAACAGCTAAGCATTGAGTTCCATATCTGTTTGCAATTAGCAGTATTTCACTAGAAATAGATACGTGCTCATATTTCATTTCTACATAAAACTTTATCGCTAAGAAATGAAACTTTAAGATATGAGCGCTGATAAAATGGAATGAAGTTGTAAAACTATACCGAGAATTACGTTCTTATCGGAGAGAGAATTTCAAATCGGGAGAATTACATTTTTGCTACTTACGCAGTACGAACGAGAAATAAGATAATAACTTAAGAGGCTTGTCTATTTCCTAAAATCCAGCACAAAACGTACTAACGTAGCGAGTGTTTTGTGGACAGTGCAATAGGGTAGTTTACAATTTTTTTAAAAAGTTTTTTATTGAAACTTCATGTTATTTGAAAGCGATTGAGAGTACTGATAAGCCGCAATGGTTCTTAATAAAGCTGTAATTAATTTTTAAAGTTTGTGTGACGTAGATGTATAGCTGAAAATCTTCTCAAACCATGGGACTGGAATTAAAATATACTAATATAAAATCAACTGTTTCTAAATGTTACAAAATATAAAATACAACTTGGTAGTTTCTTTATTACTGTAAGTAAGAATACACGTGACGTAGACGTATCTCAAATATTTAAAGTACTATTAACTTTTTGAAAACTTTTTTCATGGCAATAACTCATTTGTGAGGTCTTCTTTCAATATAATTGACTGGATTGCTAATTTGCTACTATGGTAAAGTATCCTATTGTATTTCAACAAGGATTACATATATTAAAGGATCAATTAACAGTTGTACAGTTTTAAAATTTTAATTACAAAAATTTACATGATTATAAAAATTCCAAAACATTCATACAAATTTACAATTTATGGAAACTTTACACGGTTATATCTCCTGATAGAAATTTATTTTTAAAATTTTTAGAAGCCACATCTGTAGATCCATTCTTTCTCTATTAAATGTTTATAACAACATTACCTTGAAGTCATTAATAAAGTAATAGTTTACTCGCAACGAAAACACCTTTACAATACGTACGAAAATGTACGAAACTCTCGATTTTACTTTTTCTTCTATTCCACTTGTTTCGCCACTACTACGGCTGCCTGAAACCAGCCCGAAACTCGTACTTTACCGCATCCTAGCTATGCAATGTCATTTTGAAGCTGAAAAATACTGTAAAAGTGTTTTCGTTGCGAGTAAACTGTCAGTTTATTATTGACTTTAGGATAATGTTTTTATAAACATTTAATAGAGAAAGAATGGATCTACAGATGTGCCTTTTGCAAATTTCAAAAATAATTTTCTACCATGAGATATAACCCTGTAAAGTGAGAATGGAATTATCGACTGGTAGAATAATGAAGGATGGAATATTAGGGAATGCAGTCAGTAAGTTTTTATTTCTCAAATAAAAACTTACTGACTGCATTCCCGAATATTCCATCCTTCATAACCGTGTAAAGTTTGCATAAATAGGAAATTTTTATAAATTTTTCAGAATTTTTATAATGATGTACAATTTTTTGTTTGTTAATTGATCCTTTAAGTATATAATCCATGTTGGATTGAAATTGTATCATTCTTGTACTGGCCACAAAACACTCGCTACGTTAGTACATTTATGCTGGATTTAGAGGTAGACGGGCCTCTTAATTTGGCAGTAGACGTGATAAATATGTATGTATGCATGATAGTGTAACAAATGATTCGGATATCATCATCGTAATGAAGTGGATAATTATCACGGGTGACTGTGCGTGCCTCTCACCCAATCGTTTCCTGATACCGGCGCCGTGTCCCATCTGACGCCGGTTCAAGCCCTGTTGTACTCTACCCCCCCCTCAACAGTTATAATTTTATCGCTTGTCTGATTTACGGCCTAGCTACAACATCACGTTAATGAATTATTACTTTGTGTATTAGAGGGTGTTTCGTTATAACGTTATAAGCGAGGTGTTGGTATTTAAAATGTTTAGAATGTTTGTAGATTTAAAAAAACACTTATTGCAGATTTCAACAATAAATTGTGTAACGTTTTTGTAGGCTCTCTTTTTATTTTAAAGTTACGTTTTTATTTAATGGCACATTAAAGAAAAAAATCTGATGCGGCCAGCACAAGACCTCCCGCCATACTCTACTCTTTTTACTACTATACAAATCAAGATACAAATATTTTTGTATATTTTTTTTAAGTACACCACTGGATTCCTCGTATCAAACTACATATATATACATATTTTCTTTAAAAAATTATGTCGGGTACAAATTGTAAATGCACTTTGAATAATTTTAAAAATATCAAAAAAATTCGAAATTTTTGATTCGCTCAAAATTTGGTTATACCCTATTTTGGACCCAAGGAATCCAATGGTGTCACTAAAAAAAAAATTTCGGCTAATACTTTTCGAGATAATTTTTGTAGGTTGAAGACGGGAGTAACTATGACCGTAATTTGTACACTATTAAATTCCTCGCGCCGAATTATATATAAATAAAAATTTTCGCGAAAAAATTCCAACGGATACAATTTTTATGAAAGGTTTTCGAAAATGGCCAAAAAACGGAGGCCTACCCCTTGACGAAATTTTGGCCAAAATAACTTTTTCTCCCAGAATTGGCTAAAAATTTGGTTATATACTAATTCGACCCCGAGGATTTCAAATCTGCAGTCGAAATTTTTTTTCGACTAATATTTTTCGACATAATTTTTTTAAGTCGAAAACTGGTCGAAATGGAAAATTTATTTTTTGACCGTTGGATTCCTTGGGTCAAATTATGTAGGAATCCAAATTTTCACGAAAAAATTCCAAGAGGTACAATTTTTATTGAGGTATTTCCAAAATGGTAAAAGATAAAACTTGCTTATTTTCTAGCATAAAGAATAATATTGGGAATTGGTTTAAAATGTAATTATATACTAATTCGACCACGAGGATTTCAAATCTGTAGTCGAAAAAAATGTTCGACCCACCGTTCTGGACATAAATTTTTTAAGTCGAAAACTGGACGAAATAAAAAAACTATTTTTGCACCATTCAATTCCTCGGGTCAAATTATATAGGTGTACATAGTTTAAGAAAAAAATTCTATCGAATATCGAATGTACATATAGATTTTCTAACCTGGATATGTCGAAATTTTAAGAAATTGTTCATTTGTTACTAAATGAGGGACTTAAAAAAAATGTAAACATTTTTTATGTAAAGAATATGTTGTGGCTAGCACAAGACCTCCTGCCATACCCAACTCTTTTTAATACTCTCCAAATCAAGATATAAGGTCAAAACAATTATTTCGTTGATTTAGCTAATTCACAATTCACAAATTCCTCAACATCTAACTAATCTAATGTTGATTCATTTGCTTTAATTGCGGCATACCTCGGCCAGACTAAAGATCGGTTATCAAAGACTGCTGCTCATAATGCGCGATATTAATATCATAAATTACATGTTAAAGACCGACTAGTCTTGGTCGGTTGAACACAACGGGGAAACTAGTAGAGCTAGGACAATGCTCACTTCCCAGCTAAGACGACATGTCTTTTCATTCCCCAGAAATTCATTTCAGTATTAAAATTATATTGCTCTAGCCCTGTTCATACATGGATTCTTTGATAATTCTTTCATGCTTCTGAATCCTGAAAAAGTTCTCTGTTTTAAACGAATGAATTAGATTCTTTTTAAAAGATTAGTTTTAGCGGCGCGGGTATTCGACAGGAGTTCTCGGCAGGATTTTTTATTATTCAGAGCATGAAAGAATTCTCAAAGAATTCTATAAGAATATAATTTAATATATCTGATGTGGCCAGAGCATAACCTCCCGCCTTGACACTGTAATTTATGAGAATTTGGTTTTATAATTTTATAGTCCTTAGTTCTTTAATTATTCTTTAATAAAAATTTAACATTTCAGAAATTGTGTATACGAGTACTACGTCTGTTCATCTGTCACATTGAGTTTGTTTTTAATTTTTTTTCTATATTGTAATTTACAAATCATGGTAGGTAAAATTATATATCTTTGAAAAATAGTTTTCTTTTATCGATAAGAAACATAGAAAAGATGTTAAATAAATATTGTACGATATTATTATTTGTTCCTGTGAAATGGCGTACGACAAATTGTAACTATCGCAGAATTTCCTATATTTTTTGCAAAAAACGTTAGAATGCTTCAAGAAAATACCACTTCCGGTCAAGGTATTTGTACCAAAATCTAAGCATCTCTTTCAATTAGTATACAAATGTAAAATACCAAATATCAAATTTTTGGGTAATTCGTATTTGAGTTATCCGACCTCCAAAAATCCTTAACCACATACATAGACACATACATACAGACATCATCGTGAAACTATCAAAAATGAGTTGTAAGGACCCTAAATCGTTCTCATCCACTTAAAACTTACTACCGATTTTTTGCATGATTCCAATACCTCCCTTACAGGTACGCGAGGTAAAAATTGTGGTTGGATAAAATTTTACTTACAGTTTTTAGGGACAGAATTATCAACATGTTCTCTGGACATACCTGGAACAAATAGAAACAAATTTATTAATTTTTAAGCTATTCACTATATTAATTTTTTTAACTTTAAGCATCATTAATAATATAATAGACATAAATCATTTACAGCTATCCTAGATCAGCTCTATAACACTATAATGTTAACACTATAGAATACTTCTTGCAAGTGTTAGAGGAAATTAATGGTTACTATCTGGTCTTGACACGTGTCTAACATTGTACCGTCAGACCTAGAAGGGTTAGAACTTAGAACTATTATAATAGCCTAAAGGCTGTAGTAAAAATTTCTATAAGACACCCAGCATCTTTAATTTAACTTCACAAAATAAAATTCTGCTCTGAACTCAGAACATGTCAAGAATGTGAACATCCCGGCTTGTTACTTACTATATTTGCCCATTAACATCCCATTAACACCCAGCAATTGCCTTAGTAACATTATCTATGTAACATCCCAATGTTAATAATTTGGTAATATGTAATATGCCAATTACCTATGTGTTTCATGTAATTCCCTGAGATGTTTGTATTGAGTATGTAATAATCAGGATGTGGCTAGGATAGACTTACGTAATATCACTTCAAGTACAAGAATAAGATATTTTGAAACATCCCATGGACGATTCATGTCAAGTAGGTATATCGTAAGTGAAATAATGAAATAAATAGTTATTGTTATAATCCAGATTTTATTATTGTACTCAATGAATTTATGTTACTGAAATAATATAAATATTTTCTATTAGGTAGTATGCATTTACCAAATAAATATTTTCCACAATAAAAACAACAAATTTCCCTATAAAACACCCATAAAATCTTACTACTAAATCTCATTTGTCCATAACCATTGCCGAAACCGCCAAAATAAAATGTTATCTCCGTATCTACAGCAACTAGACAATTTCCATAGCTAACTGAAATTGTTCACCACTAGCATTAGACCTCATTAAAGTACAAAACAGAGTATCAATGTCGCTGTAGGGAAAACAAAAGAGAATAATTAGATTCAGCCAATACTTTGTCATGCATTACGTAGGGGTAAGGGGTGGGGGTAAGTGAGGGGGTTGTCTCATAGGACTCGCAATATGATACTTTGAAAGAGGCACTTTCTGTTTTGGAAGACAAAACTGGTGTCGCGTTACTTGAATGCTGTTGTTTTTCACATTTTTATCAAAATAAACTTGCCTAATACAATACGAGCCCCGTCTCATTGAAGTTGGCCCAGACGTAAAAAAAAGTCGTTCTACTAAAGTTTAAATCAAAATATAAGTACAATGTACTATATCTTATATTTCTTAAAAACTGCAATACATTTTACACAATGTCAAATAAAATTATTATATAAATTGCTGAAATTTATAGTTAAGGGCCTATTGCATGGCAATAATATGCATTGAAAAACGAGTAATTTTTGTGAGGATCTCAATCTAATACTGTTATACGTATGATGTTGAATTTTTGTATGTAGATTAAGGAAGCATGCTAAAAGTGCGGAATCTTCAAAATCTTTAATCAATGTAATTAGTTTGGCTTTAATAATTATGCGAAAATCGGCGAAAATTGTACAAGTTTAGATATAATTTATGGCAATTCTGTTGATAAAATTATAGTTTTATTGTTTTTCCGCCCTTTTTACATCTATGTTCTACTCATTTTATCTTTAAACTAAATGATAACTTTTATAGTTTATTCATGAGATCCTCACGATATTCTAGTGTTTAATTTCTTTTTATCTCTAATTGTTGTCGGAACAATATATAGTTTGAATTTTTCAATTCAACAATGCTTTGTCGTTACTAATGTAAAATTTCAGATTTTTATATTGAGCAATATAGCCAGAATCGTGAATTCTGATTCTTATTGCACTCAAGTCGTATAGCCCCTTAAGTTAAAATTAATAATAGCCCAAGCACCTAATACTTCTACATCACGTATATTTTCATTTTTCACTTAACCCAATGTGTTTTCCAGTAATGGATTTTTTTATATGATGAATCTTGCGAACAATTTTCTTTATTACTCGTAAAACTTGATGTTGTCATCAATTTCATGGAGGATTTATTTACACCAAAAACGCTGTAGGGTCTATAACGAACGCATTAAATTTTGTTTTACGGCAGTGAATCTCCAAGGTTTAGGAAGACACAGGTGTAGGTAAACGCCGTGAAGGGCCTACAAAATCACCAATACAACGTATAGTATGTTCAAGAATATTATGTTTTTTTAGTGAAACAATTTCATTGTTAATGATTACAAAAATTAAGTTTGATTACAACAATCATTGTTTGTACTTGGTTCATTGTAGTACAGATGGATTTATTTCATTATTAAAATTAATGTATTGTTTTGATTTGATTGTATTTGGAAAGGACGTACGATATTTCGAGCTATGTATCTGTATAAATATTTATGTATTCAATATAAAACAATATTTTTTGCACTGCCGGGAATAAAACTCTTCTATAGTCTTTATTTTTAGCGACTAAGATTCTTAATTTGATCCCAAGGAATTATTTTTCACATTTAATCCCGTTGCCAAGTAATTGAATTTATTAATCCCGTCAAGTAAATACGTGATATTTGTTACAGAAAATCGCATGTCACAAATAACTGCCAATGGAAGAATTGATTACAATAATAGTAACCATGGTTGTATACAAATTTAGCGGAAATTTTTACTAGTAGTTTGAGGAACTGAAATTAATACGCGAAAAGTCAGTTTGACATTTAATTAAAAATTGGTTAAATTGTCATTTTCAGTGTAAATAAGCAAATAATAAGGTTAATAATACATATTTATTAATGTTAAATACAAATTTAGTAAATATTTCAATTTTCTATTGTAAAAAAATTCAAATATAGAGCGGCGGTGTCATAGCGATTTTCTTACCGAATATACACTCGTGCATTCATTTATGTCCAGTAAATTTGTATCGTGCATTCCAACAACGTAATTAGTTCTCGTGTACCATTCAAGCTAATTAAGACAGCACTCAAAAAAATTTCCGGAATGAATTAATGGACATACCTAAGTGAAAATCGACGTATTTGACGCTTTTCAGTACGCATACTACAAATTCCTTTTTACTTCCTTGTACGGAGTAAAGGAAGTATTGTAATCGCGAAAAATTTCGGTTCTCAGATTTTGATGGAAATATCCGTTTTGACCTTTTCTGAATCCATTATGACTAGTTTCGTCGTGACGTCTGTACGTACGGACGGACGGACGTATGTATGTCGCATAACTCAAATACGGTGAGACGTAGAAAGTTGAAATTTTGTATTTAGTACAGTTATATCATCTAGTTGTGCACCTCCTATTTTTGGTTTCAATCTACAAACCGGAAGTAGTACTTTTTTCAAATATTTCGATAAATATTTAATTTAAGACAAATATTTTTATTTTAAATGAAAGATTATGTGATTACCTACAATCGGTATTTTATAAATTTTTCTGTATCTGATATCATTTAAGAATAATTAAAGTATAATACTTATAATTTAGTATTTCGGTATCTTGTAGTCCATGATCGTATCATTTGTTGCTACGTAAAATTTAAATGTTTATGACATGACAGTAACAGTGACAATAGTAAAATATCGTTTATATCTTCTTCTGCAGTGTAAATAAAATGACTAAAATATATTTGTGACTAGTAGCAGTAGTAATAGTACTTATATAGGTATTAATATATTTGTATAGGTAATAAGTAAAAAGAATAAAGGAGGTATGGCGGGAGGTCTTGTGGTGGCCACGTCAGATTTTTTATGTTATTCTACATTTCAGTTATTAAGAAAAGTATGAACAGTTTAATAGGCGTATAAGGAAGTCATGTGGTGTCCACGTCAGATTTTTGATATTATTTTAATAAAAATCAATAGTTTAGCTTAAAAAACAAAGCAGTTGAATCTAATTTAAAACAGCAAGAATCAAAATCCTTTAGAAATTATTTTCATCAATCCACAAAATACAACACCCTCTTGTACAATACCCAGCAATTTACAAACTCAACACGCAACAAAAAATTATGAAGACATTGTAAGACAAATCCCGACATAGATTTACATCGTCGTGAAAAATTTCTCAATGTGGCGTGTTCATCTGGGTCTCAAGAGGTTTCCACAGACTTCCAGACGAATTTAGAGGCGTAGAGTCTTCCAGAGTCTTTCCAGAATCTCCCAGAAACATGGAAGAAGTTTTGAAAGCGTGTACAAGGCACATTTTTCTTAGTAATTTATGTGTGAAGCATACAACACTCACGCAACTGCGAATAATGATGTTCAGAAACAAAATATTATGTGAAATATGAATTAGAGATTAAAGTATAAGGTAGATATGGCCTGCTTCAAGGTATAGATTGTTCAAATATTATGTATAATAAACTGTAACTACGGATATTAAACCCTTGCTCACTTTCCGGTCATATGAAAAATTGCATTTCCATTTGCATAAAAATTTAAATAATAATGCTTTCCCTTTTATCAAAACATGCTATCCTTCAAAAGGCATACTGTATGAAATCGGAGACCAACACCTGTCATAAGCTCCCGATCTAAAACTGCAGAAGAAGATATAAACGATGTGTCACTATTGTAATTGTCACAATCAATTAAATTTTACATAGTAACAAATGTTACAAGATCAAGATACTGAATACTGAAGTTTTATACTCTAAATTATAAGCAATAATTTAATTCCTAAATAGTACCATGTACACAAAAAAATTTAAAACCAATTGTTGATCTTGAATATAAAATTTGGTTGTAAAATGTTTTTTAAATACTTCGTATTCTATGGTTCCTAAAACGTGTTTATTCACTAAAAACTCTCACTCGATCATATTAACCCGTCACAATACCTCAACTTATGACTATAAGGCGGGAGGTAAAAAGTGTTCTCTAATATAAACATTCGTGTTTCAATTTCGTCTGAAACGTTTAACTTTTAACTAGAGCGTAGCTAACTAGATGAATGCAAGTATAGAGTGCTCGTACCAAATAAATCTTGCTTCGAGCATCAAATGCATACCATCACATATATCTCTTTTATGGTGGTTCTATGTAAATGTTTTCAGTTTGGTTAATACATCAGAAATGAATGAATTTGATTGTTGAGTTAGAGTCTTAACCGCGATTTGCAATTGCGGGTAAAGCTAATTTAGCTGAGAGCGATTAATATTCAACAGAAGGTAGGAAAGCATTTGAATTGCTAAGTTAAGGTAATTTGAAGATATTCCACATTGTTGTAATTAAGGTTTTGCTTGTTGCACGAAGTATAATATAATAGCAATGCTGCAGAGTGTAAATTCGTGGCTTTTCTGTTTACCCTGTGCGAGAAAGATCACTACTACGTTACCATCGCCGGTGTGTATCATCATAGAATGCATGTTTCGAGCTGGCCCGTATTTTCTGTCTCTCTAAAAGATAAACAGAAACACAATGGCCCGAGTGTCCACTCATGTCAAATATTATACTTCGTGGCTTGTTGTTATCAATGAATTTATCCATTGCTGGTCATATTTAGATTTTTGTGATCAAGATTTGTTTCATGCAACCAATTTATTTATTTTTTGCACTTCCGGGACTAAAACTCTTCTTTAGTCTTTATTTTTAGGGACTAAGGTTCTTAATTTGATCCCAAGGGATTATTTTTCATATTTAATCCAGTTGTGAAGTAAATACGTGCTATTTGTTAATTTGTTACAGAGTACCTATGTCATAAAGTTTACTGTCAAAATTGCAAAATGTGTATTTTTTAAAACTATTTTGTATTCGTTTGAGGATGCAAAAATAGCGTATATACCACAGGACTAAAGTACCTTTAATCCCTCAGGTTATTAGTTCCCTCACCTTCGGCTCGTGAAATAATAAATAAACTTCACCCTCAGGATTAAATCATGCACTTTAGTCCGTTAATATATAATATACTATTTAATTGTATCATCAATTGTTATTACCTGTTAATATGCAACATTTATTGATATAAACAACATAGATAAGTTACTTATAGTACCTACGTTAGATACTTATAATTCATAATAACATCAAATCCTTCCATAATATACAAACTGTCAACTATAATTGACAGATAAAATAGTTGATTTGTATTAACATCGCTGTCATTCATGATACGCTTTGAATATAACGCGAATATATGCGATTTAAACCCCCTTGCAACATCCTCGGTATTATAAATCAATATTCTTGTTATATTAATAGCTATTATAAAACAGTAATTCATTGCTTGTTCTGATCAAGATTTGTTTGTTGCAATCAATGAATTTATACCATCTTACCTCAAGCAACACCATTCAATATTTAAAATGCTCCTTCATTCTTGTATTATTAATTCTTTGACCGGGTGCTCCTCCATTTTAACAGCTTCTTGCGTCTTACCACGACTTACCCTCTGAATATTTTATATTAGAACCACGCTACCTCACACCACGTACGCATTGTCGCATTTGTTTTACCCTGTTGTAAATTCTACCATGACGTACGGTGCTTTGTTTTATATGTCGCAGGGTAGTTATAAAATCAGTCGTTTTGCCTCGGCATATATATTTTACTACACAATATGCCGAGAACTAAATAACAAGCCAATAACGGTCTTGAATCCCACAGACCCGGTTTTGGTAGACACTCTGGTTGCACTGAATTAAATAAAGAATCTAATTCCCTTCGTGAGTCCCACAAACTCAGTACTGAACTAAATAAAGAGCCTAATACCCTGCTTCTTGAGTGAAATAAAATTATTTGACATTGTGTTTTATAACATGTCTAGGTTTTCTAGGTAATCTCATATACTTAGATATTTACCATGTTTACATATTTGTTGTAATATTCCTCCCCCGTTTTAAGGTGACCCTCTACTCATGGCAGAAAACAGTCAATAACATTGATTCTGCACTCTATTCTATAGCGTTTATTGTTTTGTTAAACATAATAATAATAAATAATTTATGTTTGAGGGGAAAAATAATGTTGGCACCCAGATTTGTAAAAAGAACTGCAATATTTGTGAAAAGAGGGTTTTCGCGCGCCACTGTACAGCTTTTATTTATAAGTGAATTAACTTCAAATTTTAATATGTTGTCAACAAAGCTTGGATCTGCGAAATGACAAATCAAATTTCTGATATTCGTTTTAAAATAGAAGAACAATTGTCAAAATTCAAATGAACATATTTCGATTTTGAAGCAAAATTGTAAAATTCTGTATCTTACACTTTCTAGATTTGTATCTTAAACAATATCTTAAGATTATTATTTAACAAACTAATAAACGCTGTGGAGTGGCGCGTGAAATCCATGTTTTGGCTGTTTTCTGGCGCGGTAGATAGTCTTAAGAGCATAAATCTCTTGATAATTCAGGTATGCGGCATTCGCAGTCATATTTTATTCACTGGGATTATTAGTTAATGTTTATCTTTGTCTTAAGGCCTTTAGTGCGTGCGGTAAAGCGCAAATGATATATGTGCCGCTTGTAGAAACAAGGGCATTCTTACAAGAAGGGCTGTGAGACTGTCAAGGGCTAGGGCCTTAAACAGGGAAGTAAATAAATAGGATTACTATGTGGTGAAGGGTATTGGATATGCGTTGATATTATTGTGAGATTGTATATTCAAGATATAGTTTATATTGTGGAGTTTCTTGCATTCGATTATAAGTACTTAGACGCCTACTGTGAAACTATTTGATCTATTTCTATTTCATAATACCTGCCACGCCTTTATTCTAAACTATGAATATTTAAATCAATTGTAATTAAATAATACGCAATACTACACTTGCTACAGTCTGTTCTTATAAACTAGAACGAGTAAAAATAAAATGCTAGCTCCAGCAAGTATCAAAACTATTAACATTATTAGAGTATTGACAATTTAACAATACGTAATTAAAAACCTCCCGCCTCATATTCTATAAGGAAGGTATAGTGATGGGTCAAAATTTTTGAGTGTGAGCTTTTGGCGGATAAGCACGTTTTAGGGTCTCTACAGTAAGAATTTAACATTTTCGAGATGATGTCTGTGTGTGTACTTAAAAAATATCAAACATATAAATTTCAAATTTTGTATTTAAGGTTATAAAACGAATCTTAAGCGCTCATTAAATTTTAATACCAATCTACACATCGGAAGTAGTACTTTTTTAAATATTTCGATAAATAATTAATTTAAAAGGTAGTAAATAGTTTATGTTGAGTTTGTAAAATTGCCACTTGTTCACGGTTTGGATTCTGTGGTACGATTGACTGTTTTTGCTTAAATACCTGTAGCGACCCCAACACAAAACTTTTATCAGAAACCACCCTAGTAGATTTATACACGCAAATATTCCAAACTTTCGTTCTTACCACAAAAATAACTACAAGAATAGTTCAATATTATAATCATGGTGTTTGTTGACGAGTTTAAAACATTTAGTTAATTACAATAATCAACTTTAATTACAACAACAGACCTTTTCCTTCAACGATTATTTCCTTATTTCTTCATCCTTTAGAAGTCCATGAAACTAAGTTGATGGTTCTGCTCGCAACAATTCATTACCGTAGACCGTTTGGGTTAACCATCTGGTGTCTCGGGACCACAGTCCTGACACGTATCCTTTATATCCTCAGCGCCGCGGTATTCAAACGGTGATCTTACCGTAAATACACAACCCTGACCCCAAAGAGAAAGGTTACAGCGGGTTACGGTAATTGGGCACGTACGTTCAGTGCTGCACCAATAATTATTATTAGACTTATATAATGTTTGCCTTGATTAATACAAAATATCTGCGAAGATTTTCATTATTGAATGGAACAAGAAGTCTTGTTGTAATCGAAATTGATTGCTTTGATTATTATAGTTATCAATGAATTTATTTTACTGTATTAAACGGTAGGTATGTCTAGGTTTTTTCCTAATTCCTAGAATACTCTCGATTTTGCTTCTTTTCTATAACACTCTTTTTCCCAATACTACGGCTGCCTGAAACCAGCCCGAAACTCGTACTTTGCCGCATCGTACCTATACAATTTGAAGTTGTAAAATACTGTAAAAGTGTTTTCGTTGCGAATAAACTGTCTGATTATTATTTCAGTATAAGCTGGAGATAGTTTTCCTTAAGTAAATTGGTACATTATGTATTTATGACAATTTATGCAATTAGAAATAAAACCAAACATAGTTATATATGGGTATAGTTAATTTTAAATACAATTTGCTGAATATGGTAGTATTTAACAATTAAATATTCTACTTTTTTGAAATTCCAGTATCTTATTCATGATTTGAAATTTGTTTCTACACAAAATTTGAATGATTATGACAGTGACAGTACAGTTGATATCTTTCGCTTGCATCTTGTTTTATTATCGCTTACATATAACATAACTATTAAAATGTAAGTAAAATTATTTATTACATTAGTAGAATAAGCAGAATTAGGCGAGAGGTCGTGTCAAAATCAAGATTTTGACTATTATGGGATTAAAAACATCACCATTCCAGACTTCATGTTACGCTTTTTTACTTTAAAGCGCGCCCGCAAATAAATATTGTGTCAATTTCTATTTGCAAAAAGCATTTGTATGTAAATAAGTTAAATATTTAAAGTCGTTGGTAATTGAGCTGCGCGAGCCATTAGCTCGTATAGTGCGCGATTAACAATTCAGTTAAGTTCTCTTTTATTAGCAAATAAAAGCCAAACTGTAGGTAAATTTTCCAGCAAACAAGAGCACTATAAAATATTTAATATCGTGCGGCCGAATCCTTCTCTTGGGAAAACTGAAAACTGCAAGATGAAAAATCGACCTCATACTTGAATTTTAATTACGAAAAATAATACAAAACCGCGGACTGGATAAGTGAAGTTAATATTAAGGAGGTAATATTTTAAAGAAGTTTTATACTTGGAGATAAAATACTGCAGCAGCACTTGTTGAATATTGATAAATTTATCTTTTATTGATGCTCCACTAAGATTTAACTATAAAGCGGACAGTGTATTTCTTTATATATACTACCCTTCAATCTTGCTTAGTATACCTTCATATCTTTTACGCCTTTGACCCTACTTAAATTAACGGTGCTCATCGGTTCAGAAATAAATTTAACAAGCTCTGTTCACTCTGGATTCTTTAAGAATTCTTTCATACTTCAGCACTCAAACAAAATTACGGAAAGAATTAATGCATAAATGTAAAATTAAGAAATGAGAATTGTCTGTCCCGCTAATTTGAATCTTCAATTACAGAAGCCTGGAAAAATCCTAAAAAATCTGTTGTGGCCGGCACAAGACCTCTCGCCATACTTATTTTATTCTTTTTACTTATACAAATATATTAATATATAGGTACTACTACTACTTATATTCACAAATATATTATAGTCATTTTATTTAATAGAAAATACGCAATCTATACTAATAACAACATTTTAGATTTTGATTTTTGGATTTTGACTTTTAGATGCAGGCTGGCCCCGGTAACTTGCATACCCCTTCCACTAGTTTTATGACTGCTCAAGAGGTTACAGTTCGCCCTGTCGCCGCTAGGCGGTGTCATATCGCATAGGCCACATTTTATTAGGAATTATATAGCAATTTCACTTAAAATCCTCAATAACTTATACAATATTGTATATATTATAATAAATTACAGAATGTACATAGAAATTATACTTTACACGTTAATCAGCGATTCTCGCGAGTTTTTGATGGCCTATGTTGGCTGCCATATTGTAGTACTCCCTTTACCCCTCAGTACCCCGAAACTGGACCAGTTCAGCAGTCACTTTTGTAAGCCAAGTTAGGTTACCTTCAGTGTCTTGTATCGTGGATGCAGGATATGAATACATAAGGATCCAAATTCTGCTAGATTTTGATATTATTATTGATTCCAATAAATGAATCAGACTTGATTACAACAACCATTTGCTTCGTTTGTTGCACAATGAATTAAAAATGTAAAACCCTGTTCACACAAGGATACTTTTATGAAAAAAATAATTCTGGTAAGAATTGCCTGTCAAATAGTGGCGCCCTTAAACAAAATCTTCAATGAGTCTTGAAAAAGACACATTTCTAATGCATTGACTGTTTAAAAATAGTGAATTTCTTTTTCCAGAAGAATGATAGAACTTACTTCAAATTTTTGGAGTAACAACATTTTCCTCCACCCTTATTTACAGGTACATTATCCCTTATTATCCTGAACCTGATGTAATTAACCCTTAAAAACACAAATAAGCCGAGCGAGGGTTGTACTTGCTACGCCATCAACATCACCTTGAGGCAAACCGCACACACGCACGCACACACACGTACACAGCGACACGTACATGTTTCACATTCTGGTCACACGGTGAGCGTGGCGCCACCTGTGCTACCTAGACGTGACAGGGTGGAGAAGTTAGGGGAGGGAGACTTGACCAATATTGGAGAAACATTCGAATTGGTTGGAGTGGGTGCTCTGTAATATATTTTATAAGGTAATAATAAAATATAAAGTAAATTCATTGATTGCAATAATCAATAATTATTATATTTCGAGCCTCGTTCTCATAATAACAATGTAGTAACGTTTACCGGTAGGATTGTGTCACAATTTTAAGCAATTAAAATATATAATTAATTATGTGATTCTTATTCAATGCTCCCTCGTTGTCCAATTTACCTCCTGCCTTATATTCTATAAGAGGAGGTATTTTAACGGGTTATAATTTTCGAGTGTGAGTTTTTATTGAATAAACACGTTTTAGGATTCATATAATACGAATAAAGTAATTTCGAAATGATGTCTGTGTGTTACAAATTTTTCGTTGATGACAATTTTAAAAATATATGAAACATTTAATAACCAAATTTTATATTTACGGTTTTAATACGAATGTTAAAAACTCATTAAATTTTGGTATCAATCATTCAGGATATAGTTCAGCCGTATACCAGTCGACAATAGAAAATTCTCGAAATTCCACGTATTGCCAGATGGAAACACCACTCGACATTCTGTCTCATGATGCTTCTAGGCATACGTTTCATATAATCGAGAATTTTCTATAGTCTAGTGATATAATATATTAGTATGAAACTTCAGTATTCATGTAGTCCATGATCGTTCAACATTTGTTACTACGTGAAATTTAATTGATTTTGACAATGACAGTGACAATAGTGACACATCGTTTATATCTTCTTCTGTAGTTTACATAAAATGACTAAAATATATTTGGGAGTACTCAGTATAATAAAAAGAGTAGAGGTAGAGTTTGGAGGGAGGTCAAATCAGATTTTTTAATTAGTACCTACATTGTTATTGTATTGCAGGCTGTTCTTTTATTTTTGATCGACTTGTTTTCATTTCCTACCAAAGTGTATCCCTTCTCCAACAATACCCCGCGAGCTTTTACTGTAAAAGCGCATAATTATCAAGCTCAAAGCTGCGTAAAGCACAAACCCCACTGCAACGAAAAGATCCATTTGACAAACCTTCCCCACTTTTAATACACTTCACGCTTGCTTCCAGGGATGGAAGGGGGCGGCTTTAAATCCACACATGCACCTCCCCCCTTCGGGGCTTACAATCAATTTGTTAATGCACAGGGGGGCAGGGATGCAACACTAGGGGATGAAATGTCCCAACCACGAAGATTACCTGACGTTCTGATGTTCTTGTGACGATTAGGGGTGGGGGGAAGGGGACGGGGTATGCGAAATGAATTGTGGGAATCTCTGCTATCTTGGGAATGTCATGTAGTGGACTTCTACTAACGCGTACTGGGAAATTAATTATGGAAATAATTGCTTTTCTATTTTGTATTGTTCTAAAGTTATGTTAGATATTTGTCATGTATTAATTTTAGCATTTATGCCACTTTAGTGGATGGATCACTACAAATGATCAAGTAAAATAGCTTTGTGTATATCGGGAGAAAAGTAATTAGTTTGACCAAACCGCAACTTCGACTGATATTATATTGTCAAATTGTTTTCAGGTAAACCGTAATTTAACCAAAACGCAACTATACCTAACTAGAATAATCCAATACGGAATATATGTCACATACAGTTGGTAAGATAACGATTTGAGTAAAAGATTACTGTTATGAATAACTGCGATTTGACAAAAATACGTTTTGGATAAATTCCGTGTTGGATTATTCCAGTTAGGTATAGTATAGCTAAATTACGGTTTAATGTTTTTAAAATAATTGCATGTTGCTGATGTTGCTCAGTATAAAATGAAAAAAATGTCTTCTGCAATTTTCTTGTTCAACTCTGACTTGAAGATTGCAGTTGCCCGTTGCGCTTGCTCGCTACACAATTTGCTGTGTATACTAATACACAATTTAGATTGTTTCAAAAATTGAACAAGATCTTGCTCAAGATTTAGTGTAATGTAATACACTATTCAAAAAATCAGAAATCCCACAAAGAAATATTCTCATATCGGATTTTGCTGTGAAAAGCCGTCGTATCGAAGCTTGGAGGGATGAATTCCCCTGTGGGGTGAAACCACCGTGGTCACATTCCTGGGATGTCGGGCGACAGAGCCCTTTGTTACCGGCCGTTTTATCGCCCGTAACGCGACCAACGATCAGCCTAGCGGACAGCGACAGAGGATTTTACGCGAATTTGAAAATAGCGAAATGTTTACAGAAGATCAGGAAGTTTCAGGACGTTTAAGCGTTACTTTTTCTTCTGTTCTACTCTTTCTCCACTACTGCACCGGCCAGAAACTCGTACTTTGCCGCTTCCTAGCAATGCAATGTCATTTTGAAGTTGCAAATACTGTAAAAGTGTTTCGTTGCAAGTAAACTGTCAGTTTATTATTGACTTCAAGGTAATTGGGCACGTACGTTCAGTGCTGCATTAATAATTATTAGACTTATATAATGTTTGCCTTGATTACTACAAAATATCTCTGAAGATTTTCATTATTGAATGGAACAAGAAGTCTTGTTGTAATTGAAATTGATTGCTTTGATTATTGAATCAATGCATTTATTTTACTGTTTTTTCTAAATTCCTATAATACTCTCGATTTTGCTTCTTTTTCTATTCCAGTCTTTTTCCCACTACTACGGCTACCTGAAACCAGCCCGAAACTCGTACTTTGGCACATCCCAGCTATGCAATGTCATTTTGAAGTTGAAAAATACTGTAAAAGTGTTTTCGTTGCGAGTAAACTGTCAGTTTATTATTGACTTCAAGGTAATGTTTTTATAAACATTTAATAGAGAAAGAATGGATCTAGAAAGTATCCTTTTATGAAATCTATTGTCACACTCGAGTTGTGTAAAAGTTGTGAACCACCCCTAAATTAAATGCGCACCCCTATTAGCTGACATAAGAGTTCTCTCAGAAAGTTTTATATGTTTCCCTGAAATAATAAATTTTCCCAAGCATCTATTTTCAATTTCCAACAGTCTGAATGAATTAGGGGTTCTATAAATTAAAGATTTATGTTTCCCTCATGGCATATCGATGCAACCTGCACTGCTAATAAGATATTGTGGTTGCGTTTTGCTCAGGTGTTTTCTAAATTATTTTTATGATTTATAGTGCCCGAGAAATTAAATTGCGAGCTTAATTAGACAAAATATAAAGTGTGCTTACAATGCAGAAAGAATATAATTATTTTTGTGAACAGTTTACCATATTACATAAAATAACAATATTAATTTATTAAATAAAAGTTTGACTTATATAGTACTCGTATTTCAGCACATCCACAAATTTTTTTGTATATGTCGTAAGCAGACTGTAAAATTAGAGACATATAGGCATATTTGTAACATAATTTTATTACCCACTTGCATGAATCATCTATGGGATGATTCAAAATATCTGATTATTGTACTGTAAGTGATATAACGTAAATCTATCCTAAGTACGATCAAAAATTGCAAACATCTCAGACAATTACAATCATTTGTAATCACTAGGATATTAATAAGATGTTAATAGGCAAATATAGCAAGTAACAAGCTGGAATGTTCACATTCTTAAAATGTTCTGGGGATTTTATTTTGATTACAACAACAGGTTCAAATACAAACAGTATCATTGGCTACAATATCTACCGAATAATCAACAAATCATTAGTAATGAATCAATCAATCATCATCATAGGATATTATTAGGATGATAATGGGCCAGCCGGGATGTTCACATCCTTGAAATGTTCTGGGGATTTTATTTTGTTTTCATAGAATTACATGGGACACATTATTACCAAATTACTAACATTGGGATGTTACATAGATAATGTTACTAAGGTCGGACATTAGCAATCGCTAGGATATTAATAGGATGTAAATATAGCAAGTAACAAACCGGGATGTTCACATTTTTTAAATGTTCTGGAGATTTTATTTTGTTTTCATAGAATTACATAGGAGACATTATTACCAAATTACTAACATTGGGATGTTACATAGATAATGTTACTAAGGTGGGACATTAGTAATCGCTAGGATATTCATAGGATATAGGTAAATCAGCAAGTAACAAGCCGGGATGTTCACTTTCTTGAAATGTTCCTTGAATTTTATTTTGTCAAGTGTGTAGGTTCATTATTTAGTTCAGTTCAATCATAGTTTGTATCAAAACTGATTATTTAAGTCTCAAGAAAGGTATTGGATTTAATTCAGTGCAATCAGTGGGATTCAAGAAGGGTATAGGGTTGTTTATTTAGTTTAGTACTGACATATTATGTAATAAAATGATGCAACATTATATGCCGAGTCAAAATCGCCTTACGACATTATACTAAACAATTTATTAAGTATTTTTTTCAATTCGGCCATAACCATAACAGTCAGCTATCATTTCATGACTTCTTTTGAACATCACATGGACATACCCGGAAGTAACTGGTAGTATAGGCGGTAAAGTATCAACAGGAACCTTATAATTCGTAGTAAAATATCTTCCCGCATCCAAGGGACACCGCTCAGGCATATTACTTTTCTTCCTGATGCCAGGATAAAACAGTTTATCATTTTTGATAAAATCGCAAAAATTATGAGACAGTGTGTTCCCATAAGGAGAGTGGCCATCTTTGGACGCCATGAAGACTTGTATGGTTACCATGGCGTCACTTGGCAACGTTTGAGTTGTGGTAAATGAGGTGTTTACTAAAATTTCCCCACTTGGGTTGCGAAATATGTCAACACTGTAGTTGGAAATGTAGTTTGGGTTCAAATCGACTTTTACTTTGTCTGGTACTATTGAATAGGAAAACTGAAATAAAATATATTACTAGTAATAACTTTAACATTACTTCAGGCTATATAGGGTGTCAAGTAAGTATAGCAACAGCTTAACTTCTGAGCTGAGTCAAAAGAGCAAAAGAATTTTTATGTTAATCTATACATTAAAATATTAGGCCCGTATTTTTCTTTTTGCCAAACAGTTGCTAATAAGCCAGAAAAAAATTAATAAAGTTTAAAAAATAGGTATCGCGAAAAACGATACCGTGTGACGTCACCGGCCCTGAGAACATACGTTAACCGCGCTGACAAGGACTGAATACGATACGTATTACATTATTTCAACGACAAAAAATCTGACGTGGCCATCACACAACCTTCCGCCATATCTAGACTTTAAACAGAAATGTATACGTACAATCCGGTGCCCATTTAAAATATACAAATAAAAATCTAAAATATTCAAACACAGAAATTAGTATCACCTGAATCAAAAGATTCATTCACACGAAAACTCTTCTGTGTTGAAGCAATCCTCCGTTCAGTTACTACATTAATAGCTTACTTATGACTTATATAGCGCTAGTATGCCAACTTGTCACCCGTCTCATCTATCAATATTTTTTATGCAGAAACAAAAATCAACCGAACATGGAATACAAGATTTCAACGTTTTATTTGATAAATTTATTTTTTAAATTTAAATTTAAAAATAAAGACAATTTTTTTATAACGTAAATTGCAAATAATTTTTCCTCTTATTCTTATTACAAATAAATACTATATTTATCTAAATTTATAGAAATTTTTGACACTTAATCTTTTCAATCTTCAAAAAATATCACTTCCGGTGAAGATATTTGTACCAAAATCTAATGAGCTCTTCCTATTAGTATACAATTGTAAAATACTAAATATCAAAATTTTTGGGTAATTCGTATTTGAGTTATCCGACAGACGGCATCGGCCCGGACCACACACATACACACACACACACGCACACACACACATACATACATACATACATACATACATACATACATACAGACATCATCGGGAAACTATCAAAAATGAGTTGTAAGGACCCTAATTCGTGCTCATCCACTTAAAACTCACTACCCGATTTTTTGCATGATTCCAATACCTTCCTTTACAGATAAGCGGAAGGTAAAAACGATCTTACACCAACAAATCTACTCATGGTTTGGTTTCAATGTTGTCTGCGTCACACATGCCGCATTTTAATGCACGTTTCAAAAGAACTACATTTTCATTTTGATAAAAAGGTAATAAATCTATCAAAATTAACAATTATTATCATTTTCCTATAACTTATATAATGCTGAAAATTGATATCCAATAAGTATTTCTTTAAAACCCTGATGCTATTACCGTGGCAAGTGTAGGAAATGAAACATAGTATTACTTACTGTTTTTAAAATATTTCCAAAACATGTTTGGCAGCAAAATAATAGAAACAAAACAAATAGTAACATATTTGCGACTGTGTTATATTATTAGTGTACCTAGCATAAATCAAATTTGAATCTGGGACTAACGATGAAAGATACCATCATTTATAGCAGATATATAATTTAAGCCAGAAACAACCATTAAAAACTAATAAAACATATTTTTATTTATGATTACAATAACATTTTGTAATACAATGTGAAACAAACAAAGTAAGTGATTGTTGTTTTGTTGTAATCAATTATTTCTCTCGACTCGTCCATAAGCTTTGATATCGGTAATTGTTTGACTATTGACAGTAAATAACAATTGAGCAAATCCGGATCCTGTATAAATAGTAGGCGGTAAGTTATCAATGGGAACTTGATAATTTTTTAAATAATATTCATTTTTTACAACAGGGCACCTCTTGACCATATTGCCATGTTGCAAAACTGATGGGAAAAAAAATTTATCGGTTCTTATAAAGTCGCATAATTTGTACGACAAGATTCTGCCAAAAGGCGTGTAGTCTCCGTTCTTTTCTTTTTTAAATAACCTCATAGAAAAGTCCGTATTGTCAGGCATTTTTTCCAAGAGTGTAAACGAACAATTAAATAAAGTATTGTTTAAATTATCATGAAAAATGTTAACATGGATATCTTGTATATATTTTTTATCTACGTTTACTTCAAAATGGTCTGGAATTATAGATGCAGTAAACTAAAATTGAATATAATGATAATTAATAAATATTTGATTGTTTCAACCAACTTACAGATTTCATTAGATTGCAATTGATGTAACTAGTAAATAATATTAATAAAAATGTAAATAATATAAGCTTCATTTTTGTTCAGTTTAGGTTTTAAACTGGTAAATACATAGAACATACAAAATATATATTTCAACAAATTTTAATGTAGTCAGGAAATTATTATTGCGATAAAATAACAAAAAAGTTATAAACATTATCTATTTGGCTAAAATACTGCAATAAATATAAAAATGTTTGTTGTTATCAAGGTTTATTATTGTCATCAACAATATATTTTAGTGGGTCCATAAATTTAGCATTTTAGTTAATCGAGTGCGTTTTCCGAATTCCTAGAATACTCTCGATTTTACTTTTTTCTATTTCACTACTACAGCTGCCTGAAACCAGCCCGAAACTCGTACTTTGCCGCATCCTAACAATGCAATGTCATTTTGAAGTAAAAATACTGTAAAAGTGTTTCGTAGCGAGTAAAAAGTCAGATTATTATTGACTTCGGGATAATGGTTTTATAAACATTTAATAGAGAAAGAATGGATCTTAAAAATTAATTTTTATCATGAGATATAATCGTAAAAATGTTACATACAGTACATACATGTTTTAATACTAAATACAAATTTGAAAACCGTAGCAAACAACAAGCGTAATGTTAACATTCTTGAAACGTTCTGGGATGTTATTTAGTCAAGTGGGTTTGTATTTTTATGATAAAATGTTTGTAATTTTCGTCTGTGAATATTGACTGACTTTTATTTCCCCGCGATTGGGATTCATAAACACGTCTTGTTAATTTTAAAACAGTTTCAAGAGTTCTTGAAGTTCTCCGACGAATTATAAAAGGCGATTTATAAACTTAAACTTGTGCTGGGAACAACTTGTGCCTAATGAACCTCATGAAAGCATGGCGTAATATTCACAACTTTAACTCAAGCAGAAAGAAACTTTATTTTATGGGGATTGCTATTTACACCATTGAATTTACTGTTTCATTAGAAAATTATTTTCAATTTAAAAGATATTATTATTTTGTACTAATAAATAATTTAAGGTACTTACATAAATACAGATATATTGTTAAATATAAAATTACTTACAAATAGACGATGTATATGGAAAGAACATGTAAAAGGTGATGTATTCTTACCTGTAACAAAAGAAATAAATAAAATAAGTAACAGTAACATTGTACAACGACGCTATAATGGGTGCTACACAGTTGGAAAAAAGAGCACTATTTTTGCTCTAAAAACGGTTTATATAAGTCCAAGGTTATATGGTGCTAGTTCAAAAGAGCAGAGGTAAAAGGGTACTTTTGTCAATGCTTAAAAAAGAGTAGATTAAAATTTTACTATATTTTGGGCATAAAGGGTTGCTATATTAGTAGTAGAAATTTACTATTTTTAGTTCAAAATACTGCCTTTAGAAGAGTACAATATTGCTCATATATATGCATTTATTTTACCATTTAAAATTCAAAAATTGCTTAAAAGAAGTACTAAAAATGCTACTATTTAAGTAAATTTCTTGCTACTTTAAGAGTAAGTTAATGTTGCTCTTTCTTTGAGTAAATATTGTATTTTTTTACAGTAGTAATTTATTAAATAAAATTATTATTTATTAAAACACACAAATTCACATTTAAATGGTCATTTAAACATATCTTACTTGTAAATATTAAGTAAAACTCGAACCTTGTCGTGATTGGTTTTATTTTTCCTTTTAGATGAAACTCAAAATTTAAGTAAGATTAGTGCAAATGACTTTTTAAATATACATTGTTTTAATAAGAAATAATTACAATAGTATTTAATGAATTCATTACTGCAATAAAAAGTACAATATTTAAATATATTGAAATAGCAACACTTACAAAATATCCAGCAGTTGATCTGAAGAGCCGGTAAAATTATATGGCAGGAGGAGATTATCGAATTAAAAAACGTAGTGTAATTTTAATGGAATGCATTTATTTATTTCATATAGTTTGTTCTTGTCATATACTCGTAAACAATATGATATTGTATATTGCATAATTATATAAAAATCACAGGTTTCTAGTCAATAATGAAGTCTACAAACATTGCATAAAACAGTCAACATTGAACTGACGCAGTGGCAGTTTTCATGCACAGACTTATTGTTCGTATTAAATTTTATTCTAAAAAGAGTACAAAGTACCCTTTTTGGAGCAAAACGTAGCAACTTTACTCTTATAGAAGAACACGAAAATGAATTTACTTTTTAAAGGACAAAAAAATGAACAAATTTCTGGTAATAAGTACCTCTTTAATAGTACTTACATATTTTAGGAAAGATTAAGGGCAGAATATGATTTAAAAAGAGTAAATATCGCTTTTAAAAGTGTAAAAGTTTCCTCCTGCTCTTTTTAAAGTAATTTTTGCCCCTTAAAATTGTTTACCCTCGGAAGAGTACCATCAATTACTTTTCAAAAGGCAAAAATAATACCATTATTGCAGCAAAATGCTATGCGCTCTTCTGAAAAAGCATGTTACAGTGCCCTTTTTTTCAACTGTGTATTATGAACTGGGCGAGGGTTTTAATCATCGGAGGGAATAATAGCCATTATCTATGACTAATTTATTACGCACAAGATTTTAATAAAATAAATACCAATACGCAAATGTCAATTATCTATCACCATACATCATTAAACATTGCAATGTTTTCTAAAAATATTTTGCACAAAGAAATTGATTCATGGCATTATGTACCAAACAATAAATACATTAGGAGATAAATAATAATATTAAACAACATTGATTAATAATTATTACATGAAAATACATGACAAATTATTAATAAACTTAATATCTCCCACATAATTAATCTGGAAGATTACCAAGCAGATATAATTAATTATCAGATATTAATATTGTCATCTGACCCAACATTTAATTAACTCAATGTACGTAAGGGTGATTGAGTACGGATATAACGTAGGTAGGTATAACCGAGTACAACAGATCGAATCTCTAATTAAATTCTGCATTAGATTGTTATATGATATTATGTAGGTACAGTAAATAAATAATTGACTAAAACACGTTTTGTATACGCAAGAATAATTAAAATTTCGGGATAACTCGAAAACTAAACCAGATTTTTACCTCTCGCCTCATATTCTATAAGAGAGGTATTGTAATGGGTCAAAATTTTCGAGTATGAGTTTTTGGTGGATTAGCACGTTTCAGGGTCTCTACAATACGAATTTACTAATTTCACGATGATGTCTCTGTGTTTGTGTGTGTGCGTATGGACTGACGATTTTTCGTTCACGATAACTTAAAAAGTATCACACCTTTAATAACCAAATTTCATATTTAAGGTTTTAATAAGGATCTTAACACCGGATAAGATTTTGGTAGAAATCCGCAAACCGAAAGTAGTACTTTTTGATACTTGATATAGTTTTCCTTAAATAAATTGGTACATTATTTATTTATGAAAATTGTTTCAACTAAAAATAATAGAAAATAAAATTATTTATGGGTACAGTTAATTTTAAATACAATTTTCTGAATTTGGTAGTATTTAACTATTAAATATTCTACTTTTTAAAAATTCCAGTATCTTGTTGTCCATGATTTGTTTCTACACAATTTGAATGGTTATGACAGTGACAGCACAGTTGACATCTTTTGCTTGCATCTTGGTTTACATATTACATGTACATGAAACTATTAAAATGTAAGTAAAACTATTTATTATATTAGTAGAATAAGTAGAATTAGGCGAGAGGTCGTGTGCTGGCCACAGCAGATTTTTTAAATTTGTTTCTACACAAAATTTGAATGATTATGACAGTGACAGCACATTTGACATCTTTTGCTTGCATCTTGGTTTACATTATCGTTTACATAATGAACATGAAACTATTAAAATGTAAGTAAAACTATTTATTATATTAGTAGAATAAGCAGACTTAGGCGAGAGGTCGTGTGCTGGTCACATCAAATTTTTTCATAAAACAAAAATTACAATTCCTCACGGGTTCCTGTGAATCCCGTGTTAATTACACCTCATAAATTTGCACAAAACCGACAATTAATTCTCTCCACTCCCATCATCTTATGGTGTATTTCATTTCAGCATAATATCTTGGGCAGGGACTTTGGTGATAAAGTATGAGTGCAGGGAGGTTGGCAGCACTGTCGTCTGCAGGAATACCAACCCCTGCACTGACGCTGCGGGGTGCAATGCAAAGGCGAAAGAGGAAAGCAAAAGTCACAACTTTAGATGAAACGACAGTGCAGTTTCTTATACACACTACGTTTATATTATACACGTACACCCAGATTGGGTGTGATAACCTCACATACTATGCATCTTTGGGAGAAAGATCTATTTTCTTACAAACATGAGTGTTGCAATCAAATATTGTGGATTATTATTAACGTAATTAGCTCTCGTGTACCACTCGCACTAATTAAGACGTTGTTGGAAAGCACTCAAAAAATTGCCGGAAAGAATTAATGCACATATGATATTATAAAAACAAATCGCTTAGTTGTGGCAGCCTTACGTACTGTGTGCGGTTACCAGTCATTGTTAGTAGAAAGTCCGGCACAGGTAAGATTTTTGTTCAGTTATTTAACAACAACCAACAAATTTTTAAAAAAGTGCACTTTATATAAATATTTTAATTAAATCTCAACTAATAAATGTATTGGAATATAATATATACATAATAATTAATTAATAATTACTTTATACAAACATTCCTCCATCTAATTTTAACAGATAACAAATATATTTGTACATACTCGTATAATATATAGATAAGACAGTATTTTACGTAACTGGCCTAAAATCAATGACCTTTATATCTGATTTATTTTGAATATTAATTCTTATCTTATTTTCTTACATACGAAAATAAAAAACAACCAAAAAAATTTTAAACAGCAAATACATTTAAAGAAACAGAACTAATACATTTTTACCACAAGCGCGCGCGCGTTTGTGTGTGTGTCTGTGCGTGTGTGTACGTATGTGACAATTTTTCGTTGATGATATCTAAAAAAATATCAAATATTTTACAACCAAATTTTATATTTAAGGTTTTAGTACGAATCTTAACAGCTCATTAAATTTTGGTACCAACCCACAAACCGGAAGTAGTACTTCGCCCTAATATTTCGATAAATAATTAATTTATCACAATATTTTCTTATTTAAACGAAAGATTATATTAGTATTTTATAAATTTTTCTGTATGTAGCACTATTTATGAATCAAATTATTGTTTATAATTTCAGTATTCATTATCTTGTAGTCCATGATCGTTTAACATTTGTTACTGCGTAAAATTTAATTAATTATGACAGTGACAATACTGACACCACTGACACAACGTTTATATCTTGTTTTGCAGTTTACATAAAATTTCTAAAATATATTTGTGAGTACAGTAAAGTTAAAAGAGTAGGTAGGGTATGGCGGGAGGTCTTGTGCTGTCTACATCAGATTTTTTAGTAGGAAAATAGTGTAAATAAATAATAATCAAGGTTTTGATTGTTGAAGTCAATCACAATCAACAATTAATTTTATCTATGCTACATATAATGGCGAATTAAATAAATATGCCGGTTGAGAGCCTCATGTAAACATAGTGTGGTCTCCGTTGGTCGTTAAGGCATTATGAAATTAATTCACGCCTCGATAGCTGCCTTTCTAAAGAAATAATCAACCCTAGCTAACTTTTCCTCTCGGACATTTTTCTATCTTTTGTCTGCCGCGCGATGTTTTTAATAAATGCAGTTTTGTTTTCACAATTAAAACTGAAATGAATTACGTTTTTGCCGAGCGCAAAAAGGGTTAAAAATCATAATATTAAAAAAAGAATGAAAGGATTAAGACGTATCTAATGGTTTTGGGAAGCTCGAGGGAAGCCACAATAGTTAATAAGATATCTTGGGTTTTTTGTTGATGAATGTGTGTTAATTGTTAAAATGAAAGTAAAATTATTAATTAGATTAGTAGAATAAGCAGAATTACGCGAGAGGTCGTGTGCTGGCCACAGCAGATTTAAAAAAAATTGCACGTGTATCACAAGTTCAGTAAAATAATTATATTCATTACAAAAATTAACCCACTTGACATGAACCGTCTATGGGATGTTTAAAAATATCTTATTCTTGTACTATCCTAGCCACATCCTGGGGTATTAAATACTCAATACAAACATCTCAGAGATTACATGGGACACAATTGGGATATTATTACCAAATTACTAACATTGGGATGTTACATAGATAATGTTACTAAAGGGCGGACATTTGCAAATCGCTAGGATATTAATAAGATGTTAATAGGCAAACATAGCAAGTAACAAACAGGATGTTCACATTCCTAAAAATGTTCTGAGGATTTTAATTTGTCAAGTGGAAACCTTGATTAAAACAATAGGTTAAAATACAAAAAGTTCAGTTTCATTGGCTAGAATCTCTGATGGATAATCATCAAATCATTAGTAATGAATCAATCAATCATCATCATAGGATATTATTAGGATGTTAATGGACAAGCTGGAATGTCCACATCCTTGAAATGTTCTGGGGATTTTATTTTGTGTAGATTACAACAATAGTTCAGTTTCATTGGCTACAATCTCTGACGGATAATAATCAAATCATCAGTAATGAATCAATGACCAATCAATATAATATCCAAGCGATGAGAGCAAATGTGATCCTCGATTAATCTGGAGTATCAGCATTCGCGGTTCATAAAGTACATCGTACAGGGCAGTAATTAGTGCTGTTTACTGGAGCATTGACGCGGACCCTGCCCATGTTCAATTATTAATTACCGTTCTGATGGCCTTTTTAATTGCATTATAACCGGTGATCGGTGATGCCACCTGTCATATAGAGGATGAAATCATGAACGATCAATAGTTGAGATTGAAATTCGTCATTCATATTTATCACCCAGTTTGGGTGGGCAGCCTCACATTATACTGTGTAAATTCTAAGAGAAATAACTAAATACAATAAAATGAACAGACCTTCAAGAAATTACTATATTTCGTTGTGGATTGTCTCACAAAAATGATTGTTGAAATTAATTTTTATTGATTATTCACATCATCTGTCGTCTGTCAAAAAGACCAATAAAAATGCAGAATATTGAATTTGGCAGCCAATGAAAATGAGTAACTTGCTAATTTTGTACTAGTAAGGTCGACTATTCACTACTAGTACCTTCGAGCATATACTGACTAGAGGACGCCTTACGGCGTTGGTTGTGATCGGAAAATATGCGGGAGGGGAGATTTGCGGGGTCGTAAGTCGTGATGTATTGAGGGATGCGTAATTTCTTAGTATTATTCCACAAAGTAAAATAATACTCACAAAACCTCATTAAACTTTTCACAAAGTAAACGCAGAACTTAGGGTTATAGTAAAATAACATGTGTGACAAGAAGTAACAAAGAATAACAGCAAAACGCTGCCCGCAATACACCATGACTTCCAGCCCCGCAAGTCCCCCCTAATGCATATCTTCCGATCACAACAAGCTATGCATTGGTATAGGGAATTACTTCTCTAGTCAGTATATGCTCGAAGACTAGTACTGTTAGGTGACTATTTAACGAATGAACATTTTTATTATAATCTATATTTCCCATTTTTATTGCACCATTTCTATCTCTGGGTTTGCTTCAAAGGTCTAGAACATTCTTCACTTGAAATTCACTATTTTATTTGTAAAGAAACACCAAAAAACACATTTGATGTTGCGTCTAAATTTTATCAAAATATTATATACCAAAATATTTTCTAACTGTTATGGACAATTATATTTTCAAGTCATTAACTTAGAAAAATACTAGTAAACAGACTAATTAGGGACTTAAATGTAAACAAATCAATTTAAAAACATAATTACACAGGTAGCCAGAAGAAAATATAGCTTCATAATTATTTGCTTATTATTATTCTATATACGAGACCGTTATGTGTGCACCACGGTTAAAAGGATATTATTCCTAACATGAATCCCGAATTTTCATTTTGACAAATTCAGTTTACCCCACCCCCTCCTACCAAAACGGTCAGAAATTTACGTCAGAGATAAACACAAGTTAAAACCCCGCCCTTTTGTGAAACTATCATGAGTTACGCCGTAAAATAGGCAAAATTTGTTCAAAAGTGATCATTTTCTGGAACAAAATACAGCCGCAAAAACAAACTTACAAGCTTGAAATTTTGTATACTTCTAAATAAAGGTTGTGTACAGTCCGCTATCTCAGTAATATATCAATATTTAGGTTTTTTATATACTTAATTTATTGTCAAAAATTGGTGTATTTTTTAAGGCAATTAAACATTTTGCCAACATTGAAAAATGAATAATTTGGAGTTAGCGGACTATTTTCATCTCTAATGCCTGTGGCACACCGGTCGAGGAGCATCGAGGACCATCGAGTAACTCCTCGATGAAACGAAAGAACGCACCCGTCCGCGATGGATTTCTATTTAATCGGTGACAAATACATCAAAGTTTTGCGCGAAATGAAATCCAAAGATACGTCTGAAATGAGATACATTCGTTTCATCAAGGAACAACTCGATGAAAATAGCGGCGCCCCTATTTTTCGTCGAGGACGGGGTGCGTTCTATCGTTTCATCGAGGAGTTACTCGATGGTCCTCGATGCTCCTCGGCCGGTGTGCCACAGGCATTATGCATATAATAGTTTAAAAAAAAATACTATATGTTGTACCATGCAATCAGGATTTGTTCCAGAAAAATAGTATTTTTTTCGAGTGGAATTATGTCCTCTTAAAGAATAATTAGATTTACCGACTGGCCACGTTTTTCATTGATATTTTTAGAAGATTGAAAAGATTAATTGTCAAGAATTTCTATAAATTTGGATAAATATAGTATTTATTTGTAATAAGAATAAGAGGAAAATATATTTGCAACTTACGTTATAAAAAATTGTCTTTATCTGGTAGTAATAAAGAACTGTAGTAAAGAGTAAAATTTAAAAAATGAATTTATCAAATAAAACCGAGAATAAAACGTTGAAATCTTGTAATCCATGATCGGTTGATTTTTGTTTTTGCGTAAAAAATATTGACAGATGAGATGGGTGACACGTTGGCACTAACGCCATATAAGTCGTAAGTAAGATATTAAATGTAGTAATTGAACGGAGGATGGCTTCAACACAGAAGAGTTTTCCTGTGAATGAATCTTTTGATTCAGGTGATGCAAATTTCTGTGTTTGAATATTTTAGATTTTTATTTGTATATTTTAAATAGGCTCCGGATTGTACGTCTTTATATGTCTAGATATGGCGGGAGGTTGTGTGCAGGCCACATCAGATTTTTACATTTATATCAGTGTCAATATAGCATCCTTGATACAGCCAGACTTCTAGAAAAGCTCATTCAATTCAATTCTGTCTTGGAAAAGAATTTCTAATACATTGACTAAAACTCCTTGTTGAAATACAATTTTACAATTCTTGTACTGGCCACAAAACACTCGCTACGTTAGTACGTTTTGTGCTGGATTTTCGTAAGTAGACGGGCCTCTTTAGAAGTTTCTCCACTAACAACCATGAGTGAATAGACGGCTGGTAACCGCACACACATACAAATGCATCAATATCGATGGCTGGGTAAAAGACGTGATATATGTATGTATGAATAAATGGAATACTAACCTATCTAATTCAATAAGTTAGTCGACAGCTGGTCACATAAATCACGACTAATCGTATTTAAATATTTGTGCAAAAAAATTCTTATCAGCGGAAAATGGCTTCAAACAATCCTATTATTATATTCATTTTCAGATTAGTCATTCCGATGACACATGGCATGATATTTGATCTGTCAATTCATGTATTCAACAATATACAGATAGTACAGGATGTCTCGTAATTTCGGGTATCCTAACCACGGAGTATAATAAGACAGTAGAGAGCTCCTTGGTAGAGAGTAGATGATACTCTGTTGATTTTGTATGTATTTCCATGTCACACAATTTTACTCCGAAACAATCAAATTGGGTGGAGAAAGGAGGCCGCAGTGAAGTTGTCAGTTTGAAATTTAAATAGATTATTTCTACTATCATAGGTATTTATGAACTTTATTAACGTGGTTTATATTATATTTTATTTAATTTTGACATAATAATAAAATGGTATGAATTTATTTTTTAGTCTGAAACGTCACAATAATTTTAAAACTATCTAGTACACAAGTGAATAAATATTTATTTAAAATTGATGTTCGTGTTAAAAATCATAGTTTCAATCGGTAATATCGAATAAAGAAACTTATTATAAAATACAAGTTTAATTGAATTTTTATTCATATGTTTCTAACTTATGATTATGTGGCCCCCTCACTCCTCCAAGTTAGTTGTTCGTGGAGTCAAAAAGTGTGACATAGTCAACAATCGAGTGTCATCTCCTGTCTTTATTATACTTCGTGATCCTAACGCACACACAGACATTATCTCGAAAATACTTTATTCGTATTCTATGGAGCCTAAAACGCGTTTATCCACTAAAAACTCACACTCGAAAGTATTGACCCATCACAATACCTTCCCTATAGAATATGGCGCGGGCGGTAAAAATATACCTAACAATGACTCACTGATGTGTGTATGTATGCTAACAGTTATGCTAATTTACGTTACGTTTTTATTTTCAGTTTAATGGTCATGCTTACTGGGTACGAATTAATTTGATGTTCTCAGAAATTATAGTTTACACTTTACAGTTTATTTAAATTTGTTCTTTTGTGGCTTTGTTATCAATGTTTTAAACATAATATCAATACAAGATAAAGAAAACTTTCTCTACTGATAGTATTGTAAACGATTATAATCTTTTATACTTTCTTAATAATTATAATAATCAGTTAGGTATATAATTTCTTATTGGCAAGTTCTTGTTGTAAGTGTTGCGCCCTTAAGATGAGATTTAGTTTCAAGGGGTTCGTGCCAACTCTATTTTAGGGAAATTTTATGTATGTATTAATATAATAAATTTCTATCACTCAGCTTGGGTGTGGCAGCCTCACATTTGTGAGTTTGTAAAATTTTGTCTACCTTTTCTTTTCAACTTTGTCATTTTCTTCTCTAAAGGTGTTTTTTATCTAGTGCACTTTGTGTCAAAAACTTCAGTGTATGAAACACTAACAAAGGATGTCATCCACACAACAGTTAACGTTTAAGTGCAGTTTTGAAGTTGAAGTTTACAAAAAATAAGAAGTAAAAGGTTTATAAGAAAAACGAGACTGTTGTTCAAGAATACTTGAAAAATGTTCTTTTAAATATTATATAGCAGCGTCAAAGTTATTAAGCACAGTTAAATATATGCTGAACAAAATTATTTATGCATACAAACCACATAATATTATGGTATGCATGAAATTACACGGCCCAGCAAATTATTTAAAAATAAACTGTATATTTATGTATTTATCTACGAGTTACATATCTATCACGCCCAATTTGGGTGTGACAGCCTCACACATTGTGAAATATCGTTATACAGTTTATTTAAACGTGAAACATGGGCTTTTTATATTCAGGGTTACGTTTTGACAGCAATGTATTAGAGCGTTCATTTTAAAATGACACATAACTGTATTATTCTTGAACAATATAAGATATTCGGGTAGCTGCAATAGTTCCAAGGGACGCTTTCAAGAAACTTTTAATTGTTCAAAGTATAAATCGTATTTCCAGGTAGCAGCAGTGTGACACCAATTAACAAATTTAAAATGATTCCCTGTTTCATTTTTAAAACAACGCTCTAATACATTGCTGTCAAATTTGTAACCATGTTCCACGTTAAAATAAACTCACTGTATTCTACTTTGTGTGCGGTTATTATTCATTATTATTTAGGCAATATTAATCTACCTATAAAATGATTTCAATTTCTTTCCTGTGAATGTTTTTCGCAGCTATTAATGGACGGCTGGTAAACGCACATAAGTCAAATATTTATATCAATCAAATTACAACACTCGTCCATCATTGTTAGCCGTTATAATAGTTTAAACCAACAAAAGATAAATAGGACAGCTCATTTAAATTCATTGATTAAATTGTTTGTTATGATCCACTTACGTCACGTGCTAGTGCTAGAATCTTAACAACATAAATCTTTCAATTTCATTCAACTAGTCTCAATAGTAAATCCGGACAAATAACCACAAAAAACCTTGATCACAACAATAACAAACACAATTGCCGATCACAACAAACGAAAATATTGATTGCAACAATTACCTGATAATATCGCAGCCTCGTTTGTTGATTTCATTGAAAAATTTGACAGCAGCTCTAACAGAAACAGATCCAGTAGGCACTACACTCATCGTAGCAACGCACACACGCACATCACCATAGCAACACTCGATGTTGATGTTGACATTGACAACGGGCACATTGTTTCACTGTTTAAAACATTGGAACAGCGAACAAATTCACAGAAAGTCACTCCATAACCTACAAATTAACGCGGTTGAGCTCACGCATGGACTAAGCTACACTGACTGACTGACGCAAACAAGCGAAGGTGGAACGGTAGTGTTTTGTCTATGCTTCACTTATCTTATCAACAGTAACAACATCTAGAATGCGCTGGTCAGCGAATTAAGAAGAATTTTTGATGCTCTTTTTGTATACAGGCAGGTGAGGGTTTTTTAGAGACAACAATGGAAAGGAAATGATCTATAATTATACGGCGGATATACCGGAAGTTGGATTTACCCTTGTTTCCCAAGTTTTTTGTTATTCTTCATGATTTAAACCGTAACGGTTTAATAAATAATGATTATGTTATAAACAAATAGTGAAAGTTACAATTTCATTTATATTACAAATTGATTACAATTAAAAAATTATGTGAGTCTGCCATACCCATGTTTGTTAGGCCGTGCAGAACTCGAAAACTACTGAACCGATTGAGATGAATTTTTTTTTAAATAACTAAGTATCTACCCCGTAGGTTTTAGGCTATTTATATCTTAGCCCGTTATCTTGAAAACAAAATGGTGACCACCTATCTTCGAAACTATTTGACCAATTTACAAAAAAAACTGAAATTTAGTTATATATCTGTTATTAGAATGAAACATAAGATAACTTTTAGGCAGCCATCTTGAAAAAAATGGCTACAAGCTATCTCAGAAACTACTTAATCAAAACTATTGAACCAAATGAGATTAATCGATTCATCACATGTTCGTGAGAGTGCTAGGAAAATATTTTTTGTCAAGAAAATTATATATCTGAAAAAAATAGTAAAAAATCGACCAAATTGACTACTTTTACTAATTTATTACTAAAATACCATTAAGAGGATATTATTCCTAACATGAATCCCGAATTTTAATTTTGACAAATTCAATTTACCCACCCCCCTCTTATCAAAACGGTCAGAAATTTACGTCAGAGATAAACACAAGTTAAAACCCCGCCCTTTTGTGACACTATCATGAGTTACGCCGTAAAATAGGCAAAATTTGTTCAAAAGTGATCATTTTCTGGAACAAAATACAGCCGCAAAAACAAACTTACAAGCTTGAAATTTTGTATACTTCTAAATAAAGGTTGTGTACAGTCCGCTATCTCAGTAATATATCAATATTTAGGTTTTTATATACTTAATTTATTGTCAAAAATTGGTGTATTTTTTAATGCAATTAAACATTTTGCCAACATTGAAAAATGAATAATTTGGAGTTAGCGGACTATTTTCATCTCTTATGCATATAATAGTAAAAAATTTAATACTATATGTTGTACCATGCAATCAGGATTTGTTCCAGAAAAATAGTATATTTTTCGAGTGGAATTATGTCCTCTTAAGTATTTTCATTATTTATTTAATGTATCTAATTTTATTTAGTATTTAATATTGATGATTCTATATTTACTCTATTTGCAACAAATACAAGGTAAAAGAAAAATCGTCAAAACCTATAATGATGTCATTAAAAACGTATTACTCATCCACAAACATACATTTCTATCCTATCTAGCAATTTTTTTATTATTCATAACTTCCGGTTACTTTAATACCAACATAATAACAAATATAACTAGAAATGTATCTCACTTGTATAATAAAAAGAATGTTCTACTTGTATATAATTACAATTAGTATCTAAAAAGCTGCATAATATTAATGACGTTTTTTATTATTTGTTTAGTATTATACGCATATGATTTACAGTTGGCAAACAAATTTGTAATAAAAACTGTATCGAAGTATTAGTTTTATGGTCAAATCAAGGTTGTAATTATTGTGGAGTGAATAATGAGGAAAATATTTATTTCATTTGCTGCATTACTGTTTACCTCTCGCCTCATATTCTATGTAAATTTTTTACATAAAAAATGTT
The DNA here is from genome assembly GCA_947534325.1 of Agonum fuliginosum. NCBI lineage: Eukaryota > Metazoa > Arthropoda > Insecta > Coleoptera > Carabidae > Agonum > Agonum fuliginosum. The sequence goes on from OX384040.1 coordinate 33,248,732, forward strand.
TAAATATTTTTTAAAGTCCCTCATTTAGTAACAGTTCAAACATTTCTATCAAATGAACAATTTTTAAAAATTTCGACATATCCAGATTAGAAAATCTGTATGTACATTAGATATTCGATAAAAATTTTTTCTTAAACTATGTACACCTATATAATTTGACCCGAGGAATCGAATGGTGCAAAAATATGTTTTTTATTTCGACCAGTTTTCGACTTTAAAAAATTATGTCGAAAACCGTGGACCGAAAATTGTTTTCGACTACAGATTAGAAATCCTCGTGGTCGAATTAGTATATAACCATATTTTATGCCAATTCCCATTATTATTCGTTAGGCTAGAAAATAAGCAAGTTTTATCTCTTCGATTTTGTACCATTTTTTAAATACCTCAATTAAAATTGTACCCCTTAGAATTTTTTCGTGAAAATTTGGATTTCTACATAATTTGACTCGAGGAATCCAATGGTGAAAAAATAAATTTTCCATTTCGAACAGTTTTCGATTTAAAAAAATTATGTCGAAAAATATTGGTGAAAAAAAATTTTCGACTGCAGATTTGAAATCCTCGGAGTCGAATTAGTATATAACTAAATTTTCAGCCAATTCTGAGAGAAAAAGTTATTTTGGCAAAAATTTCATGAAGGGGTAAACCTCCGTTTTTTGGCCATTTTCGAAAATCCTTCATAAAAATTGTATCCGTTGGAATTTTTTCGCGAAAATTTATATTTATATGTAATTCGACGCGAGGAATCCAACGGTGTAAAAATTACGGTCATAGTTACTCCTGTCTTGCACCTGCAAAAATTATCTCGAAAAGTATAAGCCGAATTTTTTTTTTAGTGGCACCATTGGATTCCTCGAGTCCAAAATAGGATATAACCAAATTTTGAGCGAATTCAAAATTTCGAAAATTTCGAAAAGTGCATTTAAAATAAATTGTACCCGACAGAATTTTTTAAAGAAAATATGTATTTATATGTAGTTTAATACGAGGAATTCAGTCGTGTACTTAAAAAAACATACAAAAATATTTGTATCTTGATTTTATAGCAGTAAAAAGAATAGAGTATGGCGAGAGGTCTTGTACTGGCCACATCAGATTTTTTTCATTACGCCATGTGGATATTGTAGTATTTTACCGTCAACCCACTATCATGTTTGTTTATACCGAAGACATTTTTTGCAGTAAAAGTAAATAAATAATACTTTATTTTGTGACACATTATGTTATCTCGAATTACGAAAACATATTTTTGTGCTAATACGGAAATGATAAATAAAATCACAGTTAGGTAAACTTAAACTTATCTAATTCTGATTGCTAGTATCTAATATCATATGACTTTTTATCAGTTATATGCTTATAGTATAGAAAGTTATAGAGGTAGCATACTCTGATTTTTTGGGTGATGGATTGAAGCCAAGAGACGGAAGGGGATGTACTACTAGAGCATAGCAATATGGCGGATAGATTTACATTTATTCTGAAAGTTTTTAAATTGAACATACCACGGAACGAACAGAACGCAGAAAATGTTATTACTGACTTTATATTTCAAACAAAACATACTTGCCCAGAGTTGAATCTCGATCAAATACTATGTTTTATCTACAATTGCATAAAACCAACTTGCTTCATAAATCTCCGATAGGTATATGTAATGTGTACTCTGTATAATAATGTATGTAATGATTTTGATATTCTAAAATGAATTTTTAATAATTGTTGTATTTAAACTCTTTCCAACCCAGGTCTCCACTCAATTCCAGTGTGTTCGGAGCACTACACAGCGGTTGAACATCTGATGATCTGCGGGCTTTGCAAACGTCGTCTAGCGAGGAATCACATCCACTATTTAGGCTTCGAGTATAATAACCTCAATGTAGCGTTGGAGAAGGAAGGAATCCCGGTTAAACTGACGGATAAACCTGTGGTTTGTAAACTGTGCCGGTATTTCTCTACTATGCTGCTGAAGCCGCCTGAAGACTTCAAGAGCACAACTGCTAGCTTTTTCAAGCAGTACAAAAAACGGTGAGTAGAAAATGTTAGAGGATAGTTTATTTATAACGGTGGCGCACAGAATGACGGCCAGTTACACCCAAATGGATAAATTGAGTAATAGATGTGTGTATTACATAATGAGCGAGGAAAGTGATCGATGGACACTTTCCTGAGAGTTGTGTACACTATTTTATTCATGAATTTGATTTAACTGTCACTGTCATAATTTTTTGAACAACAAAAATATAAATTCTATTTAAATTTTTAAATTGTACCAGATACAGCAAAAGTACTGTTTTAATTTATGTGGATAAATCACTTTTATTACAATTTATCACAAAATACTTAATACATTTTTTATTTCTATATTATATTTTATTTGAATTCGACTCGCATAGATATTAGTGGAGAGTCACCACAGGAGAGATTTTTGTGTATAAATATTATATAAATGCATTATTAAAAACAACATTGAAAACCGCATCTAAATATCTGGTATAGTTCTAGAAATATCTACAACACCCTAAAATGGGTGTGCGTATCTTTATTTAAAAAATAAATATAATTCTTTAGGTAGGTACTACATGAATTTATTTTATAACTTTCTCTATATCCAATATTTAAAAAATAAATGTTACACCCAAAATGGGTGTAGTAAGCACGGTTTAAGGTGCAAAAATGGGTTTGTCATATTTTAAAACAAAAGTATACCAATTTACAGCTTATTTCTATGCGTAGTAATAAAGATATACAATAAAGTATTTTTGCACCCAAAATGGGTGTCCCGATTTTAAATTTGAGTTCATAAATGGATTTTTCAGATTTTTTTACATCCGTATACTAATTTTCAGAATTTTTCTATTCTTAGAAACAAAGTTATTGTTAAATTAATTAAATGTTCGTTATAAACGAGGTCGTATAACGAATGCTCGTTATAGCCGTGCTAGTCCAAATAAAGCCTATTTCATGCTTAATCCAATGCTGAAAACCGCGCATCGGTATCTGGTCTCGTTTACGAGAAATTAATTTTTTTAATAAAAGTCGTCATTGTTTTCATCCCTTACTTCTGTAATTAAAATTTTGGAACGGAGTATACATTGGCTTTTTGAAATTATATAATAAAAATTGGCCTAACCCAACCAATAACCTCACAAAAAATTTCAAAATGCAATAACTTTATTAATAAAATGCTTTTCGAGGTCTGTTTGGGGTTGAAAATCTCTTTACCGACCTAAAGTTTGTATCCCCCCCCTGTTTCCAGTTGGAGCCAGTCTAATAAGCCCGGAAAAAATTATCAAAATTTGAATTATTTTAAATTATTAGAAAATAAGCCGTCCAACAGTATAACTTTGACATTTATAAATTTTGAAAATTGCTATACTTTGTTCCATTAAAATAAAAAATTTTGGAATGTAAATTTCTCGATTATAAAATTTTTAAATAATTATTTTCTCTGCTATTAATCGTAGAAAACCAGCGAAAATTTGTACTCGGGGGTAAAATTGTCCGAGGAAGTCGATTCTGGTCTCAAAAATGACCTGTCTCTACTGGGGGGGCCCATTTTTTAAGGGTGTCTTTAACCAGGGTAACACAAAATAATTTTTTATTATTTTTCGTAGAAACACCGAAAAAATTTGGTTATCGAGGTAAAATTATCTCAGGAATACGATTCTACCCTCCAAAATAATCCATGTCTATAACGAAACCTCGTTTATAACGAGTGTTGTTACAGCATTGTATATCAGTATAAAAAAAGTTATTAACATATTATTAGTCGTAGAAACATGGCGAAAATTTGTAGTTCGGGGTAAAATTACCCGGGGAAGCCGATTCTGGCCTTAAAAATTACTTGTCTTTACTGGTGGGCCCCATTTTGTAAGGGTGGCACAAATAATTTTTTATTATTTATCGTAGAAATACAGAAAAAATTTGGTTGTCGGGATAAAAGTATCTCAGGAATATGATTGTACCCTCAAATAAAATCTATCTTTATAACGAGACCTCGTATTATAACGAGTGTTGTTACAGCATTGTACTATTAATCGTAGAAACATGGCGAAAATTTTTTTATTGTACATTTACTTGTTTTGGGCTCTTGGTCTGTTAAGAAATAAACTATATTATTATTATTATTATTATTATAAGTACTTTATACTACGTTCAGATAAAATTTGACGACGTAATACAAATAATTTTTATCTGCCAAATTCTGAGAAATGTCCAAAATAACCTTACTTAACTGTGTATCATTCTGTAGCACGGCGAAATATTATAGTAAATATTTATATCACGCCACTAATATTTAAAAAATACTTCGAAAACTAATACATAACTGCGTTCAAATGTGCAAAAAGAGCATACCAAAATGGCGGATAGTTGCTTCAATGTTTTGTTTCTATGCTCCCTCTATACAGGGTGTAACCTATCCTGTGTAACAAAATTTAAGAGTAGTATTGGACGCACTGATCATGAATAAAAATGGGTTCAAGCAAATGAGACATTCTGTAAGTACCTACCTACAAATTTCATTTATTCCTGTTTGTAAAATTATTATTACATTAATGTAACTACGCTAATAAATACTGCATAACTATTGTTTAACTTTTTGTATTTAAATGTGACAACCAACCCAAAATGATTGTTTTGCAAACTACTGTTAATTTTACAAATTTCAACATAAATTCTTTTTGATGCATGATCAGTGTCCAATACTATACACCCTAAAATTTTGTTACACAGGTTGGGTTACACCTTGCATACATTTGTTTAAATAGCAAAAACATTGTAAACAAAACAATTAAAACCTAGACCTTCAATTCTTGATTAAATATAAAACACACCACCCCAATAAAAAAAAATCTCAACGTGGCAATTTCATGTGAAAGTCACGTACAGATTAATAACACAAATCTAAATGTTCGGCTGTATTTGAGTGTTTGAAACTCACGTTCGTGTCGTCTAGTTATTCACCATAACGATTCACATGCCACAGCCCCCTAAAAAACACCAAATGTCGAAATTTCCAGCGCTTGCTCTGATGGCGAACAAATTGCTTTAGGAAACCCGCAACGGACGTAGGCGGCTGTGGAAGTGTGCACATGAAATAAACATGTGACAGTCACGTACACTGACCACACCAACACAAGAACAAGAATCAAACAAACGGTTTATTGATTACAACAGCCAAATGTTGAGTACAACAATTGAAACGTCTTGTGTTCTACGACCAAATAATTCTTCCCACTTGATAAAAAAAATCCCCAGAATCATTTTGTGACTTTTGGTTTTGAAATCGATTCTTTATAGTACAGTCATTTGGTAGTTTTACCTGGAAAGTTTTCCGGGAGTTTTGAAAATTGGTAGGATTGTAGACTAGGTGACCCTAAATATCACTCTAAGTTTGCGACCTCGAGCGACCGCCGCTCCCGCCGCCATCTTGGAAAAGTGGCGCCCAAAATCAGTTTTTGGTATATAACTCCATTCCTGTAGGTTTCTTAACAAAAGTTGTAGAGGATTAAATTTGCTACAAAATTGTTTTGATACTTTTCTTTGTCAGACTAATACTTAAGGAGTTACAGAGCCGAATAATAGATCGAATTTATAAAAATCGCAGAAAACCAGCAATTGCGCGCAACTTTTTTCCAATTATATGCCAATTAGTGTACCTAAAGTTTCGTGCAAATAAGTAATGAAAACTCATGCTTTTGTCAACTCGTTTCCACACCAGCCCTGAGGATTAAGCCTACTAGGCCGGGCGCTACGACCAAAAAATATGGGGTACCTTGCATTTTATGATTAAATTTCGGTCTGTGACGTCTCGATCGAGACCGAAGACGAACTCGCAACGCCTGATCCATCAGGAACAGCAAAGCTAAGAAGATTGCACTAAATTTCGAAATTATGCATTACATGTGGATTAGGCCTACAGGAGACACCACGACCTTAGTATTATTATTAGTTATATACCAAAAACTGATTTTGGGCGCCATTTTTCCAAGATGGCGGCGGGAGCGGCGGTCGCTCGAGGTTGCAAACTTAGGGTGATATCCTACCAATTTTCAAAACTCCCGGAAAACTTTCCAGGTAACCACGTTTTTTCGAACCAAATGTTTAATTTCAATTTGAATTTTTTTATAATACAGCCAGAATCGTTCAAATTGTTAATCTTCTGCATTTACAAGTGTAGCGCCTTAATATCGTAGCGATTGCTAATGTCCGCCCTTAATAACATTATCTAACATAGCAATGTTAATAAAGATAATTAATTAATTTGGTAATAATATCCAAATTGTGTATTCCATGTTTGACCTAAAAGTGAGTTTAGTCTAACAGGCGGAATATGTTAGGGATGTTATAGTTTAAGCTCGCATCCAGAATTATGACTCTACTTATATCATATCATAGCATTGGAGTATGAAGGCACAGAGCACACAACGTGAATTATTTAGTATCTTGTACAGGTTATAAGACCGTTGGGTGAACATCAAAAAGATTGACCGTATGTACGTGCTCGTAAAAAACCCGCCTTATGACCTAGCAACTGCAAATGGAAATATACAGTCGGTAAAATGATGGCCAGAAGAAAATTCAAAGTAGTTTCAAGTTAACTCAAAACTGAAGCAGTCAGTTTGAGAGTTGTACAAAATATAGTTCATTTACAGGTTGAGTCACAACTTTGTAGGGTACTTAAAAGTGAAAAAACGCAACACGAAGACTGTAGTGATAATGTTTTAACCCGATAATAGTCAAAATCTCATTATAGGTCATAATTGATTTTTTTAAATGTTTTTTTTTTCTGTAACTACTAGTGCCACATCAGCGACACTTTAAAACTTTGATATGGCTCATTTTGCACGTGCTTTCTGCATAATTTCGGATGTAACCTACAATGAAAATTATGTTACACAAATATATACATTCCTAATTGCCTTATCCTAAAAATTATGTTTGTAATAATTATTTTGCATAAAATTCATTGCAATTTGATTAATTTTGCTCCCTCTTCTTTCATTTCGACTGCAAATTATATTTATTTTCAGGTATTCTTATTTAGCATAAGGCAATCTTGAAACTCTAATGATTCTATTGATATATTATTGCTTGTTGCAGAAATTTATGCAGATAAAGTGCATAAAAATGACTGTCTGAAAATGGTTTCGATTTATCAGATATCATACAATCAACAATCCTGTGGTTTCAAAAATGTGCTTCTTGATAAAACTGCCCTTAAATTTACAAATTAAAAAAATCTTTTTGTTCCATGATCAGTAAGTTGAGATATATTCCATTAAAATATGCATACAAATTGTTCCTTTTTCCAAGAACTCATGTTTATTTTCCTTGAAATGTTTTGCAGTAACCTCACAATTTTGCGCAGAAATAAATTACTTCGTACTTGCAAAACACAGTTTAATACAGACCGGAAGTTACGTTAATTACTGGAACGTAACTAGTTACACTACAACATTAACTTCATGTTAACAAAGATACGCGCCCATTAGCAATTTGCTAACTAATTTATAACTCTGACTCACAAGAGAAGAAGAATTATTTAATTCGTTAGTCACGACAATCAAAACCTAGATTACAATAAAGGGATATAATATTTGTATTTATATATTTCTAATTTAATGTCTTACTAAACTAGTAAAGGTGTTCCACTGTAAGTAATCGTGTTTGAATCTTATCTCCAGTGATAATGCCTGTCTCATTATCTTAGCAATTTGCAAACTAATTTATCTCTGACTGACAAGACAAGAATCGTTTGATTCGTTGGTCACAACAATAAAAACCTACATTACAACAAAGGGATATAATATTTTTATTTTATATTTCTCATTTAATGTCTTAGTAAAATGTTAAAGGTGTTCCACTGTAAGTAATCCTGTTTGAATCTCATCTCCAGTGATAATACCCGTCTCATTATCTTTGTTCAATGTTGGTAGCACTGTCTAGTCTGTTCAGAGGGTGCAAAAGCACTAGGAAATAACTGAGTTCGGTTACAGCAAACAACGGTTTTCAATTATATTACAAGCTCTTGGCTCTGTTTACTTGCTAGTGTCGTATTGCTGTTTTATTTGCTGGGGTAGCTGATGTTTCATTACGATAAGTTTTATATTATTATATTAACAATTAAATCTATGCGTTTTTACCTCCCGCTACCTGTAAGGGAGGTATTGGAATCATGCAAAAATCGAGTAGTGAGTTTTCAGTGGATAAGTACGAATTACGGGCCTTACAACTCATTTTTGATAGTTTCACGATGATGTCTGTATGTATGTGTGTATGGATGTGGTCAAGGCTTTTTGGAGGTCGGATAACTCAAATACGAATTACCCAAAAATTTATATATTTGGTATTTTACATTTGTATACTAATTGGAAGAGATGTTACGATTTTGGTACGAATACATTGACCGAAAGTAGTATTTTCTTGAAGCATTCTAAAAAATTTGTAAGAAAATACGAGTATAGGAAATTCTGCGATAGTTACAATATGGCATACGACATTTGAAAGAACAAATTATATCTTACAATATTAATTTAACATCTTTTCTATATCTACTTATTACCAATATAGGAAAACTATTTTTCAAAAATATATAATTTTACCTACCACGATTTGCAAATATAAAATAAAAATGAAAAACAGACGAATACACAATTTCTGAAATGTTTGTGGCACCATTTTTAAAGAAATGTATCAATATTAATTGGACATAAAGTAATAAGGTACCTAATAATAAAGTTAAATTATTATCTATATAAAGGGCTAATTATAGAACTAAGGACTATAAAATTATTTTCAAAAAGTTTGTAAATTTATTGCAAAATTATAATTTAAGAAAGCCTAACTAAAACCAATTCACATAAATTACAGTGTCAAGGCGAGAGGCTACACGGAGAAAAAGGTTTCTTTGGATTTAAGTAAATTACTTTGACCCGAACAAATTATTTCTTTCAATAGTGGCAAATAAATATTTGTTTGGTAATAATAAATTATTTCTTTACTATATTTTCTTTGCAGTAAAAGAATCTTCTTCTTTAAATGAAAAAAACGCATTTCTTTAAAGCAAAACCCAACTTTCTTTAAATGGAAGAAATTATTTTTTTGTTATAAAAACTTCATTTATTTGCACGAAATCATTTATTTATTTGTATCAAATAATACATTTCTTTAAAATAAATAATACATTTCTTTAAAATAAATAACGCATTTCTTTAATGTAAATAAATACAGGTTGTATCATAACTTCGAGTAGGTACATAGTACGTTAAGGATGTGTACAGTTTGAAGTGTTGATTACGAATGAAAAAGAATTTTTCAAGAAATTAATTTCAATTTTCAAATCAACTTGGTTTCATTGAATTTATATTGAATATAAATTATGCAAATCCAGTGCTACTATAGAAATGAATCGTGTAAGTAAACTATGCCGTAAATTTTTCGAATTTCTGAAATTTTTTTTTTGAGTCATTGTAATCAGTATACTAAACTGTACATAGCCTTTTAACGTAACATAATATGTAGGTAAGGTACCTACTCGAAGTAATGATACACTCTGTATAATACATTACCTTGACAATTTATATAATACAAATAATATTTTTTGGGATTAAATAGTTTACATTGCCCATCTTTGCCATAAAAGTTTTTAGTTTGCGGTGTGTGGAAAATTCGAGGGAAAATTGGAACAGCAGGTGGAGTATGCTCCTCAATAGAAATTGAAATTTATCACTTATTGGATGTTGCTCTACCTACTAGACGAAGCCCTATCAGCGCTATCATCATAATATACCTAGAAAATTATGTTTTAATACTTATTTGAGATTTGAGAAATATTAATTAACTTACAATATTTTCTGCATTAGTCTCGATACCAGTGCCATAGTTTAAAATCTTCAAATTCCTTTAAAAATTCGGCCAATATTCCAATTTTAATTTAATCATAATCACCCTACACTTAACGGTAAAAGGGTTACCATCGACTATAATCAGGGCGATAAAAACAAAACAAAACACCGTTCTGAAAATAAAATAAAATGTAAATAATAGTACTTGTATACAAAGGTACCTAGCAAATAAAAATAAAGTATTTCAATTTTCATTATGTGAGTTCTTTACATTGTATTACGCAATTTTTATCTATTTTAGCATTGTAGGTTAAAGGGTCAAAAGAAAAATAAATACTATATTATAAATTTGCCTTCAACATTATGTTTACCTATCTTTGAATGTATATTAATGTATGTTTGAAATTCTCTAAAATTCATTTATTATAACTTCAATATAACAATAATTGATGCACTTGTTTAAATCTTTACCACAGCCACTTAAATGTATGGTGCTCGGTATGGTGTCTTTCTTGTGAGTAAACAATGATTTCTAGTGCCGCGAAAGGCGAAACTTATGTTATTTGATTCAAAGAAATTGGACTTTGGTTTAAAATTTGGTTTCTTTTAGAAAAAGAAATCATAATATTATTTAAAAACTTTAAAGAATTAATATATTAATAGCAACAAAATGGTTTATTCAACTTAAAGAAATACATGTTTTTTAAATTGGAACAACTACTTCTTTGAGTTTAACAGAACAGAAAAATATTTCGTAAATTGAAAAAAATATTTGTTCCAACCAAAGAAAATATTTAAAGAATTTAATTTTTTCATACAAATAGACGATTTTTTTGAAATGAAATAGTGTTTATTCAATTTAAATAATGCTTATTTGATTCAAAGAAAAAAATGTTAAAGAAATATATTTGTTAATTCCAAAGAAACCTTTTTCTCCGTGTATGTGCTGGCCACATCAGATTTTTTACCTAACAACTTCGGTGAGGCAATCATCATTATAATATTGACCGTAACCATAACCCATGATTGTAACTGAAAATAAAAATATATTTTACACTGAAAAATATATTTTTATGTATTGTGTACTATCCCCTCTCTAATAATAAATCTGTAATAATCGACGCTAATTTCAAATTCATATCCTAAATCCATAATTATAATTCTACCTATAAATAATTAATACCTTTTAATACCCGGACATATTTGTGCCATAATCCGCTTACACAAAACGCAACATAAAAGGGTTTTAGTCATTTTTCCTCTATAACTAATTACGAATAACTGAAATTTCAGTTTTCAGCGCGTTGAAATTAATTACACATTATTGAAATTCCCGCCGGTACGGCACTGGAGAGGGAATTTCAGTGAGACAACAAGGACAACGTGCAAGCCTGGAAAAGGTCCTTGTAGGTATGGCTAGTTTATCTAGAGTCTAGACACGAATCTAGATAAAGTTTAAATAAAAAAATTATTGTTCATCTGCCTTCTTAAATCCAGCATAAAATCTTCTAAGGTAGCCAGTGTTTTGTGGCAAATACAACAATGGTAAAATTTGTGTGATTTCAACAAAGACAATTACAGGTTCATTTTTTACATTCCGCCATACCTGTAAAGGAAGGTGTTGGAATCATGCTAAAAATCGGGTAGTGAGTTTTTAGTGGATGAGCACGAATTAGGGTCCTTACAATTCATTTTTGATAGTTTCACGATGATGTCTGTATGGTCTGTATATATGTATGTATGTATGTATGTATGTGTGTGTGTGTGTGCGCGCGTGTGTGTGTAGGTATGTGGTCGGATTTCTGTCAGTCGGATAACTCAAATACGAATTACCCAAAAATTTTGATATTTGGTATTTAACATTTGTATATAAATTGGAAGGGCTCATTAGATTTTGGTACAAATATCTTCACCGGAAGTGATATTTTTTGAAGATTGAAAAGATTAATTGTCAAGAATTGCTATAAATTTGGATAAATATAGTATTTATTTGTAATACAAATAAGGGGAAAAGATATTTGTAACTTACGTTCACTTAAATGAAAAATATCGAATCGAACTCATGACAGCAATGTTATTTCTACGTTTATTTCTACGATATAAGTCTAGATATGTCAGGAGGTTGTGTGCCGGCCACATCAGATTTTTAATATTTAATTAAAAATCGTACCTAGTAATGTATGCAAACTTTACACGGTTATATCTCACGATAGAAGATTATATTTAAAATCTCTTGAATGTTTACAAAAACATCCAACGTCAAGTTGGTAAAGTCGCAAATAGACAATATATCGATTCGCGCATACACATCGTGTCTGGTGTAAGATTTATCTGTAAGATTCTTCTCTTCCGTTTCGCATTAACCTCCCCTAGTCCAGTCAGAGCTCAGAGCATCTTCAGCCCTTGAGATCGTCATTTCTTTCCAGCGCACTCTGTCACTGCACGCTGTCATAAAATTAATTGTCATAATAATGTCGTACGCCAACCGTCTTTATAGCTTCAGTACCGGCTAGTAGGGGAGATTGGGGACAGTTGAGTGCAACCACATACATCGAACGTTGAGACACATCTGCTTTTGATTGTTGCCGAGATGTTGAGATTTTTTCGAAAAGCGATTCTTATTATCAAAGATTTGTTTGTAGTAATCATAATCAATTAATATTTTCTTATACTTCGGATTAATATTGTTACATTTAACTCAATTTGGGGGTCCTTATAAATGGAGACACTGCAGTTATTTGAACCTGAGTTGTTAGAACCACAAGCAATCATTCTTATTATTTCATAATACGTGCATTGTTTTTACTTTTCATATTTCATAGTTTAAGATAATGAAGGTAATTATTTTTTGACATTGCAGTTTTAAGTGCTGTAATTTATTTCAATTTCAACACTAGTTTTTATTGTAACAACTTATCAATTATTATGCTTTTAAGTAGCAACTTTTAACATTTTTGTAATCGTTATCTTTTCGTGCTTTTAAGCTGACCAAGTGACCACAGACTTACATTTTAAGATTAAAATTTTAAATGGCTAAATGCACAAGAATTTTTAAAGGTCGTCATATCTTAATGACACTTATAACTCAACTTTAACATACTTTCTATTTTATTTATAAACACAAATCAGAAATCATGCATTTACCCAACAGTGAATCATGATCATAGATATAATACTAGTAATTTCTTTTAGGATTAAGGTGATCCTCCACCCATGGCAGAAAAGAGTCAAACAGTTTTTGGCTGTTTCTGGCATGGTAGAGGATCGTCTTAAAAAGCTTGGATACTCAAAGAAGAAGACATCCAAATAGCCAAACATACTGCCATATCAAATATCACAACAAAAATAGTCAATGTAATATATCGCTACTCAAAAGAAAACTAAGAAACTAATTACAAATTAGTTCGTCTGAGTCACAGTGAAAGATAAATGTAATTTGGAATCTGTGAACGTCTTAATTATGAAGAGCGAGGTGCTCAAGCAACGCTTTGAAGTCGCAATTACCGCCTCCAATGTTCCTCGTCATTGCAATGAGGACTTTCAGACTTAAATCAATTTTTTAAGTGTATTTGCTCTTACACCTGATGCCCTATCGCTCATTAATTAATTTACCCGGATAATTGTAGAGAGATTATTATTTTAATTAAGTAACAGAAGATAGCAATAAACCACGGTGTTTTATACAAGATAGTTTTGAAGTTAATGTCATTTTAAGGGTAAGTGTAGTATGACATGTGTAATTAAAGCTCTTTGGGAAAAAAATCTGTCGAAGAATCAACAACATTTAAACGATTAGACTAAGAGCTAGCGGTCAAATTAGTGTGGACATTTTATTAGTCGTGAAATTGAAGGACTTGTGTCTTGCATATCTGCTGAAGATGTCCAGTCTACCAGTCCTAAGTGGCCGGATTAGGCTTCCTCAACTATCAAAAGTTGAGTTACAAAATGTTAATTATATAAATTAAGAGTTCTGGCGTATGTAGAGGTTTTCTTATTTATAAAACATATTGCCAGAACGTTTCTACTCCTCCAATCTTAAATATACCAAATAAATAATAAATGACATTTGAAATTTTCATAAATGTCCAAAATTTGCCTGTTATCAGTGTTTATCTGCTAACCATGCTAACCTATGCAAAAAAATATGTAATAGAGTACCTAAATAGAATAAATAGTACCTAAATAGTAAATATGCATGCTTATAACCCGAAAACAAGCAAATTTTTGACAGTTATGAAAATATAAAATGTCATTTATTATTATTTTACTTGAGGAAGCCTATTCCGGCCACTTAAGACTGACAGACTGGGCATTCCATCTTCAGCAGATATGCAAGACCCAAACCCTTCAATTTCACGACTAATAAAATGTCCACACTAATTTGACCGCTAGCTCTTGGACTAGATGGTCAATAATAATTAGTGTTTTCCACATGTAATTCAAATTATGCCAAAGTTGGTATGAACATAAATATTTCGGGAAAAAAGATAAATTTATTTAAATTTTGCTGAATGAAGCATAAAATTAAAGCCTTTACGAAAGCAAGTTATTAAAACTTACACTGTGGTGGCCACAGCAGATTTTTAATCATACACAAAAAATAAATTGAAGTTCGCACTATCTGTTTTGCGTACTCCATGTCGTTCCCCCTTTAGGGGGCTTTGCCTCTAATCCCACTGCATTCCTAACGCCTCTAACTCACGCCAGCCCTCTTGATCCAGTGGTTGCGCTGCTTCTCAAGTTAAGAAGCTTGAGTCTATGCCTCGCTCTTATGCACATATCACACAGCAAGGGAAACGTAAACCGGGGGTTTGTCAAAGGAGTTTGCATACGAAACTTACTTGGTTTGTATTTTTACAAGATTTACACTGTGTGGTGAAATAGAAAAGTAGGAAAATTTTTCTTATTTATCATGGTTGATTGTTGAAGTCAATGAATTTGTTTATTGAAACTGACCATTAATCGATTTTAAATAATTTTATTATGTTTTATATTAAATGCTGAAGATTGAGGGCAATTTTTAAGCTATACTGTACTTGTACATGTACATATTAAGGCATGGATTCATTTTGCCTCCCGATTTATATTCCATAAGAGGAGGTATTGTGACGGGTCTGAATTTTCGAGTGTGAGTTTTTAGTAGATAAACACGTTTTAGGAGCCATAGAATACGAATAAGTATTTTCGAGATGTTGTATAGTAAAAAGAGTAGGTACAGTATGGCGAGAGGTCTTGTGCTGACCACATCAGATTTTAAATGTTAATGTACTGGTGCAGAATTTTTGTACACTCGTATATAATAATAATAAAAAAAGGAAAATTAGTTAAGTTACCTGATATTTGAACAGCAAACGTAATATCAAACACATACCAAAAACAATAACAAAAATTAATAATCTATAATTATGTATGTTTGTTTATCCCACATCTCTTAATAAAATCATCATAACTATGGTGATTTTAAACAAGCAAAGTAAAAAATTACCTACAAGTGGGTATAATTTTGATTGTTGGAAGTCACCGAAGAAACGATGTTTTATATATTTTTAAAATATTTAAGCAGTTATTAAGAGTTGTTGGATAAAACGTTATACTTCACATGTGGGCAAAAAGGAATGACCCACTCGAGAAAATTTACTCACTCAGCCTTCGGCCTCGTGAGTTAAGATTTCCCTCGTGGGTAATTCCTTACTTTGCCCACTTGTTAAGTGAATAACTTTTGTTACAACTAGTATAAAAACGGTTGAACCAATTCATAGGTATAATGGTACAATTTAGTAGTTTTTGTTTATGAAACACTTGTAACCACGTTTTAGACATGTAAGAAAATGACAGTTGTAAATTGTAATTGTAGTTTTATGAAACATCTAAACACTTTACCATTAAATGTTAATTACAAATGCGCAAATAAATAGGGGATGAAACATGTATCTCGCATTAAAAAATTTCATAAATACATTTCGTTTATTGGCGTATTCATCAACATTTCGCTCAAACATACAACGCGGCGTAAAATCAGGCGCGTTGACAAGCTATCTCCCGGGACCAATTTATTGATTGTTTACTCTCAGCGTTTATAATACTCCTCTGCGTTCGTTCGCAATTCATTTTGTTGTGCAAATATTCTCATAAAACATATTTATCGCTAAATACATCAGCAAACATGTAAACTCCATGCGTTTTATATTTATGAATTTTTGTGTGATTATTCACAGAAAATATTTCATATTTCTTACTAAACTTTGATGTCCTTCGAGACTGAAAAGCCACTGAAATGCGACTGAAAAGTCCTAAAATGTCAAATATAAATTATGGAAAGTATGAAGGAGTCATATATCATTTTTTCTTTGTGTATCTACCTGTTTAGATGTTTGAGACGAATTTATGTTCTGGTGGATGATATATGAGGCATATTATTACATTTTAAGGTTTAATAATTGTTTCATTATTATTACAATAAACTATTACCTATAATAAATTCGTGACGACAAATATTTAGTGGGCATTTTAATGTCAGGAATACAAAAATAAAAAAGGTAATTCATTTTTGTACAAATTGGGAATTGTGCTAAATTTGACATTAAAATAAAATTTACTCTGTACTCTTCACGAATTTCTTTGACATAAACGTCACTTTATAGATCATGAACCACATTAGCGCAGTATGCGATAAAGAAACGTCAAATTAATGCAAACAGTAAAAATTTTCAATTTTCCTCATATAAACTACTAATAAGCCTATAAATAACCATCAAACAAAACAAAACAACAATTTTATTTGTCAATTAGTTGACAGTTTGCATATTATGGAAGGTTTTGATGTTATTATGGTTGTATCTAACGTATTAAGTTCGTAACTAATGAATTATAAGTATCTGAGGTATTAAGGTATCATGTTGTTTTAAATTATCAATAAATGTTGCTTATTAAAAGGTAATAACAGTTGACGATACAATTAAATTAATTAATTTACATATTAGAAAATATTCAACCGAGCATACAGTTGGGTATGTACCACGGGCGTAACTTGCTTTCATGGCTCTTGACATGTTTTTGGCCTCGGCTGACGCTCGGGCTCAAAATCACGTCTCACGCCATAAAAGCTTCCTTACACCCTTAATACATAAATAACTATTAGATTAAGCTACAAAAATCATTGATTAATTAAGCAAAAACACATTATACTACTTATGAAAGTAGTTTGTATTTTAATGAAATGAAAACAAATTTGTAATTGTCGAAATTAAATTTGCAACGTGAATACTCATTTATTTGAGTACATATTTTAGTTATATTTGAAAACAAACAATAAACAAGTACCTACTGCTATAAAACATATTTTGCAAATTAAATATAAAATATATTCCATACATGAAATGCAAATATTTGTGCAAATAAAAGCAAATTTATAAATCACTAGTTTCATTAAAAGTTAAAATTATTAATTATATTAAAACATATTGCAAATAAAATAACAAAATAAAGACAAAAATATCTATTAAAAAAAAAGTGTGATAGATATGTAAGTAAGCATGTAAATGAAGTAAACAAAGGCTACCATCCCTCTTGCAAGTACATGACAAGAAATAAGCAAACAAATTTAAAAACTCGAAGAAAGAATTAGATTTAAGGGAATCTGCATAGTTACAGAGGGAAAAAAACGCATAATTTGCTGAGATCTCTCGGGTCTCATAAATAGCGGGGTAATCCGACAGTTTCAAATTCGATGTAATTCGTCGAGTAAAGCCGCGACATTTAAACCAACCCCCAACCCCTGTAAGAGCGATTTGCACCACTGAGAACACGGATAGATTGAGATTATGTTCTGAGAATCGTATTTGTGGCGAAGAAATGAAGAGAAAGACTGATTATTGATAAGACTTGAAAATTCAACCTCACAAAATACTTACCAGTCGCAACCCTCACGCGCCCTCATTGTTGTTAATGAGTATTAATATACATTTTATAAAAACTATTATTGGAAATTCCTCGGGAAATTCAGTCAACTATATTTGCTTTATTTCAACCTTAACTGAAAGTCAAAACTTTTTTATAAAGTGTAACATTAAAATTAACATTAAAACATAAATTAATAAACACATAAAAACGTGACATACTCAGCATACAACATGGAACAACTGGCCCAGAGTTCCAATTCATTTAATAGTAAAAAATATATAAATATTGTTTAAACGAATAAACTATAAAAGTTATCATTGAGTTTAAAGACAAAATGAGTAGAACATAGATGTAAAAAGTGCGGAAAAAATAAAACTATAATTTTATCAACAGAATTGCCATAAATTTTATCTAAACTTTTACAATTTTCGCCGATTTTCGCATAATTATTAAAGATTTTGAAGATTCCGCACTTTTAGTATGCTTCCTTAATCTACATATAAAAATTCAACATCATACGTATAACAGTATTAGATTGAGATCATCACAAAAATCGCCATGCAATAGGCTCTAAACATAAATTCCCTAATATTGATAAGTTTCAGAATCGCATGTATTGATGTAGCTTGACGTCATCACATATCGACACATTGCTCTCGCTAAGTTACAGAATAGAACTCCTGAGCCACCCCTGTGTGTGCAGATCCGGCTCGAAGGTCCAGCCGTCAACGCTAGTCTTGCGGGGCGCTGTTTTGCGCAGTGAAACAATTCCCATTTTAAATATTTAATTTCTCTTGGGGAAAAACGAGTGTACGGACGACAAAGGGCCTAGCCCTCGCGAAATTAAGCCCTGCGCCTAAATAATTAATCTCATTTAATTCCCTTTCATGAATAGTGAGGGCTGAAGCGGTCACTGCCAAATGTGGACACGGAGATTTTAATATAGGATTAAATTAGTTTTATTTAACGCAAATCTGAGACTTGATAAAAACCGACAAAGAGATTTGTACGCTGGATGCCAAAGGCTTAGACGAGAACAAGTTTTGATAAATGCTACAGGCTGGTTTTAATAAACACGGATTTATATCAAAGTGAAATAAAAGCTACACATTTTTAGAGCTGGTTTATAATGGATGTAATCGGTTACTTCTTCTGTATTCTGTTAGATGTGTAATGGGAATGAGAAGTGTGTGGTTCATAGTCATTTCAATAATCTGCTAACTTGACGACATAAGCTTTCTTATAACTATCAGAAATAGATCCGTTTGTTGAAAGTTACATAGTTGGCTCTGCAATATTGTAGCGAGATATTAAATACTCATCAAAATGTAAACAAAGAACAAATAGGACGTGCTTGCTATTTGTTGGGGAAAAAGTGAAGTATGTAATACTGACTATTTCCCTAATTATATTTTAACCAATTAAAATGCACTACTTTTCACAAAAACCATAGAAACTATACCTATATAAACAACTATTCCAGTGCATATTTTTGAATATTGACATAGTAGTATGCGTATATTCTTCACCGTAACCATGACACAACAAACAATAATAAATAATGTTTGTTTATTTTTCACCAATGTCAAAATATTTAAAATGCATTTAAAAATTATGCTAATAAATAAAATTGTTAAATTTGTTTTATTCATGAAATAGTGAATGCGTATACCACTCGATCATCAAAAATAATAGAAAATACTTTTGCCTCCTGGTTCGACGAACATACGTCTCATCAGTCGGCAGTATTTTCGATTATTTTCGAAGCTCTTGTGGTATAATAACTGACCATGGCCCATGGTTGACTTTAGTAATATTATATTTGAGTCAAATAATTATGTTGGGAATACATGAAAAGTTCAAATTAGAAATTCTTTATTGTAAGACTCATTAAATTGCTAATTGCCAAGCAATTGTCATAAGGATTATTTTCACAGGAATCAGAGTATCAAAGAATCTTTTAAATTTAATACCTCCAACCTTATATTAATAAATTTTTCCCCTTACTCATAAAAACTCTCATATCACCCTCTGCGACGATTTAAAACTTTCATTACGTAGTATGAAGAGCACCACAACTCATACTAGATGCTGCACCGCGCATTCATATGACGTCACAGCGCATGAACACGAGGTATAAAAAGACAAATGCAAGTGCAAGGGTAGACGACAGCCTCATCCTTCGGTTGTCAACAGAACACCCGGAGAGATGGAATAATATGCACCGTTTTATAACAGTTGCAGAAATGCGCAACATAGGGGTGAGAATATGAAAGTAGGATTGTATAGGGCGACAGAGGGTGTCAAATCACGAATATTGAAGATATAATGCAGAGGTTCTACTGATGTGGCCAGCACACAACCTCCCGCCATAGCTAGACATAAACATAAATGTATACTCACAAATATACAAATCTAAATCTAAAATATTCAAACAGAAATCAAAATCAAAAGATTCATTCAGAGGAAAACTCTTCTGTGTTGGAGCCATCCTCCGTTCAATTACTAGTTAGTGTCAACGTGTCACCCGTCTCACCTGTCAATATCTTTTACGCAAAAACAAAAATCAACCGATCATGGATTACAAGATTTCTGCGTTTTATTTGATAAGACAATTTTTATACCGTAACTTGCAAATCTCTTTTCCCCTTATTCTTATTACAAATAAACACTATATTTATCCAAATTTATAGAAATTCTTGACAATTAATCTTTTCAATCTGCTGAAAATATCACTTCCGATGAAGATATTTGTACCATAATCTAATAAGCTTTTCCAATTTGAATACAAATGTTAAATATCAAATTTTTTGGATAAAATATGTATTTATTTAAGTTAAGGGTAGTTTACTTGACGTGTGTACATTTTAAGTATCACTGTTTCGATGGTATATTTGATAATTTATTAGTAGTATTAGATATTATGTAAACAATTACTGTCATTGTAGAAGATTTGAAAAAAAATAACTACCGACCAGTTTGCTTGAAATACGATGCAATTTTTTTGCGAGTTTTGAAAAAACCTTTTTGTTTCATGATCAGCACGTCGTACAGTATAATACCCTTAAATTTTTTGTCCTAAGTTGTGGAACATTCTGTATAATGTTGTTGTTTTTAAAACAACGATATAAACATTGATAAATATTGTATTTAACTGTACAACAATTGTCTACCAAATTTTAAAAACAATATTGTATTTAAATTTCAGATGTGATTTTTCTGTGTGAATAAAAAAATGTATAAAACTGTTTTAAATAACGCTTTAGTCTCGAGAAAACGATGTTTCTTCGTGTCGGGTACTTCTTGTCCCCTCTGCTACTTCTGGTGTCCGATTGACGTCACAACACATGTAATAGAGACACAGCGAGTCGGACTTTCCCGCACTAGTTGAATAATTCAGCAGAACACTATCCCCTGTCCATACAGAGGCTACATTACGAACGTCGGTTTTATTCCTTCCCTTCAGAAACTGAAACCTGAAGGATAGCGCGTAGGTAGATAGGCACCCAAGATAAATCAACATTCAGATCTTCTGAGGAACTGTATTTTTATTTAGATGGCTTCAGCAGCACTATTTTAAAACCATCATGATTTTTTTTCTACACTTAAGATTACCGTCACGAAAATCTAGCATACAATGTACTAACGTAGCGAGTGTTTTAGGGAAAGTACAATTCTATTTCAACAAGGATTAATAGTTGCTTTTTAAAAATTTAATAAAAAAATATGATGTGACCAGCACAAGACATCCCGCCATACCCTACACTTTTAACTATTAATACTAATATAAATTTGTACTTACAAAAATATTTGAATCATTTTATGTAAACTGTACAAGAAGATATAGGCGATGTGTCACTTTTGATACTGTCACTGTCATAATCGAAATAACAAAAAATCTGATGTGGCCAGCACAAGACCTCCCGCCATACTTTATTCTTTTTACTTATTATACAAATATATTAATATATAGGTATTACTATTACTCACAAATATATTTTAGTCATTTTATTTAAACTGCAGAAGAAGATATGAACGATATTTTACTATTGTCACTATCACATTTAAATTTATGTAGTAACAAATGTTAAACGATCATGGACTACAAGATTCCGAAATACTACATTATAAGTATACCGTGAGTTTATTTTAACGTGAAACATGGGATTTTTCATATCCATGGTTACGAATTTGACAGCAATGTATTAGAGCGTTCTTTTTAAAATCGAACATAGGGAATCAATTTAACTGTATTATTCTTGACCAATATAACATATTTGGGTAGCTGTAATAGTTCCAAGAGACGCTTTCAACATAAACTTTTAATTGTTTAATCTTAAATACAAAATTTGAAATTTAAATGTTTGATATTTTTTGAGTTATCGTGAACGAAAAAATTGTAACACACGACGTAACGAACGAACGCACACACACACAGACATCATCTCGAAAATGTTAAATTCTTATTCTATAGGGACCCTAAAACGTGCTTATCCACCAAAAACTTACTCGAAATTTTGACCCATCACAATACCTCCCTTATAGAGTATGAGGTGAGAGGTAAAAATTGTATATTATTATAAAAATTCAACCAACGTTATTGTGGACATAGAAAGTGACAAAATGCCATAACCTCGTCAAGAGGTGAACCTTTTCTCCCTTGTCACTTGCACCCGGGCAATATTAATGCCTTGTTCTCAAGTTCTGTTGAAACAACGTCCTCTAATGCTCTCTCTTATGATTAGGTATCGCCATTTGATGCACGCCTCTTTGCTGGTTTTGCGTAATGGATCGTTTAGTTTTTACGAAGTTCTTCGCGCTCTTTCGTCCCCTGCAACCCAGGAATATAAATAACTTTTACTGCTGATGTTTAGGGAGAAGTTAAATTGACTCCTGAGAAAGTGATTTTGCAGGTGATGCATTGTACGAAGAAAAGTGGTTGTTATAATTGAATATTCAGAAGAAGTATGAGATTTGCTTGGATTATTTTAAGCCCGTCTAGGTTTCGAATTCCTAGAATACTCTCGATTTTTCTTTTTCTTCTATTGCACTCCCCCACTATTACACCAGCCCTAAACTCGTACTTTGCCGCATCCTAGCTATGCAATGTCATTTTGAACTTGAAAAATATTGTAAAAGTGTTTTCGTTGCGAGTAAACTGTCGGTTTATTATTGACTTCAAGGTTATGCTTTTTACCTCTCGCCTCATATTCTATAAGAAAGGTATTGTAATGGGTCAAAATTTTGGCAGATAAGCATGTTTTAGGGTCTTTAGAATACGAATTACACATTTTTGAGATGATGTCTGTGTGTGTGTGCGTTTTTTTGTATGTTACAATTTTTTGGGAAACGTTAACTCCAAATATATCAAACTTTTAAATACCAAATTTTATATCTAAGGTTTAAATACTATTTTCAATAGACCAATTATTGTATTTTGGTACCAATTCATAAACTGGAAGTAAGTCTTTTCATATAGAGCAATATAATTTTTCTAAAATTATCTCGATAAATAAAGCATTTATGATAATATTATGTTTCATTAAATATAACAGAAATTTTTTTTTAAAGAATTTTCTGTACCATTTATAAACTATAAAAGAATTTAAAATCTATTTTTTTTAAATTCCAGTATTTGTTGTCCATGATATTAAATTTGTTTCTGCACAAAATTTGAATGATTATGACAGTGACAGTACAGTTGACATCTTTTGCTTGCATCTTGGTTTACATTATCGTTTACATATTACATGAACATAAAACTATTAAAATGTAAGTAAAACTATTTATTAGATTAGTAGAATTAGCAGAATTAGGCGAGAGGTCGTGTGCTGGAAACAGCAGATTTTTAAACATTTAATAGAAAAAGAATGGATCTACAGATGTGCCTTTTTAAAATTTTAAACATAAATTTCTGTCATGAGATATACCCGTGTAAAATTTGCATAAATTGGAAATTTTTATAATCATGTACAATTTCTTTTTTAAAATTTTAAAAAGACACAACTGTTAATTGATCCTTCAAGTTTATAATCCTTGTTAGAATGAAATATTAGCTACGTTAGTACGTTTTGTGCTGGATTTTAGGAGGTAGATGGACCAGTAAACTTTTTCGGGGGAACAGAAATCTGGTGAATATTTCACGAACGTCTGCACTAATCTGGCTTAGCGTTTCCTTCCTCTAGTCGCGTACTTAATTATGCAGCGAGATTTATAATTATTTCAGACAATCCAGGATTACTGTACATCTTTATCCGATTTAACTTCAATCCCATGTAATTGAATATTAACCAGAACGCAAAGAACACGAAAAGGAAAAGAAAATAAATTGACATTTGAGTTCAACTAAATTCTACATGATACAATTTATATTAGATTACGATTCTCGGTTCTGTCTGTATGTAGGGGAGACAGGGGTTGGTTGTTACGGGGGTGAGTTGTTACAGGGCAAATTACAAATAATGCAAGAGACTTATGGCCATTTGCACCGCCACCACTTGAATTTTAAGTGTCACCTAGATCGAAAATATCGAATCGAATTAATGACAGCAATGTTATTTCTATGTTTAACAATTTGATTTTGATTCGATATTGTTCACTTAAGGAGAAAATTAAAGTGGAAGCGGTGCAACTGGCCATTAGAGATGTGTTATAATAGATATGAATGATACAAGTTTGATATACGGTAATGAAACGTGTGTGATGTTAAATCACGAGTGCTTATATTACCCATGTTTCATTACACTAGCTATTATCAAACTTATATCATTCAATATTTTATCTACGACGGTCTTCATTGCTGCTGAATAAGATTTTTTATTTGATGTTTGACGTAAGCTTATTAGTACATTATAAAGTAATAGGTAAATATTGCTGTGAAATAATGAAAAGTGTTTGGAAAAACTGTCAATGTCATTTTAAGAGAAATGAGTAAAAATCGACATGTTTTATAAACTGAATAAAGAAGATGATTTGATGCACTACGAGACTGTTCATATATTGTTAAATTATTTATTTATAACGACGGTCTCTCGTAGAAAATGGAGGATTTTCAAACACGTTTTGTCGTATTTTCGATCTAAAAGTCAATTATGGAACATAGCCGCTTAGATATATCTAAATTTCAATTGTAGTTAATATTTATAGTATTAAAGTGTATTTTTACATTCAAATCAGCCAGAGATATTCTGACCACTGGAAAAGATCATGTTGCCAAACCTAATTATTCTTTACTCGTGGTCACAACCAACCCCGGTCTCCCCTAGGTTCATTAGTAATCGAGCCGTCACCAAAATATGCAGTTTAATTGGTAACACGAGTTTTACAAATGAATCAAATTGAGTTTAGTACGTTAGCGATTCACATGTGTTGCCGTCATTACCACATACGACACACGAAAAATCCCTAGTTTAGGACATTAATTACCCGAACTTTCACTGCTAAACGTTGCCAGAATAATTCATTTGAAACGAGGAAAGTAATGATTTAAAACCTGCTCTTTCATCCCGAGAAAAATAATCCTAGTGAGAACTGCTGTCAAATACCAGCGACGCTAAATTCAATCTCCAATGAGTCTTGGATAAGATAATATTTAATGTTGACAATAAAGCCTCATTCACAATACGAAATTAGTATTTATTGTCAGTAGGTATAGTTAGTAGTTATAGTTAATCAGTTAGTTTGGACTACTGTCGTTCACAATTACAAAATTAATGTTGTAGTTAGCCTAGTACAACAAAATTGTTTTGCAATTAGCGTCAGAAGTCAGAAGTGTCAGTTGGTATATTTTATGTTTGGTTTACTTAAAGTTACCTTTCATAATAATCCTTTTATATATAAAAATGGCTAAAGAAGCATTTATAAATATGATACAAAATTGTAAATGTCCCTATGACAAAGGTGATCTCGAATATTAATGTCATCTTAGACGTCAAACGTCAAATTAATTCTCATTCTTGATTCTGATTGGTAGTTCATACAGAAAATCATTAACTACTAAGTACAAGTTTGGAGTTTGCAAATCCCTGCGCTAACTGTAATTACGTAGAGCTAATTTCGTTATTGTGAACGCTACAAGTGCAATGCATACTAACGTTAACTATACCAACTGACTATAACTACTAATTTCGTATTGTGAATGAGGCTTTAAGAGTAGTTATTGCAGAAGAATTAAAGTAGTTGTGGAAGTGCTAACTGCAGTAAAATATAAAAAAGTAACTGCGCGGTTTCTGCATTTTATGGTCGCTATCAGACATTAATTTTTTTCGAGCTAATGTTTATAAAAAAACAGGCAGCAAGTACATAACACTACGTCACAGCGCGCCCACAAGGGTGTACATTTTATTCCTCCCCATTCGTAAGTCTTCTGCCAGAAACAGCAGTTCTCAAACATTTTACAGACAGTATACTGATTGTCAGTTTAAAATTTAAATAGATATGTCGGAGTACGAGCGGAGCGGACAATAGATGATCAGTTACGTGATCAATAAAACTACTAAAAGGCGCAATTATTGGAATAGTTAACTAATCGAAACACTAAATAAATCACACATTCACCACTCATGTCATGGACCAGTTAAACGTGATCCACAAACTGTGACGATAAGGAAAGGTGGCAATTCCCGGACACGTGGTACTCGTATTAGACTGACGATAACCGACTCACACTAGCACGTCATCCCAAGTGTACTAACGTAATCGACCAATAATCAGAACCTTGATTACAACAACAACTTTTACCAAACTAATGATGGGATTTTGTTCAAATCTGTAGTTGCTACAGATCTATAAAACTATAAATATTAAACAAAATCGCTATGTTTATAAGCATATGAACATTTTTATATTTGTCAACAAATATTGATGTGATTTTGTTCAATATTTAAAGATTTACAAATTTGTAAAACTTACAGATTTGAACAGAATCCCACCATAAATCAGTCTACTTTGTGAATGTTTAAGAAACTCTGGGTGTAAACATGCCTTTACACTGGTGTATATTTGTGTAAAACAAACCCAATGAGTTATGCGGTATTCGTGCGCGAAACAGAGAATAAGGGCTGCATAATTCAACATCATGACGTCACACTAGCAGAGCTGTTGGGGTGGGGGTGGGGGGTTGTTGATACAGGAAACCGGCTACAGGGTAACGAATCCGGTTCGTTTAGTTACACAGGAAACCTAGCCACCGGAAACACAGCCTCACAGAAGACGAGATTTGCAGAGGAAACAATCAAAATGTTGTGAGTCATCAATAAAAATCTGATGTGGCTAGCACACAACCTCCCGCCATATCGAGACTTATAAACATGAATGTATACGTACAATCCGGTGTCCGTTTCAAATATACAAATACAAATCTAAAATATTCAAACACAGAGTTAGTACATGAATCAAAAGATTCATTCACAGGAAAACTCTTATGTGTTGAAGCCTTCCTCTGTTCAATTACTACATTTAATATGACGTTAGTCATAGTTAAATTGCAATGCCATTTTAGAGCACTTTCACAATGTCTGTATTCTCTGAAGGTATGTTACAATTTAGGATTGTATAAAAATGTTTGAAGAGCTTGATGTTTGCTACTAAATTCTACGTGCGCATTTAAAAATGTTTTTTACAAAGTCAACATCATAAAATTCCCATTTGGTGTAACGAATTAAAACCACAGCTACGAAAACTAATTTACAACTAAAATAGAAAAAGTTCTGTACCACTACTGTACCACAGCATGTTGTTCACAGCATTTTCTGTAAAAAACATACACAATTTTGCGATTTCATCAGTTAACAATAAAAACGCTTTATTCGCAGACAGTTTGAAGCTTGAATCAGAGGCGTAGGTAAAATGCACGGTCCGTACATCACAAAGCGAGGTTTTAAACAATAACATCCCTTACATTTTACACTGTTTACAACACTGAACTCACTTTTAGGAACAACTCGGTTTTGAATGCAACTCTACTCAATATTACAACAATGTCATTCAATATTACAACAATGTCTTGTGAGACACACGACACTATAGAACGATACATGCATCGATTGTTATAATACAAGAAATAATTTAACCGTTGTAATCAAAGGTTTATTGTAATCAATCAATTTATTTAAAGTGACTGTGTAATCGATTGTGGTAATTATGTAAGGTTGAAAAATTACTCGAAATATCAGTCATACAACATAATATTCTTCTTCTTTTATAACCGACGTTTCGGTTTTCACTTAAACCTTCTTCAGGGTCTACTAACATACATAAATCATTACAAAAATATTAACAATACTCACGAGTAAGATGTTTCAAAATTAATTGGAAGTAATTGAATGTGTATGTTTTATGTTTATGTATGTACGAAGTTTGCAAACTGAATGTTTGTTAACGAATCTATCTAATACATTAATTTTTGTAAAATTTAACCAGTTAAGCTTCATTTCCACCGACTGTTTTAATGCTTAAGAACTATGTTTAATGCGTAAGTACTAAGAGCAACGCATAAGAACAAAACTTTGCAAACTCAAAACATAAGGCGTAATGCACAAGCATAATGATTGACATGTGTTATATTTATTATTTATTTTGAGATGTAAATTTCTGTTTGTTTCTAAATATAGAACTCAATACTTTACTTACGAAATTAATAATTCTTCCATTCCTTAATATCGCAATAAACAATAAACAAACTTACAGGTACAAATTATGGAATCCAAGGGAATCCAGTCTTAAATGTTTTTAGGGTTTTAAACATTCGATAAAATGTAGAACAAATTAGTGACTTTTGTTGCTTGTCATTTCTGCCAACAATTATTTGGGCTTAATAATATCTCCAATTTTAAGAAGAATATAATATGTTGTATGACTGATATTTCGCGTAATTTTTCGAATTGATTGAAGCTTTTGATGCAACCCACGGCACTGGCTGGTATTGTAGGTTGCAGTTTCTCTACCGAAGTAATTAAATAATTGTTTGACCGGTTAATTAACTGCAGACACTGTTAGTTAAGCCTGAACATCAACACACATGAGCCATTTCATGTAATTTTATTTATTTACTTACTGAACGTGGTACGTGTTTGCTTTAGGAATACACGGGAGACAAGGTTCATCATTTCAAAACGACTAGATTAAATAGGATAGTTAGCTTAATAAATGTTGTTTCTTTAAACAAATTTAACTATATCGATCACTTTATAACTGATGTTTTATAAAAATAGTGAAAATAGGTTCTAGAGGCATTAAAATGCATATTTACCAACATATTATGCGCATATGAGCTGGTCACAATCTATACCGATAAATTTTCTATCATTCGTCGCCCGTATCAATCCCAATGTTGCTGATTGAAACAATACAAAATGCCAACGTTGCAAATCAGCAACAACTCCAGAAACTTAGAATTGAGGGCTACAAATGAACACCTCATGCGTGTTTTTTCAACAAGGGATGGAAACAAAAAGTTTGACAATATTTTCAAATACATACACAAGATATTCTAGTTTTATTTATCAGCAAATAAGCTGAGTAGACCATGTAGTATTAAACAATTGTTATGATGATTGTTACCTGAGTTATGTATCATTTTAGAAATTCTCTATGTTCCTACAGGACTTATTTTGTTCCTGCTCCTGTTTCAATTCCTGCAATTCCTGCAAGTGCACAAGGAAGAGAGAAGCGACGAGCACTGACACGTCATTGATTTCTTTGACAGCAGACAGGACAAGTATAGACAGGACAGAGGGAAGAGCAACTACCGTATAGCGAAAACTCAAAACTTAATCTGCTGTAGAGAAATCTAGGGTGGTAGAAATGTAAGTATCTGTAGCCCATAGCCAAATACAATCACAAGAACAACGAAATTTACTTTTCAGTTGAAATCATTCAACTGTATCTTCTAAAATCATATATGTTACAATTCCGAGACGGAGCTTAGAACGAGTGAAGAAAAAATCTGATGTGGCCAGCACAAGACCTCCCGCTATACTTACTCTATTCTGTTTATTTATTATACAAATATATTAATATACAGGGTGAGTCATCGATATGCCCGTGGTCGATATCTCCCTTGTCGTTAAAAATACAGCACAAATTTATTAACAGAATTTTTCGTCTACTCAAGAAGCATAACTTAAAATTATTTTCACATATACAGGGTGTTTCATAACGACTTGGCAATAATTGTTCGTCGTTTTTTAAATGAAACACCCTATATATTTTTATATATTTTGAATTGTATTTTATTTACCTATACGAACATATAAGTTTCATTTTAGTTTTCCGCGGCGTTGCCAAGTTATTCAATTTTTTCTCTAAAAAAAGCCGAATACACGTATTGTTTTATAAAGGCGTACTGAAGTTATTTTAATAGTAAAAATTATGAATTTTTTTTTCTGTACCACTGTAACTATACTCTTTGTTCTGACATAACTTTTTTTTAATGTTATTATACAGGGTGTTCAGTACAGAGAATCAAATTTACTCATTTTCAAATGGCTATAACTCGTCATTTTCAAATGAAACACCCTATATTTTATTATTCTGTTGTGTGTATTTTTGCATCTTTTTATGTTATACAGGGTGTCCTATGCCTAAAAACATTATTTTCTAAATTAATTAAATTAATATTTTTATGCATAGGACACTCTGTATAACATAAAAAGATGCAAAAATACACACAACAGAATAATAAAATATAGGGTGTTCCATTTGAAAATGACGAGTACTGAACACCCTGTATAATAACATTTAAAAAAAGTTATGTCAGAACAAAGAGTATAGTTACAGTGGTACAGAAAAAAAAATTCATAATTTTTACTATTAAAATAACTTCAGTACGCCTTTATAAAACAATACGTGTATTCGGCTTTTTTTAGAGAAAAAATTGAATAACTTGGCAACGCCGCGGAAAACTAAAATGAAACTTATATGTTCGTATAGGTAAATAAAATACAATTCAAAATATATAAAAATATATAGGGTGTTTCATTTAAAAAACGACGAACAATTATTGCCAAGTCGTTATGAAACACCCTGTATATGTGAAAATAATTTTAAGTTATGCTCCTTGAGTAGACGAAAAATTTTGTTAAAAAAATTATGCTGTATTTTTAACGACAAGGGAGATATCCACGACGGGCATTTCGATGACTCACCCTGTATAGGTACTTTTATCAACTGTAATTACACAAGAACTTTTTATTTCGCCGGATAAATTTCTGTTTATATTGAAACCTTGTTGCCTAGCAATTTGAAGAAGAAATTATCCCACTCGCCGTTCGGGCTCGGGGGCTAAACTTTCTTCTCTTGAATTCATGTATCTCACTTGGTGTATAAATATCTATTATTTGGTATATTTAAGATTGGAGGAGTAGAAACGTTCAGTATGTTTCATAAATAAGAAATATAGTTTATTTCCACCTCTACATACGCCAGAACTTTTAATTTATATAATTTTTGTAGCTTATATACTTGCGGAAGTCTAATCCGGCCACTTAGGACTGGCAGACTGGACATTCCATCTTCAGTAGATATGCAAGGCTCAAGCCCTTCAATTTCACGACTAATAAAACGTCCATACTAATTTGACCGCTAGCTCTTACTCTAGTAGATTCGTAACATTTCTGTTTACCCTGTGCGAACCTGAGTATTCAGTACCACAGTCGGCCACAGTGCAAATTAATATTGTACGAATCAAATGTTTTCTATTTCTATCAGAGTATCAGAGAATGTTATAGAAGATTCTTGTTGAACCTGTGGTTTGCACATCACATCAGATTATCTCGCCTGTCAAACGATCCTGATTTGATTCCTGGCACCTTCGCCGCCCCTTGATCGCTGTTCCGCACTGTTGCACCCCACCCTCCCCACCCCGCCACAAGCAGGGGAAGAAATTGTGTTAGCATGAAGTGAGAATGTTTGGATTTGTAAGAATTTGATTCACAGGAATATAAATAAAGTTGGAGGCTGTGGGTATCGATCCCGGGACCTCTCGCATGCTAAGCGAGCACTCTACCATCTGAGCTACGCCCCCTGTGTCTCATAATGAAATAATTATAAAACCGAAGTCTTGTCGAGAGCTACATTTAGATTTGAGATTGAGATGGGCATTGAAATTAAATCACATCGAGTGCAGGACCAGAGCTGGGCAAAGTACCACAAAAAAGTACTTGAAGTACAAGTACCAAGTACCTTATGGCCAAGGAAAGTACTAGAAGTAAAAGTACTTTTCTTCATGGTGACCAAGTATCAAGAACTTTAAAAATGTACTTGGAAAATCGAGTAAAAGTACTTTGCAAAGTACTTGGAAAGCTGCAAGTAAAAATTAATATATTGAAGTATTATGTACCAAGTAAAAGTACTTTATACAGTACTTGAATACTTGCAAGTAAAAAATTAATATCATGAAGTATCAAGTAATCAAGTAATAAAAGTACATTACTTTCAAATATTATATACTGCAACATACAAACCTACACAGAAAGACAGGAACCAAGAGCCAAATTATTCACGAATCACGATCACTAATTATGTAACAAGTTTTGGTTGGCAATAAAGCAAGAAAAGAAGTAAGCATACGAATTACAAAGGCACATTTAACCAACAAATGACTGACCAAGTTAATTCAAATACTCTAAATAGGTACCTACTTCAAGTACTACAAAAGTATTTGAAGTACTAAATATATTTATGCAAGTACCAAGTAAATACTTCAAGTATTAAAATTACTTGAAGTAAATATTTTTTACTTTCAGTACTTTATGAGTACGAATATATTTAAACAAGTATCAAGTAAATTGTTGAAGATGTGCAAGTACCAAATTTAAAAAGTACCTGAAGTACTTTACTTAAAGTACAATACTTGCAAAATCAGTTCTTAAAGTAATTTTACTTGAAGTAATGCTCAGCTCTGTGCAGGACATTGTTGGTGTCATTGTTGGCACAGGGCGCGTAGCTCAGATGGTACATCGTTCGCTTAGCATGTGAGGTACCGGGATCGATACCCACAGCCTCCACTTATTATGAATTTCCCTATTGAATCAAGGGAATCAGGCATCAAGTGAGCTATCCACTCAATTAGTATAGTAACGAGACAGACGTAGTTCTAGTCCACTGGGAATCAGCAGTTGTGTCACACGAACACACATCGACTGCAGGATATGGCAGATGCAGCCTGCGGTCATACGCCACAACGTAATGGCGTCATTTTGACCAGTAGGGGTGCTACCATACAAACGGAATCCAGTGCCGTAGAAATCAGGGAGAATTCTTACAAAAGGGCACATCGAACTGACCGAAACTCAAGTTCGAATCTAATCAGGTGTATACTTCGACTTTGACAGATGTCAGTTTGACATTGACAGCTGTCACTTTGACAATGACGTTTGTCACTTTGGCACCGCTTCGTTAAATTTGTGGTCGGGGAAGTACTGTGTTGGCCACAGCAGATTTTTATGTTGATTACTGTAGATTCTTGGTTATTATTAATTGATAAAGTAATCAATTTTGATTACAACAATTATTTACGGTTGATACAATGTTCACAAATGCAACTTTTTTAAATAACATTGGATGTTCACGTATAAACATATTCATGTTAAATAAATAATACATATTTATTCAGTGATTTACAAGAATAAATTTTTGAAAAAAATGCGCGCGCCCCTGTTTTCAGTCTCCTCTTATCCTCTTCCATTTTCGTTCATCACCTTTATCAGCGTTTATGGGTTTTTCATTTCTTCCTTTGAGACCGATGCAACTCCCCCAAAAGGAGATATCATCCTTTTAGATATCCTCCACAATCCGCACGATTTGTTAATGACTATTTAAACATTGCAAAAATTGTTTTTATTTCGTTAATGTCTAAGTAATTACCCCTGAGGAAGTTGACGGAAACTGAGGTCTGTTTGTGAGAACGATTGAAGTTGAGATAACCGCACACAAACGTTTAATGTGGTCGATATTAATATAAGTTAGGTACAGCATGGTTGCTTGAATTTAATTGTATATTACATGTGACTGATTCTGATTCATGTTCGAATCCAATTAGATATACATCTCCCCAATTCACGAAATAAAATCCCCAGAACATTTCAAGAATGTGAACATCCCGCTTTGTTACTTGCTATATTTGCCTATTAACATCCTAGTAATATCCTAGCGCCCTTAGTAATATTATCGAACATCCCAATTGTGCACCCCATGTAATTCTCTGAGATGTTTGTATTGAGAATATAGTTTTTGATCGTACTTAATGCCCATGTCACACCGGCGTGGCACGAAGCACGGTGCTCGATGTGGCATTTTGCTTCGTTCAAAGTTGTCAAAAGGGTGTCACACCGGTGTAGCAAAATGCCATACGAAAATTTGTATATTGCTATAATCACTTCGTACTTTGAAGGTTTTTGAAAATTATTTTTGACAGCTGAGAATTAAAATTCATCAATTCTTTGTGTTAATTAAATCAATAATTAGTTCATATATTGACAAAAGCTTAAAGGGTTATATTCTTATTATCTAATTACTTACTGTTACTATTTTGACATCAATAATTCACCAAATGTCAAAAATTATATTGAGGACTCACTGTGAAATCAGCAACAAATTTCCATATGTCAAAATGCTCGATGGAATAGCGACGATAAAATTTTTACGTTATTCAATTGTTCCATCGAGCACCGTGCTTCGTGCCATACCGGTGTGACATGGGCATTAGAATAAAATATTTTTAAACATCCCATGGACGATTCCTTCATGAGTGAGTTGATAGCTGGAATGATGGAAACGGTATGAGTCAAACTCAAAGGTGAGTTGATTTTCAGTTTGACTTATTGATTATGATTACAATAATTGGTGTACTCATCTCAGTACCAACCATTATAGTGAATCAACGCCTAATAACCACATGCACGAAATAAAAATAGGCATATCGTAGTCAAATTGTAAAATTGGGATTAATATAAAAAGCCTAGGCATGTAGGCACATGTCACATTATTTTATTCCACTCAAGAAGGGTATTAGCTTCTTCTTTAATTCAGTGTAATCAATCAAAACTGAGTGGGACTCACGAAATGTTATTACAACCAAAACCGAGTCTGTGGGACTCAAGAAGAGTATTGGATTGTTTATTGAGTTTCTACCGAAAGCTTCGGCATATGCTGTAATAAAATGATGTGCCGAGTCATTTAGAAAACGTCTAGTTTGCGATATATCTGCCACACAAAAGTTGGATGTCACAAAAACCCTCCTAGCTATTTTCTATTAGCAGTTACTCAAACTTATAAAACTATAAACTTTCCACTTATATCTTTCCATCTCGGATTTCAATTACAACTCAATTAAACATTGTGAGAATCTTTGTGCGTCTGACAATGCCGCGCCCTTTACCGGTTACTGGTTTACCGGTTAGCCCGACCGGTTCAACCGGTTGACGTGAACATTATTCACAATTCACGACGCACTTTGCATAAATCCATTTTAACCAGAATCGAGACATAAACCTAAATTGCCGCTTCGCTGCTAGAGACAGAGGTAGTTCTACTTTGTAGGTGTATTATGTCACACATTGATTCTTTCAAACGTCTGAATCATGGAAAAGAATCACTGGTTTGAAGCACCAACGAATTGGAAATTCTTTTTTACAAGACTCGTTGAAGGTAAGTATGGCAGTAAAACTGATATGTCAGGTAGACTGGATTTGAACTTAAAGCCCTGCTCACAAAGATTATTTGAGGATTCTTTCATAAAAGTGCCCGTCAAATAGCGGGCAGCTAAATAAATTGAATCTTCAATGCGTCTTGAAAAAGAAGTTTTAAAACATTGAATTTCATTTTTCCATTATCTAAAAATAAGAAAGAATCTTCAAATAATTTACTCAAATATTATCGGGGGTAATATAACAAGTGCTATGATTATCATCGGTGATAGCATTAGTTGGTCGATGTAAATTGACCGAGTCCATTTTTCTGAAGATTTATTAATCATAGCCCGAGTTATATTTGGGGAGAATATTATATGAGTTTACCTTTCTCAATTTGGCGTGTTCTTCCCTATTGACTTGAGTTAGTTACTTTTAATGCCACTAAGTTAGTTATTTTTTTATGTCACCAAGCCTAATCCGTCCACTTAGGACTGGCAGACCGGACATTCCATCTTCAGTAGATTTGCAAGGCCCAAGCCCTTCAATTTCACGACTAATCAAATGTCCACACTAATTTGACCGCTAGCTCTCCGTCTATTACAGTATTTTGAAACAAACAGTTTAAAATTAACAGTTGTGTTATTGCATTTGACACCTATTATGTCTATCCCGACTTTAATGGCCATTTGCACCGCCTCCACTTAAATTTTAAGTGTAACTTAAATGAAAAATATCGAATCGAATTAATGACAGCAATGATATATCTACGTTTGACAATTTGATTTTGATTCGATATTGTTCATTTAAGGAATACTTAAAATTTAAGTGGAAGCGGTACAACTAGCTATAAGACTGATTGTTGACAAACAGCAATTTCTGATTGAGAAACTGACAGTTGACATAATAACAACGGAAATAAAAAATATCTTCGATTGGTAGCCTTATTTCAGCCAATTAAATTAGTCAAATATGTACCACGTGGTACATGAGTTATTCTGTCTCAATATAATAAAATCTATTAATTACAAAAATCTAAACTGTGATTACAACAATTTGTGTTTCTACGCCAAAATACGAAAATGATTTTAAACTTCGTTTCGGATTCATGGATCTAAAGCCCCTCGCCCTAATAATCCCCAGGCAATGCGGGACTAAACGTCGGAAGAATATAATTACACGCAACCCTTTATCGACACTAAACACATGCATATTTATACAGATCCGCGTCTTCGGATTGTCGAATTGTGTTCTGAATTCAAGTGGTGTAAAGTGCTTCAGGGTAGGGATACTAGCAAGTTTGGTTTATTCGCCGTGTCCCATTTCAAACCCACACTTATTAACACCAAAACATCGACACAAAGAGGTTGAAATCTGTAAATACATTTGTTGATTACAATAATCAAACTCCTGACTTCAACAATCATCTTTCTTGTTTGTTTCACTCAGCAAAGCAAAAATATTACTTCCTCATATTCTATAAGAGAGGTATCGTGATGGGTCAAAATTTTCGAGTCTTTGGTAGATAAGCACGTTTAGGATCCATAGAATACGAATAAAATATTTTCGAGATGATGTCTGCGTGTGTATGTGCGTTAGGTTGTATGTAACATTCTTTCGGGTTTTATAACTCAACAAGTTACAAACATTTAACAACCAAATTTTATATTAACGTCTTAATACAGATCTTAAGAACCCAGTTATTTTTTGAAGCACTCCTCAAACCGGAAGTAGTACTTTTCTTAAATATTTTGATAAATAATTATTTATCGCAATGTTTTTTATTTCAAATGAATCTACATAATTATTTTTAGCATTTTATAAATTGTTGTCATAGTACTTTAGGAATTAAAGTATTATTTATAATTTAGTGTATGAAACTGTAGTATCTTATTGTCCATGAACCATGATTGTTAACAATTGTTACTAAGAAACATTGAATCCGATTATGACAGTGTCAGAGTGACAGTACCAATAGTGACACATTATTTATATCTTCTTCTACAGTTCTGCAGTTGCCTAAATGACTAAAATATATTTGTAAGTACCTATATATTTGTATAATACCTAGTAAAAAAGTCTTGTGCTGACCACACCAGATTTAAAAAAATTATTTCAGTGAAATAAATTGATTACAACAATTGCAACAATCACTTTCTTGTTTATTGCATGAAAAGATATGATTCTGGTAAGGGCTGAAATGTTTAAGAGCTTAGCGAGTTAAAGCTGCGTAGAAAGCTCGCTCCGGGCTTTCGCAACCCGGAACGAGATAGTCCGGGTTGGAAAATGAGAATTAATTGCTTGTAAAGATCGATTTTTGAGCTTGACTTGTACAAGGGATTACAAATCAAAATGGAAATTTATTCTTACAAAATATTAAGATTTATTTGCTATCATTTACGAATAATTATGTAATTATTTGGAGATTCACAATCACAGTATAAAAATGTCTGTCCCTCAGTTGAGCATTCACGGACGACCCTAGTAGTTACACAGCCCAGACAGGGTTACCAACCCTCAAATTACACCCTGTGGCGGTTCGGAAGCACAAAGACTCCGGATCAAACTTCAGACCAAAGAGAAATGAAATGTGAACCCAAATGTTCAACAGTCCAATGAAATTTCCGTCATTTTGATTTAAAGCATGACTTCAATAAAATAAATACACAGGGCCCTACTAGCGACTAAGCCTATGATGACCATCAGGCATATTTTTCATTAAAAGCACTAAATAATATTGAAAATCGCATGACACAAATAACAGCCAATGGAAGAATTGATTACAATAACAGTAACCAATTATTATATACAAATTTATTGGAATTTTTTTACTACTAACTGGAGGAACCTGACTACTTAATTAATAAGTGGAAATTAAATTAAAAATTGGTTACATTGTCATTTTGACTTATATAAGCAATTATTAATGATAAATACAAATGTAGTTATTATTTTAAAAAGAATTCAAAATAGCAGCGGTGTCATTACGATTTTTTTACCGAATCTGCACTCTTGCCCAGGAAATTTTTTATCGTGCATTTCACTACGTAATCAGCTCGAGTGGTACACGAGAGCAGATTAAGACGTTGTTGGAAAGCACTCAAAGTAAAATTCCGGAACGAATTAATGCACACATGTAAGATTACAAGTGAAAATTAGTAGATAAAATAATTTAATTGTTTACAACAATCAAATCTTAATTACAATAATTCCTAGTTACGTCTCTGGCACATAAAACAAATCACATTGTTCACACGTTTAACAAACAGATCATTTTCCGTAATCGAGTGCTACCGGATATTAGTTATATTTTTTTTATTTCACAAACAGGAAATGAAACAGCAGTTGCTTTGACTAAGAGCAGGAAGGGTAAGGGTATATACACATACATACATACATACATACATTCATACATACATACACACATACATACAGACAAGCTGAAAGCTGAAAGCGAGCCCGGAATAAACATCACAAAGCTACTACAGCTGTTGCCATACGAACACACACACACACACACACACACTCAGACATGCAACAGTGCCGTAGAAGGTAGAAGGGTGTTTAGGGCAAATAATAATCCTGTAATAAGGCCCGTAATCCTTAATATGCACACGTAAACGGAATATAAATTAGCATGCCTTGTAACTTGTAAACATAATGAAAAGTTATGCATCAAATATTAAACGGATAGCTTTTGAGTACCTGAGTTGACGACTGTATAATGTTCTGTAGAGGTGCTACACTTAAGTCAGGAGTTGATATTTTTATTTATAATATTATTAATGTACATACAAGTATATTACATGTATATTACAGTATATATTTTTAAAATAAGGTATGTATATAAGTATGTGCCATGTATATCCATTTCATGTACAGGGTGAGTCAGCTAAGTGTTCCCTATTTCATTTGTTTGTAAAGTCTCAAGTTTTTGTGTAAAGTCCGCCAAATTTTTGCTGTAAATACAGTAGCCACTTGAGTTTTTGTTCGCAAAGTTTTATCATTATTGCTCTATTGCTTCCTGATTGGTGACTGAAATAATGATTAATTAATTAATGATTAGTCAAACGACTATTTGTAGGATTTTAAAGGACCTTAAGTGGCATCTTTATAAGATTCAAATTCTGCAGGCAATTTCTGAAGAGGATAAAGCAAACCGATTTGAATTTGCACAAGACGAAATTGAACGAATGAATGAAAACCCTGGTCATCATGTTTTCTGATGAGGCACATTTTCATCTTGATGGTGGATTTAATAGACACAATCATCGGTATTGGTCAGATGAAAATCCCCACTGGATTGCTGAACAATCCTTGCACTCTCCTAGAACGACTGTTTGGGCTGCAATTGGAGATTTTGGATTAATTGGTCCAATTTTCACATTGAAGTGAACCACTCGTGAAGTTTTTGTCTGATCGATTTGAAATTTCGGCAGTAAAAATTCCTTTAGATAGTTCATGTTTTGCAAAAATTTCGTCACTTTCTGATAAAAATTGCCTAAGTTATAAAAAATCCAAATAGGGAATAGTTAGCTGACTCACCCTGTACATCTAAGAAAATATAATGTGTATCTGCCGTAATGTACATTGATGTATATTGAGAAAATCATATGAAATCTATGATATACATATGGCATGTATTTAATATACTGTATAATATATTTTAGAACAAAACTTAATGCAGTGAATATGTGTTTACTGGCGTGAACATAAATTTCTAAAGATTTTTACTAAGCCAAAAGAGTAGATTGAAGAAAGTAATAACTGGATGTTATATTTAAATTAATTTAAAATTGACATAATGTCTGCATGTTGCCTATAATAATTTTAAGTTATTGCAACTGCATTAATTTTGAGTCATTGTTGTTAACTAAGGCCTTGTACAGACCTGAAGATGGCTACATCTCATAGCCGAAACGTCGTTGATTTAAAATAAATTTAAATACAACTTTAAGCCAACTATCCAGTCCTTGAATAAATTTCTAAACAAAATTATTTGAGTTACGGTTTGAAAATATCTTCTACGGTTCTGTAGACACAACTGGCAAAAATTCTGTCTGTTGTACATGAAACGCAACCTTGAAAACGTAGCTGATGTGAGTATTGCGTGCAGAAAATGCGCTTTTGATTTGGTATTGACGAAAAAATTGCTTGCCACAAGTGTTGCGATTACAATTTGGGGTGCGAAATACTATTGTTCGTTCCATAAAGGAGAAAAATCCATCAAAATCAAAACGACAATAAGAAAATAAGTATTATTGTAATCAAAATTGCTTATTGTAATCAATGATTTAATTACATCGTTCACAGTTGCATATTGGAATAACTTTATTACCTAATGCAGTTATGAACAGAAATAAATCACTCATAACTGTAACAAAGGCCGGATGAGGCTGAAATGTCCTGCAATCACATTTATATCATCTGTTCTGTATGCAGTACGATGAGCACGAGTCATTTTGGCGTCTGTCATAACTGTCGATCAAAAAACCGACCAAGCGAACTGAAAACAATCTCTCAAACGCATTCTGATTTTCTGACGGCTGCTATGAAAACCGGGAAGTGACGTCTGAAATGTTTTAGTTTCGATTCAATTCATAAGGGTGGTTTTAGATACTTAAGTCCCTTCGAAGTAGAAGTCAGTAAAGAAATTTATACAATTGTAATTGTAGTTTTGGTTTATACCACGAAGTGTAATATAAACACAGAAGTGGACACCCGTACTTGGCAATTAGATTCGTGGCTTTTGTGTTTACCCTGTGCGAGAGGGGAGTACATTACCGTTGTTACCGTCATAGAATGCATGTTCCGAGCTGGCCCGTATTTTCTGTTTCTCTCTAAAAGGTAAACAGAAAGGCCACACTTCATCCGCCCTAGTGTCCACTCCTGACATATATTATACTTCGTGGTTTATACCTACTTTATAATATTAAGTCGAATGACATTGTGTTAATAATAGTAACATACCTTGCTAGGTTATTTGTGAGCCCAATCTATTTTAAGGCAACAATATAAAAAGAAATGGCTTCAACACAATAAAATAAAAACCTAGAATATTCATACATAGGCAAATGTAAATCTAGGATGAAATACTTGCATAAAAAATTAATTCACAGGAAAATTCAAATCTAGTATTCGTTTTAGACTCAACATAAATGCAAACACACCAGGAAGATGCAATTCTAGAAAAGTTATTGTGAAAAGTCAAAACTGAGTAATATGGGACCCTAGAATGGTACTGGGTTGTTCATTTAGATCACTTTGATTTAATTTTAGTTGAAGACACAAACTAGTTTTAGCATTAGCATCTTCCTGTGTTTGCATTTATGCCAAATCTAAAATTCTAAACTTGATTTTTCCTGTGAATGAATCTTTTGATGCAGGTATTTTATTCTAGATATGCTTCTTCGAGTGTTAAATAATAAAAAATAAATTATATTACGACCTTCAGTCTAAGATGTCAAAATTATTGCAAAGATAAATATTGGAAGCTATGGGTATCGATCCCGGTACCTCTCGCATGCCAAGCGATCGCTCTACCATCTGAGCTACGCGCTCTGAGCCAACAATGAAACCAACAATGTCCCGCACTCGATGTGTGATCTACTTTCACCGCACCTCAATCTCAAATCTAAATGTAGGTCTTGACAAGACACCGGTTTTATAATTACTTCCTTATGATACACAGGGGGCGTAGCTCAGATGGTAGAGCGCTCGCTTAGCATGCGAGAGGTACCGGGATCGATACCCGGCGCCTCCAAAATTCTTTTAAGATTCTTTCGTACTTCTTGTAAAAGAATCACTGTTTTAAATCTATCTCCAGTCTTTGTCAAGACTCTTTGAAGATTCAATTTAGCTGCGCCGCTTTTGACAGGCAATTCTCATCAGAATTATTTTCTCACAATTCAAAGCACGAAAGAATCTTCAAAGAATCCTTGTGTAAACGCAAGCTCAATTGATTATGCAGATTATTATATGTATGTCACAGAGGATGGGTTAACGAAAATGGGTTTTGTTCCCCTAGTTTCATAAACGCGTTCGGCGTGATATCCTTTTGATCGTTTTAAAAATTGCAGTTTAACTGCATGAGGGCGCAAAGTTGCAGCAAATTGATTATGCAAATTTGGAGTGCATCGCAAAATTGATTTTGTAAATTTAGGTCATTTAGTACTTACACTGAGTTATCAAACAAAAAAGGGAAAGCGAAATTTCATGCCTCTTTACCCAACTTGGGTTCAAACGGAGAATACGCATTAGGCGTTGGAGATAAATAAATATTTGACTGCATTCTGGTAGTGTTTTATTCCCAATTCTATTGACTATAATCAAAATTTGTTCCACATTGGATTTGAACCTGAGTTGTCCACATAACCATACTGGGCTATATAAAAGTATTGTAATAAAAAATGTCCATGAACTTCTGTACTAGTGTGACTTTGACCATGATGGAACAGTAATTTTCTGGATGTAATTAACAAAATTATACATTTTTATTTTATCATGATTCATGAAATACAAATGAAGGTTAAAAAGTTCATTAATTAACTAGAAGAAAATATTGATGTATTAAACTACACCTTTTCCGCAATTACTTTTCGTCAGATGTTGCTACATTTTGGGTTAAATTGCTCATAAGAACCGTCTTTTAGTATGTCTACTGGAAAGTAAATGCCATACATGCTTCATTCAGTTTATGGAAATAAATTTCATTAAGTTTTATTATTATCTCCTTAATGCAGTGCAATTTAAACTAGTTTATGGCACGAGTCATACAGTGAAACGAACCGTAAAATTACTTATTCATTCGTTTATCGCTAACCAAAACGTTAACTACTGGATTGCTGGATACTATGCTTATCAAAAACAATGTACAACAGTATAACAAACAAAATAAGAGATTGTTGCAATCGATGCTTTAACAAACAAAATATTATTGTAATCAAAAAGTTGACTATTGCAATCAAATGTTGTTTGTTGCATATTTTATA
The DNA here is from genome assembly GCA_947534325.1 of Agonum fuliginosum. Classification (NCBI taxonomy): domain Eukaryota; kingdom Metazoa; phylum Arthropoda; class Insecta; order Coleoptera; family Carabidae; genus Agonum; species Agonum fuliginosum. Next base: position 33,292,103 of record OX384040.1, read on the forward strand.
AATTTTGTCTTGTTGCGATTTGAATAACGCTGTGAAATATTTTCGTATTTATTCGCGCTTACGACCACCTGCTACCGCCCCTGACAATTTTCTACCCTTCGACTTTTGTTGACAATTCCCGCAATGTCCAATATCATCCCAGCGCAGCGTTCAGTGAGATGATGGGCCGACGATTACCCAAACCCTCGTTGTCGGAAACTGCCAAATAAAACACAAAAGGAAAAACAAAACGATGCTGATGATCATCATCACATAGAACGGAGAGCACTTTGTCCGGTTGGTTTCGTCACTGAGACATCCAATGTCGCAAACCGCGTATACCTAGTTATCAAAACAATTTTTTGAATCAAATTATTGTCAGGTGACAAGGACAAGATGTCAAACAGAAATTTATTCGAAGGAAATTACATGCTCGAGTGTAATTCAACGAGATAATTTAACGACTCCTTTAGTTCTCCTTCACAAATATGCCCAAAATCTAATCATTTCACTAACAAATATTAGAAATATGAATCAAATGACATTTTAGTGATTTGTTTATTATTTGGTTGCTAAGAAAAAGGTAAATAAGGTTTGATCACTTGCAAAAAGTTAGCTTCCTTTTTATCCGCCGTCAAAGCGATAAAATTTTGTTTTGTTTATGGCTTACTTTATACAGTATCAGCAAAAAATACCGACGGGTACAATTTTTATGAAGGAAGTTTTCCCTCAAAAAATCTTTTATAAAACTTGTACCAGTCGGAATTTTTCGCTGTAAATTCTTATGCCCATGTAATTCGACGCGAGAAATTTATTGATGACAAAATCAAGACCATGTCTTTTACCGTTTTTGAAATATCCAGGGAAGTTTATTTTCGGAAAACCCGAAAATATAAATGATAACTCGAAAACTATACGAGATAATGAAATTCAGTTTTCGGGCTTGGATTTAATCTAGATTCTAGAACTATTTTAATTTAATCTATATTTTGACCTTATCTAAACTTAAACTATAATTAGTAAAATGCAATACAACTTCAAATTTCGTCCCATCGTACTTCGGTTTAGCATCGCTATACTTGGGACGAAATCTGACGGACGAAACAACACGTCTATAGAAAGAAACCATGGGGTTTGTTGATGGTTACACCGGAAATTTACTGCGGTTTGTTTAGACAATGGCCGACGAACAAACGTACAAACGTACAAAGAAGGAAATCGTTGAGTGTTCTGTAAATTGTTTAAACTGCTGTTCAAAATTGCGTTGACAAAATAACTGTTTCAACTTAAACTTTTTATGGCAATAAGTTGAAGGCTGGAATTTCAAAAAAGTACAATATTTTATAATATTGTACTACCAGATTCAGCAAATTGTATTTAAAATTAACTGTGCCCATAGAAAATTACATTATATTTTATTTTTAATTGCAAAAATTGTCATAACTAAATAATGTACCAAAATATTTAAGGAAAACTATATCAAGCTTCAAATAGTACTACTTCCGGTTTGCGGATTTTTACCAAAATCTTATCCGGTGTTAAGATCTTTATTAAAACCTTAAATATGAAATTTAGTTATAAACGGTTTAATACTTTTTAAGTTATCGTGGACGAAAAATCGTCAGTCCATACGCACACACACACAGACATCATCATGAAAATAGTAAATTCGTATTGTAGACACCGTGAAACGTGCTTATCCACCAAAAACTCGAAATTTTGGCCAATTACAATATGAGGGTGAGGTAATAATCAAAAGATTCATTCCACTTATGTGAATTTGACAAGTTACAGTCCAATGATTGGTCTGCTGTGTTTAGTTCTGTAACCATTCAGTCCTCTCGACCACAAGTCCGGACATGTCAACGCATATGACGTCATCAGCACGTGTGTGCACGTGTCAAACGCAGCGTGCAACCACGTGCACGTTTATAATTGATGCTGATGCATGTGTTACTATTCGACCGATGATAATTAGACAATTTGACAATTTGAAAATTCGGGAAACTGCTAAAAGAAAATGTTCATTCTCTAATGACGTATATAGCAGGGACAAAAGTAGAATTTATTAATTGTTATTTATGTATTAAGGGTGTAAGGAAGCTTTATAAAGCCATTTGTAATAAATAAATTTGTTTGAATGAAAAATACCAAAAATCTATTAACTTTAATAAACTAAAAGATGTAAGTGCCATATTAACTATACTATATGCTAGTTGCCTAGTTAAGGTGCTGATAACTTATAAATAGAATTCTACCCAACTGATAAAGATAATAATAGATTACTATTTCTTTTTCTATAATTTTATATCTAATTGATAAGTGATAAGAAAATCGACTTATCCAAAAGATACAAGTTTGATAAATAATGATAAAATTACTGATACAATCTTAAACTTTTTGAGTTAAAAAATATTTTTCACGTTGTTCAATTAATTGTGTTCCATTTTTCACATTTTTGAAGGGTAGACAAAAACTATTAATCTTTGAAATTAAATTGAACCAGATTTGACAAACGATCAATTTATAAAATTTTGCACCAAAAATCAATCATTTATGAAATGAAACAGCCTGTAGATTTATTAAAATAAAAACTGCTCACATAGTTTTTTTTAAACCAAAAAAACATTCATGTATCTGCAGTATTACAAATTAATATTAAAACTATTTGTTAAGATCTCTCTCTATAACAAGCTGGCGAATATTCATAGAATATTCTGAAGTGCACGTGTACAATACAATGCATTACTCACTGCACTACAGGCAATGATGTGACTAATGGCTTTGCACATGAACTGTGTGCGTTTGTGTGTATGTGTGATCCTTTTGTTAATAGAGAACTAAAGAACGCAGCAGTAGACGACTAATAAGGTAGGTATTCATAATGATGAACGTGAGATGCTTGTGGTATTTGGGATAAAAATAAAATGGAACCCTTATTTGAATTTATAGAACGGGGAAGTTGTACTCGTTAAAATACTTGAATGTGATACTCATATTCACCGTGTGTGCGGTTATCTATCAGCCGTCAACTAATGATTGTTAAGGTTGCAGAAAACTGTCAAAAAAATCTATAGCGTTTATTGTTTGAAACATAAAAATAACAAATAATTTATGTTTGAGGGGAAAAAATAATTTGGCACCCACATTTGTCAAAAAAACTGCAATATTTGTAAAAATAGGGTTTACAATTATTTACAACATGATACTGGAATTTCAAAAAAGTAGAATATTAATTGTACTTTATTTTATTGTTAAATACTACCAGATTCAGCAAATTGTATTTAAAATTAACTGTACCCGTAGATATTTTCTTTTATTTTTAATTGCAAAAATTGTCATAAGTAAATAATGTACCAATTTATTTAAGGAAAACTATAATCAGGCTTTAAAAAGTACTATTTCCGGTTTGCGGATTTCTACCAAAATCTTATCCGGTGTTAAGATCCTTATTAAAACCTTAAATATGAAATTTGGTTATACAGGGTTTGATACTTTTTAATCGTGGACGAAAAATCGTCACATACGTCCATACACACGCACACATACATCATCGTGAAAATATTAAATTCCTATTATAGAGACCCTGAAACGTGCTTATCCACCAAAAACACATACTCGAAAATTTTGACCCATTACAATAGAATATGAGGCGAGGTAAAAATTAGTCGTTGACCGCACAGACGATATAAAAATCACTCCTGTTCGTTTATTTTACTTTCCGCGGTTCAAATATCCTTCCTGCTGTGAAATGCATGCTACCCGGTATATTTTTACCGTTACCGGTTAGATTTAAACCGGTAATGTACTCCACGTGTGGGTAACAGCAAGCAATTTTTCAGCGTCGTTGAGAATATTGCAGTCAAATCGGATGCGTGACAACGAATACGAATGCGCAGTTTGTTGAGTTACAAATATTTCTTATTTCTGCTTTTATAAAGTGTTCCTATAACCGTAACGCGGTTTTCATGTGAAATGTAAAAATTGTGTCACTTAAAATTGATATTTTTCAGCAGAAAGTATTGAATAGTATTGAAATGTAACGAATTCCTAGAATACTCTCGATTTTACTTTTTTTCTATTTCACTCTTTCCCAGTACTGCCCGAAACCAGCCCGAAACTCGTACTTTGCCGCATCCTAGCTATGCAATATCATTTTGAAGTTGAAAAATACTGTAATAGTGTTTTCATTGCGAGTAAATTGTCAGATTATTATTGACTTAAGGATAATGTTTTTATAATCATTTAATAGAGAAAGAATGGATCTACAGATATGCCTTTTTAAAATTTTAAAAATTAATTTGTATCATGAGATATAATCGTGTAAAGTTTGCATAAAGTTTGGAATTTTTTAATTTTTCGGAATTTTTATATTAATGTACAATTTTTTAATGAACATTTTAAAAAGGCACATCTGTAGATCCATTCTTTCTCTATTAAATCCTTGTTGAAATTAAATTTTACCATTCTTGTACTGGTCATAAGGCACAAGTACATGTTATGCTGGATTTTAGGTAGTAGACTGGTCTCTTAAGAGGCGCGTTCATAAAATATCGAACTCCTGAACGTAAGTCGTCATTTTCAAAGTGAGGCGGGTTCAGGTGGCGTCAAATCCTTCTTTTTGCAGTCAATCGAACAAAAAATGTAGGTAAAGAAAAGTGAGCATAGTATAACTGGCTAAATAGAGAATCTACTATTTCAACAGCGAAAATATAGCATCGTTGTGCCATCATATCTCATTTAATTTAAAACATAGGCGAATAAAAAAAAGCTTGTTGTTGACAAAGGTTCAATTTATGTCCCTCTGTTTAGAAATTTAAAATAGCTTTTTGTGCTCCAGAAAAACATCTTAAAAATTGAGAAAAATGGCTGATTTCAAAGTCATTTTTTCCAAAATCATAAGTTAAAGAGGAAAAATGAAATAGAGAGACCTTCTAACATCTTTTGGTGACATATGTTTATAATGGAAAAACCTCTAAATTCCATAAATGATCATGGGACGCGCACACCTCTGTTTTGCTATAAATTGAACTACCAGACGGGCTCCTTAATTCGCGTACTGTAACTGTTGTAGCTACCTACCTGTGAGATTCGGTGACCTCTGGAGCGTCGGCATACGGCGGCGGCGGCGTGGTGCAAAGTTCACTCAACATGAGGTCAAGGTCACTCGCCAACGAGCTCAGCAACTTAAACAAATGCAAATATAAATCACTCACACACACACATACACATACACTGATAGCAAACCAGTCGAACTACTGTACTAGTAGCGCGCTAGTAGCATGCTGGGAATAAGATACCACAAAATAATGTGCAGGTTTATTAAACTGTGCAGGTTTAGTGAGGACCTCGTTATAACCGAGCTCGTTGTGCAGATAAATTAGTTTTGGCCCTAGAAATGAACTCCTCAGAAAATTTTACCCCGGGTACAAATTTTCGCTGGATTCCTACGATAAATAGGCGAGATATAAGTATTTAAAATTTATTCATCGATTTGTAACAGAGATATTTACATTTCAAAATAAATGCAAGTATTGTTTATTAAACTGTGCAGGTTTTAGTGAGTACCTTTTATAACCGAGGTTCGTTGTGCAGATAAATTATTTTTGGATCTAGAAATGAACTCCTCCGTAAATTTTACCCCGGGATACAAATTTTCGCCACTTTTTACCAAGTTATGAATTTCTTTTTACCGCTTGTCATGTTAGCTCGTTAAGCGAGGTCTCGTAGTAAAAACAGCTTGTTTTTGAAGACAGTATCGAATTCCTGAGAAAATTTTATCGCGATAACCAAATTTTTATGAATTTTCTACGATAAATAACAAAATTAAAAATTATTTTGTGCTACCCTTTAAACCTGTACAAAATGGGGCCCACCAGTAAAGACAGATAGTTTTTAAGGCCAGAATCGGCTTGCCCGGACAATTTTACCCCCGGGTACAAATTTTCGCTGGATTCCTACGATAAATAGCAAAGATAATTATTTCAAAATTATATACATCTACATTTCAAAATAACTGAACTGAACTGATTTAAGTAAACTGATTAAAATGAGCTGATTTTAATCAATAACTTAACTTGACAACTTAATAAATTTCAATACAAAAAATTTAGTACCTACTTATAAAACGCTGGTATACACTATAGACAACGGGAACATTAGTACAGTATAGGGCAAAGATATAGGGGAAAAAGGGGATGAATGACTCATCGCGCCACGACGAGTGCACTAGAGCGCATTAGTGTGACTCGGAATCCGACAGCGTGTTTTCAAAACGTCCTTACGCACAGACCAGGAACTATAATAATATATGACAGGAGTGGACACTACGGCAGATGAAGGTGACCTTTTTGTTTACCTTTTAGAGAGAGACACAAAATACGGGCCAGCTCGGAACATGCATTCTATGACGATAAACAAAGGTAACGATAGCAACGCACGGGCTCAGTAAGTAGTGATCTTCCTCTCTCGCGCAGAGTAAACAGAAATGCCACGAATCTACAGTATTGCTAAGATACACAGTGTTCTTTCCTGTGGTTTTATCACAAAGTAGTGAAGTTAGTAGCGAGCTGTTAGTTTCAAATTTAAATATTACCTTCATTATCTCTATTATCATAGATATTTATTTATTTACGTGGTTTATATTATATTTTATTTTATTTTCTCGTCATAATAACATGTTATAAATTTATTTATGCGAGTCTGAAACCTCAAAATAATTTGAAACTATCTAGTTTACAAGTGAATAAATATTTATTTAAATTTGATGTTACTGTTAAAAATAATAGTTTGAAACGTCAATATTGAATAAAGTAACCTTTTATAAAATACAAGTTAAATTTAATTTTCAACTTCTGATTATGGTGGCTCCTCACTCCTCCAATTTAGTTGGGAACGGAGTAAAAATATGTGACATGGGTCTACAATCGAGTGTCATCTCCTGTGCTTCGTGGCTAAAAAATAAAAAAATCTCCTTCGAGCCGGATTTGAACCAGCGACCTATGGATTTCAATTTTAGCAACTACAGTCCACCGCTCTACCAACTGAGCTATCGAAGGCATGTAATATAAATAAATATAAGTGTTTCCTTTCTTAGTTTAAAGTAGGTCACAAAAGTGAAAACACATTCAGCAAATAAAATAATCTAGTTTAATTATTGCAATGAATTATTTTATCAAATTATTCAGCAACTATTTTAAATATTCCCATATGGCATTAATCGTCCATGGGATGTTTAAAAATATATTTTTCCTTGTACTTTATGTTATACTAGTCACATCCTGAGTATTACATACTCAATACAAACATCTCAGAGAATATTACATGAGATACATAAAAGGGATATTATTACCAAATTATTAAGATTAGGATGTTGCAATTGCTACGATATTAAGGTCCATATGTTGCTACCAAATGCAAAGCAAAAAAAACATGTTACCTACAATAAATTTGTGACTTTGGTTTTGAAATCGATGACCTCATATTTTACAATGATGTACTTATAGGTTGTACATTATTTAGTTAAATAATTTCTAAAAATTACTAAAAATGCGAGTTAACATAAATTATTACAGTTTAAAAAATCTCTCTATACCCGTCTTCCGACTAACGTATATTATCGATTTATTTTTGTGCATTAATCAACGTATAATTTTGATTATTCAATAATAAAAATTAGCACCAAGTTTTGCTAATTGATGTCACAGCAATTAATAATTTGCATTTATTGATTCAATAATGTGTCATGAGTCTTCATGTTAAATTTCAATTTGATTTATAATACAGCCAGAATCGTTCAAATTGTTAATCTTCTGGATTTACAATAATAGGATGTTAAAGGCAAATATAGCAAGTTGTGTACATTCTTGTAATCAGATTTTGTCAGCTGATTGATATTATTATGTTACGAAGTTTGCAGGTAAAGTCAAAGGGTGTAGGGTTTGTGAACACAGTTCTGGTGTCAGTTTTTCTCTCCACACATGCAATCAATACGGCATTACCTTCCTACAAATGACAACAATGGTGCGTTGACCAAGTTCTGAACATTAGCGTGAGAGATTAACATTTCTTACCCCGTAGTACGCCATTACGTGGTGGTCCACTTGCCCGCAACTATTATAATGGCAGTAGGACGAGACATTCTTGCCACTAATTACACTACTTGCTGCTGCAACTTGTACACTATATTTTACACTATAATTTATTGCGGTCTACATACATACAGACATACACGCAAGGTTTATTTAAACGAAGTTTTTTTTTAAATTGAATTATGACGTTTACTATAATGTGTGTCACGAAGATACATGATTTTTAAATACTTTTTCCGAATTGTTAGAATACTCTCGATTTTACTTTTTTCTTTTCCACTCTACGGCTGCCTGAAACCAGCACGAAACTCGTACTTTGCCGCATCCTAGCAATGCAATGTCATTTTGAAGTTAATACTGTAAGAGTGTTTTCGTTACCAGATTATTATTGACTTCAGGATAATGATTTTATAAACATTTAATAGACAAAGAATTAATCTACAGATGTACCTTTTTAAAATTTATGAGATATAACCATGTAAATTTTGCATAAATTTCAAAAAAATTTATAATCATGTACAATTTTTTAATCAAAATTTTAAAAAGGCACATCTATAGATCTCTATTAAATCCTTGTTGAAATATATTTTGAGCATTCTTGTACGGGCCACAAAACACTCGCTACGTTAGTACACTTTATGCTGTATTTTAGGAGGCCTCTTAATGTTCAAATTATTTTTTATCTCCCGCCTTATATACTATAAGAGGAGGTATTGTGATGTGTCAAAATTTTCGAGTGTGATTTTTTAGTGGATAAGCACGTTTTAGGATCCATAGAATACGAATAAAGTATTTTCAAGATGATGTCTGTGTGTGTACGTATGTTCGTTAGGTCGTATGTAATATTTTTTCCGTCTTCTATAACTCAAAAAGTTACAAACATTGAACAACAAAATTTTATATTTAAGAGTTTAATAAAAATCTTAAGAATCCAGAAGCAATCCCCAAACCGGAAGTAGTACTTTGCTTAAGTATTTCGATAAATAGTTAATTTATCATAATTTTTTTATTTTAAATGAAATATTATATTTTTGATCATGAACTACAAGATACTGAAGTACTTAATTATAAATATATATATTTTAATTTTGTTTAAATTGTATATAAACTGAAGACAGCACCAATAATAAATGATTAAATTATGAAATGACACTACCCCACCATTTACTTCAAACTGCGTTTCACAACAAAACCACCATAACCTCAAACTTTCCTCTGTCCCGCGTTAACACTTCCACACTTCCAGTGTGGCCACCACACGAGCATTGTCACTAGACACTAACTGCACGTACACTGAACTTCCTAACAACCCGTAAACCGAAATACTTGTTCGCTCGTTGTAAGCAGAGTGGTCTTGTTTTGTTTTTTATATGCGGGCACCGCACCTGCTCTAGCACGCGACTAGCTTAGTGGCGCGCTAGTTGTGGACCAGATGAGTCGTAGGGGCGGTAATATAGGGAGGGTGGAATAACAGCTGCTTGGAAAAGAGGAGAAATTATTGAAAAAAATTACCTCTCGTCTCATATTGTAACATAAAGAGGTTGAAATATGTAAATAAAGTTGATTACAATGATCAAACTCCTGACTCCAATAATCATTATCTTTCTTGTTTGTTTTACTCAGGAAAGCAAAAATATTACTTGTTACCTCCCATATTCTATAAGGGAGATATTTCGATATTTGCATAGGAGTAAAAAGAGTAGGGTATGGCGGGAGGTCTTGTGCAGGCCATATCAGTTTTTTTACCAAAAATTTGTTGTAAGAACGATACTTTACTTAAAAATTGACACTCTGTTGATTTTACTCCGAAACAATAAAATTGGGAGGAAAGAGGAGGCCAAAGTGAAGTTACAACACAATCTACTGATGACATAAATTTAAAAGTTTTAATTTAAATGTTTTATCAATCTGTTTAATTTAATTATCAATTAATTTAACTAGTTATAATAAAATTGCGCTAACCATGTATTTAATTAGAACTAGATTTAAAGCTTCGTTTAATAAAAAAAAAATTCCTTCGAGCCGGATTTGAACCAGCGACCTATGGATTTCAATTTTGTACAACTACAGTCCACCGCTCTACCAACTGAGCTATCGAAGGTGTATGAACTATAGATGCATTTGCACATATACATATATAAGTACCACCCTAATTAGGATGTAACAGCCTTACAGACCACCGTGAGTAACCAGCATACCCAGCTATACAGCTTTAAAATAAATAGACCATAAAATTAACTTTCTCAGGTGAAAAAATCTGATGTTGCCAGAACAAGACCTCGTGCCATACTTACTTTATTCCTTTTACTTATTATACAAATGTATTAATATATAGGTACTACTACTCCCAAATATACTTTAGTCATTTTATTTAAACTGCAGAAAAAGTTAAACGATATTTTACTATTGTCTGGTCACGTCACAATCACACAAATTTTATGTAGTAACAAAAGTTAAACGATCATGGACTAAAAGATACCGAATTACTAAATTATAAGTATATACTTTAATTATTCTTAAATGATACCAGATACAACAACACACAGACATCATCTCAAAAGTGTAATTCGTATTCTAGAGACCCTAAAATTCACACTCGAAAATTTTGACCCATCACAATACCTCCCTTATAGAATATGAGGCGAGAGGTAAAAACTATACACCAACCTAATTAGGGTGGAGCAGCCCACAGACCACCGTGAGCAACAGTATAGCCAGCTAAACAACATTTAGCGGACCTCAAAAATAAATAGACCATAAAAACATTTTCAGCTAAAAATAGCTTCTTCGCCGCGTGTATTTTCAGCTCTGTAATGTTATTAAGTGGATGATTTCCGCAACCAGCGACACTCCGGTGACCGGAGGGCGGCGGACCGCACTGGAGGCAGTTTCCGGGCCCGGAAGTGGCTTATCATCCAATTAATGCCGGATATGGTCATTCAACTGAGACTTGATTACAGCCTAAACCGGCCTGTGATGTAGGAGACCGTAAAAAACCATCAGAGATAAAGAGCAGAGTAAATAATTGATATAAATGGCCACAAAACTGTTAAACCTCTTTGTAGATTGTTGTCATCAAAGTTTTAATTGTGGTAATCAATGAAATTCTAGAATATGCAAAGAAAGATGCAAATCTTAAAATCCCGTATCAAAAGACTCATTCACCAGATAGTACAAATCTAGGATTTTAACTTCGGCATATATACAAACACAGTACGATGCAAATTTAGAACATTTAAGCCTCATTCGCAATACGAAATTAGTAGTTACAGCCAGTTGGTATCGTTAACGTTAATGATTTGACAAATGCGTTTCACTTGTAGCGTTCACAATAACGAAATTAGCTCCACGTAATTACAGTTAGCGCAGGGATTCGCAAACTCCAAACCTGTAGTTAATATTTAATGATTTTCTGTATAAACTACCAATCAGAATCTAGAATGAGAATTCATTTGACGTTTGACGTCTAAGATGACGTTAATATTCGAAATCACCTTTGTCATAAATACATTTACAATTTTGTATCATATTTATAAATGCTTCATCAGCCATTTGAACCTAACATAAAAATAAATATACCAACTGACACTTCTGACTCCTGACGCTAATTGCAAAATTAGTTTGTTGTACTAGGCTAACTACGACAGTAGTCAGAACTAACTGATTAACTATAACTACTAACTATACCTACTGACAATAACTACTAATTTCGTATTGTGAATGAGGCTTATGTGGGACTCAAGAGTGGTACTGGGTTGTTCTAATCTGTAACCTATTGTATTGAAGAGACAAACTAGTTTCTAGTTTTAAATCTATCCCTACTTTAATATGAAGTGAAAAATTTGTCACTTCTGTCAAATACAAGTCGCAATTTTTATTTTATGTCTTGATGTTATAACGCTGCCACGCTTTCTAGTTGAAGTCAGTATTTTAAAACATCTACACGCAAATTTTGGTGTTCAGAAGTATTTTACTACAGCATCCGCACACTGGAAATGGTGGTTTGAATTGCCAGTAGCAGATGTTAAAGAAAATTCGCGCTTTTATTTTTTATACTGTCAGCTGTTGTGATTTATGGCACGAAATGGTTTATTTAAAAAAAGGATTCTTTATTTTTTTACAAGAAGTAAGCATTTAAAAATATACAAACTTAGCTATTGACTTGGGTGTGGCAGTCTCACAGCCGTGAATCTTTCGATAGGTCTGAAAATTATTGAGGTAGCATACTCTGATTTTTTGGGTGAAGGATTGAAGCCATGAGACGGAAGGGGGTGTGCTACTAGAGCATACCAATATGGCGGATATATTTATATTTATTCTGAAACTTCTATAAATAGTAAACATACCACGGAAAGAATATAATGCAGAAAATGTCATTCTTATACCGTGAGTTTTATTTAACGTGAAACATGGGATCTGTCATATCCATGGTTACGAATTTGACAGCAATGTATTAGAGCATTTCATTTAAAATAGAACATAGGCTGTCATTGCCAAGTAAATATTACATGTCAATTAGGATTGTGTAGTTGAAAATAATGTATACAATTGAAGAAAAGGTGCAAATGACACGTTAGTATAATGCAGATTGATGTTTGCCTCAGACAAGTATCTGATTTATTTCGTGTATTTGAGAATTTGTTATAAATTGTATTCTGAAAAATATCTATTAAATGTCTATATTTCTTTTCATTTCTAAAATGATTAGAAATACATACATATTTCATTTGCTATATTCTATTTTAAATGAAACGCTCTAATACATTGCTGTCAAATTCGTAACTATGGATATGAAAGATCTCATGTTTCACGTTAAATAAAACTCACGGTATTTCAAACAAAACATACTTTATATTACGTTCAAATAAAATTTGACGACGTAATACAAAAATTTTCATCTGTCTAATTCTGAGAAATGTCAGTCAAAATGACCTTAACTTTTATTTTCCTTTTTATTTATTTATACGTTGCATTCTGTATAGCACGGCGAAATATTACAATACAAATTTGTATCACGGCACTAATATTAAAAAATACTTCGAAAACTAATACAACTGCGTTCAAATGTGTAAATAGAGCAACCAAAATGGCGGATAGCTTTATCCGCTACTACAGAATCATTTCTTCAAATGCACATCTATCCAAATAAATTGTCACATTATAATGTTTCTCTCCGGTTTTAAATTCTTGATGATACGTCATTTCATTTCCTATTATTCGAGTAAATTACAACGGCTCAAATCGCAGCTGTCACGATTGATAGGACAGAATATTAAGTGAGGTGCGTGACTTGACTACTCCCTTAATTCATCCCTCATCCCTTAACTAGTGTCAGAAGTACACTCACCTGCATGTACACGCTCGATGTTGACGTCTGGCTTGATCGCCGAAAACGGAGAAACTGCGCCATCTTGTCTAATACAAAAAAAAACTATTTAGATTGAGAAATAAAAATTAATAATATATTATTAAAGTGGCCCAATAGGGTCCTACTAATATACAGCTTTTATGAAAGGGATACTAGAATTAAAAATCAATATTTCTTGATTGCAACAATTGGTCGAGCTTTGTAGCATAATCACTTCAATCAGTTATGTTCCTGTTGTTACATTATTATATCATAATATTAAAATTAATTGTAATCAGTAAGTTGTTGCTTATTAAAGTTAGATTCAGAACAACCCAATTATAGACCGGGAGCTCCTGACAGGTAATGGTCTCCGATTTCATACAGCATGCCTTTTGGAGGATAGAATATTGCCCCTATGACAACAAAGAAAACCCTTGCAAGCTTTCCGGTCATACGGAAAATTGCATTTTTCCACTTGCACAAAAATTTTGTGTTTCTCTGATTTAATAATGCATGCCCTTTTATCAAAAGAAACTTAAACACATTTAAAGTTATAAATTATAGGCATGCAATTCGCAGGATCCTAAAGGGCTCAAACGGTCACGTGATCTTGTAATAAAAAAATTAATTTACCGCGTTTTCATACAGCATGTCGATGAAAAGAATTAATATTTGTGTCATTGGCATGCAGTCCTCGTTAGAAAAGTTTTGTGCAAGTGGAAATGCAATTTTCCATATGACCGGAAAGCGTGCAAGGGTTTAATACACGTTTTTCTATGTTGTCATAGGATCAATATGCTTTCCTCCAAAAGGCATGCTGTATGAAATCGGAGACCATCACCTGTCATGAGTTAACTAATCGAATCACCAAATAAATCACACATTCACCACTCATGTCATGTACCAGTTCAACGTGATCTACAAACTGTGACGATACGGAAAGGTGGCAATTCCCGGGCACGTACTACTCGTATCAGAGCATCTTTAAGACTGACAATATCCGACTCACACCTTTTTCCATATGACCGGAAAGCGTGCAAGGGTTTAATACCCGTTTTTATATGTTGTCATAGGATCAATATGCTATCCTCCAAAAGGCATGCTGTATGAAATCGGAGACCATCACCTGTCATGAGTTAACTAATCGAATCACCAAATAAATCACACATTCACCACTCATGTCATTTACCAGTTCAACGTGATCTACAAACTGTGACGATACGGAAAGGTGGCAATTCCCGGGCACGTACTACTCGTATCAGAGCATCTTTAAGACTAACGATATCCGACTTACACCTAGCAAGTGTACTAACGTAATCGATCATACCTTCATTAGCACACTTGCATTCCTATATCATTAATTATTTTTACAATTAACATTATTGCTAACCCGACATACTTATAATTGAATAGGTCTGAATCTAGCTTTAATCAAATAAATTTTACAACAATAATGTACCTACTTTGTTGGTTGTAATCATTCCTATCAATGGAGATTTTTTAGTCTTTAATTTAACAAATTTATTATTATTATTAACGTTTGATCTATCAGGAGCAAACGTTTTGTAACAATATATTTCTTATCGTACCGGTTGTACACAATGTTTTGTAATTTATTCGAAACAATGCCTAAGATCTATGGTTCTGAAAGTGAATAAAATTACCGTAGCGGTAAATTAAATCGTACATTAGTAAGAAAAGTGAAAGAAAGTGTTGCATACTAAATGAGGCTGTAATTTGTTATAATAACAGTTATGCATAAAACACTTTTACTCTTGCTTGTAAGTACCATAAACATAAATCTTTTATATTTACTCAACGATACACAAAAATGTGGTTAAGACTAAATTACCTGATACTTTTTTCGTCTAGATTCTAGTATAAAGTAAATCAGAAATTCCCATCCGAGTTCCGTTCGATTACCATACTTTTATCTAGTATAAGTATACGCCTGGCTCTATTTTTCTATCCGAGATTCGTACTAGATTTGTCTACGCATGCTCAGTTCAGTGTGCAGTCAGTTTGACCAACCTTTTAAAGTTTTGGGGACAAAATCGAAGTTTTCCGATTGAATATGTTTTGAAAATAAAGTATGGCAGTAATGTCCACTTAATTAATTAGATCGATTTTCATTATTGTAATCACCAAATTTAGTTGCAAAGACAAATTCTATACGAAATTATTTGTCAAAACCATGCCACTTCTACATCATTTACAGATAAGAGCATTAACTTGAGCGTTCTTCAGCTGTTTCAGCTGAAATCCATTTCCTGCACGTTACTATGACAAGTAGAATTAATTAAAATGAAACAAATGAAGACGACAACGAACGCTACGTCATAATTGTAACGAGAACAATAGAATCACGGTTACTTCATTTGCACAATGCTTCACAACTTAAAGAGAAAATCACATTGCTCAAGATGGCGGTAAAGGCGACAAAATCAAACATTGGAAGAATAAAGAAAATAATCATCATAATGTTATGTCACAAGAATTCATTTGGTCTTCATATAATTAATATAATTGTATCAAATCGGGAAATATTGCTAAAATTAATTATATTATAATTATGTTGAATAGCTGACGATGTTTACTATACTTTGTCGCACAGTTTTGCTTTTTTAATGTCCATTGTTTTCGCAGCAACATTGATATTTCACAAAAATTTAAAAATTTCACAGTTAGGCCCGGTTGTTCAATACGAGTTTAGTGTCAGCTTTACCATAAACTCAAGCTTAGTTCAACCGAGTTTTCCCAGCCAATCTCCATCGTTAAAATACAACAGTTAACCAATGAAATGACATAATACAACATGAGAACTTGATAACCATGGTTTTGACATAAACGTTGTTTAAGCTGAGATTGAACAATCGGCCCTTAATGTCAAAAAATTCAGGATTATTTTAGTATTTTTTAATCTCCTTGTTTTGCAGGAGTAGAAAAATAGTGTGTATAACAAGTATTGAAAATATTTGGTCGCTTCGCTCGAGCTGCAATTTTCGTTCGCGTTCGACAAAATATATTTTCAAAACTTGTTATACAAATGAAATTTGAAGGTACTTACAGAATGTTCAATTTTTTAATTTGCGCATTTCAACAAAATTCTTTTTGGTTCATGATCAGTGCGTCCAAAACTACGCACCCTTAAATTATGTTACACAGGTTAGGTTACACCCTGTATATCTACTGATGACACACAAGTATTGTTGTAATCATTTGATTTATTACAATCAAGTTCATTACATAAAGAATGTTTTTATGAAATCTGTACCTAGTTCAAACTTTTCCTGCACCAAGCAGGAACATTTATTTGCTCTGCTTTTCTGTGTATTCACAAAAGATACGATCTCCGATCTCAAGTTCTCTTTGCCAAGTTTATTTAACTTTAAAACCTAATTTTCTGTGTATATACATTTGCTGCTCGGATAAAATGTATTTGCTTTCAACTTCTGATGCTGCTGATCCAAATTAAATCTTACATCGTTATCTTAAAGGATACTTTTATGTTTCTGAATTTTAAGAAATATAATCCTTGTAAGAATTGCATGTCAAATAAATTGAATCTTCAATGAGTTTTGGGAGTTTTTTTTTCAAGATTCAGTGAAAATTGAATGTCACCTTATTTTGTAAAAATTAAATCAGTGTATATAATTACCATCCTCAGTTTGTTATACAAATTCGCTACTTTCAAAACATTTGCGTAAATTATTATAAAAAAATTCGTCGTTGCTACAAGATGGCTGAAATAATGACTTTTTCAATGAAGTAATAGCATCCAATGTAACCTGACAATGAAACCGTAACAACAATGAAATAATTTCTTCACACATTGACAAAAACATACATCATTTTAGGAAAAACAATTAAAATTAACCTGTTTAAAAATAAACTTCACCTAGAAAAATTGTATACAATTGCGGTGCAATTTCACGCAAGTACTAACTGCCGAAAATGGCTACAATATTTCAAAATAGAAAATTAGTTTTATCATTTTATAATAATCATCCCACTTGACATGAATCGTCCATAAGATGTTTAAAAGTATCTTATTCTTGTAAGTACTGGGATATTACGTAAAGCCCGTTTTACATTACACTAAATCTTGAACAAGATATTGTTCAATTTATTCTAAATTGGGTAGTATCATACAGCAAATTGTGTGAAATATCGCATTGCTTCGTAAATTGTCTGAAAACATAGATAAGCGCGGCTGTCAAATTATTATTATATGCGAACTGCGCAGAATCACAAACTAAATATTGTAGGTAGGTATATAAAATTGTCTCAGTATAAAACAGAGTTCATTAAAAACAAAGCAATTTATTGCTCAAAATATTATTCAATTTGTTGCGCAATTTCTTGTTCAATATTTAGCGTAGTGTAAAACAGTCTGAAGTCTATCTTGAGTGATCAAAAATTAGAAATATCTCAGAGAATTACATGGGACACATAATTGGGATATTATTACCAAATTACTAACATTGGGATGATACATAGATAATGCTACTAAAGGAGGACATTAGCAATCGCTAGGATATTAATAGGATGTTAATAGACAAATATAGCTAGTAACAATAGTTATTTTTCCTGTTTGTAAAATTATTATTACATTAATGTAATTACGTTAATAAATATTGCATAACTATTGTTTAACTTTTTTGTATTTAATTGTGACAACCAGTGTTACCCAAAATGATATTGTTTTGCGAACCACTGTTAGTTTTACGAATTTCAACAAAATTCTTTTTGTTTCATGATCAGTTCGTTGAATACAACACCATTAAATTTTGTTACAAAGGTTTGGTTACATCCTGTATATGTGGAAAGTCAGTTATAAAACGCCACTCGTTCAAAACTATAGCTCCGTCTTAAGAACCTATTGCATGGCAATAATACGCTTTGAAAAAGAATTTAGATAGAATTTATGGCAATTCTGTTGATAAAATTATAGTTTGATTGTTTTTTCGCACTTTTTACATCTATGTTCTACTCATTTTGTCTTTAAGCTCAATGATAACTTTTATAGTTTATTCATGAGATCCTCACGAAATTCTAGTGTTTAATTCCTTTTTATCTCTAATTGTTGTCGGAACAATATATAGTTTGAATTTTTCAATTCAACAATGCTTTGTCATTACTAATGTAAAATTTCAGATATTTATTTTGAGCAATATAGCCAGAATCGTGAATTCTGATTCTATTGCAGCAATATTGCACTCAAGAAGTACAGCGCCTTAAACCTGTATAATAGGGAAAGTATTGTAATCGTGATTTTTTGACAGTTCGAGATTTTGATGAATCTTCACGTTTTAGATCCTACTGAACCCAAAAAACATAAGTCTGTCTGTCGGTCGGAAATGTATAAGTATATAAAATACAATAAAAGGTACATAATTAATTATTGAACTAAAATTTGATTGTTGTAATCAAAACTGTATATTACAATCAATGAATATATTACTTGAAAAGACTATCAACATCAACTATTATTATTTCCATGCACCATCCTAACAACCATACCGCACGCAACAACACAACAACGCACACAACACAATGGTCTCGGTCTACATGAGACAATGCACCTCTGGTGGTATATAGTTGGGGACAATAACATTCCTTATGATTGCAGAATCTAACTATCCACGCTTCTAAGCAGTTGGTAAAACATTCAGGACATATAAAACCACGTTCTGAAGACGACAACCACAGTGTTCAACTGAGAACATCACCACCAACACTGCAACAACTACTTATATCACTAGTGACAAGTGCTAAGTGAGTACTGGATACTGGGATTGTTATTGTGTTTTAGTGTTAAGTGAAACATTTTTTTACCCTATTTGAGTGTGTCAGTTGTCGGTGTAGATATGTGTGTGCGTTTACCAGCCGTTGATTTATTTATGGTTGTTTTTGTGTACGTAACAGAAGTGATTTTTGTGCATTTACTAAAAATTATGTTATAATCAACTTAAATTGTTGTAGCAATCAATTTTATATAGATTATTGAAATATCACAAAAATTATAACTTATAATAAATCAAATCTGCATTAATTCTTTTTGGATTTTTTTATCGTGCTTACCAACGTCTTAATCAGCTTTCGTGTACCACACGTGTACGTTGTTGGAATGCACGATAAAATATTAAAGAACAAGACATGATTTTTTTGCAAGCGTCCAAATTTAGTGAAACAAGCCCGCGGGCGAGATTACTAAAGGATTTTTTTTTTCTATTTGGTGTCTTTTTAATATTAAAATTTAAATTAAACTGCCACAATAAGTCGATTTAGCGAAATTTATGTGAGTAACGTTTTAGTTGGTGACATTAATATTGCCATTTATTTATCTGTCACTGTCACTGGAAAAGTATATAATTAATGAACTATTCTAGGTAATAAGTGCAGATATTATATATTGAACTTATGTTTTCTATTACTAGATTCATTAATTTTATATCCAAGGTTTTTCCCAAATTCCTAGACTACTCTCGATTTGACTTTTTTTCTATTCCACTCTTTTCCCCACTACTGCGGCTGCCTGAAACCAGGCCGAAATAAAATTTGACCATTTTTGTACTGGCCACAAAACACTCGATACGTTAGTACATTTTATGCTGGATTTTAGGTGGTAGACGGGCCTCTTAGACACAGGTTTCAAGCTAATATTAAATAATTTTCGAAAAAAAATGATCAATTCTTCCATTCGCTGTATTTTGTGTCTTCTAATTCCTTTTATAAAAATCAAAACCTGAATTTTGTTAATTTAACTAAATGTAATAATACTTAAATTGAGACACTTAAATAGGTATATACGCGTGCTTAAAGTTTTCAAGGGTTGTTTTTTTACTAACTAAAATAAAAATAAATACAGCAGTAAAATAAGATTAATGATGCACTAAAAGCACGAGTGTTAGAATAGTATATGGTTTTTCTTGAAAGACAAACTGTTGAAAATGTTGGACATTTACCAAAATATGCAAAACTCCCCTTTGCTGTACGCGCACTAACAACCATGGTAACCGCACACACAGTATAATAATATTATTACTAGTAGTTCTAACAACATCTTACATAAACATAACTTATCCTTACGGATATACATTGTTTAAACATCTTACAAGTGATATAATAATAAAGTTATTTTGTTTCTAGAAAATGAAGATATCAACTTTGTGTCAACTTTTCGGTTTCATCGTCGTTTCAAATTTAATTCTAGTATCAGCTGTAACCAAAGCAAGAGAGGCAGATATATTGGTAAGTTTAGATATCTCTCTTTACCTAACTGGGTTACTTGTGAGTCAAGCAACAATCAACATAATTTAACACTCATAATCACAACTAACGTAATAGCGGCAAACTGATGATTTGTTGAAGGAAATTGTGATAAGTCTGATAAAAAAAATGCATGACTCACATCGACATTACAATATCTATGGTGTATAGAAAAAGCTTTAGATGGATGGGATCGCTTTCATTGTCGTTCATTATCTCAAATTCTACTGAACATAAAATTCTGATAGTTTTATCTCTTCGATTTTGAACCATTTTTAAAATACCTCAATAAAAATTGTACCCCTTAGAATTTTTTCGTGAAAATTTGGATTCCTACATAATTTGACCCGAGGAATCCAATGGTGAAAAAATAAATTTTCCATTTCGACCAGTTTTCGACTAAAAAAAATTATGTCGAAAAATATTAGTCGAAAAAAATTTTCGGCTGCAGATTTGAAATCCTCTGGGTCGAATTAGTATATAACCAAATTTTCAGCCAATTCTGAGATAAAAAGTTATTTTGGCGAAAATTTCATCATCCATTTTTTTGCTATTTTCGAAAACCCTTCATAAAAATTGTACCCGTTGGACTTTTTTCCCGAAAATTTGGATTTATATGTAATTCGACGCGAGGAATCCAATGGTGTAAAAATTACAGTCATAGCTACTCCCGTCTTTGACCTGAAAAAATTATCTCGAAAAGTATTAGCCGAAATTTTTTTTCAATGGCACCATTGGATTCCTCGGGTCTATAATAGGGTATAACCAAATTTTGAGCGAATCAAAAATTTAGAAAATTTTCGACATTTTAAAAATATTAAAAAGTGCATTTAAAATTGTACTAGACAGAATTTTTTAAAGAAAATATGTATTTATATGTAGTTTGATACGAGGAATCCAGTGGTCTACTTTAAAAAAATATACAAAAATATTTGGTTGATTTGTATAGTAGTAAAGGAGTAGAGTATGGCGGAAGATCTTGTGCTGGCCACATCAGATTTTTTAATAATTATAATCGCTCAAATTTGATAACACCTACAGTAATTTTTACATTAATTTTAAAGGTAGATAGGCACACAAGTCGTATTCCAGAAGTTATACGTTGTTTTGTTAATTTTATATAATATTCTTGTGCATTGTTGACAAAATGTGTTTTTTCTGATTTATAAAAATAAATTATTAGTAAAAATTAATAAAATTATGTTGCATATCTATTATTGTTAAATATTGCATATTAGTTCAATTTTGTTCATAATTGAGCATATTTTGGCCTTATTTTGCACGCATATTTTAATCATAATTTCCTGCATATAATTCGCACACTAATTACGAGTTATGTTATGATATATTAGACCGTGTGTGCGGTTACCAGCCGTCAACTGATGGTTGTTAGTTGACAGTACATACACCACATGGAGTGTATCTAGAACACATAATTCATCGTAAGATCGTAGCCTCGAGTATATGTAATAATATAATTTATATGTAAATGCGTTCGTTTCATTTAAAGCCGAATTTAAATCCCGGCAACGTACTTGTGTGTACAGAATCTTAACGGGATCCAAGATGGCGACGTGGTGACAGAGCGCGGGGCGAAAGGCAAGGGGAAGGACGCGACAGTCACCGAGAGCCAAGAGAATCGCTCGTTCTTCAAACCGGACGCTGACAGAAGAGGAAGCAGCTTCTATCCGTCAGGTAAAACATCGTTTTAGTCTAAATAATTAGCTTTTAGATGCACCGAACTGGAAGTAATCCAATGTCGCAAACCGCGCGTTGCTGTCTGGCTTAGATTTCGAGTTTCACTTTTTACCTTTTTACCGATTATTGGAATCATGGCAAAAATCAAATTATTTATCAGATAAAACGCTACAATCTTGTAAAAAAAATATTGACAGGTTGGTGACACGTTAACACTAACGACATATAAGTCAGAAGTAAGATATTAAACGTTGTAGTAATTGAACGAAGGATGGCTCAACACAGGACAGTAATAATCTAGACTATTCCGAAAAATAAAATACTAGGAGATGCAAATCCAGACAATTAATAAGTAATGAAAAACCTGCATCAAAAGATTCATTGACCGAGTATGTGAGAGTCTAGAATGGATCTGGCTTGTTCATTTAGTTCATTCGACCTTATTTTGCACCTTCCCATATGTTTAAATCTTTCTGTGTTTACATCTTGCATTTATGCCGAATCTAAAATTCTTGATTTGAATGTACTTTTGATCCAGGTGATGCCGATTTCTGTGTTTGAATATTCTAGATTTTTATTTGTATGTTTAAATGGGCACTGGATTGTACGTATACATTTATAAGTCAGTTTTCTTGATATGGGGGAAGGATCAGATTGTTTCTCAGCTGAAATGAGACTCTCATTGATAATAATAATTATTATTATTGAACTAGATGAGTGATTTTTGTAATCAAGTCCGATTATTGTAACGGAAATTTTCAAGCCTACGACTTTTAAAGAAATACTTATTGGATATCAATTTTTTTGTCGTTTTGACTACGGAATGGACGACGGACCTGTGTTGAAATAAGGTAAGATCTACGTATTGTTGTCAGCGCGGTGAACGTATGTTCTCAGGGCTGGTGACGTCACACGGCATCGTTTTTCGCGGTACCAATTTTTTTAAACTTTATGAAATTTTTTCTGGCTCATTAGCAACTTGTTTGCTAAAAGAAAAAATACGGGTCCAATATTTGAATGTATTTTTGTTTGTCCAATGCAGGGCCCCCTGCATCACCAGGCTCAAGTTTCGGCGGATCCCCCTACCACACCTCCGGCAACGGCTACAGCTACGGGGCCCCTTCAGGGCCCTCGGACTACCCCCCAGGGGGCAGCTACCCCTCGCGGCCCGCCTCAAGTCCCAGCGGACACAGCGGCAGTGGCTACGGGGGCGGTCTAGGCGGGGGGTTCCCCCTGGCACCCCCCACTGGGGGGCACCACCACGCCATGATGCTCAAGGGGTTACTACTGCCCATCGCAGGAGTCGCTCTTCTCGGAGCCGCGGCTGTTCTAGCCAAGAGTAACCCGTTGTTGCTGCAACTTGGTGTTGTCAGTGGGAAGAGACGAAGGAGGAGTGTTAGGTACCCTGAGAATCCGTACGTTAGGCCCGATGGATATTAGTTTGTTTTTATTGATTAAAAGTGAAAAAACCGTAACACGAAGCCTGTAATGGTAATGTTTTTAACCCAATAGTCAAAATCTTATTTCTGTAACTACTAGTGCCACGTCAGCGACACTTTTAAACTTTTACTTGGCTCATTTTGCACATGCTTTCTGCATAAATTTCGGATAAACGATGTAACCTACAATATAAATTCCTAATTGCCTTATTCAAAAAATTATGTGTGTAACAATACTTCATTTTGCATACAAATTCATTGCAATTTGATGAATTTTGCTCCCTCTTCTTTCATTTCTACTGCAAATTATATTTATTTTCAGGTGTTCTTAGTTAGCATAAGGCAATCTACTCTAATGATTCTATTGATATATTATTGCTTGTTCCTATTTGCAGAAATTTATGCAGATAAAGTGCATAAAATGACTATTTGAGAACGGTTTCGAGTCCGATCTTAAACATTTTAAAAGTTTATGCTTGCTACGAATTTGTCATAAGGTCAATATGCTATCCTCCAAAAGGCATACTGTATGAAATCGGAGACCTGTCATGAGCTCCCGGTCTATTGTAAATGCATTTAAAATAATTATATTTCTGTATTGACCATCTTAAAATACCTGATAATCTTCTGGTAGTAGCTAGTAGCAAGTATAAAACCATAAGTACCTACACCTAATAAATTTTGTGTATACTATAATCCATTATTGTAATCAATTCAAATGCAGCTTAATTTTCATCAATGTGTTCATTTATTCTCTATTGTTATAATCAGCAGTTTCACATGTATTCATTATGTTTTCCATTCATTATGAGTCTCATTTATAAATAACAGCTTTTAAATAATATGTATGTCATTACCATTGTCCTCTTATATGTATAAGTATCAAGTTCTACTTAACTGTAACTTTGTACTGTGAACTTAATTATTTATTTGTGAATAAGGTTATTCCACATCTGTAGATATTCAAATAAAACTGTAAGAAGCATTTTTGAGACTGTCTTTTAATTAGCAGGAAGAAATAATGAGGATGTAACAGGTCAATACTCTTGAATTTCATTGACGTAGGTAAGTTTTTTTTTATCTCTCGCCACTCAGTTCTGTAGAGGTATTGTATCATGCTAAAATTTCGATAGTGAGTTTTCAATGGATAAGCACGTTTTGAGGTCCCTACAACACGATTTTGATAGTTTCGCGATGATGTCTGTGTGTGTATGTGTGGCTGGATGGATGGATGTTGGAGGTACAATAATTCAAATACCACTGAATTAAAAAAATTGTATGTAATATTCTAATATTCTGACACTTTAGATTAAATCTGATTAGATTTTGGTGTTGATCGTACAACTAGAAGTGGCATTTTCTTGAAGATCTGAATAGTTTTTCTAAATCATCCTCATAATTTATTGATTAGTAGGAAAATTATGTATGTATATACTAAATGTTATTTATCTACAATTTGTTTTTAAAACGTTGTTTCTATCTACCACCATTTTCCAATTACAAGAAGTTGAAAACTCTACAAATTTGTTACAACTTTGATTTATATGTCTACCAATGAAAACAAAAAATAAAATATTTGAGAGTTAATGTCTTTATATGGTTATGATAAACTTTAATAATATTATAAAGACTACAATTCCCGAATTCCCTTCTATAATGTAGGTAAATTAGTTATTTTTTCTCTCAAGAACAATTAGTATTTATAGTTCTACCGTTTACGCATATCAAAATTCTGAATGCATACAAAAGAAAATTTGCAATTCATTAAGACTGAATAAATTAAAGGAGATGTACTCATAATGCACTTAAAGTGCAAATAAATTAACATTAAATATTTAAATTACTTTAAGTTAAAGAAAATAACAACTAAATGACTCACAGAATGTGAAGCAAGCCCACCCAAGTTTACCTTTGTTGCAATCAAGCAACAATATCTCAAACAATGCTCCCTGCACATTTTGAAAGCGTTAATTGTTGCAAGTCACTGTACATCCGACTATTTAAATCACTTATCCTTAACACAGATTCTTAGACCGGACGTAGTTAATGTCAGACCGGAAACGTACACTGATTCGTGTATATCAACAGGCACTAAGGCTAAGGCATTTCATGCTCCGAAGATTCAGTTCACACAGAACACAAAGGTAGGTTTTCTCACAGATCTTTAAGTAGAGTAGTACTGACGAATTTTCAATTGTAGTAATAAAAGTATTAATATTGTAGTTCAGGTCTCAAGGTAAAATGACTCACAAATTTAATAACATACTTAAGCTGTTACACTTTATTTTATTCAGGGTAATTCACTACTTCGTCTGTATTTTACTAACATACAGGCTGTCCCAAAAATGGTACGCTCGAAATAAATTTTTTATTAATAAAAGGCGTTATGAAATTTTATATGAGTAAATTAGGCATAAAGAGACATCATAATACGTATTATTTACAAATTTGTAGGTTATATTGGATACAAAAATCTTTTATTTTGTAGAATTCTAGGAGTTAGCCTTAGGAATCCATAGGTAAATAATGAAGAAAGTATTACATTAACATAGTGGCATTTAATGGACGTTTCAAATGATAAATTCATCCATCATCAGCATACGTGATCGTTTAGTTCAAAAAATTTGATACAATTTTTCATATGTATATAGGGTGTCCTATGAAACTGTTTAAGCATGGGGATCTTGATAATAAGATAATAAGAGATATGAAGTTGGTTAAATTAGACTAAAGTTGCCCCTTTAGGGGGCCAATTTATAAATGTTTTTGTATTCCCATAAAAATGCATAGGTGACTGATATATCCAAAAATGTAAATTTTGCCAATTTAGTTTTTCACCTATAACTTTTTGTTTGAATAAGTACAAGTTTCTAATTTGCACGTTCTATAGGCAGTTTTTAACGAGGAATTCACAGCAGTCCTCAATTTTTTTTTATCTCCTATAGATTTTGAGAAATTCAAACCAAATTCAAATTTTCATATGGAGCTCAAAGTTGGCTATGACCCGTCTTAATAGAGATTTTGGTTCTCTTTTCAACGATATAAAACGGAAGTGTATTGAAATTAAAATGAAGGCAGAAATTACACCATTTTTTTTAACTGTATACTGATGACTCATGTGAGGCTACCACACTTAAGGGGGTTTTATCGCTCAGCGCTGCTATATCACAAATCCTTGTTATTTCAGGTATCCGCGCTGACAGCCTATGTTTTATGAGCACATGTTGTCTCTATTTATCTAATTGCTATGTTTCGCTCCATTTTTGTTTAGAAAATACTCAATTTGATTGGCTAGCGCGCATACAATGTTTAAATTTATTTAACAAATTACTCGACTATTATTTGAAAATTTTATATAATAATGTGATATAAACATTTAAATTTACAATGCAATCAAACTTACGAAGAGTTTTTCTCAGAATTATTGTTATTTAATTGTTTATAAATAATAATAATAACAATTTAAAAAATTCGACAACGTAGCTAGATTTTTACTGCCTTTATCTTTATATGGTATTTTTTTTAGATTTATAGGATTAATAGGTTGGGAGTAATTTGTTAAATACTTTTTTACTGTGATAAAAGCCCCTTAAGTTGGATAAAATAATACATGTGGTTCTACTACAACCCAATCATTTTGGGTAACAAATATTGAAACCACTTTACAGTCATATAACGTATTATGAACATGATGTATGAAACTATTGACTAGAAT
The DNA here is from genome assembly GCA_947534325.1 of Agonum fuliginosum. NCBI lineage: Eukaryota > Metazoa > Arthropoda > Insecta > Coleoptera > Carabidae > Agonum > Agonum fuliginosum. The sequence goes on from OX384040.1 coordinate 33,319,646, forward strand.
ATCAAGTGTTATCTAACACTGAGCATGTTAATTAAACGCAACATTAGTCAACAACAGTTTTAGTGCAGCATTAGCATTAAGTTTACAAGTAAGATAAGTAGATGAGTAATTAAAAAATCGTCGATGCAACAACGAGCCTACGCAGAGAGAGATAAAGGTGAATGGCCGATATATACCTACAGACAACCTCTGCAAGTATGAAAATCAGATATGTGCGGCAAAAATGTTGCATTACTCATGTAGAAACGTAGGTTTATGTCGGTTTATGCTTTATAGTTTATACTAGCTACAGATTTCATTAAAAATATTATTTATTTCATCGTATCATCAACTGTTATCACTTTTTAATATGCAACATTTATTGATAATTATAAAGAACATAATACGTTAGTTACTTATAATACGTTAGATACTTATAATTCATTAGTTACGGACTTAATACGTTAGATACAACCATAATAACATCAAAACCTTCCTAATATGCGAACTGTCAACTGATTGACATATAAAATTGTTGATTTGTTTTAACATCGTCCTTGATGATACGATTAAGCTTTGAATATAACGCGAATATATGCGATTTAAGCTCCCTTGGATGGTCAAAGAGACTCGGTTTCACCTCGTCGCTTACCAACATCCTCGGTATTATAAATCGCATAATATTCTTATTATATTAATAGCTATAATTAACTTGATTGCAATAAATCAAATGATTACAAAAATACTTGTGTCACCACTAGGTATACAGGGTGTAACCCAATCTGTGTACTGGACGCACTGATCATAATTCAAATAGAATTTTGTTGAAATTCGCAAATTAAAAATGGGTCCAAGCAAATAAGAGATTCTGTACCAACAAATTTCATTTTTCCTGTTTGTAAATTATGATTACATTAATGTAATTACGCTAACAAATACTGCATATCTATTGTGTAACTTTTTTGTATTTAAATGTGACAACCAGTGGTACCTAAAAAAATATTGTTGTGCAAACTACTGTTAATTTTACGAATTTTAACAAAATTCTTTTTGATTCATGATCAGTGCGTCCAATACTATATACACCCTTAATTTTGTTACACATGTTGGGTTACATTCTGTATAAACATAAAGAATCTTCCCTGTGGTGTGCTCTCCACTACAACCATGAGTGAGTGACGGCTGGTAACCGCACACACGCTGAATATTTATGTCTATACCTATGGAATTAATTAATAATTTTATAAAACGCCCTTTATTTTCTAATAGACTCGGCATATGCCATATCATTTTATTATTTTTAGAGGCTTTTAGCAGACACTCTGAACTGTTATTATTAGGCATATTTATAAGAATAATGTATTTAATAATAGGTTATTATAATTAAACAACCCAATACCCTTCTTGAAATCCACAGACTCGGTTTTGGTAGACACTCTGATTGCATTTAATTTAAAAAACTAATACTCTTCTTGAGTCTTATTCGGTTTTGGTACAAACTCTAATTGAACTGAACTAAATAGACATGAAACCCTTCGTGAGTCCCACATACTCGTAGTCAGTTTTGTTTGATTGTACAGAACTACTACCCTTCTTGAGTGAAATAAAATGATGTGACATTGTGTTTTATAATATGCCTACGACATAATACAAACAGATGTTTTAGATAAATTGATTAATTAACCTTTAGTTGGCGTAACATTGTTGCAATCAAGACTTTTGTTGCAGAAAAAATGCAACATTTTTAGTTCAAAACGTAGCTACATGTCCATAAACAGAAGCCACAGCTAAATATTTGAGTTTAAGTACCTTTAGTTGACATAACTCGAACGAGCACTCCCAACAAAAACAGTAAGTTCCATTGTTGTAATCAAGAAACCAACAACATAACCTCCAAATGAAAACTACATCTGTCACTTGCACTACACTGCACTGCACACACTACTCTAATTAACTAATTCCTCAGATCAGCTGGGTTTGGGGTAAAATCTCTCGTGTTTTGTGGTGTAAAGTAGTTGCGTTGTTGGTCTAAGTTGAGAATGTTTTCTTGTACCGGCAGCACTGCTTGCACGGCGACCGGCGATGGAACCAATGACCTTCCAGTTGTACAGCAACAGGAGAAGGGAATGTGGCTGTGGATGCGTCTCTCAGCTGATGTGTGACTAACATTGGAATACGCGGTAAAGGCGAAAGCTATGCAGGCTTGCAGTTGCAGGAAGAGTTATCATTATTGCGTCAGGCGTCCGCTTATTTAGTCAAATATTGTTTTGTCAAAGCGTAATGAAGCCAAACTGTATTTTAGTCAAACTGTAATTTGTTCAACTGGAATTTTGTCAAACCGTAATTACGCCAACCCGTAATTTAGCCAAACTGTATTCTAGACAAACTGTAATTTAACATTCCGTAATTTGATCAAACCGCAACTTCGACTAATATTATCAAATCGTTTTCAGGTAAACCGCAATTTAGCCAAAACGCAACTATACCTAACTGAAATCATTCAACACGGAATGTATTTTTGTCAAATCGCAGTTATGCATAACCGTAATCTTGCCAAACGCATTTTACTCAAATCGTAATTTTCCCAACTGTATTTAAGACATACAGGTTTTATTTTTACCTCTCGCCTAGAGAGGTATAGGGATCGTGAAAAAATTCGATGTCGAGATTTTTGTCAATTAGCACGTTTTAGCACCTTTAGAACCTATTTTGACTATTTTCACGATGATGTCTGTGTGTGTGTGTATGAAAGTCTGTATGTACGCCTACTATAGCCTTTCGTCCCGGTTCATTATCTCAAATTCTACTGAACATAAAATTCTAATATTTTGCATTATACATTTATATATGTTAATGAAGAGCTGAAAAGATTTTGGTAAAAATCCACCAACCGGAAATGGTACTTTTCTTGTAGCACTATAACATTTTTTGCAAAAATTGAATAAAATAATGCGCTTGTTACAATTTGACATACCACACATGAATGAATAAATTACATTGTACAATATTAATTCTTACTTGTTTCTATATCTTTAACCAATAAAGAAATATAATTTTTTTAAATATATAATTTTACCTACCACGATTTGTGAATTCCGAAATAAAAACTATACCTCTCTAGGCGAGAGGTAATAAAATTTAAAACAAAAATAAAATTGTCAATGTGACAGATAAACAGAAATAATATAATGTATGATTATTTTATATTATTATATCAAATGTTATACGGTGTTGTTGTATTTTATTTAAATTAAAGCTTAATATTTGGTTAAATACGAGGTTAAATAATAATACTTCAATGTCAAGGCGAGAGGTATTGTAACGGCCACGTCAGATTTTTTCTTATTACTAACTTATTTACAACTATCACGCCCTGTTCACAACAACAATTTATTATTATAACTTTACTAGCTTTAAAATTTTGGATATCAAACTGATTGACAACTTTGTGCATTGAAGGTGCAATTTAGATGCGGTACTATTTGACAGGCAATTCTTACCAGGATTGTGTTTCTCAAGATTAGAAGCATAAAAGTGTGATATCTGACTAACTGTCAATAGAATAAAATTTAATTTTAAATAAGGTAATTTATGAAATTCCATATGGATACAGTGGTTCAAAACTGTTTGATTAAAAAACCTAGAAATTAATATTGCGTATTTTAAAAAAATCTTTCAGTTCCGTTAAGTATGATTCTAAAGTATTTAAATATTTATTTTACAAGAATTTAAACAGGTTATAGTCTAGTTATGACTTTTACTAACGAAATCCTGTAAGTCTATTCTATTTTGAGGTTCAGCAGGTTCAGCAAACATAAATATATCAACAACATTAATATAATAATATACCAAGTACTTTTACTTTTTTACTGCTTGAAATAAAACTTACTCAACTATGTAACAGAATTTTAAAAACAATAATGTAACCGACTGTTTAAAATTCAAATCCAGTCAGGTAACATTCTCGTACAACTGCACAAAACTCATCTTTATAGTGTACACATTAGTAACAACCATGAGTGCGTTGACAGCAGATAACCGCACACACGGAAAATATCTATACCGATGACAGATACAGTCAAGTTGGGTAAAAGACGTGAAATGTAATGTAGTATTTATTTAAAAGCACATGGCTAAATATATAGTCAAATAAACCGACTGAAAATAGAAAACAGATAGATTTAAACCAAAATGCACCAAGAAACTTGAATTTAAATAAAGAAAATCTTAGTGAAAGATTTATAACTAAGTACAAAGTAAAAGGAATGTAAATAAAATATACATGAACGTTTAAAATTCAATGCCATGTTTTGATTTAACACAAGGTCATTCAATGTACTACAGCATAACTATTCAACTATAGTATTCCAAGTATTTTACAGTCATATCAATGTTATTTAACATAATATTATATACTGACCTAAAGACCTATTTCATTTTACTAAATACAGGGTGTTTCTATACTTATGGATTAAACTTTAAGAGTATATGTAACACGTTCTACTGATAACGGAACAAAAAGACTTTTTCAATAATTAAGGACTAAAGTGCATGATTTAATCTTGAGGGTGAAGTTTATTTCACGAAGTTGACGGAAATAATCACCTGAGGGATTAAAGGTACTTTAGTCCTGTGGTATATACGCTACTTTTTGCACTTCATCCTCAAACGAATACAAAATAGTTTAAAAGAATACACATTTTGCAATTTTGACAGTAAACTTTGACAAATATTTATATTGTTACCATACTCTGTAACAAATAGCACGTATTTACTTAACAACGGGATTAATTAATTCAATTCCTTGACAACGGGATTAAATATGAAAAATAATTCCTTGGGATCAAATTAAGAACCTTAGTCCCTAAATATAATAAATTAAATATAAGACGATAAAACAATCATTTCATTTTCAGGAATTGCATGTTAATTCCAATATCTCAGTTTATATTGTTTATAATAGCTAACAGACAAATAACTATAATGTAATGACATTTTAATTTGTGCTAAACTTGCAATAATGCTAGTACAGCAATTATTTATTAATTATGTAGATTTGCTATTGTATATTAAATTTTAGTGCACATGAATGGAATCAATAAGCATGAAAATTTAAATTGTATGTTTCAAAAGTAGTTTATAATTGTTTGTAACTGATAATCCGTGGTACAAATCTCGGTTTGGATAATCTAAAACCGCATTGTTAGAATTTTTCATTCAGAATTCACTTTAAATAAACTGAATTGTATGTGTCAATTGATTTTAAAACGTTTTACTGTCAGTCTGAACTATAAACAGTAAAAGCGAAGAGCAGAACTTCATTTCGCTAAAACTAGAGAACCATTAAACATAATGACATTACTTTCTTGAAGCAACACAGTCAACTTCAATGCAATGCAAGTTGCTAGGTTCAATGCAGTAGAAGAGGACAATAACCATTGCTGCAAGATGCAAAGCATTGTTGAATTAAGCCGAACAGATGGGCACTTATTTATTTTTGTGTTTATTTGACATTATACAGAATTGATTTCAACAATATAAACAATATGATTACAACACCCGTATAATAAGACACTCTGTTGATTTTTTATGTTTCCATGTCACACAATTTTACTTTACTTCGAAACAATCAAATTGCGGAAAGTTAGTGGCAAGCGTAAAAAGTAGATATTACCTCCATTTTCTCTATTATCATAGGTATTTATAAACGTTATTTATTACGTGGTTTATATTATATTTTGTTTTGATTTGACATCATACAGCATTGATTTCAACAAGAAAAACAATATGATTACAACACGAAGTATACCTACTTAATCTACTCTGTTCATTTTGAGCTGTCAGTATAAAATTTCAACACTTCAAGCTTCAAGAGACTCAAAATTTTAAGTGATTTGGATGAAATGTCTCAAAGGTTTCCATTTTGTTGCAGTGCATTATATACATGTACTTATTTATTCAGTTTACACGCTCAATTTCAGAATAATTCTAAATAAGAGCTTCAGTAGCAAGTACTAATCAACTAGTTTACATAATAATAGTTCTTAACAGTTTATATTTTTATGACTTCGTAGCAATAAAGTTATTTTCAGTATGTTATTGTAAACAAATGTAATAGATATTTATACTAAATAGAAATATAGCGTGCACAATATCAATAATTATTATTATAATAATTATATAAAAAATGAACATTACTCATAATTAAGTTAGCGTGCTGTTGAAGTAACATTACTGATTATTTTGTTGGTAATTTTTAGTCAGAAATTTAAGAACCATGAAATTTGTTATTGTCCAAAAAATTACGTATCATGTAATAATAATTGAAATAAATTGAATTTATTGTTCTGTTTTAAGAAAACTTCCTTCTCCGGTTTTCAAAATGTTAAATCTTTTCAGCTATAAGGGTGCGCTTAAAAGTGAAAAAACCGTAGCACGAACTCTGTAATGGTAATGTTTTTAACCCGATAATTGTCAAAATCTTTTTTGATTTAAAAAAAAAGTATTTTTTTCTGTAACTTTGACATTGTAATTATGTGAATTTGGTTTTTGTTAGGCTACTTTATGTAATTTTTTTTATAATTCTACAAGCAAAGTACCGATTCCGATCGGCATTAAAATCAAATTAGCTCTTTGTAGATACAATTTTGATTTTATTATTATCTTATTACATTAATCCAGTTAAAAATGAATCGATGATGCTTCTTAACTGGATACGTTTAATGGAAGGATAAAAACTTATTGGAATTCAGTCAGTTTTTTATTTATTAAATTTCGGCTCCTAGGTACTAAGTTTCAAACCCAGTTAATAATATATTTATAAATTTCTTTAAAAATGGTGCCACAAAAATTTCAGAAACTGTGTATACGTCTGTTCATCTGGCACATTGACATTTTCATTTGTTTTTAAATTTTGTTCATATATTATGATTTACAAACCGTGGTAGGTAAAACTACATATTTTTGAAAAAATAATTTTCCTTTATTTGTAGGAGATATAGAAAATATGTTAAATAAATATTGCAAGAAGTAATTTGTTCTTTCAAATGTCGCATGACAAATTGTAACTATCGCAGTATTTCTATATTTTTTGCAAAAAATCTTTTCAGCTCTTCATTAACATGTACAAATGAATAATGCAAAATATTAGAAAATAGTCCAAATAGGTTCTAAAAGTACTAAAACGTGCTTATTGACAAAAATCTCGACATCGGGAAATAAAAATAGAGAACAAAAATGAATTTATTTATTCTGAAACTGTGAATTTTTACTTATGGAAAGCAAGATTCAGGAGAAAATAATGCTGAAAACATATTTCACAATGAATTTTTAAAAAGATTCCAAAAATATGTATATAATTAGTTCTATTCATCCATGTCACAATGACAAAAATATCAATTTCATAATCAAGCATCCTGAAAACCGACAATATAATAGCTATATTTAAGTGATTATTATATGTCCAACAATGCAAGATACCCATCTGGAACATATGCGACCATTGTAGTTTATTTGCGTGTTTAAATTTCGTCCAGCGAGATCCGAAGGTCATCAGTGTTTTAATAACAGAGACACAATGTAATAATAGGATAATGTTCATCATTAAGTAACACTGATCCATCAGAAAATGGGCGTCTTCACTTCCTATCCCCGGGTATAAAAAACCTGACGCTGGACACATCAACCACACTCGACTGTGAACTTCAGTGTGTATATCAGTTGTTCAGAAGTTACTGAAAACATTCAAAATGCAGTTTGTTGTTGGATTAGTTGTTGCTGTAGTGGCTGTTGCCTTTACCCATGTAAGTAATTTAATTACAGTTTGTTGTAATCAACATATATTGTTGGAGATGTGTTTCATGAAATGTAAATAAATAAAAATACTTGTTCTACGTTTGCTTCTGAAAGTACAATAGTTATTTGTATAACAAGTTTTGAAAAAATAGTTTTGTCGATCGCGAACGAAAATTGCAGCCCGAGCGAAGGGAGGGTAGCAATCGTTTAAGTTCGACAAAATATTTTCAATACGTGTTATACACACTATTTTTTCTACTCCTGCAAAACAAGGAAGTTAAAAAATACAATAATAACCATTAATTTTTGACATTTACTGTCAAATTTTTGTGACATATCAATGTTGTTTCGAAAACAATGGACATTCAAAAAAAGCAAAACTGTGTTGCAAAGTGCCCATAAGTGTGCAACAAAGTACTTTGTCACACACTTTGGTACTTTGCAACACACTTAGGTACTTTGCAACACACTTGCGACAAACAGCTGCTTTCAACATTAAAAACAATGTAGAAACGTGAACTTTCAGAAGCAGGCGTAGAAAAAGTACTTTGTTGCACACTTTTGGCGACTTTGCAACACAGTTTTTAATGTCAATTGTTATTGCAACAACATTGATAATTTAACAAAAATTTAAAAATTTGACAGACTATATCCCTCAACTATTTATTATTTGCAGTAACCATGACAATATCGATTATACAAACCTTTGTATTATCAACTGTAATAATTACACTCGAGCTTTTTATTTCGCCGGATAAATTTCTGTTTGTATTGAAACCTTGTTGCCTAGCAATTTAAAAAGAAAAATTGTTTAATAAAATCACGACACTGAAGGTGGAGTGATTTTATTTTAAAACAATTTTTCGAGTCAAATTGCTGTCAGGTGACAAGGTTAAGATGTCAAACAGAAATTTATTCGGAGGTAATAAAATGCTCGAGTGTAATTCAACGAAATAATTTAACGACTCCTTTGGTTCTTCTTCACAAATATTTCCAAAATCTAATTATTTCACTGACAAATATTAGAAATATGAAGCAAATGACATTTTAGTAATTTGTTTGGTTGCTAAGAAAAAGGTTTTATCACTTGCAAAAAATTACCTTCTTTTTATCCGCTGTCAAAGCGATAAAATTGTGTTTTATTTGTGGCTTACTTTATACAGGAGTGGAATTATCGATAATACAAACCTTTGTATTCTAGCTGATGTCTGAGTAACAAAATTTGTCAGTTTTGAATATAATATTTCGATTTATAAATAAAATACCATAATTCAGGATATAGTCCAGTCGTATACCACTCGACAATAGAAAGTTCTCCAAATTCGACGTATTTCCAGATGGAAACACCACTCGACATTCTGTCTCGTTATGTTTCCAGGCAATACGTCTCATATAATCGAGAATTTTCTATAGTCTATTGATATAACATAAGAAAATGTCAAAAAATTAATGGTTTTTTTTAAACTTCACTGTTATGCAGGAGTAGAAAAAATAGTGTGTATAATAATATATTATTTATTACAAGTATTAAGGTGGTTGGGTACTAGTCGTTAAAATGGTAAAAAGTATGCTTAGTTTTTCCCTTAAAATTGAAGTAAAAATGGATTTTCGAAATTACTAAGACATTTTTGAATAGTTTAAGCGGCTCGTCTAGGTTTTTTCCCAACTCCTAGAACATTTTCGATTTTGCTTTTTTTTCTATTCCACTGCACTGTGAATGCTTGTATTTAGTTACATGAATTTAAACTTTCTTAAACGTAAACATAAGTGCAAACCTTAAAACTGAATGCTTATGTGAATGAGGCATTAATTATATGAATGCAAGTTGGACAAATGGCATGTTAGATAATATGTATGCATAAACAACCTTAGAATTTAACAAAAGGCTATTTTGTATCAATTTTAGGGTCTACTAAGTCTCTTAATAACCAATAATTATTTTGTTAAACACACTGTTTAAAAATGATTCATTTTGTACTCACAAACAGTTCTAAGTATAACCAATTTACTGACATACCTAATTCTGGTCAAATGTTCTTATAGATATGAAGGATACAATTTTGATATAGCCACGGTAATGAAACGTGTGTGATGTTTGTATCACCCAAGTTTCATTACACTAGCTATATCAAACTTGTATCATTCAATATTTTATCTACGACAACCTTCATTGCTGCTGAATTTGATTTTTTATTTGATGATAGACGAAAAACATTTAGTGTAAAAGTCATAGCTGGATCAAGTGTCATTTTATTCATTGTTGTGGCAACTATTGTTGTTAAAAGTAAAGAATTTTCAGTTGCATCAAATATCACACATTTAATGTTGATGTTATACATTAGTCGTAGATAAAACAATACATATTTTTTTAGGCTTCGCCAACCCCGGATCAAATGGAAAAAATCAACGCAGCTATGGATGTCTGCAGACCTAAAACTGGAGCAACTGATGGTAAAAATAATATTTTATGCACGGTCATATCATAATTTGATAGTTATACACGAATTTCTTTGACTTAAACGTCACTTTATAGCCCACGAATCATTTTATAGCGCAGTGCGCCATAAAAAAAACGTCAAATTAATGCAAGCAGTTTAGATTTTTAATTTTCCTTATATAAAAATACATATATTATATACACATTTTGTAATTTTGACCGTAAACTTTATGACAAATATTTATATTGTTACCATAGATATTCTGTAACAAATAGCACGTATTTACTTGACAACGGGATTAATTAATTCAATTCCTTGACAACGGGATTAAATATGAAATATAATCCCTTGAGATCAAATTAAGAACCTTAGTCTCTAAAAATAAAAACTAAAGAAGAGTTTTAGTCCTGGAAGTGCAAAAATAAATTAATATATTTTGTATCTGACAGATGATTTGGAAGTCTTAATGAAACATGAAGTCCCTGAAACCAAGACCGGCCAATGTTTCATTGCCTGCATGAACAAAGAATTCGGTGTTGTAAGTATATTCAATTCTACTCAATTTATAAAGCAATTTCAACAGGTCTTCAGTGTTAAATTTAATTTCAATTCAAGTTATTAACATTTGAATTCTTTGAGAAATATTCCAAGCTTATGAATCCTAAAAAAATCACTGTTTCTAAGCTATCAATGAATTATAAATTCTTCTTTTCTAAGGCTCATTGAAGATTCAATTTAGCGGCGCCGCTATTTGACAGGCAATTCTTGCCAGGATTATTTTTCTCAAGATTCAGAAGCGTGAAAGAGTCTTGTGTGAACAGTTCTTTAGGAATCTTTTTTTCAGATGTCCGCCGATAACAAAATAGATGTCGCTCATATCAAAGAATTGGCTGCGCCACTAAAAGCTAAAGATGCTGACAAATACGAAAAGGGAATGAAAGTCATTGAAACCTGCGCCGGAGAAGGTAATAATTATTTTTGTACTCATCACCTACGAAATGACATATTAAACACGCAATTGACAACCGGAAATGTCAATTTCCCAGTGCAGTCAATCCGGAAAAATGCAAAGAACACTAGCTTTTCTAGACATTTCAGAGTAAAATCATCTTAAAAATAATAAAATTTAGTTTATAAAGTGTTACTTCCCGGAATTATAATTAATGAAAGCCATCTGTCGATAGTAGTGAGTAGAAAAACATCGTAATCTCCAATTTAATGATCAGACTACAACACCACAGTTTTAAGTTATGTCACTCGAGCTGTCGGGATTCTGCTAAAAAAATTCAAATTTTCATAATTATTTTCACATATTAAACTAATGATCATTTATATTAAACACGGGCAGAATTCGATACTTCGTTATTAAATATAACTTATATTAAAAAACGGCCATGTGATTCTGTCTGCATGAATTACTATTTTACTTTTAAAATTCACTTTTTCCCATAAGGAAACATTAGTTCCATTTCGGTAGTACTCCCTGCTTTGTGATTGGTGATTTTTGAGCGCGTATTGAATAATTAATATGGTCTATTAAGGAACTATATGCGAAAACATTTATGACATGTCAGCGATGTGTGATTACACCAAATACATTAATTAACACAATCACATGTAATTAAAAATTTAACAACAGTTTTCATACTGTATCACGGATTTTCCAGCAATTAAAAAAGTTATCAACAGTCATACTCTAAACAGATGAATATCGAAATAATGTGGAATTATTTTATAAAGTGTACCGTCATCGAACCACGACATTTTTCGAATTAACCCTAGATCAAATACATTCTAGATCTACTACTACTTCATGACAACTCAATATTTTACTCAGAATTACAAATTTTAGTTTACCGGGTCTCCAAACGAGATACGTGCTGCCATCTTGTAGATGTGGCGAAAATGCGAGTTCCCTAACAGTGACCACAATACTTTACAAATGTCAACCTGCCCATGTTCAAAAGATGCTCCGAAAGTGAAAAAATCTAATGAACCAGTTGCAGTAGTTGATTTAGCTTTCCAACTGAAATATTTGCAAAACTGCAAATGTCGGTAACCACACCGTCGACTTCAACTTAATAACGTAACTAAAACTGTTAACTTGAAATGTTTTTCTCGTTAAACCTTGGATTTCCAGATATTGACATGTTCATGAATTTTGGTTTATAAAAGAAATTATGATGAATCGAATGGTTTGCTTTAAAATTACCTCACTATTTTAATCACAAGTGCAAATTCATTCTTGATAGTTTGTTGTAGAAAGCAATGATTTGTTATTATATTCTTTGTTTATTTTCTCAGTTAACTCCGAAGCCGATGAATGTGTCCTGGCTAAGAAGATGATGGAATGCTGTAAGAAAGAAGCTGCTGCCGTAAGTTAATACAACAATCAATCATGATTATAACAATATCGATCTTGAGTAGAACAATCATTTATTTTGTTGATTATTGCACATTTAAATTTATTTCATTTTTTCCACGATTTTTTGAATTTTTATATATTAATCTATACATTAAAATATTTTTTCTTTTTGTCAAAAACCTGCTAATAAGCCAGAAAAAAGTCCGTTGTCCAATCGGTAACTATATTACACGAATAAATCTACTCACGGTTTGGTTTCAATGTTGTCTACGTCACACATGGCGCATTTTAATGCACGTTTCAAAAGAATTACATTTTCATTTCGATAAAAAGGTAATAAATCTATCAAAATCACTTTCGTATAACTGATATATGCTGAAAATTGATATCCAATAAGTTTTTCTTTAAAAGCCGTAGGCTTGGAAACCCCATTTCCATTTCGGTGGTACAGCCACACAGACTACTGTGAATACTCTTTGGAATTTCTATTACATCTGCACTGTAACTAACACTGTTATTGAATGATTTTAAGTTTAATGTTATTTGTTTCAGACTGGTATCATGACGGGTTCTAGCGATTAAATATCTAACATTTATGTTTAACTAAGTAGTTACTAAACTAAAAATAAATAAGTAGTACAATCAATTTAACCAAATGTTATTAACAATTTATTAGTCCTAGAAAGTTAATGTTTACGCTTACAGTATATTTTAAGGCGCTACACTTGTGCCAAAAATATAGTGAAAAAGGGAGCGTGCTATATTACAAACTGAGCTCTTGTTAGTACACCTACACTGTTCATATTTTATATATGGATAGTTAAAAGATGACTCTAGAGTGCTAAGAAATTATATTTTTGAAATACTTAATGGTATTTTAGTAATTAATTAGTAAAAATAGTCAATTTGGCCGATTTTTTACTATTTTTTTCGTCAGATGTGTAATTTTCTTAGCACTCTCACGAACAATGCAAGGAATCGACTATTTAAAACAAAATTAATAAGCAATAATAAGGCCTTAATTTGTAAAATTAAAATGCATAAATTTTCTCTAATTGTTGTCGCACAATGTATTGTATGAATTTTTCGATCAATGCTTTGTAATTATGGTAAATTTCAGATTTTATTTTGAGCAATATAGCCAGGATCGTGAATTCTGATTCTATTGCAGCAATATTGCGTGCAACAAGTGTAAAGCCTTAAGATCTATAAGCATGTGCATGTTAAAAAATATTTGTAGACATAGAGGCATGATTTCTGCATGGAGCAAAAGGTGATCAATGTTGCTTATATTTATTTTTGTTGTTTAAAACTTTTTCCCAACTTGGGTAAATGGTAGCCTCGCATATTGCGAGACTCGGTATAGATATACATAACCGTGTGTGCGGTTACCAACCGTCAACACACTCATGGTTGTTAGTGGAGGAGAAATTTTCCTGCAACTGAATTCGAACTTCAGTTATTATATTATTATATGTGTTTTGAGTTAATATGCGATTATCTACGACTAATAAAAATGTATGATGTTTGCTAATCCCGAAGGGAGTAAAAGTCAGTATTCCCTCCTCTGCACCATCAGAAAATTACTTTGCCTGGATCAATTTCTTTGTGCAAATTATTTTTAGAAAACATTGCAAAATTATGTTATGGTGATAGAGAATTGACGTTTGGAAAGTCAACATTTTTGCGTATTGGTATTTATTTTATTAAAATCTTGTACGTAACAAATTAGTTGTAGATAAAGTACAGTATGCAATTCGCTATAATGGCTATTATTCCCTCAGTTGATTAAAACCCTCGTTCGTTTTGTAAACTTCATCTTCGGGAATAATACCATCCATTATAGCGTCGTTGTATAATATAGTAATATTTTTTTATTTATTATTTAATAATTATTGTGATATGTTTCAGGTTGGACTTAAATTAGCTGATTTCATGGAGTGCAATAATTAATACTTACTTACTTATATGAATTTTATGTAAAAATCTAATAGTTATGCAATAAATATTTTACTAGTTATAAAATATTAGTTATGTATTATTTTGAACACTTCTGACTCACAAATTTAACAAGCTATACGACACGAGCCCCGTCAACTATTTCTTCGGACACTTTGTGTTGTTTTGTATTGTGTCATTTATTACATACATATTAACTAATATAATTTGACCCGAGGAATCGAAAAGTGCAAAAATATATTTTTTATTTCGATCAGTTTTCAACTTTAAAAAATTATGTCGAAAACCGTGGATCGCAATTTTTTTCGACTACAGATTTGAAATCCTCGTGGTCGAATTAGTATATAACCACATTTTAAGCCAATTCCCAATATTATTCTTTAGGCTACAAAATAAGCAAGTTTTATCTCTTTGATTCTGTACCATTTTTTAAATACCTCAATAAAAATTGTACCCCTTAGAATTTTTTCGTGTATATTTATAAAAGTAAATTTTTCATCATGATTTAAAATTCACGTGTTGCAAACCTGCTTTTAATTCAACTAAAAAATATTTAAACTGCACTAATCGCGAATAAACTTGTGAAATAAAAATTACGTCACTAGCACATGCACAGACTGCAACTTCAACATTCAGTCGTCGATTAGTCGTGAGAAGTGCTGTGTCAAGTCAGTTTTTGGCGATTTATTGTGATTTTTAATGTGTTTTACATTATTTTATGTGTGGAAGAAATCATTTTCACTGGTGTCATCATCACTACGCTGTTGAAATCATCAAAAGTGAGTTATATTTATTTGTTTTTAGTTTGTAAATTGTGTATAATGATTTATTGTTGAAATATGATTGCAACAAATGATAATACGTTAATTGTTTGTTTAATTGTAACACTTCACAATATAAACTAGACACCCTACTGAACTTAAAAACTGGTTTCTAAGGTTCGATAGGGTGCAAAACAATGATTTCCATCAAAATTGGCTAAGCAAATTCAATGAAAACCACGAAAATAGTACTTCTCTAAATATGTAACAGCGTGGGCAATGATTGCAACAATTGATAAAAACACATTGATTATAAACACTTCACAATATAAACTCGACACCCTACTGGTCTTAAAAACTGGTTTTTAAGGTGCAATAGGGTGAAAAACAATGATTTACATCAAAATTGGCTAAGCAAATTCAATGAAAACCACGAAAATAGTACTTCTCTAAATATGTAACAGCGTGGGCAATGATTACAACATTTGATATTAAAAACGTTGATTATAAACACTTCACAATATACACAACACCCTACTGGACTTAAAACTGGTTTCTAAGGTTCAATAGGGTGCAAAACAATGGTTTCCATCAAAATTGGCTAAGCAAATTCAATGAAAACCACGAAAATTATACTTCTCTAAATATGTAACAGCGTGGGAAATGTAAAGTAATTTCTTCTTACATGGAATTTTATTTGCTTGCAACTGACATCGAAATTGGTTGAGCCAAGAACTGTGATAACCATCGGAAGGCTTGTGGCGGTGTCCCCCATCTGAGGATCTCAACGAAAGGACCAAGGACCGGGTGGATTGATAAACCAAAACATCAAATGGTTCCCTCTCGAAATCTGAAACACACCTGATTCCCCAAAGTTGGGTCCCTAATATTCGTCGTTTTAGCTAATTTGTTTCTTTCTTTTATTTATTCTTTTTTTTTTAAATTTACTTCTTTTTTATTTGCGTATTGATTCTTTTTACGCTAATTCAAATTATTTTTTTGCGTATTGATTCTTTTTACGCTAATTCAAATTCTTTTTTGTAAATTTAGTTTTTTGTATTCTTTTTTTGCGTATCGATTCTTTTTACGCTAATTGCCAAAAGAAGAGACTTCATGCTCGTGTGTATTACTCTAAATTAGTGCGCAAACTCATGTTTGTGTTTATTGTACAGTGGAAAGACAAATGCCTTTCACACTTGGTACCCCAGGGTCTGAAGTGGTAAGTTACCGCAAGAGAGTTCTAAAATACAAAGTGATCAAACATTTGCCCTTCCGTGAAGATGAGTTATGTTAGTGTAAAATGCGTAAATGCTGATGGTAATTTCGGAACGACATCCTTCTCTCATGGAACCTGGGTGGAACGACCTTTTCTCCAAATGGATTAAAATGACATCCTTCTATTATGGAATATTATTGGAACAATTTTCTTGTGGAATTTGCCCTTCCTGTCTGAATGTCCATGGAAACTTTATGTAATAATGCCTTCCTCTTATGGAACTTGAGTGAACAATCTTTGACATCCTTCTATCACGGAATATCATTGAAACAATTTTTTCTAATGGAACCATAAATTGTCTGAATGTCCATGTATACTTTATGTAATAATGCCTGCCTCTTATGGACCTTGCATAGAACGATCTTTTCTTCAAATTTATATTGGAATAAGGTCCTTTAATTTGGCTGAATACTCATGGAAATAAATTAATATTATTATTATTCCGCTTTATTTTCTCACTACCTCAGCAAAGCTGGGTACCTTTGACCTGCCTCAGCGCCTTCCAAAGGTGGCATTACAAATAGGCTAGGCGCAGACGAAAGCCCAGATAGCTAGGCATTATTATTATTATACTCTATCTAATAATGCCTTTTTCTTATGGAACTTGCATAGTACGACCTTTTCTTCAAATTAATATTGGAATAAGGTCATTCCCTTTAATTTGTCTGAATGTTCTTGAAAATCAAATGTTTGTCTAATTTAAATGATTTTCTTTTTTAATCTAATATCATTCATGGAATTCAATTGTATAAATCTCTTTTTGAACAGTTGGATAAGATTTTTCTACCATATGAAACTTAATGAACCAACTTATTTCTGTTATGTAATTTATTAAATCTAATTGAGGTTTTTCTACCATTGTTGTAACGATGGTCTATTCTTATTAAATTATCTGGATTTTCATGAAAAACTTTATAAGATTTAACACTTATCTTTCATTAAATTTAAATGTACTAATCTCTTTTTAAATAAATAATAGGAATAAGGTACTGGCAATCTTTTCAAATTATTGGAATCATACGTCACTCTAGTTAAATTGTCTGGATCCTCATTTGAAATCTTTGTAAAATTTGCATCTCTTCATAATAAAATAAGTTCTTTCAAACATGGAAAATAATTTTAACGACAATTTATTCTAATAGAATGTACGTCATCAATATTGGACGAAAAACTTTGCAGAGTACCATTTCTATCTCTTTTAGAAGATATTAGAATTGTGTTGTTTCATCATAATCATGAACTTTCTGTAGAAACCGTGCAGACCTACAACAATCAATTGCGTTAATTTTGCTGTAATTTAATACTTAGGTACTGAATGTTTACTTTTAATACTTACTGAATTTTTATTTATAAGTAGCTTTGGATTGCCGCCAACTTTCCCCCCAATAAATTAACAAAATCCCTACCCATGTCCAAATGTTCCCAATCAGTTTTATTTACTTCAAATAACATTAAAATGACACAAATATAATAGTAGGTCATCAAGACCTTTACAAAAAACCTATAAATAATTTCTTCTTAAATGAAAATCTTCATGTTTGGGACTGACATCGTGGTGTCCCTCATCGGAAGGGCTTGTGGCGGTGTCTAGGAGACCTCAGCGGAAGGACCAAGAACCGTGTGGATTGAATAGGCCAAAATGTGTCCCTCATCAAATGGTTTCCCCTCGAAACCCTCAAAGTGGAAGTCTAAAACACACCTGATTCCCCAAAGTTGGGTCCCTAATATTCGTAGTTTTAGCTAATCTGTTTCTTTTATTTTGTTTTTTGCGTATCGATTCTTTTTACGCTAATTCAAATTCTTTTTGTAAATTAAATTTTTTGCATTCTTTTTTTGCGTATCAATTCTTTTTACGCTAATTCAAATTCTTTTTTGTAAATTTAGTTTTTTGTATTCTTTTTTTGCGTATTGATTCTTTTTACGCTAATTGCCAAAAGAAGAGACTGCATGCTCTTGTGTATTACTCTAAATTAGTGCGCATAATCATGTTTGTGTTTATTGTACAGTGGAAAGACAAATGCCTTTCACACTTAATACCCTAGGGTCTCAAGTGGTAAGATACCGCAAGAGAGT
This sequence comes from Agonum fuliginosum, assembly GCA_947534325.1. Lineage (NCBI taxonomy): Eukaryota > Metazoa > Arthropoda > Insecta > Coleoptera > Carabidae > Agonum > Agonum fuliginosum. The sequence goes on from OX384040.1 coordinate 33,338,291, forward strand.
TCTAAAATACAAAGTGATCAAACATTTGCCCTTCCGTGAAGATGAGTTATGTTAGTGTAAAATGCGTAAATGCTGATGATAACTTCGGAACGACATCCTTCTCTCATGGAACCTGGGTGGAACGACCTTTTCTCCAAATGGATTAAAATGACATCCTTCTATTATGGAATATTATTGGAACAATTTTCTTGTGGAATATAAACTGTCTGAATGTCCATGGAAACTTTATGTAATAATGCCTTCCTCTTATAGAACTTGAGTGAAACGATCTTTGACATTCTTCTTTTGTGGAATATCATTGAAACAATTTTTTCTAATGGAACCATAAACTGTCTGAATATCCATGTATACTTTATGTAATAATGCCTTCTCTTATGGAACTTGCATGGAACGATCTTTTCTTCAAATTAATATTGGAATAATGTCCTTTAATTCCGCTTTGTTTTCTCACTACCTCAGCAAAGCTGGGTACCTTTGACCTGCCTCAGTGCCTTACAAAGGTGGCATGACAAATAGGCTAGGCGCGGACGAAAGCCCAGATGGTCAGACATTATTATTATTATTATTAAAAATGTTTGTCTAATTCAAATGATTTTTAAATTGTCTGAATCCTTATTGGAAAATTTTGTAAAATTTGCATCTCTTCATAATAAAGTAAGTTCTTTCAAACATGGAAAATAATTTTAAAGATAATTTATTCTAATAGAATGTACGTCATCAGTATTGGACGAAAAACTTTGTAGAGTAACATTTTCATCTCTTTTAGAAAATATTAGAATTGCGTTGTTTAATCATAATCATGAACTTTCTGTAGAAACCGTGCAGACCTACAACAATCAATTGCGTTAATTTTGCTGTAATTTAATACTTAGGTACTGAATGTTTACTTTTAATACTTACTGAATTTTAATTTATAAGTAGCTTTGGATTGCCGCCAACTTCCCCCCCAATAAATTAACAAAATCCCTACCCATGTCCAAATTTTCCCAATGAGTTTTATTTACATCAAATAACATTAAAATGACACAAATATAGTAGGTCACAAGACCGTCACAAAAAACCTATAAATAATTTCTTCTTAAATGAAAATATTCATGTTTGGGACTGACATCGTGGTGTCCCCCATCAGAGAGGCCTAGGAGACCTCAGCGGAAGGACCAAGGACCGTGTGGATTGAATAGGCCAAAATGTGTCCCTCATCAAATGGTTTCCCCTCGAAACCCTCAAAGTGGAAGTCTAAAACACACCTGATTCCCCAAATGTTTGTATTTGAGTGTTGCACACTTAGACTTATTTAGTAACAATATTAACCAGCTGAAAGGCTGTTTAAGATTAGAGTTCTTTGTCAATTTTATATCCATTTAACAAGTACTATTTTGTGTATTTTTATTATTATTTATTAATTTCACGTGATGAGCTCAGAATTTAAATGTAACCGCATCCCGGCGGTCACCTGACCACCCATCCTCCATACCGTGCACATGTTACTAAATCTAAGCGCCGTCTTATTTTCTTAATTAAAGTTAGTTTGACAATGAATCTCTCTCTGAGACAATTTTATGGACTCGTACAATAATTTTACATAATGTGTTCTATTTTCTTGTCCTGAAAACGTTCTTTAATGCTAATTTTATGACAATGAATCTCTCTCTGAGACAATTTTATGGACTCGTACAATAATTTTACATAATGTGTTCTATTTTCTTGTCCTGAAAACGTTCTTAAAAGCTAATTTTATGACAATCAGTCTCTCTGAGACAATTTTATGGACTCCAACAATAATTTTACATACCAATCGTTTTGTAATTAATATTAATCCACGTGAGATTTGTTTTATTTTCTTGTCCTGAAAACGTTCTTAAAAGCTAATTTTATGACAATGAATCTCGACAATAAATTTACAAAATTTCAATCATTTTGTAATTAATATTAATATTATTTTCTTGACCTGAAACCCGTCTGAAAAGCTAATTTTATGACAATGAATCTCAGCAGTTTCAAAATTGCCCTATCGCAAGCCGCTATGTACAACATTGAAGTACAAACACAAATACATATGAAATGAGCACACGTTGAAGATTCATTTCCATCCGAAACATTCCTTCCTAAAAGGCGCATCAATATTCTCTAACAGCGTCAGACTGAAACGGTCGGCTTATGATCAACCAACAACCAACCTCCTTTATGGGGACAGAGCTGGGATTAGAGATGGCCTAAAGCACCCTATGCTCTACATATGTAGAGCCCTTCGGCTGATTTACAAGACGGAATAGAACCCGCATTTTACATTTTAGGACAAATATTGCGAACTTGATTGAATCAGCACCGGATACTCAATTCACATGCAAGTGTGTTTGTATTTGAGTGTTGCACACTTACACTTACTTAGTAACAATAATTAGCCGCTGAAAAGCTGGTCATGATTGAAGTTTTTAATCAATTTTTTAATTGCTGTGTTCTTTTTATTTTCTCCTGAGAACCTTGTACTTAAAACTAATTTCATTACATTGGAAAATCTCAGAGAAATGCAACCCTAACTTTATACATCATTTGTGTTCTTTTTTTCTTCTCCTGAAAACTTTGTACTTATAATTTAATTACAATGAACAATTTCAGAAATGAATAACGACATCTAATGTTTGGGGTTTCGTCTAACTAACAAGACGAGTCCCCAGAATTATGAATCTATGTTTTTACATTTTCAATCTCAGAGAATATTTAATTGTAGCCAACTTAATTAAATTCTTCAGTGTTCTTTAAAAAATGTAACTATTCCCTCTATTTTGAGATAATTTTATGGAATCCTACAATTTACAATCAGTTCAATACTAAAATCTATGTTTTTACACTTTATATCGCAGAGGGTAATTAGTTTGTAGTAACTTAATTAAATTCTTCAGTGTTTTTTGAAATACATACTATTCCTCCAACTCTATATTTTTTGAAGCTAAAATTTTTCAATATATCCTCTTCTTTATTGTGGAAGCTAAAATATTATTGAATTCATATATACTTACTCCAATGTTCTCTTATAAGTATGAACGTATTTTTCTTGAAATAAGTAACCTGCGGACACTCGATCGATCACTTTCGCGAAGACCGCGCATTAGAAGACCCTGCCTCAGATCGTCCGCGACCCAGGTCATTCTGAGACAGAGCCACTCCGTGTCTGCTTCGACACAGAGTCCTACCTAACCAGAATCTAACCTAACACCCTGTCTAGTATTATCAGCTAATGGGTCGCCACCTGAAATACATCCTACAGTGTGTGTCATATGTCGAGTGTGTTACGATCAAGGCCGGCCAAGATCGTTAAGTAATGAATACGTACACCCCAGCTTTGGTTGTGGTGCAATGCCGAAGCGACAACCGCAGCCGAGGTGTCCGGCACTAACCTCACAGCTGAAAGAAAACATCCAAGTATTTAGTACCACACAACCACCCCAATACGAACGCGGACGAAAAAAGTTAACCTCAAACCCCATGTGCCCACTCAAGTTGAGTGGTGGTCTGGTTTTATAGTGGAATCCGACCACTCGGTCCCGCAGTGGAGGGCTCAACCCACTCCCTTTCACAGTGTTGTATTGTTGAGATATGTAATATATTTTTATATTTTTTTAGGCACTGTACCAAGTATTTTTTATTGTTTATAATTTGTATTTTATATTTTTATTTTGGGTTTACAGTGGGCGCAACATCTATGCTTTATGTCCACCATATACACAAAATATTTTTAAAATTGTATATATTTAAATACATTTTATGCTTTTGATTCAAATATTTTTTAAAATGTTCAATATTTATTCATTTTTTATGTATTAATATATCCAGGACCGGTATTAAATATCCGGTTTATTGTACTATACTCTGTTTGAAATATCGAAATAATTTTGACAGATATATTCTGGTGATTCTATTGGTTGTTACCTGCTGTTGTCAAGAGCGGTTTACATATAAACAATTCAATAATTGTCAATTATGATTTACTTCCTTACAAGTTCTGTGCATGTTTGTTGTTGCTTTGTCGTTTCTTTAGATTTTCCTTGGCTATTTCCATGTATTATTCTCTTACGGTTTTGTGGACTATAATAATTGGCTCTTCATTTTTAACATCGCAAATATTTTGGTGTAAACCAAACTCCTCAACCACGCCCCCAAACAACTGTCAAAAATTTTTCGTGATTTCAAACAGTTTTTTAAAACCGTGATTTGTTGTTAGAACCAACCATGTTTATTATTATTTAAATTATCATGATCGTCGTTACAGGTGACTAAAAAATTAGCCTTTAGTGCACATCAGGCCAATCTTTTAATCATTGATTTATTTTTCAAATAATACTTTGTTACGTTTGTTGTGCATTTTTTACTTCTATCTATAACTGCACTTACAATCTTTGTATATTTTATTATTATTTAAATTGTTTTAAATTTTTAATTTTGAGTTTGAAATAAGCATTAAATGTATATATTTGCTTCATCAAATAACTGCTCTTACAGTCTTTGCATATTTTATAATTATTATTTATATTATTTAATATTGTATTTGAAATAAGCATTAAATGTATTTGCATTATTGTATCCTTTATCGATGAATTGTGCTTACTATATTTGTATATTTTATAATATTATTCATATTATTTAATATTTTTAATATTGTATTTAAAATAAGCATTAATTGTACGAGTATTTGCATTATTATGTCATTTATCGATGGTGCTTACTATATTTGTATGTTTTATAATATTATTTATATTATTTAATTATTTTTTTGTATTTGTAATAAGCACTAAATATTATAATTATATTGTTTGATGTTTTAAAATATGTATAATACAACACTGCTAATCGGTCACCACTGCGTCCGTAAAGTGTATTAAATATATTCGCGTTTCAATTCAACAAAATTACTAAGTTTAAAAAAATCAAGTCGCGAATATAATTGAAAAAATCGAGTGTATTCGCGATTTTATGCTGTACGATTCTTCCTCCTCCTTGGCCATCATCTCCATAGCTGACGCGTCCTCCAGGTGGTGGTAACGACCTCCAGGTCGTTCAGGTGTTGAAGAAGACCTCCAGGTCCTCAAGGACCCACGGAAGTCGTGCTATCGACCGTCAACTGTCTGTGAACCATGCTGTTCTAAATCTCGAACAGAATTAGAAAAACATTGTTCACCAGTGGACGGTTCGCGACAGAGTTCGATCTGTTTCTAAGTGAAGCCGGAAATAAAAAACGGAAACGGACGATAAAGTTAGAGTTAATAAGTTAGGATGAAACGAACTGCGCCCAGCTTGTGCCAAATGCTGTGAAATAATGTTCTGATGCCATTTTTAATTATTTATCACTTTATCATTTTAATAATGATTGTAGAAATTAAAATGTCAATAAGTTCTGTGTATTTTTGTTTTCGAGTTCTCTTCATTATTTAGTCTTTCATATTTAATTAATTATTTATAATTATATATTACATTTTTAATTTATAGTTTAATATTACTTGAATTGATTTAATTAATTTTTTAAACATTAAGCACCAAAATATTTATTACATTATTTATATAGTATGCCTCTCTCGTCTTATTTCAAAATATAAATAATATGAATACTAATATTACCAACTATTCAAAGGCACCAACATTTATTAAATATCATCAGAGGCTCAATTTTATTTCTCATCATGTATGTATGTATGTATACTGTGTTGAAATGATTTATTCGTCATTGAAGTCATCAGAACAATTTGATCACAACATTTGTATGAATTTCCCAGTAAATTATTTTTGTGAGTTCAAGCTCTAACTGTTAGTTACTAAATTATATATTTATCCATCAGTTTAATTGAATTAGCTTGCGCTCACAGCTAAACACAAAGCAGTTACAGTTTATGAGATGAGAGAAGACGATCGAAAGTTATATTAAGGCCCATCTCTTGCTATCAAATGCAAAGCAAAAAAGCATGTTACAATAAATCATTTTGTGACTTTGGTTTTGAAATCGATGACCTCATATTTTATAATGATGTACTTATAGGTTGTGCTTACATGGCTATAGAATTAAATTTACAAAAAAAACCTTGCCGTATTTTGTTAAATAATTTCTAAAAATTACTAAAAATGCGAGTTTTACATACATTATTACAGTTTTAAAAAATCTCTATACCCGTCTTCCGACTAATGTACATTATCGATTTATTTTTGTGCATGAATCAACGTATAATATGGATTATTAAATGATAAAAATTAGCTCCAAGTTGTGCTAATTGATGTCTCAGCAATTAATAATTTGCATTTATTGATTCACTAATGAGTCATGATTCTTCATGTTAAATCTCAATTTGAAACTTTTTATAATACAGCCAGAATCGTTCAAATTGTTAATCTTCTGGATTTACAAGTGTAGCGCCTTAAGGCATATTTTAACACAACCCATAAAGTATTCAGTATTTTTAAATGATAAACGTATTAAATAAGCATGTCATTCAATAGAAAAAGTTTGAAAAATATTAATATGTACAGACAAACTTTGCATCTCTCATCTCATTTTACAAGTTCACATTATTCAGAATATTATATTAGGTTTTATTTTGTTGCTGTATTTGTATATATTTTTATTTATTTATTTCAACATGGTTATTACAATAAAATGGTATAATAGAAAATGCCCTAAATTTACTGGGAAACACAAAGACACAAGAAATAATAAAAATCACTGACCTTATTTTACGTCCATACGGCTAACCGAACTCCACAGTGAAGCATCTGTCCTGAAATAAAAAAAAATAGTTAGTTACCAAGTTAATATGGTACTTGCTACTTCAGAAAATTGGTGAACACAATTTTGTATTGCTCAAAAATAAATTATTTCAATTATTTACTAATTCCAACATCTACCAGTGCAACCACTGGATACAGTTTATTTTTTTGAAACTGAAGAATTCTAGTTTAATTATTCTTTACCAAGATCACTACCTTGTTACTTCACAAAATTGGTAAACAAAATTTATTTAATTTAAAGTGTTGCTCAAACTTCAACAACTTGTCCCCACAGTTAACTTTATTTATAAAAAACTGAAGCTTCTAGCTACTTTAATTATTATTTACTTCAGAAAATTGATAAACAAAATTTATTTCATTAAAAGTATTGTTCAAACTTCAATTCTAGTTATTTTACTAATACCAAGATCTGTAATTCAACATCTTGTCTATACAGTTAATTATTTTTAAATAAAAACTTTCGTATTTTAGTTACTTTATTATTATTTTCTAAGATCTACCTCTAGTTACTTCAGATAATTGGTAAACAATATTTTTTCATAAAAAGTACTGCTGAAATTTCAATTCTAGTTATTTTACTAATACCAAGATCTATTTTCCTCTACAGTTAATTATATTGATAAAAAACTGTAGATTCTAGCTACTTTAATTTTTATTTACTTTAGAAAATTGGTAAACAATATTTATTTCATAAAAAGTATTGTTATTTTATTAATACCAAGATCTACCGTTCAACAACTGGGTCTACAGTTTATTAATTTTACAAAACTGAAGAAATCTAGTTACTATAATTATTCTTTACCAAGAAGATGAAAGTAAAATAGGTACATAGATACACGAATAGGATTAGCGCTATCACCTGTTTTTCAGTTGTAACTAACAGTTAACAAATATGTTCGTATATTTAGCCAGCGCAGTTTAAAATGGTACAAAAATGGACCCCTTTTGTGAATCTAGTAGAAAGGTAAAAGCGTCTTACCGGTTTGCCGCATGTCCGATGTTTTCTGGAACTCTGGAACTCTGCAACTCGAACCGGAACAACCCTCTATTTTATTTACAATTTCCGAATCATTTTACATCTTTGGATTATTATCTCGAACTGGAACAATCATTTTTCTTTCATTTATATCTTCAAAATCGTTTTGCATTTTTTGATTATTGGTACAATCTTTAATCTGTAAAGAAAACAATCAATTAGAATCAAATTAATCTCAAGACTTGAAATTATGTATAAGTGCAAAATAATTAAACAACCAACGTTGAGCGTTAATTGGTTAAATTAGAAACTTGTACTTATAATTTGATAGATTTGAATCTAGCTTAAAACTAAAGGCTTATGTGAATGAAACTTAAGTTAATCAAAGCCTCATTCACATAAGCATTTAGTTTTAAGGTTTACATTTACGATTACGTTTAAGAAGTTTAAATTCATATAACTAAATACAAGCATTCACACGTCCTACTTTTCAGCACTGTGTATATTTAGTTAGATGTATTTAAACTTTCTTAAACGTAAACATAAATGTAAACTTCAAAACTAAATGCTTATGTCAATGAGGCTTAAGTTAATATAATAAAAACTTGATTGAAAACAATATTTACTTCACCTATCTAAAGCCTCATTCACATAAGCGTTTATTTTTAACGTTTAAGAAAATTTAAATTCATATAGGTAACTAAATACGAGCATTCCACTTTCCACTTTCATGTATTGTGAATGCTTATATTTAGTTAGATGTATTCAAACTTTCTTAAACGTAAATGTAATTCTTAAAACTAAATGCTTATGATGGGAATGAGGCTTAAAGCCATTCACATAAAGATTTAGTTTTAAGGTTTAGATTTACGTTTAAGAAAGTTAAAAAGTTAAAATACTTCTAACTAAATATAAACATTCACAAATAATAATAAATAAATACGAGCATTCACACTTTCCACTTTCAAGCACTGTGAATGCTCATATTTAGTTAGATGTATTCAAACTTTCTTAAATATAAACATACTTTCCACTTTCAAACACTGTGAATGCTTGTACTTCTTAAACGTAAACATAAATGTAAACCTTAAAACTAAGTTAACTTGATTGAAAAACAAAAATTATATTTCAATGTATTGAACAAAGTATAAACTTACATTGATTTCATCCGATGTTGCGATCTTCAATCCGAAATATTTTGTTCCAAGTTTTTCGGCATTAAATTTTTGACGCCTCCAATAAATTATGCATGAAACGTCGTAAAAATAGTTAAATAATTGATTTATAATCAATTTGTCAATTGAAATGAAGTTAAAACTTTGTTTTTGTGTGAAGATGTCCAAACGTGTCAAAACTTGAACGACCGTTAAATGACTTGCAAATTTTAATGACGCTTTCTCTGATTGGTCCATTCAAGTGACGCGTTTTCTAACGGATATTTATGAAATTTATTTGAATTACCTGAAAATATATTTAGTCAATCACCAAATAACATAAAAACAATAATTATTAAGTTTAAATTTAATCAACATCCCGAAAATAATTAATTAAGGATTTTCTTACTCTTCAACAATTTCGCCATTTTGGTGCTAGTTTCTTTAATAGCAAATTTTATGAGTTATTTTTCGTCCCGCACTATAAATTATATATCAAAATGATCGGAACAAAATACTGAATCGATTTATATTACTTTTGATACGTGAATCGAAAAATTTACCCCGGAAAACTTGTAAAATGTGGCAGCAAAAATTGCAGTCAACAAGTTGTTGAAAACAACTGAAGGGCGCTGTGGGCGCTGTGTTTAACGGACGAAAATCATGGCCTACTACCATTCCAAATTAGCTTTTAATTCAAATATTTTTCGTCAAATTTAAATTTAAATTAGTAATAAGTAAATAATCAAATATTAACAAGGAATTAATTAATATGCATAAATTATCTATTCAGAGCTGGAAAAGATACTTTAAAAATGTTTTTCCTACTTTTATAAGATATTTGTATAAGTTTGTTCAAGATACTTAAGTATCTATGTTTTAATCCAAGTATCTTAAGATACATATATTTCTTAAAAGTATCTGTTACATTTAAGTACTTACTTAGATACAAAAATTTATTTTAATGTTTTAGCTACTTTTATAAATATTTTAGATACTTTTATATAAGATACTACTTTAATATGTTTAAAGATACTTAAGTCGAATTTAGATCCATTACAGGAAATTATTTAGATACTTTAATAGTATTTAAATACTTAAAAAGTATCTAAATACATTAAATATATCTAAAGCTAAAGTATCTTCATTTTTAAGATATTTATAAAAAGTATTTTAAACAAAGATACATTTCACATAAAATAAAATGTACCTAAGATAAAGTATCTCAGATACTTTTTGTATGATAGATACTATCGAGTATCTTTTTTCATAAGATACTCCCAGCTCGGTCTGTAGTTAATAAATTTTATAATAAAATACCTAATACTTAAAAGGAAAAAAATTCCCGTCTCGCCTCGAAATTACGAGAACCAATAAATTTCTCGTCTCGGATTTTCGAGATAAGACGAGAATTCAACACCACAAGACGAGAAATAGTTCTCGGCAAATCAAGAAGTGTCGAAACTAAAACTTTTAAAAGAATTTGATATGTTTCTCATCGAAAATATCAAATTATTTTATTTTACTTTGATCGTAGCATTTTTGGTTTTGATATATTTTTATTGCTAAAGAATTGGGTGCTTTAATACAAATGTACCGCTGATCTGCGAAGAAATGCACAGATGGACGTAAAACCCGCTGATCAACATTTATAAACTAAATAAAGAAACCAAACACCCTTCTTCGGTCCCAAACTACCAGTTTTTGTAGAAACTCTGAGAACTGAACTAAATAAATAAACCTTATACCCTTCTTGAGACCCACATACTCGGTTTGAATTGATTTTATTCTTTTTACGTGCATCTGTGCTTTTTTTGCAGATTAGCGCATTTCAGCGGTCAGCGCTGATCAACATTTTATTCTTTCCCCGTGCGTTAACATAACTGAAATTTAGTGTTGTGAACGCAAGTACACATTGCCGTATGACACACTACACTTACGTCGAATTTCACCAAATTTCGAGCTGTGAATGCGGCGTAACTTGTTTGATAAGTAACTACAATCAATTTTATTTTAGCTCAAATTAAAATCAATAAATAAATGCATTCAGCACTCTTCTCTAAGCTAAAGAAGCTTCTCTAAAAATTACAAAGATAAACACATGCTTCCATCTGTAACTAAAACAGAAATAAAAGATGGTTCCATGGTAATTAGAGAAGCTACATTAACTTAAAGAAAGCCTCATTCACATAAACATTTAGTTTTATGGTTTACATTTATGTTTACGTTTAAGAAAGTTTAAATTCTTATAACTAAATACGAGCATTCACGTATCCCACTTTCAAGCACTGTGATTGCTCGTATTTAGTTGGATGTATTTATACTTTCTTAAACGTAAACATAAATGTAAATCTTAAAACTAAATGCTTATGTGCCTGAAGCTTTACTGAACAAATTTGAAGAGCATTATACATAAAATTTTGTATGTCACACAAACTGAGTTTATTTTTGCTCAAATAAAGTTATGATGTTCTTTCTCAGATAAAAATGCACTGTATTTTTGTTTGATTAATTAAATAAATAAATATATCTATGAACAGTAAAGATATGCATCTAAAGATGCTACTTACGTCTATCAATGTTAATCTTCAATTATGCATTGTCAACCAAGAATGTAACATGTTTATTATAGACAAATACTTCAATTAACATTATAATAAGTCCCTTGGCAAAATCCTTCATTATTTCTGGAATTAAATCTTGTTTAAACACGCTCAAACGTCAATCCAGCATCCAGTCTAAACTCGACCTAAAATACAGAGCAAATAGTGACTCACATCTTAGCTCATACCTTTCTTCAAAACTTTGAACCAAGTTTTTCATACTTAATTAAAAGGTACACCCACCAAATTATACATCAAAATGATCGCCAAAGTATGAGGAATCGTCTGATTGCACTGTCATTCTAGATTGATGGTTCGTTTCCTTAAAATTGAGGTAAATGTAACCAACGAGCTCAACCTGATGTTTGTGCATTGGTGCAGATGTTGTTGTTAGAAAAGGCGGCAAACAGCTAAGCCAAGGGTAGGGTACCAACTACCTAAGAAGTAATGAACTAGCACTAGAAGAGAGAGAAACAGCTGGAAACGCACCAAGTTGAAATTTCAACTATTTATTTCTTACCATCTTTTGAAGTGATTAAAGTATAACTGCTAAATTAATTAAGTGGGAACGATGAACGCTGGTTGGTTAAATTAGCCACTTACACTTATAATTAGGTAGGTCTGAATCTAGTTTTAAGCCTCGCCTCATTCACATACACATTTAGTTTTAAGGTTTAAATTTATTTTACGTTTAAGAATGTTTAAATTCATTAACTTAATACGAGCATTCACAGTGCTTGGAAGTGGGAAGTGTGAATGCTTGTATTTAAGCCTCATTCACATAAACATCTAGTGTGAAAGTTTACATTTATAGAAACACAGCATTCACATAATGAACTTAAAATAGCTTCAGAAAGTGGTAAACATAAACTTGAAGTTTGGAGGTTTTAAACTTTAGTGCTAGAAAGTGTAAAGTGCGGATGCTCGTATAGTTACATGAATTTAAAACTTCCTAAACGTAAACATAAATATAAACCCGATATAAACCATAAAACTAAATGCTTATGTGAATTAAGCTTTAGTTTATTATGAAAATTGGTACAATAATATTATTTAGATGTTACTTTTTACTATTTTTGTATTTTTGATTGCTTTTTACAGTTTCTATGGTAATTAATAATAATTGTTATTTGTAACAATACCGCAGTTCATACTGACAATTAAAAACAAATAAATTATTGGGAAGCTATGTTTTTTGTCGCGTATATTTTCTAATTATTAAAATTTTTATTATAATGTTTATGAATCATCTCCGCTTAGCTAGTTTTACAAAAATTAATAAATAAAACATAATTTATAAAGATCTACTGCGTTCGGTCAAACTATATTTTTTGCATTCGCGTAACTTTTAGCTTCCGCCCTTCCGCCGCATGAAGCCGTGGCGCTGACTTCAGTTCCAGTCTTCCAGCCACTGCGTCGTAAAATGGCTTCTTATAAAAGAAAACGTAATAAAAACGTTTATAGTTCATTTAAAGTGTTCTTTATAGAAAATATGCGTAATATTAAAGTGATGTATTGTTATAAGTAAGTAGAATCTTATGGTACAACAGATGGCATATTTTTCCAGCGGTTTCATAATTTTAATGTTGTGATCAGTTCATGTTGGGCAAAGTTGTCATTCAGAGTGTAAAATACATGGCTTATTTACAGAAAAATACTTATATGTGTCGTATATCAAACGAATGTTCAAGATTTATTATTAATTTGGCTTCCCACTATCAACTTTGAAGAAACTTGGTGACCCAAAGATGAGGTTACATAATGGATAGGTTTATTTCTACAACGAAGGTAATGAGTCTTTTTAAAATAATTTATTAATAATAACTGTTAATGTGACAATCAAAATTTGTTCGGGAAGTAATGTTTTTGAGTAAAGTACTGGCATCGGTGGTAATTGCTAAAGTGTCGAATAGGAGACAACCTTTAATTTTACTTTTCTTGATACTGAACCAATGTTCAGTAACACTGTCTGATTTAAAATAAAGCATTATTAGACCGCGGAAGGAAGTATTTTCCCCGATTTTATTAGTTTTTTGGGTAAAATGTGTGGTTAGTTTCAACACTGGTTATTCTGAAAATTAACAGATTATTTTGCGGAATACATGACGGCACTAACTTTAATAAAATACACCATTCAAAAAAATAGTTGAAGTATATTTTAGCAGTATAGTTTATGACCATTTGTACCGTCTCCACATACATTTTAAATGAAAAATATCGAATAGAATTAATGACAGCAATGTGATTGCTACGTTTGACAATTTGATTTTGATTCGATATTGTTCTTTTAAGGAAAACTTAAAATTTAAGTGGAACTAAAATGAAGAAATATGAATATGAAATTATAAATTGAATTGAACAAAATGACTTCCACATACTCGGTTTAAACTATGACTTTTCTAGATTTGCATCTATCTGTGTTTGCATTTATGCCGAATATCAAATTCTTGATTAGTATTTTCCTTTGAATGAATCTTTTGGTGCAGTTATTTTTTTAATTCTAGTTTTGCATCTTCTGGTGTTGCATTTTCCTGTGTATGAAAATGCTGGAATTTTATTTTCTGGTGTTGAGCCCATTTAGGTTTTCTTCTTTCTAGTGGGAATTATCTGGTAAATTGTTGTGCCGCTAAATTAAATCTTCAATGAGTCTTGGAAAAGAAGAATTTATAATTTATTGATTGCTTCAATACCATGAAAATTTATTTTTTCAATATTCAGAATCTTGAAACCTTTTCCAGAATTCAGAATCTTGGTAGATTCTTTAAAGAATTCTCGTACGAACAGGGCTTCATTTTTAAAAACGTCAGACTATTTTAATCAGTAGATAAAGTTTTATATTATGTTTTATTATAATTTTAACGTATCCTTGTATTCCTCAAACTTAAATTTAAAAATAGCTCTGCCGAGTAGCTCACGGTTTGTTCAATAGATGACAGAATTGCATGTTTGTAGTTCTTCGTATTTGAGTTAATTTCAAGTGATAAATAATAACTTGTAAGTGTCCTAGACTAATAATAATGAAAAGATGAATATTCGGGTGGAAAGTTGATGTGGGAAGTAAATAGTCGGGAATGCAGTCAATTTTCTTTATTAGAATAGAAAATAAAGAAAATTGACTGCATTTACTTGCCACACTAATAATAATGTTGCTTTGTGGCAAAATGATATATTTATTTGCTGTTGATGGACTTCATTATGTTGTAATCCGAGGTTACGTTCAAAATAAGTGATTTATTTACAGGTAAACACTACTGTGTGCAAGAAGGGAACAATATCAAAGAGAATGCTCGAAACTACCACCAAATTTAGGAGTCGATCCTGTTGCCAACATGATGGACCCTTGGGTGCTCCATTTAGTAGTTGTGCTCCCCTTAATAGTGACAGAGCACCACTATTTCAAGCTCCTGGTCCACGGAGGTGGTATCTCATATACCATCAACATTGACGTCATTCTCCTCATCTGCATTGACGTCATCCTTGACGTCTGCAATAACTTTATCATCAATTTCTACAATGACATCATCCTCCGGATCGTCAATGACATCTTCTACGTCTCCTACATCCTCAGAGACGTCGTCCTCTAACAAGTCATCTTCTACATCCTCCAAGACATCACCAGTGAGGCACCATCACCTTCATCAGTGACAGGTGTCGCTTTTGTCTCTGTTCTCTACTATGGCCGTTGGACCAGCTACAACCACACCGGAATTAAAAGGTACGAACTCAGTGATAAAAGTGTCGTCACCAGCTCTACCCTCAACAAAGACAAATTTTTTAAAATTCGCAAAATTAAGGGTAGTTTACTTGAAATGGACATTTTTAGGACCACTGAAGCAGCGTACTTTATTAAAAAAAACATAATTGAAATTAATTTTCAAAATAACATTACATAATACTCATTAAACTTAACTTAACAGCATATCCACCAACTCACTATCACTGTATGCATTCATTTTAATCAAAACTGCACTAATCTGCAAAATCAGAACAATAAACTAATCAAAGAAATAAACAAAATTGTCTACTAAAGATGCTGGTGCTGCGTCGAATTGGTCTAACTAAATAAAATAATTAATTACACATCAGATATTTATTAGAAAATTTAAATAAAATCATTAAAAATAGCTATCAACCAGTGGATAACAAGATGTTTCCTTTAAATACCATGCAATTTTGTTGCGAATTTTAAAAAAATGCTTTTGTTCCATGATCAGTACGTCTTATAGTACTAGCATTTAGCATATTATCAAAATTTTATAAATAAAATCGTTTGCTATTTTTTCATACAACCCGCTTTGAACATCCAATGACATCGTATTAATTTCAACTAATCAGAATCATCGTTTCTTTTTCAATAACTAATGGTAACGCGATAATTCAGCCAATCAAAAGCGCGGACACATGTTTTTGTATAAAACTTGACCTCGAAATTGTGCTAGAAATAATTACTTCTCGTAAACAGTATTAGATAATTAAAATCTGTTCGCGGATTATAATCAGCATAGTTTTATGTAATAAACGGTGTAATTATTTTTGCCAAAAGCACAAAATATATTGTGCTCCGATTTTCTGAAAGGCATTCGACCTTGCATTGAAGTTAATGACGCCATTGTGATTGTGAGTTCAATTTTGGCGTCTTCTTGCAGTTCTTGTGTTTGATAAAGATATTCTAGTGTATTTAAGTAACCAGCAGTATAATTTAAAGTGATTAACAATAAATAAGAAATTGTGAGTGTCCTCGATATGTATTATTTGCGACATAATGATAAACAAATTCCTTTATTTTCTGTTCATTGGACACCATTATGTTATGTATGTTATGTGATCAGTTCATGTTGTCTGGCGACAGGAAACGCTATTATGTGCAAAACAAGAACAATATCAAAGGGAAAGGGAATACTTCAAACTATCTACAAATGTGAGCACATGCCATCATCTTTGAAGAAAATAATTCAAACTCATGAGATTACGCAATGAAGAGATTTATTTCTGCAACTAAGGTACTTAATTAGTCTTTTTAATAATTTATTTAGGATAACTGCTAATTAAAATTCGTTCGGGATGTAATATTTTCTGGAAAAAGTACATATTTATTTGCAACGCATTTTAAGAAGTGCGTGACGTCATGAATTGTCATGTAACGTGTCCGCCATTTGCATGTTCGCAGTTTCGATTTGTTATCAAGTATTTGAAGTGAATTTTAATAATCAGTTGTTCAGTTTTAAGTTATAAACAAATATTAAATCGTTTCTGGGGCTAAAGTATTATATAAGTGATTATATTTACAGGTCAATACTGTTGTGTCTAACGTCTAAGAATGAAGACAATATGGAAGTGAATACTTGAAACCTACATATTATTTGGGCTTCTACCATCATCATTGAGTATATTGAGGACCCTACAAGTACAAGAACACAATAAGAAAAAGTATTTCTTCAGTAGCATCATGTATTGAAGGTAATTAATCAGTTTTATTTATTGATTACTCGTTATTTAATTGTTACATTGTTCCAGGTTCGTTGAAGTTTCACAAACCGTAGAACTTGGTTACTGAAAGTCTTCAGAAGTTGGTTTATCCTCCTGCTATCTCTATCACATTCTTCAGCAAGGAATTGAAGCATCTTCAAGAGTTCTGGAGTTGTAATCACTACTTTGGTCGTCATCTGCAGCTGTTCATGGACCTAGTGCATCGTAATATTGATGGTAAGCGTTTTATTATTACATTTGCATGTGGCTTAATGTGTTATTTGTAGTTTAGTACAATTTACATGAAACTAAAGCTGCATTCACATACGCATTTAGTTTTAAGGTTTATATTAATGTTTACGTTTAAGAAAGTTGGAATACATCTAACTAAATACGAGCATTCACAATGCTTGAAAGTAAGTTTTTTAAAGGTAAACATCTTAAAACAAAACGCGTATTATATGAATGAGGCTTATATACATCTTATTAAATACGAGCATTTACACTTTTCACTTTCAAGCACTGAATGCTTCTATTTAGTCAGATGAATTTGAACTTTCTTACTCGCAAACAAATATAAATCTTAAACTGCTAATGTGAATGTAGCTTTAATATTTGATTTCTATTTGTATAGATCGCAATTGATGAATATGCAGTATTGGACGTTGAGCAGACATTTGAAGTCTTCCTACAAGTCAGATTGATCTTCAGGCGTCTTCAACACATCTCTGGAGCTTTTGGTCGTCATCTGCAGCTATTTATGGACCTAGTGCATCTTAATATTGATGGTAAGCGTTTTATTATTACATTTGCATATGTAATATTTAGTATAATTTACATGCATTCACATACGCATTTAAGCTTCATTCACAATACAAAATTAGTAGTTATAGTCAGTTGGTATAGTTAACGTTAGTGATTTGCCATAATGCATTTCACTTGTAGCGTTCACAATAACGAAATTAGCTCCACGTAATTACAGTTAGCGCAGGGATTTACAAACTTCAAACCTGTAGTTAGTAGTTCATGATATAGAACGAATCTAGAACGAGAATTTATATTGACGTTTGACGTCTAAGATGACATTAATATTCGAGATCACCTTCGTCATAGAGACATTTACAATTTTGTATCATATTTATTAATGCTTCTTCAGCTATTTGTATAAAAGGATTATTATGAAAGGCAACTTTAAGTAAACCAAACATAAAATATACTTATAAGCGAACAAACTGACATTTCTGATGCTAATTTCGAAACTAATTTTGCTAGGCTAACTACAACATTAATTTTGTAATTGTGAACGACAGTAGTTAAAACTAACTGATACTGACTATAACTACTAATTTCGTGTTGTGAATAAGGCTTTAGTTTTCAGATTTACATTTATGTTTACGTTTAAGAAAGTTTGAATACATTTAACTAAATACGAGCATTCACAGTGCTTTAAAGTAGGACGTGCGAATGCTCTTATTTAGTTATATGAATTTAAACTTTTTTAAACGTTAACATAAATGTAAATCTTAAAACTAAATGCGTATATGAATGAAGCGTATCTAATTAAATACGGGCATTTACACTTTTCACTTTCAAGCACTGAATGCTTCTATTTAGTTAGATGAATTTGAACTTTCTTATTCGCAAACAAATATAAATCTTAGAATGCTTATGTAGAGACTATAAAATTATTTTCAAAAAGTTTGTAAATTCATTGCAAAATTATAATTTAAGAAAGCATAACTAAAACCAAATTCACATAAATTACAGTTAATTAATTAATTAATTACATTTTTTAACTCATTATTTAAATGTATAATATACATAAACATCTACCATGCCTGTTTTCTCAAATTGGATATGGTAACTTCATATAATGTATATGTGTGAATTATTGAAGTAGATATGTGTACCGTGTGTGCGGTTACCAGCTGTCCGCACACAGATATTCTAGGTTGTTTGTAGAATGTACTATTTTAAATAATTTTACTGCCAATATTACATACACGTATTGCTAGTTGTTTGTAGCCTGTAGTTTTTAAAGGGATGCACCAATCGACAAAACAAGGTGACCATTCGATTCCTTGATCTTTTTTCTACAAGAAAACATTTTTTTCAAAATTTTATGGGCCCTAGTTTAGCCAGAAATTAAACATTTATAAAAGTGGAACAAATTAGTAAATTTTTTTTTGAATTTAATGGCCTGTAGTTTTTAAAGGGATACTCCAATCGACAAAACAAGGTGACCATTCGATTCCTTGGTCTTTTTTCTACAAGAAAACATTTTTTTCAAAATTGTATGGGCCCTAGTTTAGCCAGAAATTAAACATTTATAAAAGTGGAACAAATTTGGAAAAAAAAATTTGACTTTAATGGCCTGTAGTTTTTAAAAAGATACTCCAATCGACAAAACGAGGTGACCATTCGATTCCTTGATCTTTTTTCTACAATAAAACATTTTTTTCAAAATTTTATGGGCCTTAGTTTAGCCAGAAATAAAACATTTATAAAAGTGGAACAAATTAAAAAAATTTTTTTTTACTTTAATGGCCTGTAGTTTTTAAAGGGATACTCCAATCGACAAAACAAGGCGACCATTCGATTCCTTGGTCTTTTTTCTACAAGAAAACATTTTTTTCAAAATTTTATGGACCCTAGTTTAGCCAGAAATTAAACATTTATAAAAGTGGAACAAATTAGTAAATTTTTTTTTGACTTTAATGGTCTGTAGTTTTTAAAGGGATACTCCAATCGACAAAACAAGGTGACCATTCGATTCCTTGGTCTTTTTTCTACAAGAAAACATTTTTTTCAAAATTTTATGGGCCCTAGTTTAGCCAGAAATAAAACATTTATAAAAGTGGAACAAATTTGGAAAAAAAAATTTGACTTTAATGGCCTGTAGTTTTTAAAGGGATACTCCAATCGACAAAACAAGGTGACCATTCGATTCCTTGGTCTTTTTTCTACAAGAAAACATTTTTTTCAAAATTTTATGGGCCCTAGTTTAGCCAGAAATAAAACATTTATAAAAGTGGAACAAATTTAAAAAAAAAATTTTTACTTTAATGGCCTGTAGTTTTTAAAGGGATACTCCAATCGACAAAACAAGGTGACCATTCGATTCCTTGGTCTTTTTTCTACAAGAAAACATTTTTTCAAAATTTTATGGGCCCTAGTTTAGCCAGAAATAAAACATTTATAAAAGTGGAACAAATTTGGGAAAATTTTTTTGACTTATTTGGCCTGTAGTTTTTAAAGGGATACTCCAATCGACAAAACAAGGTGACCATTCGATTCCTTGGTCTTTTTTCTACATGAAAACATTTTTTTCAAAATTTTATGGACCCTAGTTTAGCCAGAAATTAAACATTTATAAAAGTGGAACAAATTTGAAAAAAAAAATTGACTTTAATGGACTGTAGTTTTTAAAGGGATACTCCAATCGACAAAACAAGGTGACCATTCGATTCCTTGGTCTCTTTTCTACAAGAAAACATTTTTTTCAAAATTTTATGTGCCCTAGTTTAGCCAGAAATAAAACATTTATAAAAGTGGAACAAATTGGAAAGAAAAAAATTGACTTTAATGGACTGTAGTTTTTAAAGGGATACTCCAATCGACAAAACAAGATGACCATTCGATTCCTTGGTCTCTTTTCTACAAGAAATCATTTTTTTCCAAATTTTATGTGCCCTAGTTTAGCCAGAAATTATTATTATTAGTTGTTTGTATACACTCTTATATAAATATATAAATTATAATACGTGTGCGGTTATCAGCTGTTTTACTTAATCATTACTGTTCGTGGAAAGTACACTACAGGAGAGATTTTTGTGCAGTAAACTGGAATGTGTACATACTACATGCGAATTAGGTATAAAAATATTTGTTTGTCGTGTGTGCGGTTATCAGCCGTCAACGCAGTCATGGTTGTTGGTGGACAGTGCGCCACAGGGACCATTTGTATGCAGTTAAAATAAAATGTAATAAGATTTAGAAGTATTACGCTTTTTGGTATAAAATATTTTAAATAAAAGTCATAATAATTTAAATAAAATATTGCTAAATGAATTAATTTTTAAAAAATATGCTTTGTAATTGGCGCCTCTATATTTAATCGGCATGAACTTTAATGCGCCCAGCGTAAAGGCTGTGATTGTGAAGTCGTTTGTCGTTTGTTTTTGTTTTATGATCACAAAATGGCGAGTTGGCGTTAAATTATTTACGTTCCAATTAAAATACAAAAATATGTAGTGAAAAGTGATTCTCCTCAGAAATATCAGGTAAAATGAGATTTGTACTGTACGAGAAATACTCGATAATGTTTGTATCGCGATTAATTCAATAATAGAGTTGGATGATCGAAGATTAAAATAGCACATTTTTTCAGCATCTACTTATACATTGCTTTTGATTTATGTTTCTTTTCTACCTAAATGTGGGGCTAAAGTAATATTTTGATAATAATATAATAATTTAACAATAAATTAGCTTATTTTAAATCAGACAAATGTATTTGATAAACAAATACATCATGTTAGTTGCATTAAAATATTAAAATTATCGTTTCAAAATCAGTTATAACACATTAAAATGTGCAACAATGTTTATATCAATAATGGAATAATAATGATTGTTAAAATAACAATCAATTTTTATTTTAGAACAATGTATCTATTAAATAATTATTATGAAATGTTATTTTGTTGAAAAATTGTTATTGTTTACAAAACAACTGTGTTTGGTAGCAATATAAGTATTCAACAATTGAAATGTATCGTAATTATTTATTTTATTGTTGCTGTAAAATATAAATTGTTTTTTACAAGACTATTTTTATTCAATTGTTGACCATATCCATAACGTTGTTGTATATTTTAATTGTTGTAATTGTTTTTAATAATGGTAATTTTATTTTTTAAATATTATGAACAGCGTTTACCAACATAGATAGGTTCAGTGCGATGACGTAGTAGCCCGAAATAGTATTTCGTAACCACAGGTGTTCATGAACACTGCCTGCACGAATCTGTTCGTTAATGGTTTGTAGGAATAAGCTTGTCGATTTATTCATAGTAGAAAAGACTCCATTTGAAGCAATTCATTGTTAAAACTGTGATGTGTAGTGCTGTTTTTAAATCATATCCACTGATATCTACATGATTTTACTGTTGAATAAGTGTTTATTTACATTTATAAAGTACGTTGAGTTGTCTACCACATTTTTAAAGTTGTAAAACTGTTGTGTAATAACGAAAATATTTATTTTGTTACAGATTTGCAGCCCGTTACCATTTCATCATCCTGGAAATCCAGTACGAGGTGCTCTGCCCCGAAACATGGAAGGTAAGATGCTTAAGATATTATTTTTTACATTTTTAACTCAAAATTTCATATTGCACATTATTTATTTCATGTTATTGAATAATTATGTAATTCTACAAACCAACTTGGAACTTAATTATTCTGTTTACAGTTTAAATTTTACAAGGTTGAATCAATCATAGTTATTTTAGATTCACTGATAGTTGTTAGTGAAAAATACCCCACAGATGTAATATTTGTGCAGATATTCCTGTATTAAATGATATTTATCAAATGTAAATAAATGATTTGTGGTTCCTAGGTATTCGAGCAAGGAGCAAAGTGGACTGGCAACTTGACAATGACTTTAGAAGTCTTCGAAGGATGTAGAAGAATATTCTGCACCTGACATCAACGACGAGAGACTTCAATGAACAACAACTTCAACATTCATCTGCAGCAGCCTTCGGGAAACATTAACTTCAACAGTCAACTTGGAATCAACATCTTCAGATCTTCAAGCAATCATGTAAGCATTTTTAAATCATCATTCCTCTGACATTTCTATATTAAGAACCACACTTTCAATGTCTAAGTCTAAACAATCGTAGCTCAATGAGTGATTCCCAAGTCACGGGTACTCTTGTTTTATATTTGAGATTATAGAGTAGATATTTTGACATTTATAATTAAAATGGTTGCTATAATCTGTTCAGCCGCCATTATTTTTAAATACAGCCGCGAAAATTTGTAGTCTGGGGTAAAATTTTCTGGAGAAGCCGATTCTGAGCTCAAACATTATCCTCCTCCACTGTTGGGCCCCATTTTACGCTGCTGTCTGCCCCTAGAGGTAGTACATATGAGGCATTTCGTTGTTATATTATTTATTTTATTATTTATCGTAGAAAATTTAGTGAAAATGTTTTTACAGGCATAAAATTGTCTGAGAGCCGATTTTGTCCTTTAAAATATTATGCTGTCTCTACTGGTGTCCCCTTATTGCAATAGTAGCACGAAAAACACGTAATTGTCGTAGAAAATTCACGAAAATGTGGTTCTTGGTGTAAAATGCCTGAGGAAATTATCCCGTCTTCTATTGCTTCCGTTTTCTCAAGAATTGCACACATTAGTCATTGTTATTTTTTCTAACTCATTATTTAAATGTGCGGGGAGCACACCACAGTGGACATTTTTCGTTATTTAGTGCAGTTTATATGAATCTAAATGTTTGTTGTTGTTACAGATTAATTTGGACTTCATGTACAAAGTTTGAAGATTCTTTGCTTTGGAATCCTACTGTTGGAGTCTACTGTCTCTAGGACAAGGAACATCTCGTTCACCAGTTCAACACGTAAGTTATTTTTACTTTGTGTATTCCATTTGGAACATGATGCTTTTACTCAGCTTGAGTGTGGCAGCCTCACAGACCACTGTGAACATCAGTATAAATACTACAGATCAAAAAGTGACTCAATGCTTTCACTCAATTTAAGTGTGGCAGCCTCTCATATGTGAGTCATCGGTTTAGCCATACGTTTAACCGTGTGTGCGGTTGCCAGTCTCACTCACTCATGACTGTTGGGAGTACACTACAGGGGAGATTTTTGTGCAGTTAACTGAAATGTGTACATGCCTGGATTTGAAACTGAAACATATAACACATGGCCCAGATGTAAAAATAAATCGTTTTTTGTTGTACAAAAGTTTAAATAAAAATACAAGTATAATGTACTGTATCTTATATTTATTGAAAACTGCAATACATTTTAAATAATCTCAAATCAAGTCAGCAGTCGAAACTATATGGAACCGAATAAAATAAACAATTTCGTCCTATACAAGGACAATTAAGAAATTGTGAAACAGACTGTAGAATATTTGGGATTTTTTCTCTAGAAAAGTATATTTAGGACGTGTAGATACTATGACACAACGAATTGAAACAGCTGTACAAATAAAGGTGAAATTACACAGGGGTAAAGTCGTTTGTAGTAATTACAACAAACAATAAAATTATTTACCAGCTGTATACTTTATTCTCCAAATTATATTTAAAGTTAGGTGAACTTAAAATGTATCTTTAATATATTTTAAGTAAATTAAACTTTAAATACAACTTAGATATTAAAGTATACAGCTGGCAAATATTTTTATTGTTTCCTCTAATTGCTATAAACGACTTTACCCCTGTGTAACTCCACCTTTATATTTAAAACTGTTCCAATTAGTTGCGGCATAGTATCTACAAGTCCTGGAGAAAAAAATCAAAAATATTCTACAGTCTGTGTCATAATTCTTTGATTGATCTTGCATAGGACAGTTTTTTTTAAAATTATTTATTCAGTTCCATTAAGTTTCGACTATTGATTTGATTTGATATTGTGTAAAATGTATTGGGGTTTTCAATAAATATTAGATACAGTACATTATACTTGTATTAAGATTTGTATTTAAACTTTTGTACAACAAAAAACGACTTATTTTACGTCTGGGCCAATTTCTATGAGACTGGGCTCGTTTATAATAATTTATTTTACAAATCACTTAAATAAGAGAATTATTGTCATTTATTTTGTGAAATAGATGTTTAACTTATTGTTCTTATTTAATATGGGTGTGACAGCATAAATTGTGCGATAAATGTTACTAATATATTTGTGTTTTCTAGGTATTCGAGAATTGAATAGAGGACTTGTACAAGTGCCGTGCTTATCTTCTAAGGAAGCAGGAGCAGTTTTAAAGGCCTTCAAAAAACATGGGGGAATATTTTTTCGGTAAGTTTCTTTACTTTTTTTTGTAATACATACATATCTGTCGTGCCTTTTACCCAAGTTGGGTACGGCAGCCCTCACATATGCGAGTCATCGGTATGGATATTATGTTTTACCGTGTGTGCAGTTACCAGCAGGTAGGTAACTCACTCATGACTGGAGAGTACACTACAGGACAGATTTTTGTGCAGTAACTTGAAATTGGATCTGAAACTGAACAGCCAGAACCACTGTCGGTCATTAGCACATTCAGATATGCATCCAATTTAAACTTATTTTATTTCAATTTCAATATTGAATCTTGAAACATTACATTTATTATTATTATTATTCAACAGGTTTAGAACCCAATTACATTATGAACATTTATAACATTAACATTGAAACGTACGGAGAAAATAAATTAAAATAATTCTTATACAAAGACCTACATGCTAACCATTCCATTATATTAAACCCAATTACATAATAATGTTACAACATTGCAAATGTACATTGACTAAATATAGTGAACAAAATATAAAAACAATGAATACAAATACAGATCTAAATAAATGGAGTTAAAATCGAGGAAACAAAGTCAAATATAATAATATTAATTACATACATAATCTATCACGCCTTTCACCCAATTAGGGTGCGGCAGCCTCACATATTGTGAGTTATCGGTATAGATATATATATATTTTTATCGTGTGTGCGGTTACCAGCCGTCAACTGATGAATACTTTCTGTATAAAATAATTCATTTGTTATAAATATTTAATATTTTCAGGATAAGCAAATAGTGTTTATCAAATGTAAATAAATTATTTGTGGTTCCTAGGTAATTCGAGCATATCATAATATGCAAGGGAAGAATGTGATCAAGCCAAGCAGTCTTCGAAGGACATGGAAGAATTTTCTGCACATGACATCAACCACGAGAGTCGTCGAGGGATTACACTGGACAACTTCAACATCCATCGTGGGACTTTCTGCAGGCGACATCAACTCCAGCAGCCTTCCACAGACTTAGTGATAAGTGAATTATCAAAGATAGTTTTGCCAGTCTTTTCCCTTTGCGTGAATCATTCTTTAACTCAAAATAATACTTTACATAAATAATAAAGACGAATCTTCTATCTTTGATAATAATGTTGAGATTGAAATTAAATGAATTCAAGGCGGCACAGTCTTGGGTTCAATTCCCAATGACCATGTGAATATGATCTCAACAATTAATTTTAACTTAGGTAATAGTTAGCAAGGAGTAAACCACATCGTCTTTACTTTACTACTACTTTAGTAGTACAGATTAAGGGATCAAGGAACGAACAAAATAAATAAAGAGATGCATTTGAAACTGCAAATAAAATTATTGAAGATGTTAATGTGACAATACAATAAATAAAGAACAAGAAGTGATGAATAAATTCGTTGTTGCCAGATACTTAACATTAATTTTAATTAAGTTGAATGTTGTAGACTTTTGAATAATAACAAATGAATTAATTTGAAGTAACTGGCAGCTTCGAAACAGCAGACAGTATGCATCTTTTTCTTTAATGAATTATGTACAGGATCATTTAGACTTAGGAAATTTTGGTAGGTGAAATAACTTACAGTGACATTTCGGTTCGCGAATTATTCTTTTGCAATTAGGTGTGGCATTGATTTGAATTTAAATGAATTGAATTAGAATTAAAATTGGGAATAGTATAGTTAGGGGCTTGTTATCTTATATAGCTTGCTTTTAACTTAACGACGTAAGAACTTTTTTGGCTTTGCTAGACATGTGTGCTGCAGCATGCAGGTCTAGTTTTGTACCCTCCCATACTCGTGTATGGGGGCAACGTTGGATTTCGGTACCCTACCGTACTCTCTATCTGCCTAGGCGAATCCAAGCGCAGCTGCAAGCGGACGCCTCGCCCTTGCTTCAGTGATGGACGACTACCTAGTGTATGTATGGTACTAGCGGATGTGGTGACGGGAAGCCAGTCGATGTTTACCTGCGGCTATCGAAGTCGGTGCGCGCTGTCGGAAGGTTCATTCGCTAGGTATGTCAAAGGCAGTCGTAGTCCGCCTAGCGAATATGCTAAATCCGACCAGGACATGGTGCGTACGTCGTTGTGGGCTAGGCGTAATGGTAAACACTGGAATAGCGGTTAACTAGGCGGAAAACAACGGGGAATCGGATAAGACGTCCCACGTAAACTTTTGAGCATAAGAACAACACTAGGCCGGATTGTTCTTCAGGGTTAGAATCAATCAGCGACCGGGTAACTCAAAATTATGTACAATGATGTACTTAGGACAATGCCACACAGTAAATTCAACTAGAGTGGGTTGGGGGACTGGGAATGGCTTAGAGTCAATAGGAACCGTTAAAGCGCATTTTAGTATTTGTATTTGTTTGCATGTCCTTCCGTTGAAGGGCCGACGAGGGCACGGTACACCCTGCATAGACCGCTTTTGGCACCCCAACCTCCTGGCGCCTTCGTCATCGTGCCTCGGATGGCTTAGACGCCAGGGGGAAAGATGGAACCAATAAGTCATGTTGTGGTCGGTGAGTCATTGGCGGGCAGTATAGTACTTGGTCGCATATGACTTCGAACCGTACGTCCTTGCACGTGTAAGGATCGACGAGGGATTCGGTGCACTCCACGGGGAGTCGGGATGTAACAGCTCGTAGGGTTTAGGTCAGTCAGCCTTCGATAGCTTGGATGAATTGAGTCACTAGAATGCAAAACTGAATCCATCCCGGCAATCCTGAGCATGAAGGTGGTGATGGACCGTGGAAAGTCTTTCCCTGGCTGTCTACCGAGCTCTAAGCACTCATCCGGGGATCGGCAAGAAATCCCACGCCTTTGCACAAGAACAACAATCGGTTGTTCTTGGGGTTAGAATCAAAAAGCGCGCGCGGTAAATGTTAAATATTGGGTGGAGCTGGATACCTAGGTCAAAGTCACTAGTATGTCACCTATCATATTTCAAACTTAGGTTTAAGTAAGCAAAAAGTTGACAAGGAATAAACCGTCCTCATTTAACTGTACTATTACTTTAATAGTATAGATTTACGGGTTATACAGAATTTTAATGAGATTAGTGACATTATTATCGATTAAAGTATTTTATAATTGGGGTGATAGCTTTGTTTTTAGTTGTTTGTTTTCCATGTTCTATTGGTTTACTAAACAACACCCACAGGTTAGAGTTGCATTTAAAATGTTAAATTTTTAGATGATTTCTTTTTTGTTCGTCGTCCTTTAAAGTTGAAGGACAAGGGGCTGTGTGCGCTCCGTTGTGCGCACAGACTCTCGGTGTACGCCCTCTATACGATTAGAGACGGTGGCGTCGGTTGTATGCTTCCGGAAATCCTAAGGTCTCCTCTCAGCGGCTTTCCAGTGATTGCATTTCGCATGAGGTTAGAGCAAGGCGTGGCGGTAACAAGCCCACGAGAGGTCGGCAGGACACCTCACGATATTTGCATTTGTAGAGCAACATCGGTTGTTCTTGGGTATCAAGTTAAAATCACCCGCGGTCAATATTAAAGTCAGATAGGAAATGTCACTAGTAAAATATGTGTGCGGTTTGTTCCTTGTTTAATGGTCTTTTTATGAATTATGTACAGGGTCATTTATGTGGAGAAGTGGAGAAAAGAACCATGTTGGTTGGTTGCGTGTTGGGTTCTCTTCTCCACTCCTTCAATTTTTTTAGACATTGCCATATGTAACTTAATCTTTGATACAATAATTGTATACAAAACATACGTATCTATTTTGCCTATCATCCAGCTTGGGTGTGGCAGCCTCACATACTGTGAGTTATCAATATAATTGCAGTTATTACAATATTGACTTGTAATTACATTTGGCAATAAAATTCAATTGCAATGTAACAAAATGTAACTAATCATTTATTGTATTTCTTTCAGGGCAAGTCATTTCATTATTTTATATTGTAATAAAATTACAAAAACTTGTATTGTATTTGAATATTTTATTTGTAAATGTGTTGATGTTTGAGAGAATGATTCTGTGAGCGAATGAGTTTGTGAAATAGTTAGTTGTGCGTTTGAGTGTATGTTCTGCGAATTAGTGGATTAAAATGATTGATGGTTAATTGCGAGTGCAAATGATTTCAAGTGAACGAAGCAAATGAAGTGTGCCTACCCAACTTGGGAAATGATACATTTATGTGTGTTTTAAAGAGAATGTGTGCGGTTGAGATGAGCTTTTGTTTGGACGTCCGGTGAATATGTTGATTGGAATGACTGATCATGTATTAGAAATATAAATGATTTGAGTGGAAAGAATAAAAGAGCTTGAATGAAAAGGATAATAAATGTGGATGACGCGAAAGAAGTGTGTCAGGATGGGAATGTTTGACTGCTTGTTGAGTTTAAATGTGTGACAAGGTTCGTGCCACCCAAACTTGGTAAATGGCGTGATATTATTGCATGTATTATGTATGAAAGTATATATTTCTCTTATGTATTTGTATTGTATATAAAAGAAAGAAAAATGAACAGTTTTTATTTATTTTCCTCATGTTTCCTTTCAAAATGAGTAAATATGCAGTATTGTTGCATTAATTATTTAAATGAAATGTAAATTTTTTTAAATAAATAAATTTAGTCAGAATAGAAAATTTGCTTTATTATATTTATTAAACAACTTATCGTTGTCCTACGTCCCGTTATGTAGCGTTTAATTTAATTTTTTAGGGGTGAAATCACTCAAAACGAGATTAGTGCTGCCATCTCTTGGTGTGACGTCACAGAATATTTTTGAGCAGTGGCCTAGAAAATGAAGCTGTTAATTAAAATTTTACCATCACAATATTTCTGATTTGCTAGGAAAATTTTAATGTGCTTATTTCTTGTAAACTAAGGGTTGTAAGATAAAGAGGGGTAGTTTATCCCCTCAACTAAGACCTACTGAATCCAAATATGCCTTCGGTTTTGTTGTGCAATCCTTAGATTTCGAGTTATAAGCCTTTTAAAATTTTCCTAGCGTAGTTGCAATTTTGTATTTATATATAAAAATATCAAAATGGTAAGTAATTATGTAATTCTGAGGGTAGATTTAGAATCAGCGAGTCCTAATTAGGGATATACGATATAAACAATCCATGAAATCAACGTATTTTTAGTCGATTTTGGTGAAATTGTGCTGACTTTAAATAATTATTATCTCGTAAACTAAAGGGCTAAGGGCAAAAAGTTAAATACAAAGACTGCGTAACTTTTCATTCTCTATCTGCCTGTCTATAGATAAGGCCGTTTTGGCCGATTTTTTATTATTTTTTTGGTCTCCCACCATTCATGTTCTCCTGATACAAACTTGGTGATTTTTGTTCGATTCAAAACTCAAAGTCGAGTGAGGGTGAAAATTTAAAAACGCGATTACGTAAAAACTAAGGGTTGGGGAGTGATTTACGGGTCATATTCGTACTCTACGCGTTGAAATACACCAGTATGCATATTGCCACCCCTAAAAGTTAATTAGCACCAGAGATATTCAACCCTTATTTGTATCTCCGGTCCTAAGGGTCGTATCGAAAAAATCTACATTGCATTCGATAGGGGATGAAAAACTGAGCATCTTTTACATTTAACTTTTTCCTCTACGACCCTTAGTTTAAGGGTTATGAGCAATCAAAGTGGCGAAAAAGTCGTTTAAACATAGTCATTAACCCTTAAACTAAGGGTCGTAGAAGAAAAAGTTAAATGTAAAAGGTGCTGCGTTTTTGATTCCCTATCGAATGCAATGTAGATTTTTTCGATACGACCCTTAGGACCGGAGATACAAATAAGGGTTGAATATCTCTGGTGCTAATTAACTTTTAGGGGTGGCAATATGCATACTGGTGTATTTCAACGCGTAGAGTACGAATATGACCCGTAAATCACTCCCCAACCCTTAGTTTTTACGTAATCGCGTTTTTAAATTTTCACCCTCACTCGACTTTGAGTTTTGAATCGAACAAAAATCACCAAGTTTGTATCAGGAGAACATGAATGGTGGGAGACCAAAAAAATAATAAAAAATCGGCCAAAACGGCCTTATCTATAGACAGGCAGATAGAGAATGAAAAGTTACGCAGTCTTTGTATTTAACTTTTTGCCCTTAGCCCTTTAGTTTACGAGATAATAATTATTTAAAGTCAGCACAATTTCACCAAAATCGACTAAAAATACGTTGATTTCATGGATTGTTTATATCGTATATCCCTAATTAGGACTCGCTGATTCTAAATCTACCCTCAGAATTACATAATTACTTACCATTTTGATATTTTTATATATAAATACAAAATTGCAACTACGCTAGGAAAATTTTAAAAGGCTTATAACTCGAAATCTAAGGATTGCACAACAAAACCGAAGGCATATTTGGATTCAGTAGGTCTTAGTTGAGGGGATAAACTACCCCTCTTTATCTTACAACCCTTAGTTTACAAGAAATAAGCACATTAAAATTTTCCTAGCAAATCAGAAATATTGTGATGGTAAAATTTTAATTAACAGCTTCATTTTCTAGGCCACTGCTCAAAAATATTCTGTGACGTCACACCAAGAGATGGCAGCACTAATCTCGTTTTGAGTGATTTCACCCCTAAAAAATTAAATTAAACGCTACATAACGGGACGTAGGACAACGATAAGTTGTTTAATAAATATAATAAAGCAAATTTTCTATTCTGACTAAATTTATTTATTTAAAAAAATTTACATTTCATTTAAATAATTAATGCAACAATACTGCATATTTACTCATTTTGAAAGGAAACATGAGGAAAATAAATAAAAACTGTTCATTTTTCTTTCTTTTATATACAATACAAATACATAAGAGAAATATATACTTTCATACATAATACATGCAATAATATCACGCCATTTACCAAGTTTGGGTGGCACGAACCTTGTCACACATTTAAACTCAACAAGCAGTCAAACATTCCCATCCTGACACACTTCTTTCGCGTCATCCACATTTATTATCCTTTTCATTCAAGCTCTTTTATTCTTTCCACTCAAATCATTTATATTTCTAATACATGATCAGTCATTCCAATCAACATATTCACCGGACGTCCAAACAAAAGCTCATCTCAACCGCACACATTCTCTTTAAAACACACATAAATGTATCATTTCCCAAGTTGGGTAGGCACACTTCATTTGCTTCGTTCACTTGAAATCATTTGCACTCGCAATTAACCATCAATCATTTTAATCCACTAATTCGCAGAACATACACTCAAACGCACAACTAACTATTTCACAAACTCATTCGCTCACAGAATCATTCTCTCAAACATCAACACATTTACAAATAAAATATTCAAATACAATACAAGTTTTTGTAATTTTATTACAATATAAAATAATGAAATGACTTGCCCTGAAAGAAATACAATAAATGATTAGTTACATTTTGTTACATTGCAATTGAATTTTATTGCCAAATGTAATTACAAGTCAATATTGTAATAACTGCAATTATATTGATAACTCACAGTATGTGAGGCTGCCACACCCAAGCTGGATGATAGGCAAAATAGATACGTATGTTTTGTATACAATTATTGTATCAAAGATTAAGTTACATATGGCAATGTCTAAAAAAATTGAAGGAGTGGAGAAGAGAACCCAACACGCAACCAACCAACATGGTTCTTTTCTCCACTTCTCCACATAAATGACCCTGTACATAATTCATAAAAAGACCATTAAACAAGGAACAAACCGCACACATATTTTACTAGTGACATTTCCTATCTGACTTTAATATTGACCGCGGGTGATTTTAACTTGATACCCAAGAACAACCGATGTTGCTCTACAAATGCAAATATCGTGAGGTGTCCTGCCGACCTCTCGTGGGCTTGTTACCGCCACGCCTTGCTCTAACCTCATGCGAAATGCAATCACTGGAAAGCCGCTGAGAGGAGACCTTAGGATTTCCGGAAGCATACAACCGACGCCACCGTCTCTAATCGTATAGAGGGCGTACACCGAGAGTCTGTGCGCACAACGGAGCGCACACAGCCCCTTGTCCTTCAACTTTAAAGGACGACGAACAAAAAAGAAATCATCTAAAAATTTAACATTTTAAATGCAACTCTAACCTGTGGGTGTTGTTTAGTAAACCAATAGAACATGGAAAACAAACAACTAAAAACAAAGCTATCACCCCAATTATAAAATACTTTAATCGATAATAATGTCACTAATCTCATTAAAATTCTGTATAACCCGTAAATCTATACTATTAAAGTAATAGTACAGTTAAATGAGGACGGTTTATTCCTTGTCAACTTTTTGCTTACTTAAACCTAAGTTTGAAATATGATAGGTGACATACTAGTGACTTTGACCTAGGTATCCAGCTCCACCCAATATTTAACATTTACCGCGCGCGCTTTTTGATTCTAACCCCAAGAACAACCGATTGTTGTTCTTGTGCAAAGGCGTGGGATTTCTTGCCGATCCCCGGATGAGTGCTTAGAGCTCGGTAGACAGCCAGGGAAAGACTTTCCACGGTCCATCACCACCTTCATGCTCAGGATTGCCGGGATGGATTCAGTTTTGCATTCTAGTGACTCAATTCATCCAAGCTATCGAAGGCTGACTGACCTAAACCCTACGAGCTGTTACATCCCGACTCCCCGTGGAGTGCACCGAATCCCTCGTCGATCCTTACACGTGCAAGGACGTACGGTTCGAAGTCATATGCGACCAAGTACTATACTGCCCGCCAATGACTCACCGACCACAACATGACTTATTGGTTCCATCTTTCCCCCTGGCGTCTAAGCCATCCGAGGCACGATGACGAAGGCGCCAGGAGGTTGGGGTGCCAAAAGCGGTCTATGCAGGGTGTACCGTGCCCTCGTCGGCCCTTCAACGGAAGGACATGCAAACAAATACAAATACTAAAATGCGCTTTAACGGTTCCTATTGACTCTAAGCCATTCCCAGTCCCCCAACCCACTCTAGTTGAATTTACTGTGTGGCATTGTCCTAAGTACATCATTGTACATAATTTTGAGTTACCCGGTCGCTGATTGATTCTAACCCTGAAGAACAATCCGGCCTAGTGTTGTTCTTATGCTCAAAAGTTTACGTGGGACGTCTTATCCGATTCCCCGTTGTTTTCCGCCTAGTTAACCGCTATTCCAGTGTTTACCATTACGCCTAGCCCACAACGACGTACGCACCATGTCCTGGTCGGATTTAGCATATTCGCTAGACGGACTACGACAGCCTTTGACATACCTAGCGAATGAACCTTCCGACAGCGCGCACCGACTTCGATAGCCGCAGGTAAACATCGACTGGCTTCCCGTCACCACATCCGCTAGTACCATACATACACTAGGTAGTCGTCCATCACTGAAGCAAGGGCGAGGCGTCCGCTTGCAGCTGCGCTTGGATTCGCCTAGGCAGATAGAGAGTACGGTAGGGTACCGAAATCCAACGTTGCCCCCATACACGAGTATGGAAGGGTACAAAACTAGAACTGCATGCTGCCGCACACATGTCTAGCAAAGCCAAAAAAGTTCTTACGTCGTTAAGTTAAAAGCAAGCTATATAAGATAACAAGCCCCTAACTATACTATTCCCAATTTTAATTCTAATTCAATTCATTTAAATTCAAATCAATGCCACACCTAATTGCAAAAGAATAATTCGCGAACCGAAATGTCACTGTAAGTTATTTCACCTACCAAAATTTCCTAAGTCTAAATGATCCTGTACATAATTCATTAAAGAAAAAGATGCATACTGTCTGCTGTTTCGAAGCTGCCAGTTACTTCAAATTAATTCATTTGTTATTATTCAAAAGTCTACAACATTCAACTTATAAAAAATTAATTCTGCTCAAATTGTCATCATTATGTTCGCAACTTAATGTTAAGTATCTGGCAACAACGAATTTATTCATCACTTCTTGTTCTTTATTTATTGTATTGTCACATTAACATCTTCAATAATTTTATTTGCAGTTTCAAATTCATCTCTTTATTTATTTTGTTCGTTGAAAAAGGACCATTGAACAAGGAGTAAACCACATTTATTTTCACTAGTGACATTTCCTATTTAAGTTTAATATTGACCGCAATTGATTTTAACTTGAAACCCAAGAATAAGACAAACAAAACAACCAAAGGCAAAGCTATCACCCCAATTAAAATTATTTTCAAATCAATAATAATGTCACTAGTTTCATTAAAATTCCCTTGATCCCTTAATCTGTACTACCAAAGTACTATTAAAGTACTAGTAAAGTAAAGACGATGTGGTTTACTTCTTGCTAACTATTACCTAAGTTAAAATTAATTGTTGAGATCATATTCACATGGTCATTGAGAATTGAACCCAAGACTGTGCCGATTACAATCTCAACATTATTATCAAAGATAGAAGATTCGTCTTTATTATTTATGTAAAGTATTATTTCGAGTTAAAGAATGATTCACGCAAAGGGAAAAGACTGGCAAAACTATCTTTGATAATTCACTTATCACTAAGTGTCTGGAAGGCTGCTGGAGTTGATGTCGCCTGCAGAAAGTCCCACGATGGATGTTGAAGTTGTTCAGTGTAATCCCTCGACGACTCTCGTGGTTGATGTCATGTGCAGAAAATTCTTCCATGTCCTTCGAAGACTGCTTGGCTTGATCACATCCTTCCCTTGCATATTATGATATGCTCGAATACCTAGGAACCACAAATAATTTATTTACATTTGAAAATATTAAATATTTATAACAAATGAATTATTTTATACAGGAAGTATTCATCAGTTGACGGCTGGTAACCGCACACACGATAAAAATATATATCTATACCGATAACTCACAATATGTGAGGCTGCCGCACCCTAATTGGGTGAAAGGCGTGATAGATTATGTATGTAATTAATATTATTATATTTGACTTTGTTTCCTCGATTTTAACTCCATTTATTTAGATCTGTATTTGTATTCATTGTTTTTATATTTTGTTCACTATATTTAGTCAATGTACATTTGCAATGTTGTAACATTATTATGTAATTGGGTTTAATATAATGGAATGGTTAGCATGTAGGTCTTTGTATAAGAATTATTTTAATTTATTTTCTCCGTACGTTTCAATGTTAATGTTATAAATGTTCATAATGTAATTGGGTTCTAAACCTGTTGAATAATAATAATAAATGTAATGAAGGAAAATGTTAAGCGACTGTGCGTGTTGTAGTAGAATGAGAGTACACAGGAATGCAGTCAAATTGAATCTTTATTAATCAAGAGGTGGCGAAACGTTGGCCTTAGATTAATAAAGATTCAATTTGACTGCATTCCTGTGTACTCTCATTCTAATAAATGTAATGTTTTAAGATTCATTATTGAAATTGAAATAAAATAGTTTAAATTGGATGCATATCTGAATGTGCTAATGACCGACAGTGGTTCTGACTGTTCAGTTTCAGATCCAATTTCAATTTACTGCACAAAAATCTGTCCTGTAGTGTACTCTCCAGTCATGAGTGAGTTACCTACCTGCTGGTAACTGCACACACGGTAAAACATAATATCCATACCGATGACTCGCATATGTGAGGCTGCCGTACCCAACTTGGGTAAAAGGCACGACAGATATGTATGTATTACAAAAAAAAGTAAAGAAACTTACCGAAAAAATATTCCCCCATGTTTTTTGAAGGCCTTTAAAACTGCTCCTGCTTCCTTAGAAGATAAACACGGCAGTTGTACAAGTCCTCTATTCAATCCTCGAATACCTAGAAAACACAAATATATTAGTAACATTTATCGCACAATTTATGCTGTCACACCCATATTAAATAAGAACAATAAGTTAAACATCTATTTCACAAAATAAATGCCAATAATTCTCTTATTTAAGTGACTTGTAAAATAAATTATTATATACGAGCCCCGTCTCATAGAAATTGGCCCAGACGTAAAAAAAATGACAGCTGTTTTGTTGGTTATGCTAGATTTGATTTGGTATTATTTGACTTTGAGATTTTGTTATTATGTTTGGACTATTTTACAAAAATTATTAATATAATGAACAACGAATGCTCGTGCGTCTAAGAAGTTAACTAAAACGAACTGTCACGAATGCAACGAATAAACCCGAAGCACAGAACTGCACAGCACAGCGCATAGGAAAATGAACATTGGTCAATTCGTGTGCTATGCTAAATTATTTTCTATGCGCTGTGCGTGTTATAAATGGATGTACTAATTTCCATATGACCAATTCATATGCTATGTTGTGCTAAATTATGTTCCATGCGCTGTGCGTGTTATAAATCCAGCTTTATAGTCAGTAAGTATAGTTAGTAGTTATAGTTAATCAGTTAGTTTTGACTACTGTCGTTCACAATTGAAGACACGAGTGGATGAAGGTGCTAAGTAACATTTTTATAAAAATAGACATTTCGTAATGGAAGAAAGTGTTATGTACATAATATCTATCATCGTACAAAGTCTGGAGTTGCTATAACGCATAGTTTTAGAGATATTTTATGGATAAAGGTGCTATGTACCATAATGTGTACAAAATATATTTGAAGAAAGTGTTATGTGTGCACAATAATGTAGAAGTTCCATGAAAGAACGTGACTATGTGACACATAACACCTTCATCCATTGAAGTTCGAGAAGTAAATGCTTTGTAAAATTGTAAGGCTCACATACTTCTTATTTAATGAAGGTATCATTAACTAAAGTGACAATTTTATAGCAAAATACTTTGGAATATCTTTTATATTTGAGTTATGAACCTGTTACAATAAAAAATGGTTCGTATTTGCAATCAATGAAAAATGCCAAATAAAATACTTTAACTTAAATTATCTCGAAACTATGATTTTGTTAGTTAGCCCCTCATCCACTCGTGTCTTCAATTACAAAATTATTGTTGAAGTTAGCCTAGTACAACAAACTAGTTTCGAAACTAGCGTCAGTGGTCAGAAGCCAGAAGTGTCAGTTTGTTCGCTTAGATATATTTTATACATTTTATATTTGATTTACTAAAAGTTGCCTTTCATACTAATCCTTTTATATAAATAGCTGAAGAAGCATTTATAAATATTATACAAAATTGTAAATGTCTCTATGACGAAGGTGATCTCGAATATTAATGTCATCTTAGACGTCAAACGTCAATATAAATTCTCGTTCTAGATTCGTTCTAGATCATGAACTACTAACTACAGGTTTGGAGTTTGTAAATCCCTGCGCTAACTGTAATTACGTGGAGCTAATTTCGTTATTGTGAACGCTACAAGTGAAATGCATTATGGCAAATCACTAAACTTTACCAACTGACTATAACTACTAATTTCGTATTGTGAATGAGGCTTAAATGCATATGTGAATGCATGTAAATTATACTAAATATTACATATGCAAATGTAATAATAAAATGCATACCATCAATATTAAGATGCACTAGGTCCATAAATAGCTGCAGATGACAACCAAAAGCTCCAGAAATGTGTTGAAGACGCCTGAAGATCAATCTGACTTGTAGAAAGACTTCAAATGTCTGCTCAACGTCCAATACTGCAGATTCATCAATTGCGATCTATACAAATAGAAATCAAATATTAAAGCTACATTCACATTAGCAGTTTAAGATTTATATTTGTTTGCGAGTAAGAAAGTTCAAATTCATCTGACTAAATAGAAGCATTCAGTGCTTGAAAGTGAAAAGTGTAAATGCTCGTAGTTAATAAGATGTATATAAGCCTCATTCATATAATACGCGTTTTGTTTTAAGATGTTTACCTTTAAAAAACTTACTTTCAAGCACTGTGAATGCTCGTATTTAGTTAGATGTATTCCAACTTTCTTAAACGTAAACATTAATATAAACCTTAAAACTAAATGCGTATGTGAATGCAGCTTTAGTTTCATGTAAATTGTACTAAACTACAAATAACACATTAAGCCACATGCAAATGTAATAATAAAACGCTTACCATCAATATTACGATACACTAGGTCCATGAACAGCTGCAGATGACGACCAAAGTAGTGATTACAACTCCAGAACTCTTGAAGATGCTTCAATTCCTTGCTGAAGAATGTGATAGAGATAGCAGGAGGATCAACCAACTTCTGAAGACTTTCAGTAACCAATTTCTACGGTTTGTGAAACTTCAACGAACCTGGAACAATGTAACAATTAAATAACGAGTAATCAATAAATAAAACTGATTAATTACCTTCAATACATGATACTACTGAAGAAATACTTCTTCTTATTGTGTTCTTGTAATTGTAGAGTCCTCAATATACTCAATGATGATGGTAAAAGTCCAAATAATATGTAGGTTTCAAGTATTCACTTCCACATTGTCTTCATTCTTACACACAACAGTATAGACCTGTAAATATAATCACTTATTTAATACTTTAGCCACAGAAACTATTTAATATTTGTTTATAACTTAAAACTGAACAACTGATTATTAAAATTCACTTCAAATACTTGTTAACAAAACGAAACTGCGAACATGCAAATGGCGGACACGTTACATGACGAATGACGATTCATGACGTCACACACTTCTTAAAATGCGTTGCAAATAAAAAATATGTACTTTTTCCAGAAAATATTACATCCCGAATGAGTTTTAATTAGCAGTTATCCTAAATAAATTATTAAAAAGACTAATTACCTTAGTTGCAGAAATAAATCTCTTCATTGCGTAACCTTATGAGTTTGAATTATTTTCTTCAAAGATGATGGCATGTCCTCACATTTGTAGATAGTTTGAATTGAAGTATTTCCTTTGATATTGTTCTTGTTTTGCACATAATAGCGATTCCTGCAAATAAATCACTTATTATAAATCACACCTCGCCAGACAACATGAACTGATCACATAACATAATGGTGTCCAATGAACAGAAAATAAAGGAATTCGTTTATCATTATGTCGCAAATCAACAATAATACATATCGAGAACACTCACAATTTCTTATTTATTGTTAATCACTTTAAATTATACTGCTGGTTACTTAAATACACTAGAATATCTATCAAACACAAAAACTGCAAGAAGAATCAAAACTGAACCCACAATCATAATGGCGTCATTAACATTAACTTCAATGCAAGTTCGAATGCCGTTCTGTAAAGTCGGACCACAATATATTTTGTGCTTATGGCAAAATAATTACACCGTTTATTGCATAAAATTATGCTGATTAATAATCCGCGAACAGATTTTAATTATCTAATACTGTCTACGAGAAGTAATTATTTCTAGCACAATTTCGAGGTCAAGTTTTATACAAGGACATGTGTCGACTCTTCTGATTGGCTGAATTATCGCGTTGCCATTGGTTATTGAAAAAGGAACAATGATTCTGATTGGTTGAAATTAATGCGATATCATTGGATGTTCAAAGCGGGTTGTATGAAAGCAAACGAAACTTTTTTTGGTCAAAATTAAAATTTCTCTAAAAATTGAAAAAAAACAAAGGTTTATTTCTTCACTCGTTCAAAACTTATAGCTCCGTTCCGGGACTTGGGAAATCTGTATATTGTATTCATTACCTAAAATGTTTAATAATTGATTAACATTTCAGACAGCTTAATTAGCTCATAATGTATAATTTTTTTGGTCATCATATTATGATCTTATGTAGCAAGTCATGCTAATTACTTTAACAATAATTATTTCTGAAAATCAGAGTGTAACAAGAAATTGAATCGCCTATGGTAAGATACAATAAAAAACATAATTGATTGTTATAATTTCAAAAGTAGGTATACCCAAAGTGTGATGATATTAATTAAGGAGTAGAAAGGAATAGATAAATAAATACAATATCCTTATGTCTTTATCACACTGTTCTTTAATTAATATATTTTACCGACCGGTTTCGATCATTTAAATGATCATTTTTATTTATCTATTCCTTTCTACTCCTTGATTGTTATAATGATTAATACAGCGCATATCATTACTTTAAATATACCGGGAGTTTCGTGAAACAGGCACACCTCCAAAAAAAATTGTATTTTTAAGTCAATAGGGTACTTTACCATAGTAGCAAATTAGCAATCCAGTCAATTATATTGAAAGGAGACCTCAAAAATTAGTTATTGCCAGGAAAAAAGTTTTCAAAAAGTGAATAGTAGGAAACCAGCGAAAATTTGTACCCGGGGGTAAAAACACCTGAGGAAGCCAATTCTGGCCTCAAAAATTATCTGTCTCGACTGCGAGACCTCGTTTTACGTTGGATGAAATACTCGTTATACTAATACATCATTTTTATTTCAATACTCTACTAATAATCATACCAGAATAGTAAAAATTTGTATCCGAGAGTAAAATAACCCGAAAGATCCAATTCTGGTCTCGAAAATTACCTGTCTCGAATACGAGACCTCGTTTTACGAAAGTGAAATACTCGTATTACTTATATTTCGTTTTTATTGAATTACTCTACTAATAATCGTACCAGAATAGTAAAAATTTGTATACCGGGTTAAAAAAATCAAGGAATTTCTTGCTCTAAAATTGTCCATCTCTACAGCGAGACTCTCGTATACCGAGATTATT
This sequence comes from Agonum fuliginosum, assembly GCA_947534325.1. Classification (NCBI taxonomy): domain Eukaryota; kingdom Metazoa; phylum Arthropoda; class Insecta; order Coleoptera; family Carabidae; genus Agonum; species Agonum fuliginosum. The sequence goes on from OX384040.1 coordinate 33,379,926, forward strand.
AATTACTTTATTATTAGAGGTAGAAAATTTGTACTTTTATAAAATGCTACCTACTAAAATTTTTAAACTGGGCGCCTATGATTTAAACAACCATGAGTACCAGTCAATTGACGGCTGGTAAACGCACAAACGTTATAAAGTATGTGAAAGTGTTGAAAATTAAGTAATTCATATTGAAACACTTACATTTGATGTCGAGGAGTACTGGGCCTTCTTCAACGGTTATTTTCATGTCTCAGGAACTGGATGGGCGGCACCACAGGCTGTGCGGGTCTTACAGCCAGAAATAAAGATGCTACAACCGGAACAAAAATAAATTAGACGTGTATTTGTATAAATTAATTGATAAACAATTTAACTTGTTCTCGTAGTAGATAATATTCACATTATTCAATTTTCATTAATTATTTTTGAGCTTGTTGATAAAATTTTTGTGAGATTTTATCACTTCTTTAAAAATATTTAATAAAAAAAATCATGCAAGTAGCCCATTACAACCTTTTATTAAGGCGCTACACTTGTTGAACGCAATATTGCTGCAATAGAATCAGAATTTACGATTCTTGTTATATTGCTCAAAATAAAAATCTGAAATTTACCATAAGTAATTACGAAGCATTATTTGATGGAGAAAATAAGAATTTATTTATGCATTTTAATATTACAAATTATGGCCTTGTTATTGCTTATTAATTTTGTTTTAAATAGTCGATTCCTTGCATTGTTCGTGAGAGTGCTAGAAAATATTTTTTCTCAAGAAAATTACATATCTGAAGAAAAAATAGTAAAAAAATCGGCCAAATTGACTATTTTGACTAATTTATCACTAAAATACCATTAAGTATTTCAAAATTATAATTTCTTAGCACTCTAGAGTCATCTTTTAACTATCTATTTATAAAATATGAACAGTGTGGTGTACTAACAAGAGCTCAGTTTGTAATATAGCAAGCTCCCTTGTCACTATATTTTTGACACAAGTGTAGCGCCTTAAGTATTTCATAGTAATTTATTATACAAGACGATAAAGAGATCATTTATCGAAAAGTGAAAGATGTTAGTTCACGAGTGACGAAGGAACGAGTGGGCTATCTTTCACGTGTCGATAAAGACTCTTTATCGTCGTGTACAATATATTATTTTATTTTGTACTTAATGTTAATTTGTGTAAAAATATTCTTATTTTACTTAAATTTTATTTTATCTACTCAAATTTTACTTTATCTACTCAAATTTTACTTTATCTACTCAAATTTTACTTTATCTACTCAAATTTTACTTTATCTACTCAAATTTTATTTTATCTACCCTCGATGTTAAAGTAATACTTTATCTACTGAAAATGAACGTATAAAACCAATTTTTAACATTAAGTACAAAATAAAAAATCTGACGTGGCCATCACACAACCTTCCGCTATATCTACACTTTAAACAGAAATGTGTGCGTACAAACCGGTGCCCATATAAAATATACAAATAAAAATCTAAAATATTCAAACACAGAAATTAGTATCACCTAAATCAAAAGATTCATTCATACGAAAACTCTTCTGTGTTGAAGCCATCCTCCGTTCAATTACTACATTTAATATCTCACTTATGACTTAGACTTATATGGCGTTAGTATGTCAACTTGTCACCCGTCTCACCTGTCAATATATTTTACGCAGAAACAAAAGTCAACTGAACATGGATTACAAGATTTCAACGATTTATCTGATAAATTTATTTCTTAAATTTTACTGCAGTTCTTTAATGCTACCAGATAAAGACAATTTTTTTATAACGTGAGTTGCAAATAACTTTGCTTCTTATTCTTATTACAAATAAATACTATATTTATCCAAATTTATATAAATTTTTGACAATTTTCTTTTTCAATCTTCAAAAAATATCACTTTCGGTGAAGATATTTGTACCAAAATCTAATGAGCTCTTCCTATTCGTATACAATTGTAAAATACCAAATATCAAAATTTTTGGGTAATTCGTATTTGAGTTATGCAACATCCGGCATCGGCCCGGACCACACACATACACACACACGCACACACACACACACACACACACACATACATACAGACATCATCGAGAAACTATCAAAAATGAGTTGTAAGGACCCTAATTCGTGCTCATCCACTTAAAACTCACAACTCGATTTTTTGCATGATTCCAATACCTTCCTTTACAGGTAAGCGGAAGGTAAAAATATAATTACTTAGCACTCTAGAGTCATCTTTTAACTATAGCTCAGTTTGTACAAGTGTAGCGCCTTAATACGAAGTTGTGAATGTACCAAAAATTTCAATTTATATTTTAACTGTAATGAAAATGTTCCTAAATTTTATTATAATGATCCTACATACATTATAATCTCATGAAGATTTTTGGTTTAGATTAACAACATAAATAATTTTATTGTTATTACGTTGTGCTGCATTAGCCATAATGATCAAGGGTAATTATTAAACATTGAAGGACATTTGTGTCTGTAAATTACATATTTTTTTATAAATGAACATAGATTGATGAGTGATATTATGGTTAAACTAAAATTTCATTTTTAATTGTTAATTAGACATTAGCTAATTTAAATTTCATTATATAAGTGTTATAATTATTTATAATTTGGGTTTTAATTGCACGAAAACACACAAAAACAAGTATTGGATAACACTATATTGTTTAGAAGTTTTAAATGTATTTTACTTACATTTTACCTGGGATTTCCGTGAAAACAATTAGATTTTTTACTTATTTTGCATTAATAGTCTATTATCATTTATAAATAATTAAGTCAGTAGATGAAATGTTAAATTACTTACAATTATTCTGTGTACTGGTTTTCTTGAATCCCCTGCAGAAATCTGAAAATAAATACAAAAAAATTATTTTAATTTAAAGATATGCTTATGTATGTTATGTTAAATACCTAATATTTACAATTATTATTGTATAACAAGAATACACATAAAGTATTGATGATTAATGCACAAAGAAAATATGTAATACCTAGAAATCTAAATATTTTTAGCAATGCAAATTTGTTTATGTAATAGGAGTGTTTGAATGAATAAAATAAATATGTACTTTGATTGACGGTCTTAATTTTGAGCTTGCAAATACTGCAAATGACTTTAAGGCCCATCTCTTGCTATCAAATGCAAAGCAACAATAAATCATTTTGTGACTTTGGTTTTGAAATCGATGACCTCATATTTTACAATGATGTACTTATAGGTTGTGCTTACATGGTTATAGAATTAAATTTACAAAAAACCTTGCCGTATTTTGTTCAATAATTTCTAAAAATTACTAAAAATGCGAGTTTTACATACATAATTACAGTTCAAAAAAATCTCTCTATACCCGTCTTCCGACTAATGTATATTATCGATTTATGTTTGTGCATGAATCAACGTATAATATGGATTATTAAATGATACAAATTAGCTCCAAGTTTTGCTAATTGATGTCACAGCAATTAATAATTTGCATTTATTGATTCACTAATGAGTCATGATTCTTCATGTTAAATTTCAATTTGAAATTTTTTATAATACAGCCAGAATCGTTCAAATTGTTAATCTTCTGGATTTACAAGTGTAGCGCCTTAAATTGGAAATTTTTATGAATTTCTGTTAATTTGACATTAAATTTTATCGTGCATCAGCTCGAGTGGCACACGAGAGCTGATTCAGACGTTGTTGGAAGGCACTCAAAGAAACGTGCGAAAAGAATTATTGCAATATTATAATTGAAAATTTAATACAATTTTCTTCTATATTCAATTAATATTTAAAGTCACCTTCGTATGCTTGCAATGATAAAGAGGTCATTTTTACAGCTGTATATTTGTCAAACTAATTTAAATAAGGTGTACTATTACAAATATTTTATTTATTTCAATCGTCATCGATTTTACGAGACAACAACAACAATGTTGATAAAACAATGTTCAAATAGTGAGAAAAAATCTGATGTGGCCAGCACAAGACCTACCGCCATACTCTACCTTCTCTTTCTACTATAGGTACTTACAAATATATTTTAGTCATTTTATGTAAACTGCAGAAGAAGATATAAACGATGTGTCACTATTATCACTGTCACTGTCATAATCAATTAAATTAGATGTAGTATCAAATGTTAAACGATCATGGACTACAAGATACTGAATAATGAAGTTTCATACTCTAAATTATAAACAATAATTTAATTCCTAAACAGTATCATGCACAGAAAAATTATAAAATGCTAATTGTAGATAAAATAATATAATATTTCATTTAAAATAAAAAATATTGTGATAAATTAATTATTTAACAAAATATTTAAGATATATTTCAAAGATTGAAAAGATTAATTGTCAGAAATTTCTATAAATTTGGATAAAAATAGTATTTATTTGTAATAAGAATAAGAGAAAAAGTTACTTGTAATTTACGTTATAAAAAATTGTCTTTATCTGGTAGCATTAAAGAACTCTAGTAAAATTTATCAAATAAAACATTGAAATCTTGTAATCTATGATCGGTTGATTTTTGATTCTGCGTAAAAAATATTGACAGGTGAGACGGGTGACAAGTTGGCATACAAACGTCATATAAGTCATAAGTGAGATATTAAATGTAGTAATTGAACGGAGGATGGCTTCAACACAGAAGAGTTTTCCTGTGAATTAATCTTTTGATTCAGGTGCAAATTTCTGTTTGTATATTTTAGATTTTGATTTGTATATTTAAATGGACACTGGATTGTACGTATTTATGTTTATAAGTCTAGATATGGCGGCAGGTTGTGTGTTGGCCACATCAGATTTTTATCCATGTTTTACACCAAATCTAAGATTTGATTGTTGAGTTGACCAACTTACAATAACGAAAACCTCAAAAGGCAGTGAACGTGTTCATTATTTTTGGGCTTACAAATTCTGAAAATAAATACTCTTCTTCAAAAATATTTAATGACAAAAATGATGCCAGTAGAGCATTGTAGCCATAACAAAGTCACTTCTGCGCAGAATAGAATAGTAATATAATCTTATAAACAACTTAGTGGTAGAGAATAGTAATTCTAGTCATTTGTTGTGAGTAATATAGTTTTAATTATATTTTCTCGGTATTATTCGATACGGAAATGGGCGGCGTTACTTCATTACTTCTGTTTCCATTAGCAAAAAGTGCGCGAATCAAAGATCACAACAGTCAGGTGCCATTTGTGTATATAAGAACAGGGAAGATTACAACAATCATTCATAACAGAGTGTGAATACTGACAATCATGAAGATCTTCCTTGCTGTGTTTGTTGCCACCTTGTGCTACGTCCAAGTAAGTTCTTTATTATTCAGTTCATTAACTGCTTGTTTAGTAAATTATTTTATTAGTGCCATAAATTATATATTTATAACTGATTTGTTTAATAATTATTTTATTACTGTCGTAAATTATTAATTTATTACTTGGGAATTGCATTTCAATTTGTTGATACTTATAAAAATAATTTAAAGCCCTGTTCGCACGAGGATTCTACCAAAAATTCTGAATCCTGGATAAGAAGTTTCAAGATTCTGAATCTTGAAAAAAAATTATGGTTTTGAAGCAATTCTTTTTTTCCAAGACTCATTGAAGATTCAATTTAGCGGCACCATAATTTAACACTAGAAAGAAGAAAACTTCTTCTTTTCCAGGATTCAGAATCTTGGTAGAATCTTCGTGTGAACAGGGCTTAATACAGATTGAAAGAAATGCTTAAATTATTTTGCCAACGCCAGTGATATAATAATATTATTATTTTTATCATTTGAGTGAGGTAATTTGATATATTACCACATTAATGAAGTAATAATGATGTGCTTTTGTCATATTACCTGCCGCATATTTATAATAATATAATTGTCTACCTATTTATTCCTTTAATATTCTTAGAATAAATCAATTTTGAAATATTGCCCCATAATAAATAATTTATAAACGAATAATAAATAAATATCACGTATAAACTTACAAATTAAGAATTTGTTTGTACATAAAACTGACAGGTTGTCCTGCTTTCGAACAATGTTGCTTTGATTTTAAATCAAAATTATAGAAACTGACATCTATCAATTGTCAAAATATATAATTTTAAAAATTTCAAGTCTGAAATTTAAACAAAAATATCAATTTTTATTAATTTTGAGCAGTCGTGGATAAAATTTTGTATATCACATGTGGGCTAAAGCATATTACAGCACTCATGTGATATATATTCTTCACATTCGACTGCTGTAATAATGCTCTTATCCCACTTGTATTGTAATATAAATAACTATTATCTACAGGTAATGTAACATTTACAATTCCAGATTAAAAATGCATTCTTTAAAAGTTATAGAAATAAAATAATACGAACAATATAAGCATTTATATTAAGTATTATTTCTATAGGTAACTTATAAAAAATACATTTTTAATCTCGAATTGTAAATGTCACTAAATGACACCTGTCAAACTAATTAATTTTTTTAAACGGTTTGTTTGATTACAAAACTTTAAAAAATTCATGTTATTTATAAAAGTTCAATCTCTTGTATTTTTTTAACCAGAAGAAGTTGGACATTTTTTGCTTAAAATAATAATTCATTTAGAAAAAGACTATAAGTCCGATGACTCACATCGTGTGCGGTTGTCACACTTAAGTTAAATAATTTATACCAATTTTTTTTAAGGCGGACTTAACTCCAGAGAAACTGGAGAAAATTGAAAAAATGCTCCAAGAATGCAAAGAAAAAACCCAAGTAACAGATGGTAACACTCATTACTTACTTAATTAATATTTCTTGATCTTACATGTGAATTTGAATTGCAGAGGACGTAGGTTTGATGATGCAACACAAGATGCCTGAGACGAAGAACGGCCTTTGCTTCTCCGCCTGCATCAAGAAGAAGCTTGGAATCGTAAGTACCCGAAACTTGCTCGTACGTATGGAAACATTCACCTAAAACACGAAAAAAACAGTCAAATGCTGACGAAGTTTACACATAAAGCTAAATTTCAAAAATTTATTCACAGGCGAAGAATGGAACTAGGTTTATGCCGAGTTACATTTTCTAATAAATCTTTGAATCATAAGATAAACTTTTTCATTAATTTTTATGGATTCCAAAGATTTGTTCCGAATTCTAACTGGGCATAAACCTAGACTAATTCTTGCACAAACGTCTAGTATCTGTTTTGTCTTCAAATTTTAATAATAATAATAATTTTGAATATGCAATGAGTAAAGCAGAAACTGCTACACCTCTAAACGCAATATTTTGTTAAAGTTGTTGTAAAATATGAGATTATAGATATCAAAACCAAATGCATTTATGAGAAATCGATATTTTATCAATGAAACTAATTATTAACAAATAATGTTATGTTTTAGCTGGACGCCGATAACAAAATCGATATGGTCCGAGTTAAGGAGCTGATGGACAAAATCAAAGACAAAATTGAAGAAAAGTATGAACCACTGATGGAAATCTTCGAAAAATGCGCCAAAGAAGGTAAATATAATAATTAAGAAAGCAAACATTTTATCAAAAATCGACTTCAGCAACAAAATCTCCTCAAATCAAAAAAATTTCCGATTAATTCATGCTGTTTTACCTTGAAAATGGTACGACCACGGTTAAAAACATGGATTTCGCGCGCCACTCCACAACGTTTATTGTTTTGCTAAATATAATAATCTAAAGATATTGTTGAAGATGAAAGTACAATCTACAAAATGCAAGATGCCCATTTTAAAATTAAATATATTGGGCCTAAAAACTTAAGCTCTGTTCGCACGGCGATCTTTGGAGATTCTACGGAGATTCAGAATCCTGGAAAAGAAGAAGTTATTTCTTTCTAGTGATAATTACGTGGTTTTGAAGCAATCTATAAATTATAAATTCTTCTTTTCCAAGACTCATTGAAAATTCAATTTAGCAACACCGCAATTTAACAGATAATTCTCACTAGAAAGAAAAAACTTCTTCTTTTCCAGGATTCTGAATCTTGATAGAATCTTCAAAGAATCCTCGTGCGAACAATGTTTAAGGCAGTTTATTTGAAATGTTTTTCTCGTTAAACCGTAGATTTCAATATATTGACTGTATTACTGAAAATACTTTCCTGAAATTTGGTTTATATATAAGATAAAGTGCTGAATCGATTGGTGTGCTTAAATATTCAGTTTTTGTACAGTTTTCGAGTTACGGGATGGGCAATGACAAAACTTGTTTGTACATTTCTATGATAATTATTTTTTTTATTTTTTTTAGTTCCCGCGGGTGATGATGAGTGTGAAGTTACTGGAAAACTTATGGAATGCTGCATGAAAGAATTCAAAGAGGTATAAAATTATTTTCAATATTTATATCGTTCAAAAATTTATTTTATTTTATTTCAGCACGACATCAAAATCAACTTCATGGCTTTGTTGGGCCATTCTCATTAAACGAAATGTTTTTTAAACAATGTTTAGATTTAGGATGCAAATTGTTTTGTTAATCATTAAAATTTGTTATTTTTATTACTGCTAATTTTAAAAATAAATTTATTTGCATTACATTTATATTTTTTTGTACCCTTAATATCCCAACTAAAATTATATTATCCGGTACAAGGTTTTTTGACAAAAAATTCGCTCATCAAAAATTAAATTCTAATCAATTACTGTCAAATATTAAAATTTAAATCTAATTCTATAATTATACAACCTAATCGTTTAAAAAATCGTTAACCGGAAATGGAGCCATTGTCATGTATGAAAATCTGCACTATATAAACAAACTCTGCTAAAACATTTTTACTTTACTTCTTGTTGTTGTCCAGAGAACATCAGTAACCATGAAGACCTGTGTGCAAGTTGTTTGTTTGTTTGCATTGTTTTGCGTCGTGTATACAGTAAGTTAATTGTTGTTATCATTGTTTTAATCAGAATTGACAGATAATTACAGGAAATATTATTGTTGTTTTACAGTCAATAAATTTGTTTTTAATTGTTGTAGTTAAGTGATGACGAAGAAAAAAAATTGACTGGTGAATGCAAGAAGAAGACAAATGCATCTGACGGTATACATTTTTAAATGTTTTATTTATTTATGCACGGTCAGATCATAATCTGACACTTATACACGAATTTCTTTGACGTAAACGTCACTTTATAGTCCACGAACCACTTTATAGCGCAGTCAAATAAATGTAAACAGTTTACATATTCAATTTTCCTCATATAAACTACTAATAATCCTATAAATAGCCATTTTCTATATTTAGTTGAACCATTTTTATTTAAATAACATCATTTTTACTTACATTTAACATAAATTATTTTGTAATGAGTAATTCAATAATGACAACTTTGACATTCAGATTTTTGTTTATTTTCGTTTTTTTTTGTATCTTAGCAACAGTCAAAGAATTTAATAATTTTTGGAAAATTATATTAAGGGCTCAAAATCACGTCTCAAGCCATAAAAGCTTCTTTACACCCTTAATACATAAATAATTAATGAATTATTTTTAGCTGATTTGAAAATATTGTCGGATATCAATGAAATGCCCAAAACCAGAACTCAATATTGCCTTTTGGCTTGTTATTATAAAGGAACTAAAACAGTATGTAATATTTTTATATGTTTTTACAAAATATATTATACTTTGATTCATTTTAGATGGATGAAAATAACAAAATGATTTATGAAAAAGTTCTTTTAGAGTTAGAACCTATTAAGAAAGAAAGCAAAGAGGTGTTTGACAAACTGGACAAAATTTTGAAAGAATGTGCTGCTACCAGTAAGTTTTGTAATATACAGAATGATACACAACTTCATGAATATATTTTAATTGCATATTACTTATCACGAAACTGAAAGAATATTTTCAAAATTCCCAATTTTAATTTTAATTTTGTAAATTTACTATTCTTGCCATTGCATAATTAATTTAGAATTTTTATCAAATATCCGTTATACAATCCTTGCAAAAACTGCCCTAAATTTACGAATTTTAATAAAAATTCTTTTTGTTCCATATTTAGTAAGTTGAGTAGGTACTATATGTCAATAAATATATACACGGAGTTCTGAATCATCCTGTAGGTATATAAATTGATTTAAATTAATTTTAAAATAATTTTAGTCACGCCTGACAAAGATGAGTGTGATTCCGTTAAAAAGTACATGGACTGCATCACAAAAAAAGCTAAAGATGTAATTATTACATTCGTTATTAATCAAACTAAATATTAATTAATTTATTTACAGATGGGGCTTGACATGTAGGTAGACAACAAAGAACAAATTTATATTAAATTGTGCATTAGCATTATAAAACATAAAACTATGTATAATATTCAGAAAATACAATAATATTTAATAAAAATTGTTTTATTCCATATTTATGCTCACAAGTACGAATACAGTCCTGTATTGTACTCTCCACTATCAACCATAAAATTAGTTTTGTAGATTTGTATTTTCCTGTGTTTGCATTTATGCCGAATCTAAAATTCTAGATTTGAATTTTCCTGCAAATGAATCTTTTGATAATATAAAACAAAATCGTTCCGTTTATGAACTCGTCAATGAGTAATGTATACAGATTAGTGTTTGATACAAAGATCGATAAAATGTATGATTCAATGCAAAAAACCAAACACAACACTAACTGGGATACAAGACTCGACACTAGGTTGATCACGACGCGTTTCGATCTTTCGATCATCATCAGGTGACTGGAGTTGGAGGATGGGAGGTAGGGTTTTATATTAGTAATTTTAACAGTTGAAAGATTACGTCCGATTGGCTATTAATTTGAATGTTTATTACCGGTTGACTGATTTTTTCTTTAAATATTTCTAAATTTTCGGCTATGTTTAATCTATTACTTTTACTTTGTTGTTTACAAATTGACATGATGTCTTCAATTTTACCTGCTGTATGATTATGATTTATTTTCATGTAGAAATAAAATGAAACACAGTGTGCAGTGTGTTACAAACTGATATAAATTTTTATTTATTTAAATGGCGATCGATTTCGTTTATATACCTAAACATCATCAGACCAAACTGAAAAATATAATTATGTTAATCTTGTTTTAGATTAGTCCAAAGTTTTAAAAATGTACATAAAGATAAATGTTAATTGACATGTATAAAAATTAACAGTGGTATGAAATAAAATGATGTGACAACGCACAAACCATACAATAAAAAATTAAACTCGTAATATAATTTAATATATGACCAGATATTTCACTTAGACAATAATTTATTTACTATAAACACGTAATAAAATCTGAAGGTATAAAAACCAACTAATAACATAAACTTTCAATTAGTACTTATTATTTCAGTACAACATGCATTCACGTACAATATTTTTTGTATTATTGATATTTGGGCCCATTTTGGCATTTACTGTAAGTATATTTTATCCAACTTCCAGCCTCACATATTAAGCTTTTTATTTTGGACCCAAGAAGGGTATTGAGTTCTTTATTTAATTCAGTGCAATCAAATTGTCTAACCGAAACCTATAGTCTGTGAGATTCAAGAAGGGTATTGGGTTATTATTATTTACTTCTGTCCAAAGCCTCGCCATATTGTGTCCCCTATTTTATAATTAACAAATAATTATTTTAGCAGGATTACAACTATGCTCCAATATATGAATACACAAAGGAAGATGAGTACAATTTTCAATATCAATGCAAAAGAGAATTGAACGCTACTGATGGTAATATTACAACATTTCATTCACAAAATATTTATTCGATTTCTTTTAGATGACATGAAAGTGTTATACCTAAACGACCAAATGCCAAAATTTAGAATACAATATTGTTTGTTAGGGTGCTACTACAAAAAAATCCAACTAGTAAGTAATCATCTTAAGTTTTACATCATTTTTACCTCTCGCCTCATATTCTATAAGAGAGGTATTGTAATGGGTCAAAATTTTCGAGTATGAGTTTTTGGTGGATAAGCACGTTTCAGGGTCTCTAGAATACGAATTTACTATTTTCACGATGATGTCTGTGTGTGTGTGTGTGTTTGTATGAACCGACGATTTTTCGTTCACGATAACTTAAAAAGTATCAAACTGTTTATAACCAAATTTCATATTTAAGGTTTTAATAAGTATCTTAATACTGGATAAGATTTTGGTAGAAATCCGCAAACCGGAAGTAGTACTTTTTGAAGTTTGAAAAAGTTTTCCTTAAATATATTGGTATATTATTTATTTATGACAATTTTGCAATTAAAAATAAAAGAAATTGTAATTATCTATGTGTACAGTTCATTATAAATACAAATTGCTGAATCTGGAAGTATTTAACAATAAAATAAAGTACAATTAATATTCTATTTTTTGAAATTCCATGATATGAAATTTGTTTCTACATAAAATTTGAATTATTAAGACAGTGACAGTACAGTTGACATCTTTTGCTTGCATATTGGTTTTCATTATCGTTTAAATATTACATGAACATAAAATTATTAAAATGTAAGTAAAACTATTTATTAGATTAGTAGAATAAGCAGAATTAGGCGAGAGGTCGTGTGCTGGCCACAGCAGATTTATTACAGTCAATATGCATTTATCGATTCACTAATGGTTCATGATTCTTTATTTAATTCTATTTTATAGCTCAGTCCAGACAATCGTATAAATCCTGACCGAGTAATCCAAGATATCCGTTTCATGCAACATGAACACAAAGATCTGTATGAAAAAGTTGTGTTTGTCATCAAAGATTGCAGTTCTATAAGTATGACACATTATTTAATAATAAATTTATGTTATATTGTGTTATTTCCGTAGTTGAACCCAGCCAAGATGAATGCATTGCAGCTCAACAATATTTTTCTTGTATCCTGCTTGCAATTTCAAAAGTAAGAATCAATTTCGTTAATCATATTATTTATTAAGTTATATTTGTTGTAGCTTAAGTTCAAACCTAAATAAATAAATATTTGATGAACCTGTAAGTATGGGAATAGACAATAAGCTTAAATATACATTTCTCTGTTGTAATCAAATGTAATGATTACTATAATCTATAATCAATGAATAACAATGTATTATATTCTAAAATAAAATGGTTTGAATCCCCAATGGGTAATGCTAGCTTAGTGCATAAATATTATAATATAAATTAAAATGCGAACCTTTAACGATGATGAGGTGTCCCAGAAAGTCTTTAAATTGCTTATGGCACTACACTTTATATTTAAAAGAGTCGATATTATTTTTATATACGCATTTAAAACTAATTGCACATTTCTACATTTAAATACATACACAAAATTATGAATTTTGTCTTATAAACACTGATACATGCAGTACAACAAGCCACTGTAAACTGAGCTTGCAAACAAGTGTTTCTAATTAGCGTAACAAAGTTTCAACAGGTTCGTTTATGTCTCTATAAGAATATTGTGTTAAAAATATTGATTTTTGTTTAGTAAATCAGTGATACCCAAACTGTTATGAATTTAAAATAATATTATATCACACTTTAGCTAAACCTACCGAATAATAAATTAAAAGTGTAATTGAAATAATGAAACGATGATATAATAACATGCATTTATTTATACAACAACAACAACAAGAACTTACAGATTAGTCTTTCTTTTGGAACTTCCATTTCTTGCCAACATGTTTGCCGCCCTTCTTGCCATATTTGTCCTCGTGGGCGAAATGGTCCTTGTGCCCTTTGGCGTGTTTGTGTCCTTTTTCTTCATCATAATGGCTGCCCTTTTCGTGATGCCCTTTCTTCCCGTGATGAGAATCATCGTAAGCAGCTTTCAAATGTCCGCCCTTTTCTGAGCCACCCTGCAACAGGAAACAAAGACGTAAACAGGAAGTGGATGAGATAGAAACGTACTTTATGGTGACCGTGCTCATGGTGGAACCCGCCATGTTTCTCGTCTTCGCCCCCCTCGTGGTATTCGTCGAAGAATTCTTGCTTCTTTTCGTATTCTTCGTTTTTGTGGATGTTGTGTTCTCCTTTTGTACTGTGCCCTTTTTCGTGCTCGCCCTTTTCAGCGTACTACAAACACGAAATAATTTATTTATGTAATTTGTGTTCCATTTTGAGGATTATTTCATACTTTTAAAACCTGAGACAAGCTAATCGTTCAAAAATGTAACTTGATTTTAGTCAGGACACCAGAAAATATAAATCTAGAATATTCATACACAGGAAAATGCAAATCTAGATTAAAATACCTGCATCCAAAGATTTATTCACACGGAAATTCAGATCTGGAATTTTAAGCCTGATTTTTAGATTGATGCACCGTTTACGCAACACAAACGTTCCCGTTCTGTTCACGTTAGATATTTTTACATAAATTTACGTTAGAAACACACCTTGGCGTTTTAAAGGTTATGTTACATTGTTTGACGCACAAGTTTAACATTTTTGGCGCGATTTGTTCTGTGTTACATTATACATTTCTCATTTAAATTATCCATCTAGGATATTATAGTATTTATTAATTAATTAACTTACTACACGACATGGTTGAAATTATTGTCACTGTCACTTGACTGTCACAATATTTTTGTTTTGTTTATGCATTTGATTGGCTACCGTTCAGCCCGCAAACGTAAAACATGAATCATGCGCGCGTTAGCGGTACGCGAATGGAATACTATAAAATGTACATGATTCCATTTGATTTGATATAATTAGTTCATGTTTTGCGTTGTGTGAACGGAGCGTCAATCTATAAATCAGACTTTCGACTCATCTAGAAAATTTGTTTGTTTCTATATAACAAAAACTTTTCTGATTTGCTCTTACGTTTGCATTTATGCCGAAACTACAATTCTAGGTTTCAATTTAATCTTTTAATGCTGGTATTTTATTCTAGATTTGCATTTTCTGGTGTCGCATTGTCCTGTGTATGAATATTTGTTCCGATGTTGAAGCCATTCCCGTTTAGAAATGTTAAAATATAAAACATGCTAAAAAGAAATTAAATTTTTAATTGAATTTATTGTTTTCCAAGTAACTTGAAGGCTTGAAATATAGATGCCGCTATTGCTATTTGAAAGGTCGTTCGCACTAGATTCTTTGAGGATTCTTTCATGCTTCTGAACCCGGAAAAAATTGACTGTTTTAAAGGAATCAATGAATTAGAAATTCTTCTTTTCCAAGACTCATGAAGATTCAATTTAGCAGCCGCTAGATGACAAGCAATTATCACTAGGATTATTTTTCTCAAGATTCCAAGAACAGGGCTTTGTACTACTGTTTGATTCTTAATTTTGAATATTTGTTAGTACAGATGCAAAACAAACAAATGGAAAGGAATTGATTTGAATTTGACACTGAATATTGGCGCTGGTATTTAAAACGTCGTTCGCACTCATTCATCATCTCAGGGTTTATAAATATGAAATTGTTCGCTCTCTGCTTACATCGGCGCCTTTCTGTCCCTTCTCAGCGTATTTCTTCCCGCCGAAGTAGCCGTCGTCGTGGTGGTGTTTCTTCTCGTGCCCGCCGTGGTCCTTGTAGCTGCCGGCGTGGCCCTCCTTGTCGTGGTGGCCCTTGGAGCTCTTCTCGTGCTGGTGATGGCCCTTGTAACCCTTGTCGCCCTTCTCTCCGTGGCTGGCGTGGTGGTCGCTGTGGTGTTCTTTGCCGCCGCCCTTGGAGTTTTTGCTGTTACCGCCTTTAATTGCAAATATGAGTTTGTTTCAGTTCTACGCACTTACTGTTTATGTTATCTGTATTCAAATTTTGATAAATTCGCTTTTATTTTTACAAAAAATGCACAATATTTTAGAGGCTTTTTGTCAAAATGTAGTCCGAATTCTATTAACGCTTTTGAATTAAAATTTTAATAACTATGCAATGCCAAATATTCCATAATATGGAAACATTGGCCTTAGATTTTTAGAATGAAAAACTTGGGATATCAAATTTTGATTAAATTCTTTCAGTTCCGTGATTAGTAAATAAGTTAAATACTATTGAACATTGATTAATACTTATTTAATAGTTTTTTTTTGTATTTTCTTCATTTACGTTAAATGGTATCTGATTTTAGAATTTTATTACCGGAACTTGTACCGGTTTTTTGAAAATCGGTTACCGGTTCATTTCAAGAAGAAATCGAGCTTTATAAAATACAGTCAACTGCAAACCAAATACTAGATTCAACAATGTTTGATGGCAAAGAACTCAGGTATTTTATTTACCGACCATTACACGAACCTGAAGTCTATGTCATTTAAATTAATTCAAGAAATTGTGAATCGTCTTGTATAAAAGTAGATTCAGACCTACTCAATTATAAGTATAAGTGTTAAGTTAACCCACCAGTACTTCTACAAAATTCTAATTTCAATTATTATAAGTGCGGCGAACGATGAGCGCTGGTTGGTTAAATTAGCCACTTACACTTATAATTGAGTAGGTCTGAATCTACCTTAACTCATTATTTTATTATTACCGCCTCCATGTCCTCCTCCACCGCCGCCTCCTCCATGGCCACCGCCTCCTCCATGGCCACCGCCTCCTCCTCCGTGACCACCACCGCCTCCTCCGTGTCCACCTCCACCCCCATGTCCTCCTCCACCGCCCCCATGTCCTCCGCCGCCTCCTCCATGTCCACCGCCTCCTCCTCCGTGACCACCACCGCCTCCATGACCTCCTCCTCCGTGACCCCCATGTCCTCCACTACCTCCGTGTCCTCCTCCTCCATGTCCTCCGCCGCCTCCACCTCCGTGGCCACCGCCCCCATGTCCTCCATGACCACCTCCACCCCCATGTCCTCCGCCGCCGCCTCCATGACCTCCTCCTCCGTGACCCCCATGTCCTCCACCACCTCCGTGTCCACCGCCACCTCCTCCGTGTCCTCCGCCACCTCCTCCGTGTCCACCGCCTCCTCCTCCACCATGACCACCGCCCCCATGTCCTCCTCCGTGTCCTCCACCTCCGTGGCCACCATGTCCTCCTCCACCCCCATGTCCTCCGCCTCCACTTCCTCCTCCGTGGGCTTTGCCCCCGGCAGCATTGCCGTGCTCCTCCTGTTCATGCACTTCGTATTCCTCCTTATCACTATCATATTCATCGTTGGTGGCCTCTAAGTCCAGGTCATCTTTGTTGGTGTAGCGGAAGGAAACAGGCGGAAGCAGTTCTTTCTCAGCCACCGGAGCAGTTAACACTTCAACCTTTTCACTGGCTTGCACAAAGGGCGCAGGAAGAGGAACTGTCTTGTAATACAACAACGGCGAGTTCGGAGTTTGGATATACACGAATCTGTTGTCTGAGTTCAAAGCCGAAGAATCGAATGTACCGTATGAATAAGTTACTGGTTTTGCTTTGCCGATTGTTGTAGAAGCACCATGATTGATTGTTATAAGCAGCACTATGCTGCTTATGATTTGTACACTCATTGTTGAGGTGTAAACACTAAATGTTGCTTATTCAAATGAGTAGTAGATATTTATACTCCAATGCATTTTTAATAATGTAGGGAGGAACTTTTACTTCGATTATAATTCGCTTATTCAATTTATTTTAACACTTCAATGCAATTCACACTAATTTTATTTGTAATGAACCATATAATAGTGTTTCATGGACGTAGTTACTTGCAATTCATTACTTTGCGACAAATACTTTACATAAAACATGCTTATATGAATAAATATATTAATAGTGCAATTATTGCTATTAATACATTTTATTATTTTTGTTTTGAAATCTATGATTTCATATTTTACAATGGTACGTAAAGATTGTGTGTTCACGGCTATAGATTTAAATGTGCAAAGCACTATGTTGTGTTTTGTTAAATGATTTCTACAAATTACTAAAAAGACGAGTTGTACATAATCTTTACAGTCAATGGGTTAACTGTTTTAAAAAGCTCTCTATAGCTTCCTATTAATCACGATGCTATTTAATGTACATTATCGATTCCAATTTTAGTGTATTTATAAACGTATAAATTGTTACAAGTTTTGTTAATTGATGTGATAGAAATTCATAATTTGCATTCATTTATTCACTAATGATTCATGATTCTTTCATGATCCAGAATAGAACTTTAAATAAATGTATGTTTCTATTGGTAATGAAATAAATGTGCCGCCACTGAAATAACTAAAATTGCAATATGTATTTACTTTCTAAATAATCGGAAACTAATCAAGTCTATAAAAACCGCCCGCTTGAATAACCATGTCATCAAATGATGCATTTTGACATAATAAATTATTGTGACGACACTTAGCTTTCACTAAATTCTTTTCCACTCTGATTATAATCCGCATAAGATATATACATAACAAATAATTTAAAAAGCTGTTTATTTAAATTACAAAGAGTACAGTAGTTCTTAAACATTTAAAAACAGCGAAATGGGGCAGTGGTCGCTACCGAACACTTCATCTCGGATGATGTTGTCGCAAACGGACTCCATCAAGCGTTTGGACGCAATAAAGTAATCCAGCCTCCTAAAAAACGTACAAAATACAATCAAATATTTATTTGTATAAATCAATAATTACCATCCAATATTCTTAGCCCGGCAGTTCATCATATAAGTCCAGAAAGTGTACGCCTGTGTTTTGTCCGGGTACATCTCCCTAAAAGTGTCAACATACCCATCACCAAGAAATTCTGTCATGCCATCTCGTTCTTCTTTGGTGAATCCCGCGTTTTTGGTGTTTGTTTTCGGGTTTGACAGATCTATTTCCAAGTGGGCAACGTTCATGTCGCCACAGACAATCACTGGCTTCTTTTTATCCAGTTCAGCGACGTAATTTCGGAAAACTTCGTTCCATTTTAGCCTCTTTGGAAGCGTGGTCAACCCACGGCCAGCGTTGGGCACGTAGACGCTGATGACGTAGAAGTTTTCGTACTCTGCGGTGATCATTCGACCTTCGTCGTCGTGTTCTTCGTCTTTGACGCCGTATTCGACTGAAAGAGGCTCGGTTTTGGAGTATAATGCCACGCCTGCGTAACCATCTTTATCGCTGCAGTGCCAGTAAGATTTGTAACCTTCTATCTCTTTGACTTCTGGCGGTAGCTTATCCAGAGAACATTTGGTTTCCTGCAGGCAGAGAATGTCAGGTTTTTCGTGCTGAATGTAGTCTAGACCTCCTTTTTTCAACCAGGCTCTGATGCCATCCACATTCCAGTTCGATATTTTGAAGTTCCAGTCTTCTCCTTTTTCGTTTTTGCGGCTGCAGTTGTTGAAATCTATTTCTTCGTAACTTGTTGTGGTTTTGTTTTTAGCTGGAGCTTTTTCTGCTTTTGGTTTTCGGCCTTTTGCTGGTTTTTCATCTTCTGGTTCTGGTTCGTCTTCATCTTCGACTTCTTCGTCTGGTTTGGCTTTAGGCTTGCCTCGACCTCTGGATGGTTTGATTATCTCTTCTTCGCTTTCGTCTTCATCGACTTTGGCTTTCTTACTACGACCTTTTTTGGGTTCTGTGGATTTCTTTTTAGATGCTTTGGATTTCTTGGCCGGCTTTTTCCGTACCTCTCCATCAGAATCAGAGTCACTGGGTGTTAGAGGAATTTCTTTTTTTGCAGTACGTTTTAACTTGGTTCTTGTATTGCTTTCTGCAACATTGTTTTCGTCTTCCACTTCTGCATTTTTCTGTTAATATAATATTGGTTATTTAAAGGTTATATTGTATTATTGATAGAACTTACATTTTCACGTTTTCTTTTAGGTGGCATAATAATTGTTGATGTTGTTTTATGCAAATTAATAAAGGAAACGTGTATGTTTCTGTTGATGCTTCTTCTGCTAACGATTTTGTAAACAGATTTGTCAAACACTAAATAACGCGCGATTTTAAATAGCGTTGTATACATCCGGAACTCGAACGATGTGATAAAAACGCGGTTTATTTAATTCCGGAACTGGCAAATAAAAAAAAAAATTAATTTGTGCAATATATTTGTATTTGATATAAGATTTTTTGTTATTTACAAGAAGTAACGATAAAAATAAGTATAAAATATAATACACACTCATACCCTTGTAAAAATACTAAAAAACTTATAAAATATTTACAAAATGGCAACCAGATACTTATTATATACCACTGCTAACTTAATATGAATAGAAAATTATTAATCTACCTACTTATTATACATAGCGATAAAAATTTTAAGTCTTAATAACAATCATAAACTTTTGCGTTATTTACAAAAACTTAAATTATTACTTTTAAATGGTGAAGTGTATAAAATACTACGATTAAATACTATTTGACGAATGCTGAATCTAATTTAAAACTGTGCAATTAACAAGTGCACAAATTCTTTCAGTTATTGATTATATCAATGTTTAAAATATTTTATTCTCAACAAAATATTAAGATTTATAATCACATTTTTATAAACGCCTTCAGAAAATATATTTGCAATATTTTGTGATGTAAAATGCTGCCATATTTGTAAAAATATTGCTTTGTAGTTGATATAATTGCACGTACGATATGTTAGAGGTACTGTTTATTACTGTTTCAGTGCTACGTTCTTCCTAGCAGCTTCAACGACCTGTCGCGTACTTTTTAAAGCCTCGGTTTTAACAAAATCCACTGTCTTGTACACAGTCAACGCTCCGGGAGACTTCGGTGCTTGCGGTGCGCTAATAGTCCCATTATATGCGTCAGATTCTAAATCAAGATCTAAATACTGGAGTTTATCAAAGTCTTTACTACTTCGCGGTACGGCCGAGAACTGATTGTTGTATTGATAAAAATATACCTGCAAAACATGAAATCAGTACGTTTATTGCCAGTTTTATTAATAATATACCTGTTCATCAGCAAAATCGTCATCTCTCGACGAGAAATTCGGCGGCGTAGGACTAGGTGCTGCTCTTTGCAATCGTAAGCTACCGTGATCGAATTCAAATTCACTAGTTTTACGGATCTAAACACATTGCGCATTAAAACTCAGCAACATAGCTTGAAATAATACTAGTACCTGTGGTTGAGCACTAGGTTTTAATTTTCGATCGACATTTGGCGCTGATCTAGGAGAAGATGGTTCGGGTAAAGAACAAATTGACGCCGAATCGGAAGGCTTTCGACCTGGTTTTAGGCATCTATTAACTATTGGAGGACCAGAACCACTCTGTTTGACACAAATCAAGTTATAGTTACTTAATTATGTTTCTGCAGTCTGTTTTTAAACTTAGAGTAGAAACAAGTCAGGCTTACTCTTAAAATACATTTAATTTCAAAGTCTCAAATCACCTAAACTGTAATTCTGGTATCGGATTAGAAACTATATTTATTTGTCGTAGACAGATTGTAAAATTATGCACTTTATAAAAATCCTAGGCATGTAGGCATATTAGAAAACAATGTCACATCAATTTATTTCACTCAAGAAGAGTATGCACAGTAATTAAAATAAAATTACACATAAAAATAAGAATCTCATGGAAGTGTTCATAACTACATTAAATAAAAATTTATGTCGTAAACACAGGCAAAAGCAAATGTCAAATATTTAACACAAGTATCTGTAAATCAAAGAGATTGGGAAAAAATTGTTACACCTGTCTCTGTGAAATTCAAATAAAATGTATATAAATGTGGCATTCTTTAAAAAATTATTTTAAAGAGAAAAATTGCTTGTATAATTACGTACAAAACGTTTTTCATTTTCGAATACGACTAATCTATAATTTTTTATATTTCTTATTTTCATAACAGTGAATGAACCTTAAGGTTCTTGAATTAGTTCAGTTCAATCAACCAAAACTGAGTATGTGGAACTCACGAAGGGTATTTTTTATTTAGTTCAGTACCAAAACCGAATATTTAAGACTTAAGAAAGGTACTGAGTTTTTGTATTTAATTCGGTGTCTACCAAAAACGAGTCTGTGGGATTCAAGAAGGGTATTGGGTTGTTATTTAATTCAGTTCAGAGATTCTACCGAAAACTTCGGCATATTGTGTAATAAAATGGTATGACATCATATGCCGATGCCGAGTCATTTTGTTTGAAATGAAAGAATTTTGACAGATATATTCTTGTGATTCTATTGGTTGCTACTGTTGCCAAGAGCAGTTTACACAAACACAATTCAAATGTTTGTCAATAATATTGCCCGATAAGATTTCATTATTTTTAAATACTGTGCGTTATGTGTTGTTATTTAGTCGTATTTTATATTTATATTTAAATTCCACAACTTAGGACAAAAAATTAAAGGGTATATAATGTACGACGTGCTGATCATGAAACAATTTTTTTTAATTCGCAAAAAATTGCATCGTATTTCAAACAAACAATTTTTTGCCACAGGTCGGTAGTTACTTTTAATAATTTTTTTCAAATCTGCCACACACGTCGTACAGTATATATCTTTAATTTTTTATCCTAAGTTGTGGAACACCTGTATTTTGTGGAGTATTAGCGCTTCTTTTTAAACATCGAAAATGTTTCCAAAACCACGCCTGAATTAACTGTCAAAATTCTTTCGTTATTTCAAACAGGGTATTTTTTAAATGTCATTTTGACAGTCAACATAAACAAAACACAACAATGTAACATTCCCAACATATAAATATCGCTAGACTTTTGTTTTTACTCTTGCTAGTTTAAAAACGACTTAATAATGTTTGTATACCTGTGAATCTGGTAATAAAGGGCTAGGAAGGTTGCTATAAGGCGCAGTAGTGGAACACGAGCTTTGTGAACAAGGCGAGGCCGGTTCTTCGTCATCGAACTGAATCTGTTGTTCAGCATTCATGATTTCAGTGGCCGCTGAATCGTATCTGAACACTTGTCCATCCACTTGTCCATCAACCATCGACGGAGCGGCGTTGTTGTAACAATGCCGTGTGGACAGAACAGATTTCGAAACTGATTCGTTTTCCATGACGTGGGAACGCGGAAAGTCGTACGTTTCGTCACTTACAGGCTGCAAGATAACTATTAATATTTTGATTGGCTCATTTTACGGGCGACATACTTGCGTCGAGTCTGATTCTTTGTCTGCAAGTAGTTCGACTTGTTCTTTAGAGTTGTTTTTTACTCGGGAAGCTTTCGGTGAACTGTTTAGGTTTAAATAGCTGGGCCCTTGTCCTAAATGCGAAGGCTTTGGAGGCCGGGGCGGCGCCTCGTCTGACGTTGGGTTTATTTTTGGCGAATCTACTACTGTCAGTTTTCCGAATTTTTTTACTACGCTCCAGGATGATGGCTCCATTTCCATTGAGCTGTCGGATGGTCGCGGTTCTTTAAAACCTTAAATTGTTTATCAAATTATTGTAATTGTAATAACCATGAGTACCCGTGGAAAATATACAGGGTATGTAAGTTTTGATTCTAGAATATCCATACACAGGAAAATGCATGCCCAACAAAATCCAAATTTAGAAGATTTATACGTAATAAAATACCTGCATTAAAAGATTCATTTACAGAAAATGCAAATCTAGAATTTAAGATTTGATATAAATACAAACATAGGAAAATGCAAACACAAAAAGATGCAAATCTCGATACACAAATAATAGTCCGGGAGTTGGCGTCAAATTTTCATGGGTTATTGCAGCAAAACTTTTCTTATATGGTTGTGACCTGCTGTTTTAAGGGGCTGCGAAACTTGCAAAAATAACAGATTTTCAAGTGAAACCAGCAAAGCTAAAATTTGTATAATGATAATTAATTTACCAATTATATCAATAGTGACACGTCGTTTTCATTTGATGTAAACTGTAAAAGAAGATATAAACGATGTGTCACTATTTATATAATTGGTAAATTATCATTATACAAATTTTAGCTTTGCTGGTTTCACTTTAAAATCTGTTATTTTCTGCAAGTTTCGCAGCCCCTTAAATCAGCAGGTCACAACTATTTTGACACTCTCACTGTTCACCTGGACAGCTAACAAGGTTATCCACCTGTTGGTTTGTTAAATATAATTGGTAAATTATCATTATACAAAATTTTAGCTTTGCTGGTTCCACAGCCTTTTAAAATTTTGAGCCACGCTTTCGGACCAGCTAACACTGCAATTCTTAATTAGTTATTATAGAACTAATTATATTACAAAAATCAGCTTTGCTGAAATGGTCCGGTCAAATTTGACGCCATTTCCAGGACTATAAGTTTAACTGAACTAAATGAACAACCCAATACTATTCTTGAGTCTCACATACTCGGTTTTGACCTGACTATTAACTTTTCTAGATTTGCATCTATGCTACATATAAAGGCCTAGATTTGAATTTTCCTGTGAATGAATCATTTAATGCAGGTATTTTCTTATGTATAATTTTTTTAGATTTGAATTATTTTCCTGTGTATTCTAGAATATTTTTTTTCTGATGCTGGACCTTTTCCTAATTTGATGAGTCCACGAAGTATACTACAGACAGGAGATGACACTCGATTGTTGACTATGTCACATATTTTTACTCCGTGAACAACTAAATTGGAGGAGGAAGAGGGCCACATATTCTGAAGTTGAAGCATATGAATGAAAATTAAATTAAACTTGTATTTATAATAAGTTTCTTTATTCAGTATTGACGTTTCAAACTATTATTTTTAACACTAACATCAATTTTAAATAAAGATTCATTCACTTGTGGACTACTAGATAGCTTTAAAATTATTTTGACGTTTCATAACATGTTATTATAAAGTTATGAAATGGGGGTAATATAATATTTAAATTTTAAACTGACAGCTCGCCACCCAATTTGATTTTTTGGAGTAAAATTGTGACATGGAACGACATACAAAATCAGCAGAGTGTCATCTCCTGACGGGTCGTACCATTTTCTGAAGGTAAAACCGGATGAGTCCACTCATCTCTGGATTCCTCGTCAGTAAAAACGTTTTCCGAATCTGTGGGGCTTTGTAAAGGCGGCGTGGAAGCCCTCTCCAAACTAGAATTCATGTAATTGTCCACCCACTTGTGCTTGGCGTCTTGTGGCGGCTGTAATTGTCTGGGTAAGTCATAAAACCTAGGATCTACGTCGTTGGGAATATCATTTGAACTAATAGAACTCTGCTGTTGGTGTTTACGTTTTTGCGGCGTCGGTGGTATGAAGGGAAGTGAATCAGAGTCTTGCGAACTTAAAGCTGTGTTTGTAGCGTTGCGACTAAGGAGACAGTAAAAGTCCTGCACCCCGGAGGAAGAGTCGATGGGGCGCCCGGTGATGCATTCGGAGATAGGAATATATGGCCCTGACGATATCGGCGACAATGGCGGTGTTTCAGGTACTATGTTATTTTCTGCTTCAATGTCAACCAGCTCGTGATTGTGACTACCTGTGTTTGGTATTTCCACTGAAATCATGTGCGATGTGCGTCAAAAGGCGGTGTACGTGCATTCATAAAGTAAAATTCAAATAGCTAGAACCCTGCGCGAAGTCTTAGAGAGAGAAGCATAGATGATAAACTACGCTACTGTCTGTTCTACAGAACATCAGCTTCAATATCTGTTATTCTCATGCTGACATTCGTAGTGTTTTGCTTCATGTAACCCTGCGAATTTTGTAATTGATTGTGATTCAGTTATATTTTAGTTTTGTTTGAAAATTAAGTGAAGTGCAGCGCAGCATATACTGGCTAGCTCCGCTTTTGTAAAACGGACAGTACATGACAAGCTCCGCCTTCTCGAGCAGTCCAGGCTCCTAGCTATTTGAATTTTACTCTAACAACTTACGTTCTTGTTCGTCGGTAAATGCTTTCAAACAACAAACTTGACATATGCAATCAACCCAATTATTCATATCTTGCTCTGACTCAGCGGCTAGGTAGTAAACACGAGACGGTGTTTTTATGTCGAACATGAACGGATATTTTAGTTTTCGCTGCTCGAACAGCAAACCGGCGTCAACCTACGACAATAATGCCTTATCCGGTGCTCCAAACACAAAAGTCTCATTCACAGCCCAAAATTTGGAGGAACGTCTTCAACCAGGGACTCGAACCACACAAAATAACGTTTCATGTTCGGTTCGTTGTTCTATATTACGGTTTGTTTTTGTTCCGGTTTTCATTTTTTCAGCTTTAAAAAAGCGGTTCAAGTTCCGGTTCTATGAATTATTAAATATCAATAAATTAATTTAAATATTAGTCATAGTTTTGGATTAAAAAGAAACAAATTTCTAAAATCTTACAAAATTATACTAAACTGAAGAAAATTCAACAATTTACTTTTCTATAATTTTTTTTAGCATTTTTATTTTTGGACGGTTCAGGTTTGATTAAGAGTTCACTAAAATAACAGCGGTTCGGTTCAAGTCCCTGTCTTAAACACTAGAATATTTATGACTAGAAAATTCTTACATGGAATCATGAAACTTCACAAAAATAAACATTCATATCAAGAATCCAATAGACACAGAAAATTCACGAATCTGGAAAAATCTTATCTGCCTTCATTACGTGTGAGTGGTTTTGAAATAAAGTTGAAAATTGATCCAGTTCTAATTTAAAAAGCCTACAGCGATTTTGTTGTTAAACAAAAATCTCTTTTCCAGATTTTAATAATCTTTTACATGTGTTTTCTACATCCATCAGTTGTAGATTTGAATTTTCTATGCATTTTCTTGTCTGAATTTTTGAATGTTTTATGATTCTGGTGGACATTCAACACCAGAAAATTATGGAATATTCATACACAGAAAAACGCATGCACAAGAAGTTTCAAATCTAAAAAATGTAACGTAATAAAATTTCTGTGTTAAAAGATTTATTCACAGCAAAATGAAAACCTAGAATTTTAGATTCGGCATATATGCAAACACAGGAAGGTACAAATCTAGAAAACTAGTTTGTCTCTTCATCACAAGGAGGATACATACATAAGCTAATTTTGATTATAACGTTTCTAGATTTGCATCTTCTTGTTTACATTAATGCCGAATCAAGTTCTAGATTTGAATTTTCCTGTGAATGAATCTTTTGATGCAGGTATTTCATCGTAGAATGCATCTTCGGGTGTTTTATTTTTCTGTATATGAACATTCCAGAATTTTATTTTCTGTTGTCTTTCTACGCAAGAATTTTGTAGCTGAGTTTTTAAGAATTGGGTTGGTGTTGTGAATACACGTATCCATTGCCATATAACAAATTTCGGGCTGTGAATGCGGCTTAGACTATCTTACTTGTTCGCATTGGTCTAGATCGATGGTTCCTTTTAATTTCCGACAGTTACGGTCGGTGTAGTACTCGAGGAAATACTGGCCAGGCAGTTCGCCCGTGTGACGCAAAGTAAACCAACGTTTTCTCCATCGCTAAAAAACATTCCATGTAGCATTTTCCTCCTCAGATAATGATACAAAACCACAGATAGATATGTGTCAAAATGTCAAAACAATAACATACTGCTCTCCAGATTCGCTTAGTGGGTGGAGATTTGATTAGCCATCCTTCGTGCACTACTTCTCTAGTTGGTTGGGACATTCTTACAACATGTTCGGGAATTTTTCACTGTTTTCTTGTACTTTAATATTGTAACTGTCTCGCGAAGCACTTTGTATTATTTTTTGCTGGATGACTAATATGATACACTTTTCTTTTCTGTTTTTGTAACCACCTAGCGGAGGACGGAACAACTTTCCTCGAGATGGCTACGTTACCTTCAAATTTAAATAAGCGCGGTACTTTGTCTGAGTCCTATATTAATACAATTTATATTCATTACTGCAGTTGACGAAATTGGTAATAAAATTAAGATTTCTTCCGAAATACTATGTCAAAAATGGCGTCCCTCAAGGGTCTATGCTAGGACATTTCTGTCATCAAATATCTCAATTAACGAATTAATTTCTAATAGATAGTTGAACAATGGTGTAATTAGAATTATCTACACATGAACTAATATTGTACTAAACTTATTACGGTCTTTAAATATCTCTGTTGAAATACTCGATAATTTAGATAATTAATTTAAATAAATCTAAACTAGACAAACAGACAATATGTCGATCCTTCCATCTCACAATACAGCAGCATTTCAAAAAATAAAATGATAGTTAAATAAAGCTAAAACCACTAATTTAAATTTAAACTACAGAGGCACCATGTTGAAAATCCACTGCATCCACTTAATTTTATCAATTAGATTTGAATACATTAATTAAATTAATAATTTTGTTACAGCAAAAATATCGTTCAATAACTGTTGGTATACTAATAATTGTCTAATTTTGTACATGTTGTCCACGTACGGAAATAAATATTATTATTATTGATTAAGTTTATTTAAATATATAATAATACATAAAATATTGAGATTATCCTTACGCATAAATAATAAATACAATTTAGACGGCCATTTCCATCTTAATCTTTGGATGAGGTTTATAATTTTCCAGCAGAAAGTCATCAGCTGTAAAATCTTCAATAGAAGCAACGTCTCTTTTAATAGTTAAACTAGGAAACGGACGAGGTTCTCGTTCAATTTGCTCCTTTAAAGGTTCAACATGATTCTTATAGACATGAGCATCTCCAAGAGTATGCACAAAATCTCCTGGTTTTAAGCCTGTGACATGAGCCACCATGCAAGTCAACAGAGAATAACTAGCGATGTTAAATGGAACCCCAAGTCCCATATCTGCTGATCTTTGATAGAGTTGACAAGACAATTCGCCATTTGCTACAAAGAACTGTACAAGACAATGGCACGGAGGTAGAGCCATTTTGGGAATATCAACTGGATTCCAAGCGCACATAATCATTCGGCGATCGTTTGGATTCGTTTTGATTGTGTCAATTACATTTTTTAATTGGTCAAATCCTTGTCCGGTGTAATCTGCGTGCATGTCTTTGTATTCGGCCCCAAAATGGCGCCATTGGAAACCGTATACTGGACCCAAATCACCTATAATTGTTTTCAATAATAGTTAATTATGTTATAAGGCGAAGCCGAGTTTAATAAAAAGACGCGTAGTATGATTGGTTACGGTCCGTATTGCATACAAAATTTTATCTGCTGGTGTAAATTAGTCAATAAATAAAATAAATATTTGGTATTGAACAAAAAAATTTAAATCCAAAAATATCAGTTATGTTTCCTTAGTAACGAGTTTCATTATGGTTCTTGGCCTATAAAGAACGCTATTATGGTTTTCAAATTCAGGCTTATAATATTGTCATTATGACATTATTAAAAACTATTTATTTCCATGAAATTTATTTGGGTGTTTTAATGAAAATCTGTATCGAAATGAATGTCATGTCATGTCAGTATAGACAATGCATATATAATAAGCAAATGATAGCACGAGAGTAGAAAATTAGTATATTATTTAACGAGCACATAATGTAGATTATAATTTAAGTGGATGAAAGTGAATGCTCGAGCTGAGGGCGAGTTTATAATTATCCGAGTTAATTATAGCCATTATATGCGAGGCAAATACGACGTTTTATCTACGACTTTTTAAATTAAACATTTCTTTACAAACTTGTATTCATTAAATCACATTTTTTGATGATAGATGAGTTGAATTATGAATCCATAATACAATAGTGTGTCATATGGAGGAGTTTATCTTACTAAAGTTACCATATAAGGAATGTATTATTCAATTGTCGTAAATGAAATATTGTTATACCTTCTTCTCGATTATGGAATCCTAAAGAATCTAGAAATTCCCTCGAGCTGTTTCCGTCCCAAATACGAATGTTTTTATCTTGTAAATCTTTAGCGTTTGTACTGCCTCGGATAAACCAAAGTAGTTCTTCGACAACAGCTCTCCAAAATACACTTTTAGTTGTTAATAAAGGAAAGACACCATCTCTAAGAGAATAACGCATTTGGGCCCCAAATATACCGTAAGTGCCTGTTCCAGTGCGGTCCCCTCGAACTGCCCCTTTTAATAAATTATTAGCCACAAGTCTATATTGATAATCTATTTTATATTACCATTATTTATTATATTTCTTATAAGATTTAAATATTGATATTCTTCATGAACACTTTCAGTTGTGTTTGTAACAGGGTTCTCTTGACTGCAAATAAAATATCGATTAAATATGTTATTAGTAAGTTAGTTCAGTGTTTTACCTAGCCATTTTATGTAATAATTAATTAAGAAGTAAACAAATATTTGATTAACCTTTGAAAGTACAGCTTATTCAGCAAAAAAGCGGCAAATATAGCGTTTCCCGCGAAATACTGTCTTGCGCTTGCGTATTTTAAATTCAATGTACGCATTTAATATTTGATCCCAGGTATAGGTGGAGTGGTTTATATTATAAAAATATTTTATTATATTTTAATACATATTCACATTGCTTTATAAAAATAACATTATATAGACAATACGAAACCATGTAAACAACAAATAATAATACTAACTTAAATAAATATTGGATGAATACTTTTTAAACTCAATTTAGTGCGACAAGTGGGGCAACATTTAGTAGTTTTAATGGCAGCTTGAATACACGGAGAACAATAAATGTGTCCACATAAAGTGGTCATAACTTCTAGATTCTTTAGTGACTCGAAACAAATTGGACAAACTAATTCCGCTCCATGAGATGGTTTTCCTTTTTCTTGTACCATAGGAACAACAGTAGGTTCGACCGGTACTTGAATTATTTTCTTCTGTTTTGGATCTCCTTCTCCATATTTCTCCATTAGACTTTGCAGCAACTGTGCTGATTTTCTTTTTAAATCAGAATTTTTCGCAACATACTTTTCTTTCTTCGATATCCAGGTAGTCAACTTTACGTTTTCTTTATCGTTGTCGTAATTATCATCGGATAAAACGATTTCATCAATGATTTTTGTTTTTTTATTTGATGTACTTGGCACTGTAGGAGCGTCATCCATACACAATACGCTCTCATCCATACACAGTACGCTGTCATTTGACGAATTTGAATGTATAAATATTTCTTCGCTATCATTTGAAGAATTTGAGTGTATAACTATTTCTTCGTTATAATGTTCTGGCCGTGGTTCTGACCTTAAACTGTATTTTGAAATGACTTGTGAAAATGTATCGCTAAACGCACTGTTTACCCGATTTCCGGCGTCATTAATAAAACGAGCTCCGTTATTTTCTGGCCGACAACAAGAACAATTTCTAACGCCGTACGATTCACAACTGACCCCTACGCGGCCTTTTCCAAACATTGTGGATCTCTTTTTCTCTTCAGAAACGTATTTTCTCGGACCTTTTGCAGTTCTCATTTTTTTATTACACACATAAGGCTTCGGTGGCGGCGGAATGTAAACGCCAGTCGTGTGCAATTGTAATAAACGAGCACAAAATCCATCAAAGTCTTCGCTGCTCATTTTTGAGTAATAATTAATTCTAAATTTAGTAATCAGTTTATTTTTAGGATCTTTCTCCATGATTTTAATGCGTAATAAATTAAAAACAGCGCACAAACAACTTTTGTTAAAATAAACTAAAAAGTACTGACAGATGAATAAATAAAATGGAACTCACTCAAAAGTTTTTACAAACTTTGGCCGCAAAATGGAATATTGCGCGCCTCTTTTGATAATATTTATAAGTTTCTGCTTCTAAAATACAATAGAATAAATATTTAACTACTGCTCCTGACTTTTTAAACAATTTTACTTACATACATTGTTGTCTGTTTGTTAAAATATTATTTGTTGTACGTTGGTGTCTGTATCACTGAACTGTTTAATACATTTAGTTCAATGTTTGACATTATATTGAAAATTAGTTTATGACCTTTGTTGCTTTTTACACGTGAATAACAACATAAATATTACGAATAATGCGTGTACTTACACAAGAAAATAAACATAAACATAACCATATATTTTTTAAAAATGACAGCTGTCTACTCTAAAAGCAGCGCCCCCTTTCTGTAATAATTGGAATGTCAGCAATGTTGGCAATTCTAGATTGGCAGGAGGGGGGAGTGTCTTTATTTGACAACTGATGATTTGATATTTGTATGTGTTTAGAAAATAAACTGTTGTATAATAAATAGTTTAACTTAAAACCATTTACTGTGGACCACATTCTACCTGTTTAAATACACTACAACCTCAGCATAGTACTTATTTTTATAATGACCCTATTATTTATGTTAGAAAGGTATGATTGTTGTAATTATTTTAGAATTGTTTGCGTAGATCATGTGTTATAATGCAATAATTACAATGAGTAATTGTTGGACCAGTAGCTCTTAGTTTATAACTGACAACAATGACGTTTTGCAGCCTGGGGGTTCACTCACAGTGCTGACAGATCATGGAATTAAAAGTTTGGGTAGAAGGAATACAAAGAATTGTTTGTGGTGTTACAGAAAATACAACTTGCCAGGTATTCTCACACTGCATGTTGCACGAGTATTGATTAATATTTGATGACATTTTAGGATGTTGTGTTTGCATTAGCTCACGCTACGGGCAAATCAGGTAGATTTACTTTAATAGAACGGTGGCGGAGTAACGAACGATTATTAGCTCCAAATGAAAACCCATTAAAAGTAAGTAATACACACTTAAGCCTCATTCGAATAATGAACTTAAAATAGCGTTGGTAAGTGGTAAACATAAACTTATAGTTTGGAAGATCAAACTTTAGTGCTAGAAAGTGAAAAGTGCGGATGCTCGTATAGTTACATGAATTTAAGCTTTAGCTAACACTTAAATACTTGTAGATTCTCATGAAATGGGGTGAATACTCAAACGATGTCCAGTTTATTCTCCAATGGAACGAAAGTAAACAATCTGCGCCAATAAAACCCAAAATACCACCGTCTACACCTAGTTCACCAAGTACATCGAGCATATCAGTGGAAAACTCTGAAAAATCTTCTTACAAAAGTGACCATTTAGCTAAATTGTCACAACAGCGGCATATTGGTTTAGAAGTTAAAGAAAATTCGCCCAAAAAAAGCAGTCACTGCGGGTCTGACAGCTCAGACCCTTCTAGTCAGCAATATAAGAGAGATGCGCCCCCTTACAAAGACCCACCGGCGCCGCCGCCCTACAGGAATCCGCCCCCGCCTAACGCAGCCCTAGAGGCAAAATACAAGAAAAGTTTGCTCCAAGAATTCAATAAACCGCTCAACAAAAGCCAAGAGTCAGTATTGTACAATGCGCAGTACAGAGAACTAATTAATCTTGTTAATTATCAAAGAGAAAAGTTGTCTAATCAACAGGCTGATTTAACCAAAGTATTCAACTCAATTTATTATTATTTTCTGTATTTTAATGTAATATGTTTTAGTGTGACGCTGAGATTGTTTTCTGGGAGGGCAAAGGCCGAGAACAACAATATCAAATGGAGTTTATTGCTCAAGAACTTAAAAACGTAGGAAATATTAGTAAATTAAGCCAAGAACAGGTATTTCGGAATGTAAATTTTACAACCAAGGTCCGTACTATAAAATAATGACATGTTTGATTGCAGATTCAAGCATTAAATTACGTAGAAGAAGAAAATGAAATAGTTAAACAACAAGAAAAAACTTTAAAGTCAGAACTGACTTTGCTAAGATCCAAGCTGGCCAACTGTGAAACCGAATTACTGCAGTGCAAAAATAAAATTCGGTAAGTCAATACTTCGCGCATCTCTTGCTACCAAATTCAAAGCAAAAACATCATTTTGTGACTGGTTTTGAAGTCTATTATCTTATATTTTACAATGATGTACGTACACAGCTTAAAATTATTAAAAAGATGAATCATTTGGTTAATATTAAAACAAGTTTTATAAATATCTTTCTATATAATGTGTGGGTGGATGGATGTGCGTATATATAAAGTTTAGGATATTGCGCATTTGAAAAAATTTTGGTCACATTCGAGAACCGAAAGAAGAAGTTTTCTTAAAACACAACAATAAATTGAATTTATTGTAAATATAGAAGTATCCACAACAAATGTTTCAAATATAAACTGTTAACAATAATATAAGGAATAAATATCATTAAATTCATTTCCTGTAATTGCTTTCAATTTTGAGAAAAACTAGATTATTTCATAAATACCTACATTTCAATAATCTTAATTGCTTGAAAAATTTCTAAAGCTGTGTCGTTCACTCCCGAATCTTTTACAGTTTAGTTATGGAAGAACTCCAACTAGAACAACGCGCTCAGGTTCGCCGCAACGAATCTCAACGTCAAATCGAACGAAGTCTCCTCACAGAAGTCGAGCGACTTCAGCGCGAAATAGAAATAGCAAAACAGAGCACGGAACTTCATCATTTGACAGCTGAGACGCTCAAACGCGAAGTGTCTTCGCTTGAGACGGCTATCATCGAGAAGAAGAAGCAAGTGGAACACTTAGTGACTGAGATGAAAGAAGCAAACCTTCAGAGCTTGACCATAGCGCCCGCCGATGAAGTCAAGTGTCTGCTAGAGGGGCCCAACAAGGCTGGCAGCACGAGGAAGATGATTGGCTCGCCCCGGCAGCTGGAGAATGCTGTCCCCACGAATAAAAACCCGCATGGCGTTTGGGTTTAGCCGTTGTTTGTTAATATAAATGTACTTTAGTGATATTTAGAAGATTTACCAGTATTTACAGCAAGATCGTGTAGACTGTAGAGTTTGCATAGAATGAGACGTAACTATACGTAATGAGTTTAGGATTTTAAGCCCGTAATCAATTATTTAATGAGTTTTCGATGTAGCTTAATAATTCACACCTTTGTATTATAAATGTCACATCATTTTATTTCACTCAAGAACGGCATTAGCTTCTTATTTAGTTCAGTTCAATCAACCAAAACTGAGTATGTGGGACTCACGAAGGTTTCATGTTTATTTAGTTCTGTTCAATCAGAGTTTGTACCAAAACTAAGTACTTAAGACTCAAGAAGGGTTTTAGGTTATTTAATTGAGTACAATCAGAATGTCTACAGTCTGTGGGCTTCAAGAAGAGTATTGGGTTGTTTATTTAGTTCAGTTCAAGTTTTTACCTCGACGTATTGCGTAATAAAATGATATGACATTATATGCCGAGTCGTTTATAAAACGACTGATTTTATAACTAGCCTGCGACATTTATAAAGTATATACAGGATGATTCATAATTTCGTACATATACTTTTCAACTCGTTTATAACGGAACTGAAAGAATTTATTTAAATTCGCATTTTAGTTTCTAGGTTTTTTACTAGAGAGCCGTACCTAATATAAAATCGTGCCTGATTTTTCCCTTTGCCAGAAATGACTTTGTATTAATTCAAGTCTTGCTTCAAGAAAATGTAAATATAAAATTTGAATCCGGGGTATTTCAAACAGGGCGCTATTTTCAGCAAGTGTTTTAACATCTACTAAGTGACCCGGTATTTTTTCTGGCGTGTTGCTTAATAATTTCTTTGAATGCTCCTTATTATGTACATCAAGTACCAGAAGTAGTAAAATATGTCACTTAGTACATGTTAACACTTTTTATTTTAAATAGCGCCCTGTTTGAAATATCTCGGATGTAACATTTTCTTGAATTAAACAAAATCATTTCTGGCAAGAGGTAAAATCAGGCACGATTTTATATTACGGTTTTCTAGTTTTTTTAAATCAAACCGTTTTATGTTTTCAAATTTACTATTCTTGCCCTTGCACGATTGTATTTACTAAGCCTACACGCAAAACTCGTCGAATAATATACGTAATAATATTTAAATGATAATGTGTCATATTTGCTCTATGTAAACTCTGTTGAATTAGAATATTACGCATGCCATGTAAGACGAAATGTAGATCTCTCCAGTCATAGAATTTTATTAGATAATAAAGAATATTTATTTATTGTTTTAACATACATACAAATTTTAATCATATATTATTACAGTGTGCAACATTAGCATTCTACATTAGAAATTAGCATGTATATTGTTATTTACAAAAGTAGTAAACTGCATTCACTGCCAATATTTTACGTTGAAGTTAGTCAAATAAAACATAATTATTTACATAACTAAACAAGCCCGTTGTAGTACTTAACCCAAAATATTGCAAACCATCAACGAAAAATAATAAACATCTACAATTATGTCTTTTCTTCTTTCTCCTTGTTGTACCTTTCAAGTTCTCGCAAAAACTGCGCTTTGGGTTTCATGACATTGGGTCTATCGCCTCTGCACTTGGGGCAAAACCATTTTCCTTTGGGCTTAGTGGTCAAAGTAACACACGAGAAGTGAAACCACTCAATAGGACACAAATCGTTATCACACATGATCATTTCTCCGTAAGAAATCTGATCGCAAAGGCAGTACGTGGGTTCGTCGGGGTCGATGGCTGGTTCTTCTTCCCTCGGAGGCGATTCTTCCCTCTGCGCGACTTGGGTCGAGCCGCGGGATTTTCGTTTCTTCTTCTTGCTGGTCCCGGTGGTGGTTTTCTTCTGCGCAGTGGAGGCAGCCACCGAGGAAGAGACTGCGCTTCGCAAGTCGTGCTCTTTGGAGGGAACGGCCTCGTTTATGTTTGTGTCCAAGCCGGAGAAAGTGTCGTGGCGCGTTCTTCTTGCTCGTTTTGATTGTCGTTCGCCACTGTTTGCCACCACGGTGCTGGAGACTGCGTTCACGGGCGGTTGTTGTTCTTTTGTGTCAGGGGTTGGTTCGTCTTTACCGTAATCTGTAATATTTGTACATTTTTTACGAATTCCTTTTTTTCTATTCCACTCTACTCCACTATTACGGCTGCCTAAAACCAGCCCGAAACTTGTACTTTGCCGCATCCTAGCAATACACGATTATATCTCCTGATAGAAATTTACTTTTAAAAGGCACATCTATAGATCAATTCTTTCTCTATTAAATGTTTATAAAAGCATTACGTTGAAGTCAATAATAAACTAATAGTTTACTCGCAACGAAAACACTTTTACAGTATTTTTCAACTTCAAAATAACATTTCATTGCTAGGATGCAGCAAAGTACGAGTTTCGGGCAGCCGTAGTAGTGGAATATAAGAAAAAGTAAAATCGAAAGTATACTAGCAATATGGAAAATTCTTACATGGAATCATAAAACTATCGAATCTTCATGCTTAAGAAATCTCATACACAAAAATAAACATTCATATCAAGAATCCAGTGGACACAGAAAATTCATGTAATATTCAAATCTGGAAAAATCTTTTCCGCCTTCCATGAGATCTTTCATTAAAGGAACACAAGTTGACGTTGTTTCGAGTGTCGTGATTGGTTTCTCAAGCACTTTTCTGTTAATGAATCTTGTTTTCAGGTGTTGAACCCATTCCCTTCACAATAACTGAATCATTTTTCCAGACTTCAATATTCCTTTAAATGCGTCTTCTACATCCACCAGATTCTAGATTTGAATGCATATTTATATGACGCATTTTCTTGTCTTTGAATTGTCAGAAATTATGATTCCACGTAAGAATTTCAAGCTCTGAGGTTTTAAGAATTGAGTAGACACCTTTAAAAAATAGTTTTGAAGGTTTTGGTTGAGTCTTACCTAAGTTACGGTAGTCTAGATCCAGCTGTCGGGTTTTGTTCTCGATTAAATCGAGCAGATTTTGTACTACGTTTAGTTTTTCGTCGCCTAATTCTTGCGCTGCGATTAAAGCTTGCTGTATGCGTGATATTGCCTTGGCTTTTCTGCCTGAATTTTCTACATCGCTTGAACCTAACCATTCTGTTTGTTGTTCCACATCGCGTAGATATGCTACAATGAATAAAACTGCTAGTTTCTCCCCTCAGTATTTATTTTATGGTGATTATTTACCTCTGTATGTGACGTCCAGTTCTCTCATCCGCGACAACAATCTTTGTAAATCGTCTGGTAGATTTTCAACGCAATCTAAATAATTCTCAACGAATGTTGCAGAGTATAGAGCTTCTGTAGACACTTGAGGCAGCATTTTACTCGGTTATTTATAAATTATCATTCACATAAACCATAATTATGATTTTTGAAATGTTGACACTTTTAACAGTTACCAGTACCTGCGCTTGAGCTTGTTCTTTCGTAGCGCGCATATGGAGATACGCAAGTAACATGAAGTTGGAGCGATTATAAATTATATTTCACTAGTATTTACTAGCATATATCTATACTATTACTAGTACAATACTAGTATAAATTAAGTAAAAGCATTTCTACAATACTTAAGACACGAATAACGATACAAAATTTTCATTTATATCTAATGTAACTAAGTTCATTGCGTTTGATACTCTGCTGTGAAAACTGTCAAATCTAAACAGGAAATCAATTTGAAGCGGAAAACTTAAATAAATTACTTGAATTTAAATATTTTTGTTCCTGTTATTACACAGATTTCAATTTATTATGCTTGATATTATAGAATATATATTTATAAATAAGATTTGAACAAAACAAATACTATATATTTTCAAGATGATTGTATTTCCGCGTAGGAACGTAAACAATAAATAAAGATTATAGTCCTAACAATACCTCTGGTTTTTGTGTTGCTAGTGAAAAGAAACACTATAAAAGAAAACGTGACTGTTGTTAAAATGAAATGATAAATAAACACGTCAAAAGATGCAATTTTTCGTAAATACCTTTGGAAAAACTGTATTTCTTACCACCTACAATACTTATTTCATACAACAATACTTCATTTCATTTTTCAGTCACACTAAAATAACTGATTTAATTATTAAACAACTTGTGCAATTCGCAAAATAAATAATCGCAAATGGTTAAACAAAGTCAAAATAAAATAAAACTAATATTATATTTGATAAATGTCATAAACATCCCCAGTGTATTATACCGTTAACAATGTGTGTATATCCCGTTACACTGATATGGCAATAAATTTTTGTAATTGGCAATAAGTATAAATCAGACTGTTTAGTGTATAATTATCAGGCAATATTAAGGCGTCAGAGTTTGACCTAAACAGAGGCGTAACTAGAAATTGTAACACTATAACCAAATATAATGAAATGAACTAATATTAATATTATTAAAATAAATCATTCACCCAACTGAGTAGGTGGCAGCCTCGTAGGGACATATTTTACTTTGTGTGCGGTTACCAGCTACCAGAATTATTATTTTGTGTATGTTTGGGTCTAAACTAGTACAGTAAAAAGATATTATAAAATATTTTAGATCACAATAGTTAATGAAATAAAATTGTGTGCAAGTAAAATGTGTTATTCTTGTAATTAAGGTAATTTGAATCAAAAATTATTTTTATAAATTATAATTTTATGGATGTTACAATAAAAGGTGATGAATCAACGAATTTTATATTAATCAAGTGATAACAAATAATATTATTCTCATTTTTAAGATTACTCGTACAATCAGATGATAAGATAAAAGAATCAGAAACTATTTTGAATAATTATTTTATTTTATGGTAATATTTGAAAATTCAAGCAACAAAATAAATATTTGTTGCAATCAACATTTTTCTATTGATGTAGGAAGTAAAATATTGATTAAAATTTCTTATGGGATGTGTTTTCTTACGGGTATGTTCAGCAAATAAAATAATACGATCAGCACTGATTTTACTACTATTTTATAATCTAGGAACAATTTAAAGTATCTAGGACAAAAAGTGAAACATTAAGGTACCTACAAGCAAGTTGTTTACGTCCGAGGACAAAATTAATTATGAGTACCTTAATAACACTTCTTGTCGAAATATTATTGTATTGAACAAATGTCGAAAAAATGACAAATATATTTTTATTTTGCGGCCAAGGCTTTTTAAAGTTCTATTTTGCGGCCTATAGACCGAAAATGCAGAGTGTTAGTCGAGGGCTAAAAACACATTGCACGGTTGATATTTTCAACGAAAATTGCCGAAATATATGAAATTTTTATAAATCTATTAATTTTAATTAATAAATTAGGATAATACAGAAATTATAAAATCTTTTTGTTGTCTAAATAAAACATACCTTTTTCGAATCGTCGTAATATAAATAAAATATACAGAAATAAATAAACAATATTCCTAAATATATTATATTTAAATAAATGTATACATTTATTTAAATCGATTTTTATTTATTTTCAGTTGACAAAATAAATATACCAACGAAAAATAAAAGTTTCTAATTTTTATCTCTCGCCTCATATTCTATAAAGGGAGGTATTGTGATGAGTCAAAATTTTCGAGTGTGAGCTTTTAGTGCATAAGCACGTTTTAGGATACGAATACAATAATTATTTTAATTATCAACCAAATTTTATATATAGGTAACGTCTTAATACAAATTTTAAGAATCCATTTATTTTTTGGAAGCAATCCCAAACCGGAAGTAGTACTTTTCTTAAATATTTTGATAAATAATTAATTTATCACAATATTTTTTATTTCAAATGAAAGATTATATATTATTATCTACAATTTTTAGCATTTTGTAAATTGTTCTGTCATAGTAGTTTAGGAATTAAAGTATTATTTATAATTTAGATTTAGAGTATGAAACTTCAGTATCGTGTTGTCCATTGTTACTACGAAAAATTTAATTGATTATGACAATCCAGAATGATCATTTATATCTTCTTCTACATTAGTAAGTAGGTACCTTATATTTGCACAGAATCAGATTTTTAGGAATTTCTAAAAACTTGAGAGACATATTAGCGTAAAATTGGTAAAGTTTCATCATCTAGATCCAGCTCTGACCAATAGAGTCCTCATCCCTCCCTACCACCACGCATTGTGGGCGCGGGGCTCTCATATAGGCATCTGTTGCTCTCCAAGTCTGTACAGTTAACTGTGCGTCAGCCACCCAAACAACACCAGAGTTGTGCGCGCTGCGGACAACTTACCAGGAAACGGACGACTTCTAACTCACTTCTATCAACCCAAAAGTAAGTTCAAAGTCTGTGTGGATAAGATTCTTTCATTAGTTTTCTTCATTTTTATAATGTTTTTAACTAAATTATATTTTTAAATAGTTTTGTATCATAATCATATATTTTAACGCACTTCTATCAACCCTCAAGTAAGTTGCTAGTCTGTGTGGATAGCTGGATAAGGTTCTTTCATTAGTTTTGTTCATTTTTATAATGTTTTTAACTAAATTATATTTTTAAATAGTTTTGTATCATAATCATATATTTTAACGCACTTCTATCAACCCTCAAGTAAGTTGCTAGTCTGTGTGGATAGCTGGATAAATTTCTTTTATTAGTTTTGTTTATTTTTATAATGTGTTTAACTAAATTATGTTTTTTAAATAGTTTTGTATCAATACAAAACTATAATAATATCTTCTAAGCACTTCTATCAACCCTCAAGTAAGTTGCAAGACTGTGTGGTTGGGTGGATAAGTTTCTTTCATAAATTTTGTTCATTTCTACTATGTTTGAACTAAATTATATTTTTAAATAGTTTTGTATCATTACAAAACTAAATACGTTCGTAATAATATCTTCTAAGCACTTCTATCAACCCTCAAGTAAGTTGCAAGACTGTGTGGTTGGGTGGATAAGTTTCTTTCATAAATTTTGTTCATTTCTACTGTGTTTTTAACTAAATTATGTTTTTAAATAATTTTGTATCATTATAAAATTAAATATGCTAATTATAATATCTTCTAAGCACTTCTATCAACCCTCAAGTAAGTTGCAAGACTGTGTGGTTGGATGGATAAGTTTCTTTCATAAGTTTTGTTCATTTCTACTGTGTTTTTAACTAAATTATATTTTTAAATAGTTTTGTATCATTACAAAATTAAATACGCTAATTATAATATATTCTAACGTACTTCTATCAACCCTTAAGTAAGGTGCAAGTCTGTGTGGATAGATTTCAGTAGGGTGATAAGGTTCTTTCATAAGTTTTGTTCATTTCTAGTATGTTTTTAATTAATTATATTTTTAAATAATTTTGTATCAATACAAAACTAAATATGCTCATAATAATGAAATTTCGTGTAGTTGGTTATAGTTTTCAGTAGTTTATTTAAACAATGTTCATTTTAATTCGTTTAAAAAGTAAGTACTGCAATTAAATTGCATTTAAAAGGCTCGTCTACCTCCTAAAATCCAGCATAAAATGTACTAACGTAGCGAGTGTTTTGTGGCCAGTACAAGAATGCTCAAATTTCATTTCAACAAGAATTATATACTTAAAGGATCAATTAACAGTTGTGCCTTTTTAAAATTTTAATAAAAAATTGTACATGATTATAAAAATTTCAAAAAAATGTCCGATATATGCAAGTTTTCACGGTTATATCTAATGATAGAAATTAATTTTTAAAATTTTAGAAAAACACATCTGTAGATCCATTCTTTCTCTATTAAATGTTTATAAAAACATTATCCTGAAGTCAATAATAATCTGACAGTTTACTCGCAACGAAAACACTTTTACAGTATTAAATGATTGCATAGCTGGGATGCGATAAAGTACGAGTTTCGGGCTGGTTTCAGGCAGCCGTAGAGTGGTATAGAACAAAAGTATAATCGACAGTATTCTAGAAATTCGGAAAAAACGTAGACGGGTCGCTTATA
The DNA here is from genome assembly GCA_947534325.1 of Agonum fuliginosum. Classification (NCBI taxonomy): domain Eukaryota; kingdom Metazoa; phylum Arthropoda; class Insecta; order Coleoptera; family Carabidae; genus Agonum; species Agonum fuliginosum. The sequence continues at coordinate 33,422,363 of OX384040.1, forward strand.
ATAGAAAATAATTATTGTTTAATTAAATTATACAAGGTAGGTCCTCATTTCATGAATTTTTTCAAAAATAGCAATTTTAGATTCCAGGTTTTTAAATCATCCAATTTTGATTCACTGTTTTCAAATGAACTTTTATAAATTTACTATTCTTGCTGTAGCAAATTTTATTTTATTCCATTCATAAAATTAATCAGATATCTATTATACAATCAACAATCCAGTGGTTTAAAAAATTTATCTTTAAATTTACGAATTTCAAAAAATTCTTGTTCTTCCATGGTCAAGTTTTAAGTATTATTATGCCAATAAAATATATTTCATAAAGTGCTGAACATGAAACAAAAAATTCGCAAAATAAGGATATAGAAAAATAAAATTTGTTTTTAGTACATGCTATCTAAAATCGTTACTTTGAGAAGTGTTTAAGTTTGCAAAATAATATTTTAGGGAATCCAGTCCTTTAAAATAACGTAACCTAGACAATGAGCTGTTATTACATTTTATTGGATTATTTTATTGTTTTTACAATTTTATTTTAATGTTATATTTTAGAATAATTTCGAATAGTTACTAAACAAATTTGGAGAGCATAACTAAAAAAAATTGTATGTAACACGCCCACAAACTGAGTTTTAGAGGACTCACCTAATTTAAACACTCGGCTTGCGCCTCGTCCGTAAACATATTCGCCCTCCAAAACTATATTTTGCGTACTTGTCACATAAATACTTCAACACCACAAGAAATTCTTTATACAACGTCTAATAAATGTCTGGTGTTGATATTTCATTTAAATTATCTCTCAATTTACAAATAATTCAAAAATTCTTTGTAATTCAGTGTAATTTTATCCCGAAGTTTAATTATTTTAAGTTTTATGTGTTACATGTGTCTCTATTGCAAAATGTTGTCATAAGTACACAATTTTAAGTGTAAAATCTTTAATTAATTGAATTAGTTCTTTTAATTACATTTGAATTGAAGCATTGTTCTATGTACACACATTCAACGATCTTGTTAACTCATTTCTCGCATACCGACGGAGTCAGTATTTAAGTTTCATTCTTAAAGAGTAAAATAATTAATACCGCTTAGTTTCAACTATTAATTAACAAATTAAGTACAGAACCAGACCTGTAATTTTGTCAAATACAAAATTGTGGTTTAAAATTCATTATAAAAACAAAGAAATGTATTTATAACAAAAATAATTGAAGAAACAAAACTGATTGATAAATAATTTTTTGCACTTCCGGGACTAAAACTCTTCTTTAGTCTTTATTTTTAGAGACTAAGGTTCTATATTTGATCCCAAGGGGTTATTTTTCATATTTAATCCCGTTGTCAAGGAATTGAATTAATTAATCCCGTTGTCAAGTAAATACGTGCTATTTGTTACAGAGTATCTATGGTAACAATATAAATATTTGTCATAAAATTTACTGTCAAAATTACAAAATGTGTATTCTTTTAAACTATTTTGCATTCGTTTGAGGATGAAGTGCAAAAAATAGCGTATATACCACAGGACTAAAGTACCTTTAATCCCTCAGGTGATTATTTCCCTCACCTTCGGCTCGTGAAATAAACTTCACCCTCAGGATTAAATCATGCACTTTAGTCCCTCAATATATAATATACTATTAGATCGATTGTTGTAATCCAGTTTAATCGGTTATATAGTAATCAATGACTTATTGCAATTTCAATGCATTGTTAAAAATTTATAAGTTTATCTACAACAATAGAATAATGTATTCATTATATACGTGAAAGTAGTATAATAAACCCCTCCATAAGGACATATTATGAAATAATGAATTCATTATTTCACACTGTTAAATAATGAAAACTTTATTCTCTCGAACTGTCAAACTGCCATCACATCTGTTTTAATATTAGTGTTACATCAAGTTATCATTTTATGACGTTGTAAGCAGAAACAGTAAAAATAATAAAAATTTGTAAAACGCTGTATATGACTAGCCCATAATAGTTCTAAATTACTCGGATAAATTGTCATCACACCAAAGTTTGAGGTTAAGTTAATATCAATACAAATTTGTAGTAAGAAAATGTTGTTTTATTTAAAAAGTTGTAGATAAAACGTCGTATTTGACTCGAAAATAATGGCTATAATTAACTCGGATGATTTATACACTCGCCTTCGGCTCGTGAACAAACTTTCATCCTCATTAATTATAGCCTACATTATTTACTCGTTAAATAATATACTATTATGTAAAATGGCTGATAAAGGCCCCAGCCTTCGGTATATCTATAAATAAAACATAATTTCTTTGTCCAAAGTGGGCATTCTGATTGGGAAAAACAATTTTAATTACAGAGCAAGCAAGAAAACCTGACGCGTGGTAACATCGGGAACTTATTTTCAATTAAATTACAGTGAAACATCTGATTCTTACATAAAAATACACAAATACGTAGAAATAAGTCAAAGGCTTTACATGTGATCGCTTTTAATGAACTTTGCAAGTTGGCGTAAGCTCTCATATTGACAAGAGCGAATCAAGCAAAATAACGCTTATTACGAAATACTTCATACATAGATTCTTGACGTTTTGAACTAGAATATTTGTGATTGTTGTAATCTGGTTCATTATTTGTTGTAATCAATAATTTTTACTGAACTAAATCAACAACAAATAGTTTTATTATTTTATGAAGTTTAGTATTTTTTATTTATTCGAAGATAACAATTTAAATATACACGTACGTTTAAGGTATAATTGTAATAATTTTGTATTGTTCTTGCGTACAAAAATTTAATATATACTTGTTGTAATCAAGTTAAATTATTGTAATTTTGTACTGAGATGAACGAATTAACTTATTCTAAATGTAGTTATTATTTCAAAAAATATACGTTAGGTACGCAACCCGCTCCACTAAACGATTTTGTATGTTGCAGTTTTTTTATTTTAAATGTTGTTACTATCTTATATATTTATATTTCACATTTAAGTGCCTTTTATAAAAATATTTTTATAGCTATAAGACGTATAGATACAGTTTTATAATATTTTAGTTCACTGTTTAAGAAAAACATCCAAATACATTAGGTGAAAAACTTTAACCATCTTACTGTAATACCTACAATAAATTATAATTATAATAGTAGAGTCATTTTAATTATATTAGTATTTCACATTGCGTAGTAACAAAATATGTATCAGAATCGAGTAAATTAAAAAATATTTTTCAATATTAAAATGTTACTAAATAATGTATGTTTATTTTTCTTTAAAATATCTGTTTCACTCATGAATATTTTGCTGAAAATATTTTGAAACCCAACTAAAAAAATCCAAAAAAACATTTAATTTAATCAACACATTACAATGGCCACAGAAGAATTAGCATTGTTTTCAACAATAGCCAATAGCAATTTTCGTTACAGGCGTATAACAAACTCAATGAAGTATGACGCAAAAAACGCTAAGGGGTTGGTCAACCGAAACAGAAACGTTTGAACTAATTTTGAAATTTTCTACTACAAATTATTTACTTTTATATATGCAAATTCGGTTGTCTTATGGAAATTTAGGGGTACATGCATGCGTGCGTGCGTGGGTGTATATTATGACCCTTCATGCATTATATTATACAGGTTGGTGGAGGTGAAATGCGAACATAGGGAAATATATGACAATGGAGTTATCATGCTAGGCATCTTGATAAGTACTGTCAATGTCAAAGTACCTGTCATATTATTGAAATTTTTATTTTCATTAAAATATTTTCTTTGCATAATAATGTATGTGTACGAGCAGAACGAGAAAGTTTACATGCACTTTTAGATTTTATTATTATTTCTGTTATTGATTACTCTTTTTGCCACACGAATTCACATTACTTCGTTTTGTGACACTACTTCAAAATATATCAAGATACCTGGCATGAAAGTTTGATTGTCATGTATGTTCCCTATGTTCGCATTTCACCTCCACCAACCTGTATAATATATACAGGGTGTTTCATTTCGAGTGTAACAAACTATAACTGAAGTTATTATAAATGTCCTCGTGGTTAACAAAATATTATATAAATAACATAATTTTTGTAGTCAAGACACTTTTGAAAAGCAAATCTTTTATAGAATAATTAATTATTTTGACAGCTGTCATTTAGTGACGTTTATAATTCGAGATAACAAATGAATTTCTAAAGCCCATTTTACATTGAGCAATATTGCAGATGCAAGTGCAACTTTTGACAAATTGCTTTAATATTACATGAGTGTAATACATAAATTGCACGCTCAACAGGCAGAAGCAATCTTGAGGCAACGGTTGCATGGAATAGAACATGATATAATTTTTGTAAGGCTTGCAGGCAATTCAGTTATTTCTAGTTATTTTTAGTTCGTTGCTACCAACTGAACATAAACGTCAAAAAGATTAATTAGTGTTTGAAAGTTAGTGCGTTAGTGGTTATAATGCCATACTATCCTTATTTTCCAACAATATACAATACAACAAATCCAAGAGGTTAAGTTGACATAATGTAATAACAAAATATTGGTAAATTTGTTAATAAATTAATAAATAAGTAATTGCATGTTGCTGATGTTGCTCAGTGTAAAATGAAAAAATATCTTCTGCTATTTTTTTGTTCAACTCTGACTTGAAGATTGCAGTTGCCCGTTGCGCTTGCTCAATGTAAAATGGGCTTTAGAATTTATATTATTATTATTATTATTATTATTATAAAGCCTGTTGAATGTGCAATTTCTGTATTACACTCATGCAATATTGAAGCAAATTGGCAAAAGTTGCACTTGCATCATCTGCAGTATTGCTCAATGTAAAATGGGCTTTACAAAAGTGTATTGACTACAAAAATTTTAAAAAATTCGTGTATTTTATAATCTTCAACCTCTTGTATTTCGTATTCAATGACATTTTTTGCTTAAAATGACACAAAAGCTATTAAAGTTTATGAAACACTCTGTGTATGTTTCTCCAGTTGTGTCTTCTCCACTAACAACCATGAGCATAACCGCACACATCCACGTTGAGTAAAAAACACCATATATTATAATTATATGTATGTTTTTCCCAAATTGTTCGAGTTTTATTCTCAAAAGAGACATAAAATTTCGTAGATAATCAATTACTACTATCAGTTCATTACCCTAGTGAAAAATAAAAAACACATCAAGTTAGGAAGGACTTTAATTTAGTTAATCATTAATTAACCCTTAAAGGAGGACACCGCATCGAATGATTCAACAAATCTAAAACTTACTGTATTTAAACAAGAGTCACCTATTGTGACACAGTTCTCGAAATTCTTGAGGGGCATATAAATAAAATTATAAGTGGAATACAATTCAACCCTTTACTAACCCAGAGTTAGCTAAATAATAAATGATACCCTCACGAGTTTTGAATATATTTACTTACAAGATAAATTGCCACATTGTTAATTATGCAAGCATCCAAATTTTAGCAACAGTTATCGATCAGGAAGCCATACTTGGGTGTAACACTCTCACAGACTGTGAGTCGTCAATATATATGTGACAAAATCGTATGTTTTCAAGGCGCTACACTTGTAAACCCAGAAGATTAACAATTTGAACGATTCTGGCTGTATTATAAAAATTTCAAATTGAAATTTAACATGAAGAATCATGACTCATTAGTGAATCAATAAATGCAAATTATTATGTGACATCAATTAGCAAAACTTGGAGCTAATTTTTATCATTTAATAATCCATATTATACGTTGATTCATGCAGAAAATAAATCGATAATATACATTAGTCGAAAGACGGGTATAGAGAGATTTTTTTAAACTGTAATAATTTATGTAAAACTCGCATTTTTAGTAATTTTTAGAAATTATTTAATAAAATACGACAAGATTTTTTGTAAATTTAATTCTTTAGCCATGTAAGCACAACCTATAAGTACATCATTGTAAAATATGAGGTCATCGATTTCAAAACCAAAGCCACAAAATGATTTATTGTTACATGCTTTTTACTTTCTTGTACGGAGTAATAAGGAAGTATTGTAATCGCGAAAAATTTCTGTTTTCAGATTTTGATGGAAATATCCGTTTTGACCTTTTCTGAATCCATTATGACTAGTTTCGTCGTGACGTCTGTACGTACGGACGTATGTGTGTCGCATAACTCAAATTCGGTTAGACGTAGAAAGTTGAAATTTTGTATTTAGGACTGTTATAGCTTCTAGTTGTGCACCTCCTATTTTTGGTTTCAATCTATAAACCGGAAGTAGTACTTTTTTCAAATATTTCGATAAATATTTAATTTAAGACAATTTTTTTATATTAAATGAAAGATTATGTGATTATTACCTACAATCGGTATTTTATAAATATTTTTGTATCTGGTATCATTTAAGAATAATTAAAGTATATATTTATAATTTAGTATTTCGGTATCGATTAACATTTGTTACTACGTAAAATTTAAAAGATTATGACATGACAGTGACAATAATAAAATATGCTTTATATCTTCTTCTGCAGTTTAAATAAAATGACTAAAATATATTTGTGAGTATAGTAACAGTAGTAGTAGTACATATATATGTTAATATATTTGTATAATATTATATTATTATTATAATTCTACATTTTAGTTATTAAGAAAAGTATGAACAGTTTAATAGGTGTACAAGGAAGTCATGTGGTGTCCACGTCAGATTTTTTGCTTTGCATTTGATAGCAAGAGAGGGCCTTAAGAACTTTTTTCCGTGTTTATTCTTAAATTAATAAGGAAGTAAGTTCAATGAATACGAAAGAACCCAATGGAATATTGTATCAAATTTCAAAAGGGAAGTAAAAAATGTTTGCAAGAAAGTAAATATTAAATTAAGTCATATTGCAGAGGGAATCAAAAATAGCGATTTAAATATTAAAAATCTGATGTGGCCATCACACAACCTTCCGCCATATCTAGACTTATAAACACAAATGTATACGTACAATCTGGTGCCCATTTAAAATATACAAATAAAAATCTAAAATATTAAAACACAAATTTGCATCACCTGAATAAAAAGATTCATTCACAGGAAAACTCTGCTGTGCTGAAGCCATCCTCCGTTCAATTACTACATTTAATATCTTACTTACGACTTATAGCGCTCGTATGCCAACTTGTCACCCGTTTCACCTGTCAATATTTTTTACGCAGAAACAAAAATCAACCGATCATGGATTACAAGATATCAATGTTTTATTTGATAAACTTATTTTTTAAATTTTACTGCAGTTCTTAAATGCTACCCGATAAAGACAATTTTTTTATAACGTAAGTTGCAAATAACTTTTCCTCTTATACTCATTATAAATAAATACTATATTTTTCCAAATTTATATACAATTTTGACAATTAACCTTTTCAATCTTCAAAAAATATCACTTCCAATGAAGATATTTGTACCAAAATCTAGGGAGCTCTTCCAATTTATATACAAATGTTAAATACCAAATATCAAAATTTTCGGGTAATTCGTATTTGAGTTATGCGACTAACAACCCTTGACCACACACACACACACACACACATACACACACACATACACACAGACATCATCGTGAAACTATCAAAAATGAGTTGTAAGGACCCTAATTCGTGCTCATCCACTAAAAATTCACCACCCGATTTTTTGCATGATTCCAATACCTTCCTTTACAGGTAAGCGGAAGGTAAAAAGTACACAGGAAAGTTACTGTTTGACTAAGCTGCCTTTAGCAATAATAAAAGCTTAATTTTGAGAATTGAGAATTATTTAAGGGCGCGCTTTAAAGTGAAAAACCGTACACGAAGTCTGTAATGATAATGTTTTAACCCTATAATAGTCAAAATCTTATTATACGTCATAATTTCATTTAAAAAAATAATGTTTCTAGTGTGAGTTTTTGATGGATAAGCACGTTTTAGGGTCCCTAGAATAAGAATTTAACATTTTCGAGATGATGTCTGTGTGTGTGCGTTCGTTCGTTTGTATGTTACAATATTTCGGAAACGATTTCTCAAAAAATATCAAACATTTCAAATTTTATACTTACGGTTTTAATACGAATCTTAATAAGCTATTAAATTTTGGTTTCAATCTACAAACCGGAAGTAGAACATTTTTAAAATATTTTAATAAATAATTAATTTAAGACAAATTTTATTTTAAATGAAAGGTTACCTATGTGATTATTACCTACAATCGGTATTTTATAATTTTTTTTTAATTCCGGGACTAAAACTGTTCTTTAGTCTTTATTTTTAGGGACTAAGGTTCTTAATTTGATCCCAAGGGATTATTTCTCATATTTAATCCCGTTGTCAAGGAATTGAATTAATTAATCCCGTTGTCAAGTAAATACGTGCTATTTGTTACAGAGTATCTATGGTAACAATATAAATATTTGTCATAAAATTTACTGTCAAAATTACAAAATGTGTATTCTTTTAAACTATTTTGCATTCGTTTGAGGATGAAGTGCAAAAAATAGCGTATATACCACAGGACTAAAGTACCTTTAATCCCTCAGGTGATTATTTCCCTCACCTTCGGCTCGTGAAATAAACTTCACCCTCAGGATTAAATCATGCACTTTAGTCCCTCAATATATAATATACTATGTGAGTATTATAAGTAAATAAAATAAAGTATAGCGCGAGGTCTTGTGCTGGCCACATGAGATTTTTTCTGATGTTTGTGTCCTACTTTTTGAACGAAAATAATACCAAAAATATGTTTTACAACAATACGTGACTTCCTTGTAGATCATTATAGAACTTTACACATGTTTTGTGGTTCGTTCAAAAAGAAATAAATCCTAATGGTTGCCTTCTATACTTCCGGGCTTATTTAGCAAATGTTTATACTTCTTCATGTTTTTATACAGCATTACTTAAATTGAATTTCAAAGTGAATTGACTGGTGAGAAGCTGTTTGATCTGTATGGAAATGAAATAGATTTAATTTCGAATATCTCTTACGTGAATATGGGTTAGGTTTATTAGCTTGCAGGTATTCTACATTTAGAAACAAATATCGAATGTGGGAATTTAATTTAAAAATAATAATTATATCATTTGTGTTCACGCTTTGTCCATCATAATGTAATGACATATTAATTACACAACTAATATCATATTGTCAAATTTACTAAAATAATTCGATTCAAATCAATCAGATATCCACTACAAAATCAACAATCTAGTGGTTTCAAAAGTTAGATTTTAATAAGATGTCATTCTGTATTATTGTTCTTTTTGTCTTCGTAGAACAAAATTTCCCTAAGGAGTTTTAAAAGATAGTACAGTAAGTTATATGTATAGTTAAAATAATTGTGAAATAACAATATTATTTTATGAACTGAGGCAAGTCATTTAAATAGATATTACCTCAATTATCTCTATAATCAGAGGTAATTATTTATTTACGTGCCTTATATTATATTTAATTTAATTTAATCTTAATAATAATATTTATTTTTGTGAGTCTGAAACGTCAAAATAATTTTAAAACTATCTAGTAGTACACAAGTGAATAGGTAAATCTTTATTTAAAATTATTGATGTCAGTGTTTGGAACGACAATATTGAATAAAGAAACTTATTATACAAGTTTAATTTAATTTTCATTCATATGCTTTTAACTTGGTCTCCTGTAAATTACATTAATTACAACAATCAAAACCTGACTACAAAAATCTGATGTGGCCAACAAATGACCTCTCGCCATATACTCTACTATTTTACTAAGTGTGTATGAAGGTACTTACTCACAAATATACCATTGTACTAGAAGGAAATTCGGGAATTGTAGTTTTTATAATATTATTAAAGTTTATTATGACCTTATAAATACTAAATGACATTTCATATTTTTCATTTCAATTTGCCAAAAAGTCAAAAATTCATATGACATTAACACACAAATATTTTATTTTTTGTTTCCATAAATCAAAATTGTAATAAATTTGTAGAATTTTTAACTTCTTGTAATTGGAAAATGGAGCTAGATAGAAACAACGTTTTGAATACATATTGTAGATCAATACATTTAGTATACAATGTTATTAAAAAAATTCCTATTAATTTATAAATTTTGAGAATATTCCAGAAAAACTCGTCAGATCTTCAAGAAACTACCACTTCCGGTTGCACGATCAACACCAAAATCTAATCAGATCTAATCTAGGGTGTCAGAATATTATACAAAATTTCAAATTTTTTTATTCAGTGGTATTTGAGTTATCGTACCTCCAACATCCATCCTGACAGACACACACAGACATCATCGCGAAATTATCAAAATCGTGTTGTAGGGACCTCAAAACGTGCTTATCCATTGAAAACTCACTATCGAAATTTTAGCATGATTACAATACCTCTCTTACAGATATGAGTGGCGAGAGGTAAAAATGAAAACCATGATAACAACAGTCAACCTTGTTTGTTATTTTGTTAAAAATATTTTCTTTTATTTGGCAACAATTTCAAGTAATACGCGTCTGTTTGGTTAAATATTAATATTTCTGGAAGAAGCAGTGTATATTACTTTTACTTGCGTCTCCAAGGGAAAATAATGGAAATGAAAAAGATGAAAAATAACAATACGATCGAACAATTCGTTTTTATAGATACAGACCTAGAATATTTCCTCCAAATTTGACAGATCTTTAATATTTACACAAACTCGAGAATCAAAACTGACTTGTGTGCGGTTATGGTTGTTAGTAGATGAATGAGAACCTGACTGGAGTTTATAAACAATGTAATTAGTATTGAAGGTATACTTATGTTGAATATTTGAATAATAATTAATATTTAGTAGGCCACTAGCGACAATATTGCGTTAGACGGCTCAAATTAATTTAATATCTACAGGTGATGACGGTGTGTACAACACAAAGTACCGTCTGATCGAATTCAGATTGTATCAGCTTATCATAGTATACATTAGTTAATTGGCCGATTGTGGTTCTGGCAACTTAGGTTCGAACCACGGTTAAAGGATAATCAGGTTTGCCAACATCTTTCCTAGCGGTCAGAATATCTCTAGCTGTACCTGTATCAGGTCATATAGACACTGATTTCACTGTGTGCCTTGTTACACATGAATCAACAAAGAATAAAATTATTAATTTAAATAAATAAATACTACTCTTTATGAGTTATTTAATTCAGAAAATTAAATTACAAATGGTTTAATACAAACCGTCAAAATAGCGAAAAACGATATTCAGTTTTTCCCTTAAAACTGGTTTCAATATTAAGATTTTTTAAACAAATAAGATATTTTTAAATGGCTAAAGGTTGTCCTCCAGTGCGTCTAATGCCACTTTTTAAATTTTTTTGTTTTAAATATGTGATAAAATACGAATAAAAAACTCACAAAATAGCTAAAATTGGCAATGTTTAGCCATGAATATAAAAAGTACAAAAATGAAAAATGTGGCATTAGACGCATTTGGAGACAACCTTTATCTATTCAAAAATGTATTTGTTTTTCTAAAAAAGTTAATTTTTACTTCAATTTTATGGAAAAAACTAGACGTACTTTTTACCATTTTTATGCCGGTAGTGACCCCCCTTAATACTATAAATAGTAACTACAATAGTAAGCGGCTCGAAAATATGAAAAATCGTGTTTGAAAATCCTCCATTTTCTACGATAGATCGTCGTTATAAATTAATAATTTAACAATAATGAACACAGTCTCGTAGTTCATCTATTCATCTTCATTATTCAGTTTATAAAACATGTCGATTTTAATCATTTCTCCTAAAATTGCATTGACAGTTTTTCTGAAACACTTTTCATTATTTCATAGCAATATTTTTACCTGTTACTTTGTAATGTAATAATAAGCTTACGTGTTTTTTATATTTATACTACATAACGAACAAATTATTAAATTTCAAAAATACTATTGAGTGACAGTAACATTTGTACTAACAATAATTGACGGCTGATAACCGCACACACAGTGGATAAAAGGCGCGATAGAAATAATATATTGTTGAATGTAATGTAACTACCTATTTAAAGCCAACTTTAGTAATATGAGAGCACCACTGTGTAAAATATTCAAGTATCATTTAAATGCAAATATACACGCATGAGATTTTCCTACTCCAATTTTCATAAAGTTCATTTATAGATGTTAATCTATTGCTAACGCTAATTTTAAGCTCTACAGCATAGGTAATACTATTACATTGTTGTCACAATTTAATTGTAGTACAGAAACAAAACTAAAACATTGTTGTTATCAAAAATCGATTATTGTAGTCAATAAATTTCACTGTATCAATTTGTTTGTTGCTGATTGTTGTTGTCAATAAATTTTACTGCATCAATTTGTTTTAATATTTGTTTGTTGTAATTAATTGTTGTTGTCAATAAATTTTGCCGAAACAGTTTGTATTAAAATTGTTTTCATTGACAAATGATATATTGCAAATCTGTGTAAACAAAAATGTATAAAAAATTTAATTTACTATTTTGTTTTGTATGTCAAACACTTGACCCAATTAACTACTAAAATACTAGATTAAATATATTTTGAAATTAAAACTGTAACTACATAAACAGGATTTGTAAGTTTGTTAGAATTCTAAGCAAATTCAGTAGTTAAAATTCGCCTGAAGCTATGCATAGCGGCAACCATTAGCACATTGAGGCTTTGTTGGTGGTGTCTTCTATTAGATTAATTCACACGTGAGGTAAACTTCAACTTTAATCATTTATTATTAATTGAAGTTTCATAACTTGCACTGCATAAAATATTGCTGCTGTTGCCAAACGATTTAAAAGTTTATTTATTTTATTAAAACAATATTTTTCTTCAGTTACAGCAAATAATAATATCTTATTATTCATTTCTAATTATATTCTTCGCTTTGTTGGGTATTGTGTCAATAATTTGAGTTATTTTCTCGACATTTTCGCAGTGAAAATAAATAAAATTCCGTTTAAATTCTTGTTAAAAGGTGACGCTTTTCTTAGAGCCTACGTAAGACATCTCCATCTAAAATTACACCGTTCACTCCTTGGATAAAACTTTTAACAGTGATTAAAAAATGTCCTTTTTGTCAGGTACATTGTTAAAAATACAAAGTTATTGTTTAAATCAGAGAGATCATTTTCTTAAGTGTTATAAGATAGTCAAGCAAAATATGAAAGAGTTTTGATATTAAGGCGCTACACTGGTGCCAAAAATATAGTGAAAAAGGGAGCTTGCTATATTACAAACTGAGCTCTAGTTAGTACACCTATACTGTTCATATTTTATATATAGATAGTTAAAAGATGACTCTAGAGTGCTAAGAAATTATATTTTTGAAATACTTAATGGTATTTTAGTAATAAATTAGTAAAAATAGTCAATTTGGCCGACTTTTTACTATTTTTTTTTGTCAGATATGTAATTTTTTTGACAAAACTCTCACGAACAATGCAAAGAATCGACTTTTTAAAACAAAATTAATAAATATGCAATAATAAGTTGTAATATTAAAATGCATAAATTAATTCTTATTTTCTCTAATTGTATTGTATGAATTTTTCGATCAAATAATGCTTCGTAATTACTTATGGTAAATTTTAAATTTTTATTTTGAGCATTATAGCCAGAATCGTGAATTCTGATTCTATTGCAGCAATATTGCGTTCAACAATTGTAGAGCCTTAAGAGACACGTCTACCTCCTAAAATCCAGCATAAAATTTACTAACGAGTGTTTTGTGGCCAGTACAAGAACGGTCAAATATTATTTCAACAATGATTTAATAGAGAAAGACTGGATCTTTTTAAAATGATTATAATAATTCCAATTTATGCAAACTTGACACGAGTATATCTCAGGACAGAAATTAATTTTTAAAATTTAAAAAGGCTCATCTGTAGATTCATTCTTTCTCTATTAAATGTTTATAAAAACATTATCCTGAAGTCAATAATAAACTAACAGTTTACTCGCAACGAAAACACTTTTACAGTATTAACTTCAAAATGACATTGCATAGCTAGGATGCGGCAAAGTACGAGTTTCGGGCTGGTTTCAGGCAGCCGTAGCGTGGAATAGAAAAAAAAAATCGAGAGTATTCTAATGTAGACGGGCAGCTTAAGGTGTAATGTTTATGTTTAATTTAATTGGCGTATACTTGATGTATTATTTAAGCGTGGCTAACACAATTTGTCTCTCTTTTGTTGATATTTTAAACTTATTTAAGCAAACACTCAACCATAACGTCTTGTGTTAATTAAAGCAAATATTTTATCTCATTATAATTTAATTCTTTTACCCTAATATATTATTTATCTTTGTTCCCAAGGACAGTAAGTGCCGATAGCACCAAGTAAAATTAATTTGTGACATTTGACGTAATAGTTAATAAGTAAATAGTCTTGATTTCAAGAAATTGAGAAACCGAAAATATTAATATTTTATTTGATAAGTAATACCTTGAGTAATACAATTTTAATTTACATAGAAGTTCAATAAAGTTTCTGCTCTATTAAATAAACCTTCAACGACATAACTTTTAATATTAAATCGACATTAAGGTGTACGTCTACCCTAAAATTTGACAGCGTTACAGAGTTGTACACTTTCCACGTTTACTTTAGTTATAAATTAAATATAAGATGCTTTTACATATGAGTGTATTAACAAAGGATGTCTTAATGCCTCTAGTTTTTATTTTTTGTCTCTGGCCTAGGAATTTGAAGTAAAAAATATTTAAAAATGACGTTTTTTGTCATTATTTGATACGATTTTTTTCGGTCATTATAAATGGAAAGAAAAATTTAAAAAGCAAGAAGCCTGCAGCTAACCTTCCTTTTTTGTTTTACTTAATTTCTTTAAAAAATCTGCTGTGGCCAGTACACGACCTCTCGCCTAATTCTGCTTATTCTACTAATCTAATAAATAGTTTTACTTACATTTTAATAGTTTCATGTTCATGTAATATGTAAACGATAATGTAAACCAAGATGCAAGCAAAATATGTCAACTGTAATGTCACTGTCATAATCATTCAAATTTTGAGTAAAAACAAATTTCATATCATGGACAACAAGATATTGGTACTTAGTTGCACTTTATTTTATTGTTAAATACTACCAGATTCAGCAAATTATATTTAAAATTAACTGTACCCATAGATAATTATATTATCTTTTATTTTTAATTGCAAAAATTGTCATAAATAAATAATGTACCAATTTATTTAAGAAAAACTATATCAAGTTCCAAAAAGTACTACTTCCGGTTTGCGGATTTCTACCAAAATCTTATCCGGTGTTAAGATCCTTATTAAAACCTTAAATATGAAATTTTGTTATTAAAGGTTTGATACTTTTTAAGTTATCGTGGACGAAAAATCGTCACATACGTCCATACATACATACGCACACACACACACACAGACATCATCGTGAAAATATTAAATTCGTATTCTAGAGACCCTAAAACGTGCTTATCCACCAAAAACTCATACTCGAAAATTTTGACCCATTACAATACCTCTCTTATAGAATATGAGGCGAGAGGTAAAAATACAGAAGTTATTATGGGAATACTGGAGCCATGTTTACAGTATTTTTCAACTTCAAAATGACATTGAATAGCTAGAATGCGGGAAAGTACAAGTTTCGGACTGGGTTCGGGCAGCCGTAGTAGTGGGGAAGAAAGTGAAATAGAAAAAATCTGCTGTGGCCACCACACGACCTCTCGCCTAATTCTGCTTATTCTACTAATCTAATAAATAGTTTTACTTACATTTTAATAATTTTATGTTCATGTAATATTTAAACGATAATGAAAACCAATATGCAAGCAAAAGATGTCAAATGTACTGTCACTGTCTTAATAATTCAAATTTTATGTAGAAACAAATTTCATATCATGGACAACAAGATACTGGAATTTCAAAAAAATAGAATATTAATTATTGTACTTTATTTTATTGTTAAATACTTCCAGATTCAGCAATTTGTATTTATAAATAACTGTACACATAGATAATCACAATTTCTTTTATTTTTAATTGCAAAAATTGTCATAAATAAATAATATACCAATATATTTAAGGAAAACTTTTTCAAACTTCAAAAAGTACTACTTCCGGTTTGCGGATTTCTACCAAAATCTTATCCAGTGTTAAGATACTTATTAAAACCTTAAATATGAAATTTGGTTATAAACAGTTTGATACTATTTAAGTTATCGTGGACGAAAAATCGTCAATTCATACAAACGCACACACACACACACGCACACACAGACATCATCGTGAAAATAGTAAATTCGTATTCTAGAGACCCTGAAACGTGCTTATACACCAAAAACTCATACTCGAAAATTTTGACCCATTACAATACCTCTCTTATAGAATATGAGGCGAGAGGTAAAAAAGTAATATCGAGAGTATTTTAGGAATCATATAATTAAAATAGGTAGACAGGCTCCTTAAGGGTGCGCTTAAAAGTGAAAAAAGTCTGTAATGGTAATGTTTTTAACCCGATAATAGTCAAAATCTTATTATACGTCATAATTTTATTTTTACCTCTCGCCTCATATTCTATAAGAGAGGTATTGTAATGGGTCAAAATTTTCGAGTATGAGTTTTTGGTGTATAAGCACGTTTCAGGGTCTCTAGAATACGAATTTAATATTTTCACGATGATGTCTGTGTGTGTGTGTGTGTGTGTGCGTATGGATGTATGGACGTATGTGACGATTTTTCGTCCACGATAACTTAAAAGGTATCAAACCTTTAATAACCAAATTTCATATTTAAAATTTTAATAAGGATCTTAACCGGAAGTAGTACTTTTTGAAACTTTAAATAGTTTTCCTTAAATAAATTGGTACATTATTTATTTATGACAATTTTTGCAATTAAAAATAAAATAAAATATAATTATGTATGGGTACAGTTAATTTTAAATACAATTTGCTGAAGCTGGTAATATTTAAGATTTTGTAGTAGAGATCTGTAATGTTGTAAACAATTACTGATATCTGTTTGAGTATTGATTGCACAGAAGATGTCACTATTTATGTAAAAACTTTCAAGAATTTTTCTCTTGGTTAAATGACATTCAGAGTGGAGAATAGAAACATTGTCAAAATCAAAACTATGAAGATTGTCTATGGAATGTTCAACTAATGCACTATGAGATGTTTCTTAATGTTCTTACAAAATGAGGCCCACCAGTAAAGACAGGTAATTTTTAAGGCCAGAATCAGCTTCCCCGGACAATTTTACTCCGAAATACAAATTTTCGCCATGTTTCTACGACTAATAATAAATAAATAATTTTTTTAATACTGATATACAATGCTGTAACAACACTCGTTATAAACGAGGTTTCGTTATAGACATGGATTATTTTGGAGGGTAGAATCGTATTTCTGAGATAATTTTACCTCGATAACCAAATTTTTTCGGAGTTTCTACAATAAATAATAAAGATTTATTATGTGCTACCCTGGTTAAAGACACCCTTAAAAATGGGGCCCCCCAATAGAGACAGGTAATTTTAGAGGCCAGAATCGACTTCCTCGGACAATTTTACCCCCGGGTACAAATTTTCACCGGTTTTCTACGAATAATAGCAGAGAAAATAATTTTTAAAAATTTTATAACAGATAAATTCACATTCCAAAATTTGGATTTTAATGGAACGGAGTATAGCAATTTTCAAAATTTATAAATGTCAAAGTTATACTGTTGGACGGCTTATTTTCTTATAATTTAAAATAATTCAAATTTTGAGAATTTTTTCCGGGCTTATTAAACTGGCTCCAACTGGAAACAGGGGGGGGATACAAACTTTAGGTCGGTAAAGAGATTTTCAACCCCAAACAATCCTCGAAAAGCATTTTATTAATGAAGTTATTGCATTTTGAAATTTTTTGTGAGGTTATTGGTTGGGTTAGGCCAATTTTTATTATATAATTTCAAAAAGCCAATGTATACTCCGTTCCAAAATTTTAATTACAGAACTAAGGGATGAAAACAATGACGACTTTTATTTAAAAAATTAATTTCTCGTAAACGGGACCAGATATCGATGCGCGGTTTTCAGCATTGGATTAAGCATGAAATAGGCTTCATTTGGACTAGCACGGCTATAACGAACATTCGTTATACGACCTCGTTTATAGCGAACATTTAATTAATTTAACAATAACTTTGATTCTAGGAATCGGAAAATTCTGAAAATTAGTACACTGATGTAAAAAAATCTGAAAAATCCAGTTATGAACCCAAATTTAAAATCGGTACACCCATTTTGGGTGCAAAATATATATCTTTATTACTACGCATAGAAATAAGCTGTAAATTTGTATACTTATGTTTTAAAATATGAGAAACCCATTTTTGAACCTTAAACTGAGTTTACTACACCCATTTTGGGTGTAACATTTATTTTTTAAATATTGGATATAGAGAAAAGCTATAAATTCTTGTAGTACCTAAAGAATTATATTTATTTTTAAAATATAGATACATCCACCCATTTTAGGGTGTTGTAGATGTTTCAAGAACTATATCAGATATTTAGATGAGGTTTTAATAATGCATTTAAATAATATTTATACACAAAAATCTCTCCTGTGGTGACTCTCCACTAATATCTATGCGAGTCAAATTCAAATAAAATAAAATATAGAAATAAAAATTGCCTTTTTGATTTGATATTAAGTATTTTGTGATAAATTTTATTAATAGTGATTTATCCACATAAATTAAAGCAGTACTTTAGCTGTATCTAGTACAATTTAAAAATTTAAATAGAATTTATATTTTTATTGTTTAAAAAATTATGACAGTGACAGTTAAATCAAATTCACGAATAAAATAGTGTACACAACTCTCGGGAAAGTGTCCATCGATCACTTTCCTCGCTCATTAAGTTGTCCCTTGAAACACATGTTTTCGTTACCAAGCGATAATTTTTTATTCCGATGGTTATTTAAATTCATCTACTCCAATTTTGAGTTTTTTTAAAATTCTATTGACTACCATCAGTTTTCGTTGTTCTTTACAAAACTTTGTAAGTATATTTTTTCTATTTTTGACTTTGTTTGTAAAATAATTTTTTTCCAAATTATTTGGACTTGTTCTTTTATATTATTTTAATTATTTACTTTGTTCAATTATGTAATTTTTTAAAAATTATTTGGTTTTTACCTCTCGCCTCATATTCAATAAGAGAGGTATTAATTGTAATGGGTCAAAATTTTCGAGTATGAGTTTTTGGTGGATAAGCACGTTTCAGGGTCTCTACAATACGAATTTACTATTTTCACGATGATGTCGTCTGTGTGTGTGTGTGCTTGTATGGACGTATGTATGTATGTATGTATGGACTGACGATTTTTCGTCCACGATAACTGAAAAAGTATCAAACCTTTAATAACCAAATTTCATATTTAAGGTTTTAATAAGTATCTTAACACCGGATAACATTTTGGTAGAAATCCGCAAACCGGAAGTAAAACTTTTTGAAGTTTGATAAAGTTTTCGTTAAATATATTGTTACATTATTTATTTATGACAATTTTTGCAATTAAAAATAAAAGAAAATATAATTATCTATGGGTACAGTTAATTATAAATACAATTTGCTGAATCTGGTAGTATTTAACAATAAAATAAAGTACAATTAATATTCTATCTTGTTGTCCATGATATGAAATTTGTTTCTACATAAAATTTGAATGATTATGACAGTGACAGTACAGTTGACATATTTTGCTTGCAACTTGGTTTACATTATCGTTTACATATTACATGAACATGAAACTATTAAAATGTAAGTAAAACTATTTATTAGATTAGTCTCGAGATTAATAGAATAAGCAGAATTAGGCGAGAGGTCGTGTACTGGCCACAGCAGATTTTTTTTAAATGTTGTTATTTTCTGTAACTACTAGTGCCACGTCAGCGACACTTTAAAACTTTGACATGGCTCATTTTGCACGAGCTTTCTGCATTTTCGGATAAACGATGTAACCTACAATGAAAATTATGTTACACAATGAAAATATATACATTCTTAATTGCCTTATTTTGCTCCCTCTTCTTTCATTTCTACAGCAAATTATATTTATTTTCAGGTGTTCTTATTTAAAATAAGGCAATCTAGAAACTTTAACGATTCTATTGATTATTATTGCTTGTTCCTATTTGCAGAAACGCAGATAAAGTGCATAAAAATGTCTGGAAACGGTTTCGAGCATATTCAAAATTGTTATTTCAATCTGATTCAATTTTCCAGTCCACAAAAAATCTTCCCTGTTTGTACTGTCCACTATCAACTATCAACCATCAACTATCAACCATATGTCACCGCACACACGATATAATATAAACCGATGACTGCCACTTTGCTCAAGTTGGGTAAAAGTAATGCTTATTACTCAACTTTAAAAAATGGTTTATTTCTTTTTGGACCAGTTCTAATAAATCTCTCTTATAACGCTAAAATTGTAAGTTATATCCTAGTGAAGCACATTTAAAAACCTAAAACTTCTTGCTCTTATTGTGCCATGCATTTTACTTAACTAATATTAGTAAATTATGTGTTACATGTACTACGAATTACTTTAGACGTTGTTTATAATTTAGTTGTGCGTAACTTCAAAGTTGTTTAGAAATAAAATTAAATTTTAATTTCGTAAACAGGTTTTGTACATAATAATGGTTCCTTTGTGATTAAAATACTGAAAATTCAATGCAGTAGTGCTTTGTTGAGAAAATAATAGCCTAGTTTTATCTTAAGCGGCCTGTCTACGTTTTTTTTCCGATTTACTAGTTACTATTTATAGTATTAAAGTGTATTTTTACCTCTCGCTTCATATATTATATTGTAATGGGTCAAAATTTTCGAGTATGAGTTTTTGGTGGATAAGCACGTTTCAGGGTCTCTACAATACGAATTTAATATTTTCACGATGATGTCTGTGTGTATGTATGAACGTATGGACTGACGATTTTTCGTCCACGATAACTTAAAAAATATCAAACCAAATTTCATATTTAAGGTTTTAATAAGTTATCTTAACACCGGATAACATTTTGGTAGAAATCCGCAAACCGGAAGTAGTACTTTTTGAAGCTTGATTTAGTTTTTCTTAACTATATTGGTACATTATTTACAATTTTTTTACAATTTTTGCAACTATGTAGTGAGTTCATAGGACCCAGTCCTCAACTCCATATTTTCTTAATAATAATAATTATTTATTTATGACAATTTTTGCAATTAGAAATAAAAGAAAATATAATTATCTATGGGTACAGTTAATTATAAATACAATTTGCTGAATCTGGTAGTATTTAACAAAAAAATAAAGTAAAATTAATATTCTATTTTTTTGAAATTTTTTTTATCTTGTCCATGCTATGAAATTTGTTTCTACACTTTGAATTAAGACAGTGATAGTATAGTTGACATCTTTTGCTTGCATCTTGGTTTACATATTACATGAACATTAAACTATTAAAATGTAAGTAAAACTATTTATTAGAATAGTAGAATAAGCAGAATTAGGCGAGAGTTCGTGTGCTGGCCACAGCACAGCAGATTTTTACATTTACATCCGCTAGAAAATATGTTGGCAAACCGAATTTTTCTTTAGAATCAACAGATGATTTTGATACAATAATTGCTTGATAATTAAAATTGCCAATGAATAATGTTTTAATATCTATAAGTCAAACTTTTATTTTTAATCTATGAAATGAACAAAGCTGCTACAACTTTTAATACTTTTTATCAACTAGGTTAACCTGAAACTTAAACAAACATTTTCAGTTTTTATGAATATTTTTTGTTAAAAAGGTCATAGATAAATATTTTCTCTCCCAGCTGTGGTCTTTTGAGTGTTAGTGTAAACGCGACCTTATGACAACCCTTAGTTTGTCTTTTGTATCCCAACCTTTAGTCTTGTTTGGAAACATAATCATTTGTGTTGTCTTTGAAATATTTAACACAGGAACGAGACTTAAATGAAGTGTTATATTACTTAGTACCTTAGTACACATTATATTTATTAAGAGGCCCGTCTACCTCCTAAAATCCAACATAACATGTACTAACGTAGCGAGTGTTTTGTGGCCAGTACAAGAATGCTAAAATTTCATTCCAACAAGGATTATATACTTAAAGGATCAATTAACAGTAGTGCCTTTTTAAAATTTGGGTTAAAAAATTCTACATGATTATAAAAATTCCGAAAAATTAAAAAAAAAAACAATTTATGCAAACTTTACACGGTTATATCTCATGATATAAAAATAAGACACATCTGTAGATCCATTCTTTCTCTATTAAATGTTTATAAAAACATTATCCTGAAGTCAATAATAATCTGACAGTTTACTCGCAACGAAAACCTTTTACAGTATTTTTCAACTTCTAAATGACATTGCATAGCTAGGATGCGGCAAAGTATGAGTTTCGGGCTGGTTTCAGGCAGTCGTAGACTGGAATAGAAAAAAATAAAATTAAGAGTATTTTAGGAATTCGAAAAAACGTAGACGGGCCGCTACAAAATCAACAATTTATTATTAAACTTATTATTCGTAGTAAAATGATCGTAATATGTAACAATATATGAAAATAGAAGCAAAATTTTGTGAATACAATTTTTAAAAGTGCATTTACTTGTTTACACGCCTCCAATAGTTATACAGGCAAACAGTTTTTGTAAAAAATGTTTGACAAACAAAAAATCGACCCATATAAATTTTTTCGGCTTCGCAGTAAATTTGAACAGAATCTTTGTAAGCATACATAATACACTTGAACCCTATCGTATATACAGGGTGTTTCAAAACTTCGTGCATATATATTTTAATTTTTATTGTGACTAGTACAAGAATGCTCAAATTGTATTTCCACAAGGATTATAATACTTGAAGGATCAATTAACAGTTGTGCCTTTTTAAAATTTTAATTAAAAAATTGTACATATTTATAATAATTACGAAAAATTTCCAATTTATGCAAACTTTACACGGTTATACCTCGTGATAGAAATTAATTTTTAAAATTGGAAGAAGGCACATCTGTAGATCCATTCTTTCTCTATTAAATGTTTATAAAAACATAATCCTGAAGTACGTATGAGAAGTTGACCCACCCATACTAGCCCACCCTGTTAAAATCTATCGTAATCGTTAGTTTTACGTTAGTTAAGTTTAGTTTTGTAGAAAATTGCGTTAGTTTTGAAAGTTTAAACGTATTTTTTTCAAATAATATTTGAGTGGACTAACTTCACAACAACCCAACCCTTTATTAGAAAGTGCGAGGAAAACACATTAATAACTTTTAATTTATTAGTTGATGTAAGTTGTAAAGTTAGCCCACCCAAATAATATTTTTTTAAATACGTATAAACATTCAAAACTAACGCAATTTTCTACAAAACTAAACTCAACTAACGTAAAACTAACAATTACGATAGATTTTAACAGGGTGGGCTATTATGGGTGGGTCAACTTCTCATACGTTCCTGAAGTCAATAATACACAAACAGTTTACTCGCAACGAAAACACTTTTACAGTATTAACTTCAAATTGACATTGCATAGCTAGGATGCGGCAAAGTACGAGTTTCGGGCTGGTTTCAGGCAGCCGTAGTAGCAGAATAGAAAAATACGTAAAATCGGAAAAAACCTACACTGGCCGCTTCAAACCACGAATTTTTAAACAATTATTTTTGTTGTATGATCATGCCATTATAAAAAATATAAGCAAATAATTTTCAAGACAAAATATGAAAAGATGCACGCATTCAAAGTAACACGATTAAGGATTAGACTTACTTATTGTTATAATCAACTCATCCGTGATACAAATGGCGGACCCAACGTATTCCGGAAACTGAAAGATACCGGAAACCGTTCGGGACGATTACTTTATCGATTAATCGTTTACATTATCCAAAATTCATATACCTAAGTTGACATTGCCAAAGTTATTGTTTGCCATTCATTTGTGTTATTATCAAATTTCAAACTATCAATACATTTTGTACAACTGCGTAGTGGATGGCTGGTAAACGCACACACACTAAATCTTACTGAAGTGCAGTGTCATTGTAAATTGAAATAAAAACTTGTAATATCTGTAAGTGGTGTTATTTAAAGTTTTGAATTCAATGAAACAATTTTCCAACTTCCTGAAGTTTTCAGTCAGCAGAACTGAATCAGAATTGCAGATTGAAGTGACTCTTGAGTTTGAAAAGTTTGTAATAGTTATATCAGCAGATATTTTATATTTAAGGAAAGTTAAAAATATCTACATAAAATTGATTACTATAATTGAACTACACTCGAGGAAAAAATTAGGGGAAAACTCGATTTTTGACAAAAATGTCAATTTTCAAACCGTGATAACTCGGTTGCATTTGACCCAAAATCAATAATTCTTAGGATTTTAGAAAGACAAAGTCTCTTTATTCGAAACATATCCCATGTCCCGTAAATCACCATAGAAAAAATGTTTTTGACTGAATAAAATGTCCAACTTGCATGCAGTACAAAAAAAATTGTAGACCATATTCAAGGCAAGGACATTAAAGTTCACACAATTTTCTTTAAAGTTAAAAAATCTGACGTGGACACCACATGACTTCCTTGTACGCCTTTTCTTAATAACTAAAATGTAGAATAATATAAAAATAAAAATCTGGCGTGGCCACCACAAGACCTCCCGCCATATACCTACTTTATTCTTTTAACTTATTATACAAATATATTAATATATAAGTACTAACTACTACTACTACTACTGCTACCGACTGCTACTATACTCACAAATATATTTCAGTCATTTTATTTAAACTGCAGAAGAAGATATAAAGCAAATTTTACTATTGTCATTGTCATGTCATAATCATTTAAATTTTACATAGTAACAAATAATGTTAATCGATCATGGACTACAAGATACCGAAATACTAAATTATAAATACATACTTTAATTATTCTTAAATGATACCAGATACAAAAATATTTATAAAATACCGATTGTAGGTAATAATCAGTAATCACATAATCTTTCATTTAAAATAAAAAAATTTGTCTTAAATTAAATATTTATCGAAATATTTGAAAAAAGTACTACTTCCGGTTTGTAAATTGAAACCAAAAATAGGAGGTGCACAACTAGATGCTATAACAGTCCTAAATACAAAATTTCAACTTTCTACGTCTAACCGTATTTGAGATATGCGACACACATACGTACGTACGTCCGTCCGTCCGTACGTACGTACAGACGTCACTATGAAACTAGTCATAATGGATTCAGAAAAGGTCAAAAGGGATATTTCCGTCAAAATCTGAGAACCGAAATTTTTCGCGATTACAATACTTCCTTTCTACTCCGTACAAGGAAGTAAAAACAATTTTGATTTTTATTTGAAAATATAATATAGCCTATGTCACCCGGGGATAGTGTAGCTTCCCAACGGTGAAAGAATTTTTCAAATCGGTCCAGTAAGTTTCGGAGCCTATTCAATACAAACAAACAAACAATCAAATCTTTCCTCTTTATTATACTTTGTCCCAGAATTCGGAGGAGCTTATTAAATTTGCCGCGTTTTTCCAACCAATCAGATTGCTCATTTCTGAGCCATATTTACACCCAGTAATAGACTTGTTTAGTGGTTACGTCACACTGGTTCCAAACTGGTTCGTTGCTAAGACCGTTGCTATGCAAGTCGGTAAAACAGGCTGGTTTGACGTTTGCCGTTTGACAATAACTGCGTCTTTAAATTTATTTTGACATTTAATTGTTTTAAAGTGGCTTAAAAACACGTAATAAAGTTTAGTTCGGTAATAAATTATTTTATAAATGATTTTTGATTGTCAAACCAAACTGTTTTATCAACTAGCATAGCAACTACCTTAGCAACGAGTGGCCATTTTCTTGTTTGGAACCAGAAAGTGACGTCACACTAAACAAGTCTATTTAGCTCCAGTGTTTACAAAATGTGACAGTTCTTTTATAGGTTAGAATATTTGCGTGTAAATTGTATTAAGTAATAAAGTGTTAAGGTTAACAATGGATAAACCAGGAACAAGTAATAAAATGAAAGGTAATCGTTTTTATTTGATTTGTAATTCAAATATTACATTGATTTGTAAGTGATTCAAATTTGCCGCCAAACGATACTTCAATTTATTTTCCCTGTATAAATGGGACTTTTCTAGGTGCTTCTCCGAATTCTGGGACAAAGTATAGTATAGATTTTCTAGACTTGAATCATCTTGTGCTTTCATTTGTCTGTGTATGAAAAATCTAGAATTGCATTTTCTGGTGTTGAATGCATTTCCACTTTATGAAGTTAATTAACCGTACCTACTACTACCATATCGACAACCTGGTATTATTTGGCATATTGATGACAACAACACACGTTTGTAATGAGTTAAAATCTCTTGGGAAATCTGTAGAAAATGCAGATTACAACAATAACATCGAATCATTGGATTTTAAAATTCATGTTCGAATTAGGTAAACACTGGATTCTTGGAACTAGAGTTAGTAGAGCACTAGTAACTTAGTAAGAGGATTAAAGTACAAACAGCATCACTTAGTGGATTACAAACCTACGGACAAACACAACTTGAGCGACAAACTGTCAAAGCATTCTTGGTTTTTGATTGATGTAATCTGGAGATCATTGTTGAAATCAATCAATTTATTTTGTATCAATTTTATGTAACACGAAGTTTAAGGGGTTGAACCAGAAAAAAATGTCAATACTGAACAGGAAATATGGAATCGTTTTGTCTCTTCCGGTTTCAGATATCATAAATCGTTTAAAATAAAGATTTGAGCCTTCGTAATATTGTCGTTTTGATTCCAGTCAGGTACGTATTCAAACTGTACTGCTTTCTTCACAAACAACTGTGAGTGCCTTGAATTGTGGGCTGATAACCGCACACACAGCACAATATATGATACCAATGATGGTAAAAGATAGATATGTATGTTCATTTAAATTTTCTGTCAGAATCATGTCGTGTTTGGTATCATATGAAAGCATTTGAAAAGAACTCTCAAAAAAAGAAATCCAAAATCAGCTGCCACCATTTTGAACACAGAATTATGTCATGTTTGGTATCATTATATAAGCATTTGAAAAGCACTTTCGAAAAAAGAATTTCAAAAAGGCCGGCAATCGACGGCCACCATTTTGAACATAAAGAAATATATTCCACTTGTAGATAGTTCTTTAATAATAATAATAATAATAAATGCTACAAGTAAATTTAGGAACTTTTTTTGTACGTTTCTATACAATTTGCACGAGAATTATTTTTGGTCTCGTAGTTTTAAATAGGGTAGTTTACCATTTTTTTAAAAAGTTTTTTATTGAAACTCCATGTTATTTGAAAGCAATTGAGAGTACTGATAAGTCTTAATTGTTCTTAATAAAGCTGTAATTTTTAAAGTTTGTGTGACGTAGATGTAAATCTTCTCAAACAATGGGGCTGGAATTAAAATGTACTTACTCCATGTAAAATTAACTGTTTCTAAATGTTACAAAATATAAAATACAATTTGGTAATTTTCTTATTACTGTAAGTAAGAATACACGACGCATTACTGTGACGTAGATGTATCAAATATTTAAAAAACTATTAACTTTTTCTCGTTTCATCTAAATTACATATTTTTTTAAAGTAAATTGAGAATGAAATTTTGCTGTGACATCATAATTTTGTATAGGAGATATGGCAGCAAATTTTGCGAAAATAAAAAATACGGGTCCCAAGTTTTTGTCACTTCCCCAAAAATATTTAATTAAAAAAGTCTTGGAAAAGAATAATTATTTATAATTCATTGATAAATTCAAAACAGTGATTTTTTCATTATTTATAAAATGCATTTGTAACAGGAAACAAGGCTTTAGCCCTCGCTTTAGCCAAAATGATAAAATATTGAAAATGTTTCCGATATTTAAATTACTCGCATGTTCTACTCATCTGTTTGAGTTAGACTTAATCAGACGCCATTTTAGTTCGGCTTTAAGTTTTAGTTTACTATGTTTGTTAATGCAAAATGATGCATACGACAAAAGTTGCTCAACTTAAAATTCACTACTACTGAAATAATTATTAACAATAGACAAAGGCCTAGAATGGTGATCACTTTGAACACCTATAATTTTTTAATTTTTACCTCTCGCCTCATATTCTATAAGAGAGGTATTGTAATGGGTCAAAATTTTCGAGTATGAGTTTTTAGTAGATAAGCACGTTTCAGGGTCTCTAGAACCTCTAGAATACGAATTTAATATTTTCCCGATGATGTCTGTGTGTGTGTGTTTGTGCTTATGGATGTATGGACGTATATGAATTATGTGACGATTTTTCGTCCACAATAACTTAAAAAGTATCAAGCCTTTAATAACCAAATTTCATATTTAAGGTTTAATAAGGATCTTAACACCGGATAAGATTTTGGTAGAAATCCGCAAACCGGAAGTAGTACTTTTTGGAACTTGATATAGTTTTTCTTAAATAAATTGGTATATTATTTATTTATGACAATTTTTGCAATTAAAAATAAAAGATTATAATTATCTATGGGTACAGTTAATTTTAAATACAATTTGCTGAATCTGGTAGTATTTAGCAATAAAATAAAATGCAACTAAGTACCAATATCTATGAAATTTGTTTATACTCAAAATTTGAATTATAATGACAGTGACATTACAGTTGACATATTTTTCTTGCATCTTGGTTTACATTATCGTTTACATATTACATGAACATGAAACTATTAAAATGTAAGTAAAACTATTTATTAGATTAGTAGAATAAGCAGAATTACGCGAGAGGTCGTGTACTATGGCCACAGCAGATTTTTTGTATTTCATTAGGTAAATAAAATTTAACTTTTGATATAGTTTATTTATTTTTGTGAGATATTTTGCATGAAATATAGACCTGTGATACATCATTGGATACAGAATTACCTAAAATAGAATTGAAATATGTAAAAATATTTGAATTAAAAAAGTTGATGCCATTTCCGGTTTAACCGTAAGTGACATTTTTGTAAATAATATATATTTTGATGTCTCCTTATGGCTAATTTACCCATATAAAATTTTATTGCAATTGCTTTATTAATAAAAAAGTTATTTTTTTTTTGGGACACACCTATTTTGCTATTTTATAAGTTAGTTTCAATTTTATTTATCCAACTTTAAACTAGTACAAACTTTTAAAAAGATTTAGTAACGCCTACGTTTTCGTTATAATTTATTAACACTTATCTAATACGAATACAAAAAGCAAAATATAGCAGTAGAAAATTTCCGGTCATTTAAATACAAGAGTTGTAGCGTCTTAATTTACATACAAAATAAAATTTAGTAGATAAAACAAATTACTTTTAGAAAAAAATACTTTACATGAGAAATGTGTCACATCGCAATGTCAAATGGCAAATATCAAGTGAATAATACTCGCAGTTTTTCACATTTTCATATTTTAGAACAACAATGGAAGCCAGCATTATGTGGGAAGAGGTTACTTGTAGACTGATTAGAGTTCATATGGATTTATTAGCCGGAATATGGCGCCTTACTAAAGCTTATGACGAACACAGAGCTTGAGCTTCGAGCTTACCGTACGGCGAGATTATGGAGAGATTTTTACAATGACAATTTATTGGCCTAATATTATACAATCAGTTTTATTTGGCGGGATTACGCTGAGAATTGTGCTATACGACTTTTCTTTTGCCCAACTAGAGAATAGATCAAATAATATAATTAATAACAATAACATATAGCGAGTGTTTTGTGGCCAGTACAAGAATGGTAACATTTTACTTCAACAATGATTAATAGAGAAATAGTCCGGGAGTTGGCGTCAAATTTGACCGGACCATTTCAACAAAGCTGATTTTTATAATATAATTATATTGCAGTGTTAGCTGGTCCGAAAGCCGGGCTCAAGATTTTAAGAGGCTGCGGAACTTGCAAAAAATAAAAGATTTTTAAGTGAACCAGCAAAGCTAAAATTTTGTATAATGATAATTTACCAATTATATTTAACAAAAAAATATGTTAGCTGGACAGGGCAGGTGGAAAACCTTGTTAGCTGTGCAGGTGAACATTGACAGTGTCAAAATAGTGACACATCGTTTATATCTTCTTCTACTGTTTACATAAAATGAAAACGATGTGTCACTATTTTGACATTGTCACTGTCACTGTTCACCTGCACAGCTAAAAGGTTTTCCACTTGCCCTGTCCAGCTAATATATTTTTTTGTTAAATATAATTAGTAAAGTATCATTATACAAAATTTCAGCTTTGCTATTTCACTTGAAAATCTGATATTTTTTGAAAGTTTCGCAGGCCCTTAAACCTGCAGGCCACACGGTCGTGCCAGCTAACACTGCAATTCTTAATTAGTTATTATAGAACTAATTATATTATATATAATTATATTTGCTGCAATCAGCAATCACCCATGAAAATTTGACGCCAGCTCCCGGACTAAAAGAATGCATCTACAATTATTGTACAAATAATTGTACCTGATTACAACAATTCCAAAAAAATTCCGATTTATGCAAACTTTACACGGTTATATCTCACGATAAAAATTTATTTTTAAAATCTGTAGATCCTTTCTCTACTAAATGTTTATAAAAACTTTATCCTGAAGTCAATAATAATTTCACAGTTTACTCGCAACGAAAACACTTTTACGGTATTTGTCAACTTCAATATGACATTGCATTGCTAGGATGCGACAAAGTACGAGTTTCGGGCTGGTTTCAGACATCCGTAAAGTGGAATAGAAAAAAATCTGCTGTGGCCACCACACGACCTCTCGCCTAATTCTGCTTATTCTAAATCTAATAAATAGTTTTACTTACATTTTAATAGTAGTTTCATGTTCATGTAATATGTAAACGATAATGTAAACCAATATGCAAGCAAAAGATGTCAACTGTACTGTCACTGTCATAATAATTCAAATTTTATGTAGAAACAAATTTCATATCATGGACAACAAGATACTTACTGGAATTTCAAAAAAATAGAATATTAATTGTACTTTATTTTATTGTTAAATACTTCCAGATTCAGCAATTTGTATTTATAATTAACTGTACACATAGATAATCACAATTTCTTTTATTTTTATTTGCAAAAATTGTCATAAATAAATAATGTACCAATATATTTAAGGAAAACTTTTCCAAACTTCTAAAAGTACTACTTCCGGTTTGCAGATTTCTACCAAAATGTTATCCGGTGTTAAGATACTTATCAAAACCTTAAATAAGAAATTTGGTTATAAACGGTTTGATACTTTTTAAGTTATCGTGGACGAAAAATCCTCGGTTCATACAAACACACACACACACACACACACAGACATCATCGTGAAAATAGTAAATTCGTATTCTAGAGACCCTGAAACGTGCTTATCCACCAAAAACTCATACTCGAAAATTTTGACCCATTACAATACCTCTCTTATAGAATATGAGGCGAGAGGTAAAAAGTAAAATCGAGAGTATTCTAGGAATTCGGGCAAAACCTAGACGTTTGTTGTCATCAAGTTCGATTATTTGTAATCAATGAATGATTCTAATTTTAATCTGTTATTATTTAAATTCCTCATAGTATATTAGTAATCTTTTGATCTCAGTCTTACAATCAGTAAATTGCAAATTACGTTATTCTTCAATACATTTCAAAGTTGATTTAGATTATGTGCTGTATAAAATAAACTTACTGGTACAGATCTTGTAGTACAAATATAACTCCTACATTTTCATGCACTAATGCACGTTCTCTTTTATCTATATTATATCCAATTCACAGCATAATTTAGTCAATAAATTATATTGAAGATAAATATATGCTGATTTCTGATATATTTACTCGATACAAACATTTAAAAATAAACCATAATGTACTGTGTACACACCACGAAGTATAATACAAACATAGGAGTGGACACTCCCTATCTTAGCATAATTCTGTAAATTCGTGGCTTTTCTGTTTATAGATTCAACACCAGAAAATAAAATTCTAGAATTTTGGCGGTCATTTTGAAATTCTTTTTTCGAAAGTGCTTTTCAAATGCTTTCATATGATACCAAACCCGACATAATTCTGACAACTGTGTTCAAAAAGGCAGAGCCATTTTGGATTTCTTTTTGTGAAAGTGCTTTCCAAATGCTTTCATATGATACCAAACACGACATAATTCTGACAGTTTTGTGTTGAAAATGGTAGCCATTTTGGATTTCTTTTTTCGAAAGTGCTTTTCAAATGCTTTCATATGATACCAAACACGACATAAATCTGACAACTTTGTGTCCAAAATGGCGACAGTTGATTGGCGGCCATTTTAGATTTCTTTTTTCGAAAGTGCTTATCAAAAGCTTTCATATGACACCAAACACGACATAATACAGCATTGTGTCAGGTGTCAGTTGATTCTTTTACTCAGACTTCAAAGCACGAAAGAATCCTCCAAGAATCGTTGTGTGAACAGGGCTTTGAGTTTGAACCGGAGCAGCAACGGTTTCAGTAACAAGATCTTGATAAATGTGCGTTTTAATTGAGCCTGGCCGCTTGCGCTGAACTGATTTAGCCGAACACAAGATCCTAATTACTCATTTAAAACTGTAACTCTATTCCAGTATGTTATTAAAACACGCTATGAAATGTGATCGTTATTTTAAGCTTTAAATGAATCTTTAATACACTTACTAGCACGTCAACATTCAATCACCAATTATTATTCAAAGCAAAACAGCATTCAGTCATTTTGTTACTTGGTTTTGTAATCTATTTTACTAGCCGTCTTTATAATGTACCTACATTTCAGTTTGAAATAATAATAATAATACAACCAGATTATGGATTCACAATTACATATAATATACAATTGACGCGGTACCGGTAAAATATGAACACTTACTTTTAACCCTGAGGCTGCGTTCACTCAGAATTTCTTCGATCATCTCCTTGAAAGATCGGAACACCTCGAATTGGCCCTCAAGATTGATAAAGTCCACTTTTCACCCGCGAAATAACTTAACGACACACTATTTTACTGATAAAGTCTTTACGAACAAAACAGCTAACCTTACAAATTAGTCTGTGCATAAACTAAGTTCAAATCAATATTAAATCAATAGATCTGGTGGAAATATGGATGACACTTGATGAACCAATGTTTAGTGAATAACTTGTACCAGTTTTTATTATCAGATGTTTGGATTTTAGTAAAATTTTATAAGATGTAAATGCGAGAAAAATATTTGATTGTGTTGATCACGCCATTAAAAAACAACTGACGGTGCAATGCAAGCGTGTTGATTTCTGATTTGAGCCTGAGCTACAAGTCCAAACGAATTTAGATAAATGTAAAAATCAATAAATATATTCATCCTTCCCAATAGGTATGCCAATAATGCATTTATTTCAATGCCCGATTATTATTATTATTTGTATAGATACTATTGTTGTAAAATGCTTACCAACTATTGTTGAGCCTAACAATATTTGATTACAAGATTTTTGATATAAAAATATGTTTTGCAATTAAACTAACTATCACAATCGGTAGATTAATAGTTAAATTAACGGTTTGAACTTAGTTTTGCTTATAGTTTGCAATATTTTTGTAATAATCAATATAAATAATGAGACACGAAAGTAAACGAACTTGTTATAAATTCGAGAAAACAAAAACTAATGCATAACAAGGGCGCGCGCGCAACTGACGAGCAGCAGCCTACTATAATCCAAAATTTTGCTAATGAAAAATGTTAGGTATAGCTTGACCAGGAAACAGCGACCATATTAATAATTCATTTATTAACATTTTATGTTTTGAAGTAATACTATTAATTTAAGAATACAATGTATTATTTATTTATTTATTTATTTATCTTCAATAATAAATATGAGTACCTGTAAATTGACAGATAAAACTGCACAAAAAACAAAATAATATTATCTGTACTGATTATTCTCAATAATGGACATACCCAGGTTGGGTAAAAGGTATGATTTATTTATTTTATACAATTTATGGGCTCCGTATAAGATGTTAAAATTCTTTTGAAGGTCCAAATCGATGATAAATAAGTTTACAAGTTTACAAGCATTTGACTTTCATTAGATGAAATTGAAATTTAATTTCGTTTGAAACCCGATCGGTCTATGTATTGGCATTTATAATTCTACTGAAAGGCATAAAATCGAAAATAATTATTGTGCGTTGACCGAATGTAGCTTTGTTGTGACAGTTTAATTCGATTATTGTAATTAAAATCAATCAACAATGAGTTGCAATGTTATTATTTTTTTACCTACTACCACTGAATAAGATATTCCTCTCCATAAAGAACACTATTGCATTGCATTATGAATTCATAATTCAGCACTATTGTATTATGAGTATATTATTCAACAAACTGTCACTGTCATCACATCAAAATGCGAGGTTAGATTAATATATTAATGAATAAAAATTTGTAAAGAAATGTTTTATTTAAAAAGACGTAGATATAACGTCGTATTTGATTATGCACTCGCCTACTTTCATCCTCTTCATACTATTATTTTATTTATTGCAAAATTATCATTGTATAACTCATTCACATAAGCATTTAGTTTTAAGGTTTACATTTATGTTTACGTTTAAGAATGTTTGAATATATCTAACTAAATATGAGCATTCACAGTGCTTGAAAGTGGGAAGTGTGAATGCTCGTATTTATTTCTCATTTCACGTAAGAACTCATATAAATATAATTTTCTAGTTTAAAATTTGGCGTGAACTTAAAAAAGATATATTTTGTGAATAAAGCTGTTATTTATAGAATACTAGTACTTCGATGTAACTATGAAATTCAAAATAAGAAGATATAAGTAATATGTTAAGCCCTGTTCGCACGGGGATCTTTAGAGATTCTATTGAGATTCAGAATCCTGGAAAAGAAGTTTTTTCTTTCTAGTAATAATTACGTTGTTTTGAAGCAATAAATAATTTATAAATTCTTCTTTTCCAAGGCTCATTGAAGATTCAATTTAGCGGCACCGCAATTTAATAGATAATTCTCACTAGGAAGAAAAAAAC
Organism: Agonum fuliginosum; assembly: GCA_947534325.1. Classification (NCBI taxonomy): domain Eukaryota; kingdom Metazoa; phylum Arthropoda; class Insecta; order Coleoptera; family Carabidae; genus Agonum; species Agonum fuliginosum. Next base: position 33,457,562 of record OX384040.1, read on the forward strand.
TTCTTCTTTTCCAAGATTCTGAATCTCTGTAGAATCTCCAAAGATTTCCGTGCAAACAGGGCTTTAACGAAAATAAAAATATTTGCTTTCTTAATCCCTGTTCACACGAGGATTCTTTGAAGATTCTACCAAGATTCTGAATCCTAGAAAATAAGTTTCAAGATTCCTAATCTTGAAACACAATAAATTCATGGTTTTGAAGCAATAAATAAATTATACCTAATTCTTCTTTTCCAAGACTCATTGAAGATTTAACAGGTATTGCTCACTAGAAAGAAGAAAACTTCTTCTTTTCCAGGATTCAGAATCTGGTAGAATCTTCAAAGAATCCATAAATGTAAACCCTAAAACTAAATGCTTTAGCGCGCACATTTTTAAATGCATTTTTCTTAAACATCTGTTTGTTTGTTGCAGGGTATATCCGTTTCCAGCATGTGGTTTTGGCTGATTTTCGCAGCGTTGGCCAACAGAAGTCTTCTGCCCTCTTTAGCAGAGCCTCTAGTGGGCACCGATATTCAAGAAGACGTTCCAGACGACGCTATGTACCTCTACATGCAAGAACGATCTCTCAAGGAACCCAAAGACACGGACGACATTGAAACTCGCCGACGAAGCCCGCTCGACATGAACTTCATGAGGTTTGGAAAGCGAGATTATTTCCCTCCTATAACCCACTACTACGACCTGAAAGACCTGGATTATAATGACGACTTTAACAAGCCTGCCAAAGATTTCGTTCGGGCTAGACGGGATTCGGGTGACAAGAAAAATAAAGGCAAAGATTATACAAACTTTGTCAGGTTTGGAAGGAATTTTTATGAAAATTTGGGCAAAGATGCTCGATTTGGTAAACGGAGGGACTATACTGATTTTATAAGGTTCGGGCGAACCCCCTTAACCCCTTTGAGTGACGTATATAGGGAAGAGAAAAGGCAGCACACAAATACTATGCGCTTCGGAAAGAAAAGCACTGGCTTCATGAGGTTTGGTTAAATAAATATTTCATGTTAGATTATTAAGATGGCTGGTTAATATTTAGATAAATAACAAATCAGTATTATTTTCTAATTACATGTCTTTAAAATATTTTATATCTATGTTTGATCCTAGGGTATTTATGTATATCTGTGTAAGCGTTAATAAATACAACAAATTGTAATAATGGCAAGAAATAAATTATGCTGTTTTTATTTAAATATAACTCATTTAAATCCAACCTGTTCTTCTTTTACTAGGATCACTTGACTTTTCCATATTCACTTTTATACTTACTTCACAGCTTTTTTGTTCTGGGACCTGCAACGTACCACAAATAAAATATTGTAGTCTTTGATTATTAATAGTGGGGAGAAACTTATGCACTATATTGAAAATCGCTTGTGATCGACTGTTGGAATCAGTCGAACAAATATTTGTTGATATTGTTACTGAACAAAACTTTGTTTGTCACAAGCGATTTCCTTTTTCCGAATTCCTAGCATACTCTCGATTTTACTTTTTTTCTATTGCACTCTACGGCTGCCTGAAACCAGCCCGAAACTCGTACTTTGCCGCATCCTAGCAATGAAATATCATTTTGAAATTGAAAATACTGTAAAAGTGTTTTCGTTGCGAGTAAACTGTTAGTTAATTATTGACATCAAGCTAATTCAATAGAGAAAGAAAGGATCTACAGATAAATTTCTATCAGGAGATATATCCATATAAAGTTTGCTTAAGGTCCATATCTTGCTATCAAATGCAAAGCAATAATAAATCATTTTGTGACTTTGGTTTTGAAATAAATGAGCTCATATTTTACAATGATGTAATTATAGGTTGTGCTTACATGGCTATAGAATTAAATTTGCAAAAAACCTTGCCGTATTTTGTAAAATAATTTCTAAAAATTACTAAAAATGCGAGTTTTACATACATTATTACTGTTTAAAAAAATCTCTCTATACCCGTCTTCCGATTAATGTATATTATCGATTTATTTTTGTGCATTAATCAACGTATAATATGGATTATTAAATGATACAAATTAGCTCCAAGTTTTGCTAATTGATGTCACAGCAATTAATAATTTGCATTTATTGATTCACTAATGAGTCATGATTCTTCATAGTTAAATTTCAATTTGAAATTTTTTATAATACAGCTAGAATCGTTCAAATTGTTAATCTTCTTAATTTACAAGTGTAGCGCCTTAAATTGGAAATTTTTATGAATTTTTCGGAATTTATATAGTCATGTACAATTTTGTTTATCAAAATAATTATTTCTGGTGGATTGGGCTAGTACAGCTCTATACATTTGGGTGGAACAATTTGACAGGATACTTTTAAAATAATTATAATGTTTATTAAAACATATTCCAATTTAAAGTAAGTACTTTTTAATTACTTAGTTTAAAATACTAAGACATATTTTCGTTTTTAATTTATCAAATTAAATTATTATCTTTTATTAAGTACCTATTGATTTCATATAACAGATATACATGTGAAATATTTAAGGGTCTATTATACCTCATTTTTTAAAACGAATTCTGTAAATAATTTACGATAAACGATCTAACCGGCATTTTTGTGTGCAAAATTCTGGCATACGTTTATGTATAACAATTAAAATATTTACGTATAATGTTGATTGAACATATTTCAATTAAGATAAGTACTTTTTAATTGCTTCAATATACTCTACCCATTTTCATATTTCATTTAATCATTTAGCAATCTTCAGTATATCTTTTATTATGAAGTATTGATTCAATGATAGGTTTAAATGTAATACGACAATACTTTGTAATAATTAAAATGTCAAAAGTTACTTACTACTTCAGCTGCAGGTTTTTCTTCCTCGATATCAAATAAATCCGCGGCATTTTTATGTTCATCATTAAATTTCACTTCTGCCTCACAGTCATATGCATTGTTGTCAGGTGATATATGGCTGGATGAAGCGCAGGTATCCTCTTAAATAAGCACACAATGGATATTTACGACAAAAATTACAAACGTAAACTTCGAACTCATACCTAGCGCTGTAGATGCGGCTTCTGGTTCTTTGGATTCTCGTTCTGTGGGTTCAGTGTTGGTTTCGTGGACTTGTATAATTTTGGACTGTTCTTCGTCGTCTTTTTGGACGTTGAGGTAGTCTTGTTTGATTTTCGACGTCATGAACTTGGCGTAGGCCAATCGGGCTGTTGGTGGTACGTCGCTCAACTTTGGGTTGTACTCTAAAAAAAAATATTGTGGCTACTACAGTACTTCCTCGGCCATAACTTGTAATAATTTATATAACGGCTTTAATTTTATGCTACATTTGGCATAATTTGAACAATATTTCAAAAAATTAATACTTTTACGGCATTTTAAATATCATGTTGTGAAAAAACAATTGACGATCGTTTAAACTGCACTCGATATAATTTAGGAAAAAAACAATTGACATTCGTTCGATGTAATGTGAGTAATTTGTTATAATAAACAATTGACGATCGTTTTAATCACATATGATAGAATTTTTGAAAAAACAATTAACAATCACTCGGTGTTTTATTAAAATAAACAATTGACGAACGTATAAATCACATTTGATAAAAATTTTGGAAAAACAATTGAGTCGTTCGGTGTAATTTGAATAATTTATTAAAATAAACAATTGACGATCCTTTAAATCACATTTGATAGAATTTTCAGAAAAACAATTGGCAATCGCTCGGTATAATTTGTTAAAATAAACAATTGACGATCGCTTCTATAAAAATAACAAACAAAGATAAACGCATACTTCCATCTGTAAATAAAAAAGAGATAATAGATGTTTTCATGATAATTAGAGAAGCTTCATTAGCTTAAAGAAGAGTGCTGAATTCGACTATTAAGATCTTTAATTTGATATCAAACTCGATATAATTTTAATATTGTAATCAACAATTGGATCGTTCAAATGTATTTTTTTATTTACTGCACACCTAAATATAGTTTGTTACATTCATTTAGAATTTTTTTAAATATTTGAATAATTATTTTAGATCCGTAAACAGCATAATCAACCGTTGATAGTAATATAGCCACCCGATTAATTAACCCAAACTAAATCAGGAAATTACACTAGCAAGTCATTACCTAAAAGTTTATCCTGGTCGACTCCAGAAATGTCAGGCGTGCTCAGAATATGATGCCTCAAGCTCTGCCTTCGCACTTGGCGTTTTTCCGCCTCTTTCGCGCTGCCAATTTGGTCTATTTTCTTAGTATTGCTTCTTACTAAAGCGTTCCAGTCCTTCTTCTTTCGTTTAGAGCTTGCTCTCTTCCCCAACACTTTAGCCAGTTGCGTGAAAACGTCTGTTGGCTTCTTCGATGTCATTGCTTCATTGAATAATCCCTCCACTATCCCAATGTGGAAGTTAGTTAGTAGACGACGTTCCATCACTCGACCTTTTTTGCCTGGAACTAAAAAAATGCTTAGTTTATGCAGCAGACATAATAAAATGGCGAAATAATGGAATACGAGAAGTAATTGGGTTTCAATATTGGCTGTAAACACAAAAACAGAACATTACATTACATTTTTTGTTGTAATTATGCATGAGATGAATTTGGGGACACTGATTCAATATTAATTGAAATTAAAGTACCACTCGTTTCAAAACTTTAGTATGAATATGTTTGCATAAAGGTTTTCAAACTATGTAAACATAATAAATGTGGCGACACTACAAGTCAAAATTCATACGAAACTTCTTGACTTCTATACGTTTATTGTTGCTTGATTTCAACACAGTAAACTAAAATATATTTTCGATTATTGTAATTTGTAACCAATTGATTAGAACACTGGAAAAGAATTCATTTTCATTGTTATCTTTCTATTAGATTAGAGAACGTATTTTCTTATTAACGTAAACATAAATGTACACCTTAAAGCTAGATGCTTATGCGAATGAAGCTTTAATGTTTATATGAATAATTAATTTAGCAATGCTTTATTAAGTAATCATATTGTATTATGTTTATAAATTATTGAAATTTTAATACGGAATGTTAAAATGGACCATAATATGAATAATTAATTTATGACAATGTTATTTAAATTTGAAACTTTACTATCTTTATCTTGTGGTTCATGATCGTTTACTACGTAAAATTTAAATGATTATGACAGTGATAAAAGTGACAAATCGTTTAACGTAAAATGATTAATTTGCCAGTACCTATACTCGCCAGGGGCGGATTTAACAACATTCTTATAAACCTGTTGAAACCTTGTTGCACTGAACTAAGAACCAATATTTTCAGTTTACCGCAGTTTGTCGTAACAATGTTGTTTATAAGATAAAATTAATTATTTTGAACATATTTGATGTATTTAAATGTAGAAATGTCTAAAATTGAGTGTAACTGAACTTTTTAAAGCGGTCTAGGGACTACGGCCATTGTGAACCTACGCATTGAGAAGCACATGTTTCAACTTTTCCGGCTACGATCTCGGTTTCGGTCTATTATAAACTAGGCCTAACACTTCTTCTAGAGCCACTGAAGATGACGTCATGGAGATCCTACAGCCTATCCGCCATATTGGAGCCCACAGCTGTTTGACACATCATACAACTGATTTGTCCAATCGCCTTTTTTAAGGTATTAATATAAATGACGGGTTGTTCCGCAGCTAATTGTTTAATCCTCTACAGAAATGGATTTATATTTTTGTTAAGTTAGCATTTTTAATTATTATTGACAATAAAATTTAAAATATTATTAGACACAAAAATTGTTGGTAGAGTTTTTGGAAGAAGCCTTTTTCATTTAATGAAACTATAACATTACCATCCATAATAACAGATATTGAAGCTGATGTTCTGTAGAACAGACAGTAGCGTAGTTTATCATCTATGCCTCTCTTTCTAAGACGAGAATTCGTACTTCGCGCAGGGTTCTGCTTAAATGACTTTACCTCTACCTCAGGATACAGCGGCATGTGAACAGTGACTCACTCTGCGTGTCCTGTATGGTGACGACGGGGGTGCGCATCCCGTTCTGGTGCAGGATGTCGATGAGTTCGTAGCGCAGCGTGGAGATGTCCTGGCGGATCTCCATGACATCGTCCTCCGTCACGCCAAACTCGTCTCGCTTGCGCTGCTCGGTCGTCACGTAGCGCCGGATCAGCAGCTTCATCACGTGAGAGTGGAAGCGAGTCGCCTTGTCCCGGGATTTACTCTGCAAGGAAGGTGTTAAATGTAAAACTGGTTATGTTAGAATCTCCCCGATGACGCTTTGGATTCGAAGATTTCGACCCCGAGTCAAATACGAACAGCGGTACATGGGCATTTAGCATGGAAAACTGTTTTTGCCCGCTATTGCCTCCCTCGATCAGTGTTGAATTTTTATTGAAATAAATATTCAAATTAAAAAAAAACTTGTATTAGTCGGTCTCGAACCCCAAGTTGTGTTTCCATTTCCACACAAGCGCGCACGCTACCTCTAGACCGCTCTATACGCTGTTTAAAATAACTAAAGAATTTTAGATTGATTCTTGCGATTCTTACTACGTGCTGTTGTCAAGAGCGGTTTACACAAACACAATTCAAATATTATGTCAAGTATTTAATTCTTTATAAATTATGTTCGTTATTTGTTATTGTTTTGTCATTTCTAAATATTACCTGGCTAGTTCTATTATTCTCTTACAGTTTTATGAACTATTGGCGTATCTTTTTAAATATCGAAAATGTTTTGGTGGAAACTAAACTCCTAAACCACGCCCCAATTAAATGTCAAAATTCTTTCGTTATTTCAAACAAGGTATAGAGACATATACCAAAGAAGCTATAGTAGTAGATCAATGGGATAAGTAATATAAATATATCAGAATTTTTTTGTTTTTCAGCGTTTTTAGTAAGTTTGTCAAATTCAACACTGATTTCACGCTCTGATAAAAATTATAAAATTCATGTAGGCATATTATTATAAAACACAATGTCACACCATTTCATTTCACTCAAGAAGGGTATTAGCTTCTTATTTAGTTCAGTTCAATCAACCAAAGCTGAGTATGTGGGACTCACGAAGGGTTATTGTTCAGTTCAATCAAAGTTTGTACCAAACCGAGTATTTAAGAAGGGTATTGAGTTATTTAATTCAGTTCAATCAGAGTGTCTACCAAAACCGAGTATGTGGGATTCAAGAAGGGTACTGGCTAGTTTATTTAGTTCAGTAAGTTTCTACCGAAAGCCTTGGCATTACATGCCGAGTCATTTAGAAAGCTGATTGAGAATGTTGCAAATGTAAAGATAATGAAGTGAACTTTGCAAGAGAAGTGTGTCTGATCTTACCATGACAGATTCTGTTTTTTGGTCGCCTTTTCGGCCGCACAGCTTGTTGAAGGTCTTGGGAGTTGGAATCATATTAAACGGTGGTGGAACAGTATCTCCTTCTTCAAAATAACTAATCCACAATCGACTCCGTGCAAATTTCCACTCTATATCCGCTCGTTCCTGAAAAAAGATTTCATAACCTGAATAGACAGTTTTAGAGGCAAAAAATCTTATCACTTATCACGAAACTGAAAGAATTTTTTTAAAATTTGCAATTTTAGTTTCCAGGTTTTTTCAAACAGTTTCGGGGTCACTGTTTTTAAATGGAATTTCATAAATTTACTATTCTTGTCATTGCACAGTTAGAAAATTTAATTTTATTTCATTTAATCAGATATCAACGATTCAGTGCTTCTGCGAAAACTGGCCTTAAATTTACGAATTAAAAAAAATTCTTTTTGGTCCATAATCAGTAAGTTGAGCACTATAGGCGGTTTGCACATGAGTAGTCAGCGCCGCCCTGGGCCCTGGCGGGAAAAAATGCATTAATATTAGGGTAAACCCTTTGACAGTTCGACAGTAGTTGTAGGTACTGTTTCAATTCAACCAGTTCTGTTCTAAGGTTCTATAATAAGATGGTATGAGGATGAGAGATGTAAAATTTGAATTCACAGAGTAAAACGAATTTCGTAAGTAGATACCTACATAACTGTAAATATATTTTATCACGTTTTATAATCTATTTATTAATTGTATTTTGAGAATTGACGAAAAGCGCTGGGAACCAGTGCTCATTTTATTTAATTAAACATTCAAACGTGTTGTACACCTAATACTTTTGCCGAATCTCCCACTAGAGGCGCTCATGCTCGATATGTGCAAACCGCCTATATGCCATTAAATTTTGAATCGGCCTTTATATTAAATATTCTTTTCTATAGATAAGGCATACAAAAAATTTATTTACTTTACTAACTATTAACTTTAAACCAGAACAATACAAACTTCTTAAGGATCTTAACAACTAGTCTTACAACTTTCTTATTAAATTTTCAACTTATAAAACCTAGCAATATTTTCATATAATACTTACGGAAATAATTTGATACGAATTTGACATCATAGCAATAAGCATATTTAGTAGAACGATAACATTGATTACTGAATATGACCCGAACATAAGTAGCGCCCAAAATCGGGTGAAACTTTTAATTCCTGTCAGTTCGAAGGTCATTAGGTCCACGAGCCCAAAACTCGCCCAAAAGAGGGACTGAGATGTCTCGAATAAACTGAAATAATATAACAAGTGTTATTATTATTATTATTACAGTACTTACATAATATATTAAGTTGTTAATAATATTAGTCATGTTATTTTAGGACAACGGACATTAAATAAATTACTATTTTAAACAGTTTAAGGCCTAATTAGCCTTCAGATAACTAAAACATAACACAAATTTTGGCAGAAAACAGTCAAAAACATCCAATTTATGCAAAATTTACACGATTATACTTCATTGATTTTTACAATTTGAAAAAGGCACATCTGTAAATTTATTTCTGGTATATTAAATGTTTATAAAGCATTAATAAAGTCAATAATAAACTGACAGTTTACTCGCAACGAAAACACTTTTACAGTATTTTCAACTTCAAAATGACATTTCGTAGCTAGGATGCGGTAAAGTACAAGTTTCGGACTGCCGTAGTAATTTATTGTACAGAATAAACCAAGAACTATTATAAAATAATTAATTTAAATACGTTTAACTGCACAAATATCTCCTTTGTGATGTACTGTCCACTATCAACTATGAGAAATTGATGGCTGATAACCGCACACAATAAAATATATATTTATACCGATGATTAAGAGATTAAGTTGGGTGAAAAGTGTATAGATATTTTTTGCAATAATAAAATTTACCATCGTGGCTCAAAAAAATTAATAATATTTTAATTTTTCTATAAATTTAATAGTTAAGTCTGAAATTACATATTTCAGGTTTGTAGGACGTCCAAGCGAGATACGTGCTGCCCATCTTATAATAAAATAATAAATTATTTAACCAAGCATTTCAATAATTATTAGTGATCATCTAAAGCCCTGTTCGCACGGATCTTTGGAGATTCTACGAAGATTCAGAATCCTGGAAAAGAAGAAGTTTTTTTCTTTCTAGTGAGAATTATTATTTGTTAAATTGCGGTGTTGCTAAATTGAATCTTCAATGAGTCTTAGAAAAGAAGAATTTATAATTTATTGATTGCTTCAAAACCACGTAATTATCACTAGAAAAAAAAAACTTCTTCTTTTCCAGGATTCTGAATCTCCGTAGAATCTCCAAAAATCCTCCTTCTATAGCGTTTATTGTTTTGTTAAACCTTAAAAATAATAAATCATTTATGTTTGAGGGGAAAAATAATTTTGGCACTCATATTTGTACAAAAACTAAAATATTTATAAAAAGAGGGTTTTCGCGCGCCACTGCACAGCTTTTATTTATAAATAAATTCACTTCAAATTTTAATATATTGTCAACAAAGCTTGGATCTGCGAAATAACCGATAGAATTTTTAAAATTCATTTTAAAATAAAAGATGTGTTTAAAAAATGGCAAAAATTGTCAACAAATTGACATATTTCAATTTGAAAGCAAAATTGTAAAATTCTGCATTTTGTAGATTTGTATCTTCAACAATATCTTTAGATTATTATATTTCACAAAACAATAAACGCTGTGGAGTGGCGCGCGAAAATGTTTTGTCGAGGTTTTATCTTTCTAAATAAAACATTTCTTTACAAACTTTTATTCATTGATGAAAAATAAAATATTGCTTACTTTGCGTATCGCCTCCAAATTCCACAAGCCTTTTCATTATTATCAAAATCAGGTAAACCGTTAGGTAAATGGTAACATTTATTTTTTTCTAGTTCAGCATAATACCACATCAGTTGATTCAAACCTAAAAATACCATACATTTAAATACACAAATGCACAGTTGACGGCTGGTAACCGCACACACGGTCATTGCCACTGTCCAAGTTGGTTATAAAAAAGGCATAATATGTCTGTATGTACTCACCACAACCAAATGCGAATAATACCAAAGTGTAAATGAAGAAAAATTTTATTATATCGATGATCATTCTGCCCAAAGATATTTGCAAAGGCCCTAAATGTGGGTTTACGCTGAAGATATGGACGAGCTTCAAAAAACTGTAACAAAGAACAAATAATTACACATCGTGAGCCAATAATTTAATTAAAATCAGTATAAAGCAAATATTTTAAACATATTCATCATGTTTTTTGTTACAAAATTTGACTCAGGTGATAGACGCAAAAGACAACATGTTTTGATTTCAGATTATATTTTAATCTGGGATTAAATAGATTAACTCATCTACGAATTAGTATTCTTAGTTAGTTTAACGTTAATTTTAAATAAATTTATTGATTAATCATATACATTAGTCGGAAGACGGGAATAGAGAGATTTTTTTAAGCAGTTAACCTATTGACTGTAATAAATTTATGTAAAACTCGCATTTTTAGTAATTTATAGAAATTATTTAACAAAATACTATACTATACATTCTATAGCCATGTAAGCACAACCTACAAGTACATCATTGTAAAATATGAGGTCATCGATTTCAAAACCAAAGTCACAAAACGATATATTGTAACATGCTTTTTTGCTTTGCATTTGATAGCAAGAGATGGGTCTTAAGGTAGTAAATCCATGGGTAGTGACAACCCAAAATATGACTCAAATTAATATACAGCATTCATTACAAGTCGTAGAATTTTAATAAAAATTAAAATTTATAGGTAACCGTTGAAATAACGAAGATAATTGAATTTAAAGTTGACACAAAAACGCGCTAAAATACATTGCGTATATGGAGGTTACCAGTAGATTTACTAAACGATTAGAAAATTTTATATCATAACAACCCAACACATATTTGGAAAACGAATATGTTATTCTTTGATATTTGAGGTATTTATTAGAAAAATAAAAAATATGGGTCACCGCAATAATGGTTGAGAAATCGCATGCAAAAGGTTCCAGTCTCAAGAAAAATTATGTTTTTGACGTACTACTACTGTATTTTAGTGTAAACTTAAATTACAATTATATTTTTTATTTAATTGGATACCTATGATTTGTAATTTACATCCAAATCTACGATTTTTAATGATTTATTTCTGATTATTTGACTGTTTCGGCCTCACCTCACACCGAAATCACGCACGCTTATGACCGACGGATTTTCTACCTTAAGCAGACTTAAGCATAAACGTATCTGTCAATCAGAGAGATTTGGAAAAAATTGTTGTATCTGCCTCTTTATAAAATTATCAGAATATCAAATAAAATATAATAAATATGGAATTAATTTTAAAAAGTAGTTTTAAGGAGGTTCCCTAGACATGCAGTGGCGTACTCAGATATCAGCCTTTAATTAATAAAAATATTTATATTAATGTAAAACAAAATTCGGTCAACGAGTGTTAGTTGATATTGCAATTCGTTCAGTTGTGGTGATATATTTTTACAATAATTTCTAATTCACTAATCAAAAAATGCTTGAAGATTTTTTTACAACAACAACAACAATATTGTTACAACTATGTGGTCAACCTTCTTCAAATTTTGGGAAATTGATGTCCGTGCTTGCATACGTTTATATACCAAAAATTAAGTAAATAGAACATTTCTAACATCTTTTTATTTAATCAATTAATGGAAAGCCATAAGAGCCCATGTAAAATATTAAAATTTAACAATTAATTTCGTTGAAACTACGTGGTCAAAAATTTCCAAAAAATTCAGGTATCATTTTTATGACACAGACAACATAAATTCAAAGTTTGGTTGCATTAGAACATTTTTAAATGTCTAGGGAACCTCCTTAAGGTGAAGGCATTGCGCCCAATTTTATTTTCGAATCTATGAACATGAATCATGTCTTATTTATAGTTTGATTAGATGTGAATGAACCTTAAAGCCTAGTTTCCATGCATGCGTTTCATCCGTTCCGTTCTATCCGTCGCAAGTTGTGATTGGCTAGTTCAAATTATGAAAAATTGGCGCGTTGGTAAATGCAGCGACGGACAGAGTTCGTCTACTCTCTACTCGTTGCAGCGCGACCTTGAAAACGGATGCTTTGATGTCAGTTTGACAGTTAGCAAGTGGTTTCATACGGTTATTTGTATTTGTTTGGTTTACCTAAGCAACATGATTAGCTTCGTAAGTTTATAAAATCGTAATTAATATTATGTCATAACAGCAGTGAATAGAAGTACCAATCAAAACATCAAAACGGATGGAACGCAACGGACACATGTGAACAGTCTAAATTTCATACGACGTGAAGTTTGCAGCGACGTATAAAACGGAACGGATGAAACGTATGCATGGAAACTTAGCTTTAGGGTATTGACATTAGTTATAGATATATAAATAAATGAAGAATGAAATCAATTTCTCATACCTGAATATCATCCCAGCGGCAAAAGCTCCTTCAGACAGTAACATCGGATCATACGGATCCCATTGCTCCCGAGGGTACCAAGGGTCGTTGCCTTTTATCGCTTCCCTCTAAATATACAAACAAATCATTACAACATTCATTATGTCTAACTACACATAACAATAAATTGTTTCTAAATTGTTCAAACCACGGTTCAAGAATAATTAGGTTTACCAAAATGATCTTTTCTTTGGCTGTATCAGACACTGATTTAAATGTAAAAATGTAATGTGTTAATAAGCTTACGTGTTCTTTATATTTATACTATATAACGCACAAATTATTAAATTTCAAAAATACTATTCAGTGACAGCAAGTGACAGAATGAATTTGTATCGACAGTGACCAGCAGAGACACCTAGGAATACTTATGAACTAATTAGAATTTCTGACCGGGGTTGGCAATAAAAAACGGGACTAGTCCGTGATAGTTATTTGTTTAACTAGGCAAAATAATATTAGATTTGCTGCCGCGGCTAGAGTTTCGTAGACGAGGCGCAGCCGAGGCCATGAATCTAGCTTAGGCAGCAAATCTGTATTTTTTGCCATGTTAAACACATGATTTTTTCGGCGATTGTTATTAATTAATATTAATTTAGTAATTATTTTAAATATATTGATAGATATCGCAATCAATGATGAATTTTATAAATGTCAGTTGATTCACCATAGTAACAATTACTTTTGCTGCCTAGGCTTTTTTTACTATTTTTGCTGCCTAGGCAGCAAAAGTGACACTTTGCTGACTGTAAGCTGTCAAAAAACAGCACGTTTAATAATGTCAATCGCCGAAAAATCTATTTATTCTTTATGCCCAGTTAGAATTCGGAAAAAATCGTTGGAATCCATATTAAACATTAATAAAAATGTGTTTTAAGTAATATTTCCTTGCTTTATCTTATACGATTAAAGGATTTATTATGCCCAGTGCACACGGATAAACATTTTGACAAGTTTCCTGAAAAAAGTTTCCAGAAAATGGAGATTTTTTTTTAAAAACAATAAATATGTTTATGATCACAAGTCACATTTGACGATTTGACAAATAAGAAGTTAGTTGCACTTCACAACGTTTCCTGAAAACGCCTCATTTTTATAGGCGCCGTTAAAACTTTGAAGTTTCCGGAAACTTTTTTCAGGAAACATATCAAAATGTTTCTCTGTGTGCTCTAGGCATTAGAAAATGTAACTCGTCATAAACCTATTTCCATGCTGCGTCTGCAAATAAATTTATGAACTTTTGCTTTATCTTTAAAACTTCGTGAGCATTTTAAAAATTCCTAGGCTGCTTTTGCGTATTTTAGGCGAATGTTTCGGTGTTGAGCTACATAGAGTTGATACACTTAAATGTAACTAGACAAAACTGTTTGATTTACCTGTACAATGTACCACGACGATAGTCTAAGACTCAGCCACATTAAATAAAACATATTCGTGATAAAATCGACAATGTTCCATAGATCAGCAATATATTCGTCCAATCCATCCGTCCATAGCGCCCGTATTTCGCTCCAAATCAAACCTGGACAAAAAAAAACTAATTAACCACATCTCAAATTAATTCTAGATCATTTTACGATAACTTGTCAGTAAGCTTAATATTTAACCACAAATTACAAATTTCAATTTTGGAGATCTCCAAACGAGATATGTGCTGCCATCTTGTCACAACATGCTGAACTATATATGTGGACGATTCTCGAGAGCTTTTATAATCAAATGTCCAAGTAAATGAAATTAAAGCCCTGTTCGCACGGCGATCTTTGGAGATTCTAACGGAGATTCAGAATCCTGGAAAAGAAGAAGTTTTTTCTTTCTAGTGATAATTACGTGGTTTTAAAGCAATCAATAAATTATAAATTCTTCTTTTTCAAGACTCATTGAATATTCAATATAGCGACACCGCAATTCTCACTAGAAAGAAAAAACTTCTTCTTTTCCAGGATTCTGAATCTCCGTTAGAATCTCCAAAGATCGCCGTGCGAACAGGGCTTGAAAGACAGTTTACTTAGATCAGACATAGACGAGAAAAATGTGTAATGTGTTTGTCATTTTTGCTAGTTTTATTTTATTCCTACATCATACAATCAATTTATTTGTATTTTGTAATATATTAATTTAATATTTATTACAAAATCTAATTACAAACTAAAGGCTATTTTTTGCAAATATGTTTCCTGTTATATCTCAATAAGAAAAATATTATTCTGCGTTATCGAATATTTTAATTAATTCAGAAATAATATACAGGATGATCATGAAAGTTTTTTTAATTCGTAAATTTTAGGACAGTTTTCGCAAGAAACACATTTTTTAAACACTGGATTGTTGATTGTATAATGGGTATCTAATTAACTAGAAATGGAATTAAATTTTAATTAATTGTACAATGCAATGGCAAGAATAGTAGGTAAATTTATGAAATTTAAAAAGTGACACAAACTGTTGAAACTAAATAGCGAAATTTGAAATCAACAAGGATTATGTTATTAAAATATATGCACGAAGTTATGAATCACCCTGTATAGATACAACAATTTATATTTTATTGAATACCTACGTAAAATTTCACATTTAACAAACGTAGATTTTTTGTTGCTGTTTTATAATTAGTATTGTCAGAAAAATATATTTCCAACAATTTAATCAATACATCTAACATGACCTAAAGCGATATTTTATCCATTAAAATAAAATGAATTTATCTTTACTGAAGCAATATAAAAAAACATATCTCCTATAAATTTAATTTGTACCTACATGGCTACATGAAAATGCAATATATTAAGTTTTGAGAACAAGCAATATATTATATTTTAACTACAAAAGTTTGTTATTAATGTAAATATGATGTTGTTTCTAAGTTAATCAGTATGTTATTAAATTGAACAACTTATAATGTGACCTATATAAATTATTGTTACGTTGTTAAAAAATAAGATATAACGAACTTACTTATAACGTATAGAATGACACCGTATTCGGCGAATCCAGGACCGGCTCCACGTTCTTTGGTTTTCCAGGATTCCAAAATTGATTTCATCCATGGCGTTCCCACCCATTCCAGTAACATAAATTCTGCCCTTTGAGAAGCCAACCCCAACAACACTGTCAAATATCAAATCATACACATTTAACAATAATAGTCCGGGAGCTGGCGTCAAATTTTCATGGGTGATTGCAGCAAAGCTGATTTTTATAATATAATTAGTTCTATAATAACTAATTAAGAATTGCAGTGTAAGCTGGTCCGAAAGCGGGGCTTAAGATTTTAAGAGGCTGTGGAACTTTCAAAAAATATCAGATTTTCAAGTGAAACCAGCAAAGCTAAAATTTTGTATAATGATACTTTACCAA
The DNA here is from genome assembly GCA_947534325.1 of Agonum fuliginosum. Lineage (NCBI taxonomy): Eukaryota > Metazoa > Arthropoda > Insecta > Coleoptera > Carabidae > Agonum > Agonum fuliginosum. Next base: position 33,473,768 of record OX384040.1, read on the forward strand.
TTATATTTAACAAAAAATATGTTAGCTGGACAGGGCAAGTGGAAAACCTTGTTAGCTGTGCAGGTGAACAGTGACAGTGACAATGTCAAAATAGTGACACATCGTTTTCATTTTATGTAAACAGTAGAAGAAGATATAAACGATGTGTCACTATTTTGACACTGTCACTGTCAATGTTCACCTGCACAGCTAACAAGGTTTTCCACCTACCCTGTCCAGCTAACATATTTTTTTGTTAAATATAATTGGTAAATTATCATTATACAAAATTTTAGCTTTGCTGGTTCACTTAAAAATCTTTTATTTTTTGCAAGTTCCACAGCCTCTTAAAATCTTAAGCCCCGTTTTCGGATCAGCTAACATTGCAATTCTTAATTAGTTATTATAGAACTAATTATATTATAAAAATCAGCTTTGTTGAAATGGTCCGGTCAAATTTGACGCCAGCTCCCGGACTATAACGACAATTCACTTTAACTGCACAAAAGTCTCTCTGTGGTGTACTTCTCACTAAAACATCACAAAATAAAATTCTAGAATATTTGTATACAATAGATGCATAAGAAAATAAAATCTAGAATTCCTGTGAATGAATCTTTAATTACGTATACATTATCTAGATTATCCTGTGTACGAAAATTCTAGAATTTTATTTTCTGGTGTTGAATCCATTCCCAGGCAAGTTGAGTAAAAGTTGTGATAGAACACTTACTTAGAAAAAATGCGTATGATGTCGAATGGCAAATAAACTTGACAAAAGGTTTCTTCATAAAGAGCCCCATTTTTGACGTTGGAAATAGCATGTATATAACGCTATACACAGGAAACATGGTCCCAAGTTTAGCTACTTGAAATATTTGGCCGATTATACCTTTACGCCGAAAACCTGGGAGTCCTTCGTACCAAATCGATGCTAAAAGTTGTTGCACATTTGGATGACTGACAAACTAAAACAGTAATCAAATCAATAATAGTTTACCTACAAATTCATTGATTACCACAATCAAAATTTGCTCACAACAATCAGTTAATTTATTTCATATTGGGTAGTTCAATCAATTATGTTTCTTTTATTGTATATTATGTCGCATGCAGATTGAAAATTAGGCTTTTTATAAATGTCTAGGCATATTAAAACACAATGTCACATCATTTTATTTCACTCAAGATATTAGGTTCTTTATTTAGTTCAGTTCAATCAACCAAAACTGAGTATTTAAGACTCAAGAAGGGTGTTGTATATTTAATTCAGTACAATCAGTGTCTACCAAAACCGAGTCTGTGGGATTCAATAAGGATATTGGGTTGTAATTTAGTCCAGTTCAGAGTTTTTACTGAAAACCTCGTCATATTGTGTAATAAAATATGACATTACTTATATACCGAGTATATAGATGTTTGATTTGTGTGTATTATTTGCTAGTTTTATAAACTGGAAGATCTACAGATCTATTATTAACAATATTAAGTACTATAATGTATGTGCATATAATGAAACTCGTAATATACAATTTATAGTATTACTGCACATAATTAGAATATGACATAGGTGTCAATATGTTACAATAACAATGTAATTAATTCTAAATTATGAACAAGCATTTGAATTATTAGAAAGTCATAATTATTTGAACTAGTCACCAGTATATTTTATTGGGAATGGGTTCAACACCAGAAAATAAAATTATTGTATAGTCATATACAGAAAAATGCATGTAGAAGAAGATTCAAATCTAGAAAATGTATACGTAATAAAAATAACTGCGTTAAAAGATTCATTCACAGGAAAATTCATCTAGAATTTTAGATTTGGCATAAATGCAAACACAGGAAGATGTAAATCTAGAAAAGTTATAGTCAAATCCGAGTATTTGGGACTCAAGAATGGTATTGGGTTGTTTATTTAGTCCAGGATTCAGATCAACCTAATTTGTGTTTTCCCTTGTGTTAAAGGGACAAACTAATTTTCTAGGTTTGCATCTTCCTGTGTTTGCATTGCTGAATCTAAAGTTCTAGATTAGATTTTCCTGTGAATTAATCTTTTAATAGTATCTTTAAGTATAAATTTTTAGTGCATGCATTTTTCTGTGTATGAATATTTTATTTTCTGACTCTAATTTATTGTGTGTGCAAAATTTTATCAAAACTATTTTATTATTTGTATAACAATAAATCTATGTCAGTTGCCAATCAAAAATTATTGATTTTATAAGTGTATTTTACTAAAAATTGTTTTTTTACATTTCTGAAAGCATCTTCAATGAAGGTACTTACCATTTTTTGTTTGTATTTGATGGCAAGTTTCAGTCGTTCCAAATTCTGTTTACCATCAAAACCTTCCAAGTCTGTCGGATCATAATTCAGCATAACTTCTAATTCTTTCGATGTTCTGACATGGTCCAACAATGTAGTAGCAAAAGTTTGACAATGCATACGCATATCCTAAAACATTGTTGTAATTAACGTTGATGATTGTAGTAGTTGTGTATTGTAATCAATGAATAATTTCTTACATTATATTCGGCGCGAAATTCTGTTTCCATTCTGCTTAGTCGTCGCAGTTCCCAAGATAACTCAAAAGCAGTTAGTAGAGGGTCCTTAGAGGATAAGGCTATTAGTGAAGAAGATGTTAAGGCTCTGTATGCGTTGATACGAGCTTGAGAATGTCGCAAGGAATCTTGTTCACTCGAAAACATACAGTCATCGCAACCGCACCTACAAAATAGTACAGGTTAACTGCATGTAATCGTCCCTGTAGTGTGCTCTCGAGAAAGAATAAAACGCAAAACAACAAAATTAATCCAAACCGAGTATGTGGGACTCAAGAAGGGTATTAAATTTTTCTTTATTTAGTTCAGTTTCAAAAATTGATAATATTTTACGTGCATGCGTATTTCTTTGCAGATCAGCTTTATTCTTAGTCGCTCTCTACCAACAACCAACCTCGCAGAAGAACGAATACATTTATATTAAAAGTTTGTAAAAGGCATGATAAATAATGTATGTATTTATGAATGTTCTTACCTTACGTCATGGGGCATTGGTAAAGTAGCTCCCCGATCTAGTAGTATTTTAATAATTTCGTAGTTATTTTTATGAGCTGCTAAGATCAATGGTGTTATGTCATTTGTAAAACTTGATGAAGAATGCTCCATCGCTTCCCAAGACTATGACAAAAAATTATTATTATAATTATTTAGAACAATAGAAAATATAATTAAATCTTTATATTTAGTTGATGACATATTATTTTATTCGCAAAAATAGATTTATTATCTTTTTGTGTTATACTGACGGATAATATAAAAATAATCCATGTTTTGATTTTTTTTCAGTATTCATATGACACAGTTACTAATATGATGTAAACTAGATAACAAAATATATTTTTAGCAGATTATTATATTATAATTTATAAGCAGATTAACAAAATGTAATGTTTTTAACATTTTATTTATTTATTCATATTTTATAATGCACAAAAATGTACTCACTAACAATAATGAATAATTGGTGGCTGATAACCGCACACACTGTCAAATAAAACCGTTGTAAATATGTATAACAAGAAATGAACAAAGCAAATAACATATAAAATAAAATCATCTAGTTTGGTTTTTAATTATTTTATCTGATGCTGTCTAATAATGACAACATTATAATTTCTATTTGAGGACCATAATGAATCCAGTATGGTTCTCAGTACCTTAATGAAATAACAATCTTGTTACTAAGGTAGTTTCAAAAATAGTATACCTGATTTTTTAGATTTTTTTTGTTAAATACCAAATAATTTATTTTACTTTTATTAAGTAGAATTGTAGGAATTCCACTATGGTTAGACGTAGTACTTGTCGAGATTATCTATTGAACTAAACGATCATGTATGCTGATGATGGATGAGTTTATCATCCGAAACTCCATTAAATGCCATTATGTTAATTTAATCAGAGTTTCGCTGACTTCCACTATGGTCAGACGTAGTACTTGTCGAGATTATGAAGTGATTCATATTGTTGCCTTTTTAAACAAGTATGCAAAATATTGTATCAAATTTATTGAACTAAACGATCATGTATGCTGATGATGGATGAGTTTATCATCCGAAACGTCCATTAAATGCCATTATGTTAATTTAATACATTATTCATTATTTACCTATGGATTCCTAAGGCTAATTCCTACAATTCTATTTAATATAAGATTTTTGGATTCAAAATAACCTACATTATTTTACTTTTAGACTAATTACGCCAGCAAATAAAATTTAGTATACAATACGGATCGTAACATGTCTCGTAATCGTACTCGGCTTCGCCTCGTCTAACAATCTTCACGACTAGTACCATAATAATTGACGTTACCAGACTTATAACAAATATTATTCAATATTTGAGGGGTGATATTAGCTACGCAACCTTCTGTACATAACTAATTTGTTAGTTGCATTTTGCTTTTATAATTTACCACATTTTACATTATTTTAATTTATTGTGGCAGTTATGTGTGCGGTTAACAACCATCAACTCATTCATGGGTGTTAGTAGTACACCACAGGACAGACAGACTTTTGTGCAGTTAACTGGTTGAAGTTAAGATTGAAATAAACTTACGTATGGTTGGCCGGGCTTGTGGTGCGTTTCTTCCCAGTCCAGTAATAGTTCCACGGCTTCAACATACTCCTCTTTGATGGCGTGCAGCAAAGCGTCCTGTTCAAAACAAGTGCGAAATTATTACGCCTTATGGCCATTTGCACCGCCTCCACTTAAATTTTAAGTGTCACTTAAATGAAAAATATCGAATCGAATTAATAACAGCAATGTTATATCTACGTTTGACAATTTGATTTTGATTCGATCTTCTTCATTTAAGGAATACTTAAAATTAGCTGTTAGATACTTTCATGCTTTTTTGAAAAAATAATCATGGTGAGAACTGCCTGTCAAATAATTGAACCTTCAATGAGTCTTGAAAAAGATTCTAATTCATTGATTGGTTTAAAACATCTTCAGAAGCATGAAAGAACTGTCAAAGAATCCATGTGCGAACAGAGCTGATTTATTTTATAACTTGTATAAGAATCTCTTGGGACGAATGTTAAATTACAAACCACGTTCGCTCTATTTAATTTAAACACTAATTTGATTATTTCTACAATTTCATTTTGTATGGAAATTTGCTGATTTGATTTTATTTATAAATAATCTTCGATATATATTCAAGGTTGCAGAGAGATTTTCAATAGTTTTTAGTCATTAAAATATGGAATATTTATTGTAAATTTTATGCGACATTGGTGCCATTATTATAAAGTTGTCTTTAACACTATACACTCGTTAATACCAACTCAACTAATCATGAAATAAAAATAATTTGTTTAAAATACGTTAATTTAAGGGCAGTTCTTGCAAGAAGCACATATGATTGGACTAAAATTAAATTTTAATTAATTGTGCACTGGCAAAAATACCAAATTTATAAAATTTCATTTGAAAACTGACTAAAAAACTTGGAAACTAATATATTGCAAATTTTGCAAAGAATAACTCACCTTGACTAGTATATTTTCTTCGAGTAATAATTTAATTAGCTCAATATTTTCATTTTCTATCGCTGCTATTAGGGCTGATCTGTTTAACGGGTCAACACAGTTTATGTTTAATTCGTCTGGCTTATTTAAGTAATCCTTTATTAATCTACAAACAAAATTTCATAACAATATAGATTCACTCAAAAAAATGTGTTGCAATCAAATTGATTGTTATGGTTGTTTCTTATAATCAAAGTTGATTGATGTAATAATGAATTTATTTTGAATAATAATCCTTTATTAATCTACAAATAAATTTTCATAACAATATAGATTCACTCAAAAAATGTGTTGCAATCAAGTTGATTGTTATGGTAGTTTGTTATAATCAAAGTTGATTGATGTAACAATGAATTGATTTTAAATTTTCTTACCTTCTGACTCCAGCACAGTCTCCTCTATCAGAGAGTAACAAAAACGACTTTTCCACGGCTGTCAAAGTCTTGTCTTCCTCAATATCAAACTCTTCCTCATGTTTGTCCTGTTTTTCTGCAGATATTAACAATTCTTCTTTGGATTCTGTCCCTCGCATTGTATCTTATAACTTAACTGCACGACAACAGTTTCAAACTGATCGAAAAAATATCTCATACGTGATCGCGTATTAACTAACCGTTGAATATAGGATTAAGGTGCAATAGGATAATTTAATTAAGTAGAGTAACGTGCGAACCTGCCGGAAGTAGGTTATATCTGATGTTATTTCCGCCCTTGGTAATTGAATGTTTTTTTTGCGAGTAATTAAGATACATATTTGATTTGTCATAATGTTTACTCAATTTGGGTGACAGCCATCGTTGTAGGTATATTTTAAGCTGTGTGCGGTTACCAGCCGTCTACTCAATCATGTTTCTTAGTGGGTAGTACCCCACAGGGATGATTTTGTTGTCTGAAACAAAGAAAAATTAATTGTTGTTACATATTTCTATAATTTCTCGTGGCTTTACTTTAGCATGTAGTAGTCATTGGTTTATATAATACATTCTGTGCGGTTACCAGCTGTCTACTCAATTTTCAATCATGAATCTCAGTGGAGAGTACCACACAGGGAAGATTTTGTTGTCTGGATCAAAGAAAAATATATTATTTATACATATTTCTATCATTTGTCTTGGCTTTACTTTAGCATGTAGCAGTCGTTGTGTGTGCGGTTATCAGCTGTCTACTCAATCTTCAATCATGAATCTCAGTGGACAGTACCCCACAGGAGAGATTTTTTTGTCAGAACCTCTACAAATATATTATTTGTTTATATATATTTCACTCAATTTGGACGTAAAAATCGTTGGGTTTATATTATGATTATGTTATGTTTGTGTTTTAACATGTGTGCGGTTACCAGCTGTCAATTCATTCAGAGTTGATAGTGGAGAGTAGACCATAGAGACGTTTTTCTGAGTGAAATAAGAATTGTAAACAATATTCTTGTTATTATTGTTACTTTTACACTTGTATGTTTTCTGTTTGAGCTAGACTGAAATTTAAATCTTGTTAATCTAATGTTATTGCTTGTACAACATATTGATTTGTGAAACCAGAAATGTCCAGTTTACAAATACTAGGATTTTATTTTTTCCGGATTTGTAAATTAAAAAATAGGGGAACTCTACACACAACTAAAAACTATATTGGGCTCGAACTAGTAATATTTATTTAATTTGTATTTTTTGTTTCTTAATCACTTAATTATTGTGCCACCACATAAAACATACTTATATACATATTAATCACACCTTTTTCCAATTTGAGTAACAATATAATATAATTTGGTTACTAAAAATTTGTAAAGAATTGTTTTCAACTTGCGCATCATAAACTTTAATCTTCTTGAATTACAGCCTATATTCACCTACCATCAACTCACGGATCATTTATTAAATTATTATTCTATACGTGTATAATGATAATATTACTTATGAGTCCTTTGACACCATATAATATAGATAACAGTTTTTGTCTATACAAAATCGCAGAGCAGTAGTAACATCTCCTAAGCTTCAAATTAATTGAATCGATTAAATCGTGCAATCTAAATCTGTTCAGAATTACCATATTAATTAGTTAATCGTTCTATCAATTCACAGTTTAGTTTGAGTGAAGAAAATAATAAAATGCTAACACATTTCCGTTGTCATTGTGTACAACTTTGTATAAAAATCACTGGCGTAATCTCATTCAGAATCTTAACAAAACTAGGCCCATGAAACGAACTTATACTAATCCCTAATTCAATAACGGTGGCAAGCCTACGGCTACACTAAGCATTTAGTGCAGTTGGACGTCAACCATGTAACTAAACTGCCACAAGATATAGTATTTCCATATAACAGTTACATTTACATATTACAAACATTATATAGTGTACACTTTGTGACAGTGAAGCCTCAACATGGATGACAAAGTAAGAATTTTAATAGATATTATTATTTCATGCTTCTGAATCTTGGAAAAAATTCACTATCAATTAATTCTATATTGAAGATTCAATTTTGCGGCGCCGCTATTTGACAAGGCAAGATTAATTTTCTCAGTATTCAGAAGCATGAAATAATTTGTATGTGAATATATAATAAAACATACCTATATTATTTGTAATTGTAACAGATTGAAAATGATATTGAAGCACCCGGTGTCCCTAGAAAACCTTTACGAATGCCCAATTTACCTAAATCACTTACTATTGAAGAAAAAAAATATTTACTTGCAGTTGAACGAGGTGATATGGCCAATGTTAGACGGTAAGTACCTAAAAATAAAAATGATTTGTCACAAATTATTGTTGCTGAATATTACAACAATCATTGGGCTCATAAAGTGTAAAATACTTTCTGTCTTGCAATCAAAATAGATTTCAAGAAATACAGTTCACTGGTGAATCAAATTATGGAAATTTCGTATTAAACATAGGTAATATGTAAAAACTCATGCATGATTTGATCGCAGATAACATCAAATACTGACTGCTTAACATTACAATTACAACCCCTTAATTCAACAACAACATCTTACATAAACATACCTTCATACTAATACATAGCTTACACAGAGTAATTACATACTAGAAATTATGAATAAGTAATAAGAGAAAAATTGTTAAAAATTTACCTATTTAGTTCAGAGATTATAAGGTTCATAAAATTCATGACGTCATCTGTATTAGCTTTAAAATGAAGCTTCTCATTGGCTAAACAATGTTTTCCCGTCGTCCGTTATTCATTCAGGAAGGCAACATAATGAATACAAATGTAAAATAGTCAGTTTTGTAGGTTGGAGTTGGAGTTTTTGGTATGTAAATATAATATTGTGTAATATAACTACTTACAAATAATAGTCATTTTATGAAAATTTATAAAAACTTCTTAATCATGCAGAACAAGGTTTCAAACCACTTTCAAACTGATGGTTTTAGTAGTCAACAACACAAGCTCACCACCACCATTGAAACGTCAAAAAGTCAAAATCAAGAATGTCAAAATGTTTGACTATGTAGGTTATAAAATTAGTTTTTATTTTCATATTGGAGATATTTATTGAATAACTGTAAGATTTAACATATATTTACTCAAATATTAAAAGAAATAAATACAATATACAATACACATTAAAATAAACTGATTGAGTTTGAGTGCCACTACTGAATACAGTTGACGTCACAAATTAATTTTGAAATTTAAAAAATCATATCTGCTTTAATAATGAGAATTTTAAAACCGAATTTTCATTGCTAGATATAAATTGTTATGAAGTTTCATAAAAAAAATTTAAAAAGTAATGGTTGATAAGCCCAATTTCAAAAATAATGATTCATTAGTGAATCGATAAATGCGAATTATAAACTGTGACATCAGTTAGCAAAATTTTGAGCTATTTTTTATCATTTAGTAATCAATTTTATTGTATAGCCGTGTACGCACAATCTTTAAGTACATCATTGTAAAATGCACTGATTTTAAAACCAAAGTCAGAACATTTTAAAATTGATAGCAGAAGATGCGAAACAAATATGGTGTGAATTTGTAGAATGATCCAAAAGGCATACAGAAGAAAAATAATCGACATAAACTGCGTGGACAGTTTAGGACGAGGGGCTTTAACTTTAGCTATCGACGGAGAAAATCTAGAAATGGTAGAACTTTTGGTCATCCTAGGTGTTCAAACCAAAGATGCTCTCTTGCACGCCATCAATGTTGAGTTTGTTGAAGCTGTCGAGCTGCTTTTAGAGCACGAGGAACTCATTCACAAGGAAGGAGAACTATATGTATGTTTTATTATTTGCTTAGTGTTGTTTATTAATTATTTGAATGGTTATAGAGCTGGCAAAAAGTGGAAATGACTACAGGAACGTTTACACCGGATATAACACCTTTGATCTTGGCTGCGCATAGGAATAATTATGAAATTATTAAGATTTTGTTAGATCGGGGAGCCACTTTACCCATGCCGCATGATATAAAGTAAGCATGAAACATAAATATACCGAAATATTTTTATTCATAAACTTAACATATGCGGCATCATTTTTATGTATAAACAAATTAACATATTACTTGCGCAAAATTTTTAATTAGATATCTTTATAAATATATAAATATTACTACCTACCGATTTACGTATCAGGACAAGCTTAATTCGTCATAATATTTTGAAGGCAGATCTTTAATATATAAAACAAACATCACATATCAATATCAATACAGTTTTAATTAATATAAAGCAATTATACAAGGATTACTGTAATCAAAACAAAATAATGTGATGTAGTTATTTCGTAGGCAGATTTTAAAATTATGCTTATTATAAAAAACCTAGGCATGTAGACATATTATGAAACACAAAGTCACATAATTTTATTTCACTCAAGAACGGTATTAGCTTCTTTATTTAGCTCAGTTCAATCAAATAAATTGAGTATTTAAGTTCAGTTCAATCAGAGTTTGTACCAAAACCGAGTATTAACGACTCAAGGATGGTATTGGGTTTAATTCAGTGCAAAACCAAAACCGAGTCTGTGGGATTGGGTTGTTTATTTAGTTACATATTGTATGATATGACAAGCCTTGTCATTTAGAAAACGACTAATTATATATTTATTGTTAGATGCGGCTGCGATGAATGTCTGCGCGAATCGAACGAAGACTCCCTCCGGTTCTCTTTGGCGCGTGTTAACGAATACCGGGCCTTGGCAAGTCCTTCCCTCATAGCCTTGTCCTCCAACGATCCTTTGCTGACAGCCTTCCAGTTGTCCTGGGAACTGCGCAACTTGGCTTTCACAGAACAAGAATACAAGAGCGAATACCTGGAACTGAGGTACCAGTGTCAACAGTTCGCTGTTGATCTTCTACACCAGTCAAGAAGCAGCCAAGAATTAGCGATTATACTCAATCATGATCCCGATAATCCGCCCTATGAGGAAGGCGAGCATATGAAGTTGACCAAGCTGGTGCAGGCCATCGACTTCAAGCAGAAAAAGGTGAGACTAGGAACAATATTCAAACTCAATGCACCAGTAATTATTACAATAATCGAACTGGATTACAACAATTGCTTGCTCCTTAACCAATCCCATCCCTAGAATATTTCAAGAATATGAACATCCGGGATGTTACTTGATATATTTGTCCATTAACATCCTAGCGATTGCTAATGTCCGCCCTTAGTAACATTATCTATATAACATCCCAATGTAAGTAATTTGGTAATAATGCATCCCATGTAATTCTCTGAGATGTTTGTATTGAGTATGTTTTTTTTAAACGTACTAAGAATGTGGCTAGGATATACTTACGTAATATCACTTAAAGTACAAGAATAAGATATTTTAAAACAACCCATGGACGATTCATGTTAAGTGGGAATGATTTATTGAGATAAGGAATGGCTCAACACAAAAAATATAAATACATAGGAAATTGCATCACCAGAAGGTGCAAATTTATAAAATATCTGCATCAAAAGATTCATGCACAGGTACTGTCCGTACAGCCAAAGTTGGTCGGGCAGAAAAGGAGCGAAAAAATGTGCCTATGTTCTACACAGAGCTGAGTCACAATTCGCCAACTTATTACTCGCCTAAACGCAACTGAGGCAAGAGAAAAACCGAGCTGAACGACTTCTTTATACACTATTTCCGTTTGATAATATTGTATTTCAATTTAAAATTTCTAATTCGACCATCTCTTATTTCGCGTCCTGTAAATTCAAATAGATTCGACAAAAATGCAAACACAGGAAGATGCAAATCTAGAAATATTACTGTCAAAACTGAGTATGGTTCATTCAGTCCCACTGCTAATTTGTTGAAGAGACAAATTAGTTTTCTAGATTTGCATCTTCCTGTGTTTGCATTACGCCGAATCTAAAATTCTGGATTTGAATTATATTAGAATGAATCTTTTGAAGCATTTTATTCTAGATTTGCATCTTCTAGTGTAATAATATTCTAGATTTTTGTTTATTTCATACTTTATTTTGTACAAATACGTTATTTAATATAAAAAATTTCTTTAACTACCGTATTACTAGGTATTTTACTCTAAGCGGTAATATAAAAAAGATTGAGCTGAAAATTAGTTTTCTGTTGCACCTTGGGACCTATAAGGGTGCAGATTGTTTTGACAAAGTTTGAAATAACTTTTATAAGTCTCCTTGACCTAATAACTTTGTGAAAAGTTAAACTAATGTTCTAATTTATTGAATGAGCTAGTATTAAATTATTAATAAGCATATATACTACTACCATTAAACCATTGAATATATTTTTAGCTAAATTTGTTCATATACATAACAAAGTTACAAAATTAAATTGATGTTTATATATTTAATCATAATTTTCTTTGATGTTTCGTAATACTACACATATTTACTTGCATTTATATAATACGTGATTCTAGAACTATGTGAAGTTTAGTCATAAATCGTGGATAAAATCTGAAACATGAATTTATTGTAGTTTGTAGCACATCCGAATATTCAACAACTTCTAGCTGCAATTTGGTACGAAGGCGTTCCAGGTTTCCGGCGCAAAAACGCGGTTGACAAAATCATGATAATCTCACGTGTGGCATTATTCTTTCCATTATACTGCACCCTGTATATTATTGCACCGAACACATCCACTGGAAAAGTCATGCGCAAGCCTTTCATGAAGTTCTTGATCCACGCTTCGTCTTATTTGTTCTTCTTGTGTACGTTTTTATGTTGAACTTGATGGATTATGCATTGATTTGTGTTTGGTTGTAGTTATTTTGATCCTGGTGTCGCTAAGAGCTGAAGTTGTGATTATAGAACTGTTTGGAACTGAAAATATGAGACGAAATTTAGAAGAACAGCTAATGAAACAACGAGGAAATGGACCAACAATGTTAGAATTGCTTGTTGCAGTTTACGTTTTAGGTTTTATTTGGGAAGAGACTCACGAAATCTACATTGAAGGCATTCGTTCGTATTTAAGAAACATGTGGAACTTTATTGACTTCACTCGTAACTGCTTGTACTTTGCTGTTTGTTTATTACGCGGTGCTGCTTATTTTCAACAGACTAATGAAATAAATAAAGATCCATCTTCTGCTTATATTCCTCGAGAAAGTTGGGATGCATTTGATCCACAGTTAATTGCCGAAGGTCTATTTGCAGCTGCTAATGTCTTCAGGTAAGTAACAAACCATGAACTTACTTTAATAGTATATTGTTTTACTCACAAATCCAATCAATTCATAATATGCGCGTTTTAAACATTAATTTTATTAATATTTTTGACAGTTTTATTATACATACATAAAATCACGCCATTTCCCTAAAATAATAATAATATTTACAACATTCAACATTTACCCATAACATCTCATTCATACATACATTAATAAAAATCTAAAGAAGTTTATGCTAAAATTAATGAACTGCCTAGGATTCAAATATTAAATTAGTTTCATTATAATTTGTTCAATTTGTTTAGCCAACTTGAAAACAGAGATCCATGATAGAGTTGCGAAGTAATTTGAGAATTTTTAAAATGATTTTGTCATCTTATTGGAAAGCTGGGAAGTGAAGTTAACAATGACTCGCTTCCCAACTGTGTAGAAGGTTGGAAACGCACATATTACTAACCGATTGTGAGTAAAATGATATTGATTTGATTAACAGTGCGTTAAAGTTGGTGCACTTATTCTCCATCAATCCGCATTTGGGCCCGCTTCAGATTTCACTCGGCCGCATGGTTATCGATATTGTTAAGTTCTTTTTCATCTACAGTCTCGTTTTGTTTGCTTTTGCATGTGGTATGTTTATCAACAACATTCAAAACTTGTGTTTAATTGATTTTTATTTAGGATTGAACCAATTGCTGTGGTATTTTGCTGACCTAGAACGAAAGAAATGTTACGTTTTACCTGGAGATCTTCCAGATTGGGACCATGCTGGAGACCATTGCATGAAATGGAGAAGTTTTGGAAAGTAATATATTTCGAACAGTTGTATGTGCATAAATAATGTATATTTTAGTGTGTTTGAAGCGTCGCAGTCGCTTTTTTGGGCCAGTTTTGGAATGGTCGGCCTAGAAAACTTCGAATTGGCAGGCATCAAATCTTATACAAGGTTCTGGGGTTTACTAATGTTTGGATCATACTCAGTAATCAACGTTATTGTGTTATTGAATCTACTTATTGCCATGATGTCCAATTCTTACGCTATTATTACAGTAAATCTCACACATTATACGTAGTTCTACCCAATAAAATACTTGGTTACTTGATTCTAGGAACATGCCGACGTGGAATGGAAGTTTGCGCGCACTCGCTTATGGATGAGTTACTTTGAAGAGAGCGCAACTTTACCACCACCGTTCAACATATTTCCAACACCGAAACTGTTTATAAAATTATTAGGATTAAGAAAGAAAGACAAGTTGCGCAGAATGTCCACTAAGGTTTGAATGTTTATCTGCTGTAGTTCTCAATAATTAAATTGTGTTTTTAGAGAAGAAATCGAGAAGAAAAAGAAAGAGATTATCGATATACGTCAGTGATGCGAGCTTTGGTTTGGAGATACGTTTCCGCCATGCACAGGAAATGCGAAGAAGATCCAGTCACTGAAGACGATATTAACGAAGTAAAAGGAGACATTTCTGCTTTTAGGTACGAACTACTGGATATATTGGAGAAAAACGGAATGGATGTCTCATCGGCTGACAGAAAAGAAAAAGGTATGATTATATTTATAGAAGTCTGGAACGGTCTCGCTGTGTGTGCGGTTGAAAGCATAATTTTATTTGATTACTTTTGGACCACCTAGTAAAAGTGTTTAATGTATTTATTTAGCTGTGTTGGGCAAACGGATGAAAATCTGGGAGCGACGATTGATGAAAGACTTCCATGTCGCTCCTGTAGCTGGTGAAGAAGAGATGGCGGCTGAACCGCCTCCAGAGAACGAAGACCCATTGGCTAAGTACGTCAACAAAATCTGCAAACCCAGCTACAACTTCTGTGTTGCAGATTCCGAAGAATAGCCAAGTTGGCAGTCTTGAATTCAAGCTCGCATAAGTGGGGCCAAGTCGTACGAGGCGTTTGTGAATCGTAAGTATTTCTTTTTATAAACACAGCAACACTAATACAATCTTTGCAGGTCGCAAATCGGTCGTTGCAACAACCGAGATGCCTTCCGAAACCAGCAGTATCTGCAGCGAGCTATGGAAGAAGCCCGGAAACTTGTATCGAAAAGTCCAACGATTGACAGCTCAAGATCAGCTTCTCCGATTGAAATGCCGGATACTACGACGTCTACTTTGAAAGAATTACTTAAAGAAATTAAACATGACGTCGATGAAGTCGGAATCAGCTGTAAGTCATGCTTAATTGTATAGTTACATTGTTGAATTGTTTATTTTTAGCTGGCAGCAACTTATTGGTACAAAATTCAAGTCGTCCTTTGACACCAAATTTAATATTGTCTCAAATGCAGACAAGCCGAACAGTTTCTCCACAACCAAAACCTGCATCAAAAAGTTCTACACCAGTAAGTCCTCCAAGTAAACCAGACACTCCTGAAGACTTACCACAAAGCAAACCTCAAACACCTGATATTGAAATAACTGATACAGACAAAGAAAGATCTGTTTTGATAACACCAGAATTAGTTATTGAGCCTGCCACGCCTGTCAAAGCGAGAGCAAGCTCTCCCGAACCGGAACTTGCGCAAAAACAACCAGAAATTGCACAAGAGCAACCGGAACTTGCGCAAAAAGAACCAGAAATTGCGCAAGAACAACCGGAACTTGCGCAAAAAGAACCAGAACTTGCTCTGGATAAACCGGAACCTGCGAAAGAAGTTGTTGAACCAGAAAAGAAAGAAGAAATGAGTGAAGTGCCGACTGGAGAACTGATTGATGTCAAAATACCGGATACTAAAATAAATATCGTTGATGAAACTAAAATAATTAAACGTAAAGCACCTATTCCAGTGACTACAGCATCTGATATTGTTATTTCAAGACCTGTACCGTCAGAAAAGTCTATCGATCAAGGAATGTTACCTCCCCCGCCGTCAAAGACTAAACCACCGGCACCACAGCCTCAAGAACCAAAAGTAAGTTATATTTATACCTCTAGTACTGTTAACTAATTATTTATTTAGCCGGTAGTACCACTAGTACCTCAAGAAGAAGTTAAACCAAGCATTGAAGTACAAGAAGTAGTGGCAACAACTTCTGAAGGTGAAAATGCTGCTATTTTTGCTTCTGGTGATATGATTTCGATGCCGAGTACTGAAAAACTTATTCCGGAAGTGAAAGAAAAACCGCCAGTTCCGACTAGGTCTCCAAAGAAGCCTGAAGATGTTAAACCAGTCAGAAGACAGCCCAAAACCGGATGGCTGTAAAATTGTTTATTGATTTAAAGCGAAGTATTTGTAATATTTTATTTTCTTACTATTGAAGGAAGTTGCTCTGTTGTATAATAAATAGAAAGGAAATAAAATAAACTTGAATCACATTTATTTGTATTAATACAAAATAACAATATCAAAAATAAACGTCAATTATGACAAAAATAAATTAAAGTCAAACTTAATAACAATAATATTTAATCCAGGGTTTCTTCCAAAAGAGTGTCCTTAATTTCTGGCGTAGAATCATCAGACTTAGTCAAATGGGCCATCATAGCTTCAAAACGAGACGGCAACACAGGCAAAACTTCGTTAGGATCTGTTTCTTTCGATCCAGTCAACTCTTGAGTTTGCTGGTTCAATAATTCCAATTTAGCGGTGACAGCTACTTCTAGATCGTGGTTTTCACTGCGTTTGGCTAACTCCAGAGCTAGTTGCAGTTTATCCGGCTCTGTTCTTTTATTTAGTAGCACCCCAGCATCAGAAAATCGTCCAAGTATGATGTAGCTAGAAAAATATTACAGGGTATTTTAGCTTAAGCCGGACCTGTCGCACTTTTCCCGCGAAATTACTGCGCAGGTTTACTGCGCATTTCACCAGCAATAGGTAGTATTTTAACGGTCGTTAGTAGTGCGTTAAAATTGTTTTAATGAAGAAATTTAGCAGAAAAAATGTGTTTGAAGCACAACTACTAATTATTCTTTTAAAAACACGATTCAAGTGTCAAATCAACAACAGTACACAAAAGCTAATTTATTAATCCGACAAATTACTACGCAGGTTTACAGCGCACAACAACGCAAAGGTAACGGTCATTAGTAGTGCGTTAAAATAGTTCAAATGAAGAAATTTAACAGAAAAAACGTATTTGAAGCACAACTACTGAAGGTAATATTGAATTTAGTCTTTTAAATACACGATTTAAGTATCAAATGAACAACAGTACTCATATTTACTTAAAAAGCAACAAGGGTTGGTTGGTCTTTAAATAAATTGAATGAATCCTAGTATTGTTGTTTATATCAGTTACAAAACTAGACAAAAATGTCATTTTATGAATAAAAGAAGTATATTTATAAAGCAAATATCGTTCAATTGGTATTTAAACGTACAATCATTTGTATGTTGATATATTTAAAACGGTAGACGCTTGATAAGCGTAATACCTACTTGTTGATCCCGTAGTCGCCGGTTAGTAAACATTAAACTATAAACAAAGTGACCAAAAATATTTGCAACGTACATTTCAACTTGTATATTAGTGTAAAAGTGTTTTAAATCCAATATTGATCAATTCGATTCCACTAAGGTGAGGCTAATTCATTCCAATCTCAATTTTGATTAAAGTTATTGCACCAAACCGCAAATTAGGTTAAAACTTAAAACATTACTTACCATTGAGCAGCAATTTCGTAGTTTCCAACAATATTAGAATACACTGCCCACTGTTCGTATATATTACAGATTATTGGGTCATTTTCTGGTAATCTGCACTTAGCTACCGCTAAAGCTTCTCTAAATAAATTACTGCCACATAATGCTTCGATTGCTTTAGTAATTTGGTGGCACGCTAGAAAATACGAACTAGCTTCAAGGCCTTTGCCCTCTTCGGAGAGATTTTTAGCGTACTGCTCGCATAATTTCGACCACAATCTGAAAAATAGCAAACATAAAGGTTCATTCACAGCTAAATAAGTATTATGACTCGTGTTCAAAGCTTCGAAAATAAAACGTGTATTTAATTAATTGCACATCTATATACATTTTATTTGATATTTTGATAATTTCACAAAGAAACAGATGTAATAATTTTTCTCAATCTATCTGATTGACCGAGACTTATGTTGCTTATGCTGTATAAAATATGACTTTTGCATATGTGTTTATTAAAGGCTGCTGTGAAAAACCTTCCATAACAATCTATTTGTTAAGGTTCATTCACAACTATAAGAATACAAATTTAACAAATTGATTCTTATGTAAGTGTATATATAATATAGCAGCCTTAAATAAAAATAAACATGTCATAAATATAGGGATATGCAAATGTCATAATTTTACACAAGCATAAGCATAAACATAAGTTTAAGTCAATCAGAGATATTGGGAAAAATTGTTACATTTGTCTCGTTGTGAAATTACCAGAACATCAAATAAAATGTATATAAATGTGGAACTCATATAAAAAGTAGTTTTAAAGAGAAGGATTGCTTGCATAATTGCGTACAATTATATTTTCGAAGCCATATTTATAATTTTATGATCAAACTTACGAGTGAGAGACCATAGGAGCCATATTTATAATCCAAGGATCTATGATTCCAGTTTTTAATGCGTCTTCAATAGTTTTAGCCAAATCGCCTTTCCATAACGATATTTGATGAACATTATTCCAATGACGTTTTTGCGCATGTGATTGTTCTAAAACATTAATAGCATATTATTTAACGAGCACATAACGTGGGCTATAATCATCATAGTTAATTAAAGCCATTATGTGTGAACCAAATTCGACGTTTTAACTACGACTTTTCAAATAGAACATTTCTTTGCAAATTTTTCTTCATTTGCGATGACATAATACAGTAGTATGTCTTATGAAGGAGTTTATTTAACTAAAATTACTTTAATAATGAGTGTATTATTGAATGGTCGTAGATAAATTATTGTAGCAACTTACGTTCGTGGTCTAAAACGTGGATCATATCTTCGCGCGAGCTAAACAATTGTGCTGCATTTATATCTGGTTTAGATTCAGATTCACTGTCTGAATTATCTTCTTGAGTGTTATTAGCAGCTTCGTATATTTTAATGATCTTTCTGCAAGTTGCAATGTTGTCGACGTGTTCTGGATTTTGTAACTTTGAGCTCAAGGGTAGAATGTATTGTTTTTTTGTCTTTTCTGTACTGTCTGTGTCTGTTTGGTCAGATTTCTTTTTATCTTTCTTTTCTGATTCGTATATTACGGGTGGATGTTTTGTTATTCTGAAAATACGGATTGTATGGTCTTTTCCGCCTAGTATTATTAGGTCTGCGTCGATTGGGCTCCATACTAAGGCGCCTAGTATGTCCTTTTGTTCGCATTTATATGTTGATAGTAGAGTTTGTGTTATTACGTCCCAAACCTGCAAATACAAATAACTCGTATATACAAATAACTCGTATATACAAATAAATAACTGCACGTTTAGTACAATGTATAGTACATAAAGTTGAGTTAAATAAATAAAAAAATCTGTTGTGGACACCACAGTACTTCTACGACCAGGATTGTTGTCGTATAAATAAAAAAATATCGGATTGAAATAATGGCAGCAATAATAATTTGAGTAACATGTAAATATACGAGTAATAACAATCTGATTTTGTACAATTCTAAATTAACAATAATATAAATGAAAATAATGTGTATATGTCAAAGTGACAGCTGTCAATGTTGAAGTGACAGCAGTCATATAGTGTCGTTTAAAATTCGAGATTTTAATTGCATTTATTATAAGTTTTAAACATAATACGAGCAATATGTAAATTACTAAATTAAATTAAGTAATTGTAGTGAAAGCGCAAATGTTATTCAAATACTGACTTTAAAAATCTGCTGTGGTCACTGATTGTATAAAGCTTATTAACGAAATTAAAACTAGCTTTTTGTAAAAACTAAAATATGTTTGTTTTCAAGTTATCGTGTTTTCCGACTTTTTAAAAATGTATTTTGGATGAAGATTCATCAAAAAATTACGATTACATTAATATTCCTCTATTATATAGACCGGGAAAGTAAAAAAATGGTCTTACCATGACAATACTGTCTTCAGACCCTGATACTAGCCGCCCACCGACTTGCGGGCACCAGCAAAGCCATTTCACGCTGGTATTGTGTCCTTTTAATACTGCTACTAGCTCGCTTTTATCTGAAAAATCCCTCAAAATAAATACACCACAGTAAATAAACTATCCAACGTACCTTTCGCTTGATAGCTGGCGCATTTATAGATAAAAATATTGGCTTCGTTTGTGCAAACTGCTAAATAATTAGCGTAGGGAGACACGTCACTGTCTGAAACTGTGCTTTCCGGGTGCCAGACGATTTCTTGTACCGCTTTCTTCTGCATGTACAGTGTTTCGTACATCTCAAAATCTTTTGACAGTAGTTTGATAAAGCCTTCTTTTGTGCCTACTGCCAAAACTGAGAAATCTGGCTTCCATGCAAAAGTATGAGGTCTGCCTTCGTCCAGACTCACTTTATTGGGCTCTATAACAGTATATTATTATTTATTTTTTAAGTTCAAACCTGGAAGTTAAAAATAGTTTATGCAACCCATGAATTAGGTAATAGGTGGCTAATTTTTGGATGATTTATCTAGTGTACAAATTTTCGAACACTATATTTTAGGTCGTGATTGTTTCAATTTTATACATTAAATAAATAATGAAAACAGTACAGTTCTATTCCCAGTCAAATTATGATAAGATTGGACCACGAAACATGAAAGTAAAGTATGTTGTTCACAAGATCAAGATGTATCAAAATTTATCAAAAATACGATTTATAGCTAGAGAGCCGTAATATAAAATCGTTACCGATTTTACCCCTTGTCAGAAATGACTTTTTGTATTAATTCAAGTCTTGCCTTCAAGAAAATGTTACATTCGGGGTATTTCAAACAGGATCCTATTTTAAACAAGTACTTAGTGACTTATTTTACTACTTCTGGTACTTGATGTACATAAGCACCACGCCAGAAAAATTTACCGGTTGTACTTGTCTGCCAAAAGCTTTAAGGAGGTACTGGTCCTATCTGCGAAATATGAGCATGATATAAAAATTTCATATATTGTTCATTACATCTTTATAAACGTGCATGTAAATTTTTATGCACACTTACTTGCTCGTTCAGGAGTTATCATCGGTGTAGTTTCACATGATATACTAATGCCCAGTGCACACGGAGAAACATTTTGACAAGTTTTCTGAAAAAAGTTTCCAGAAAATGGAGATTTTTTTGAAAAACAATAAATATGTTTATGATTACATGTCACATTTGACGATTTGACAAATAAGAAGTTAGTTGCACTTCACAACGTTTCCTGAAAACGCCTTATTTTTATAGGAACCGTTAAAATGATGAAGTTTCCGGAAACTTTTTTCAGGAAACATGTCAAAATGTTTCTCCGTGTGCACTAGGCATAAGGTTAGTCTTATTTGCGACATATGAGAATGATATAAATAAATTTAATTTATTGTTCATTACATCTTTCTAAACGTGTATGTAAATGTTTTTGTACATTTACTAGCTCGTTTAGGAGTTATCGTCGTTTTAGTTAGACGTTTTACTCAGCAGACCACCATCAGTCAGTAAACACCACATCGTGGTAAACACCGATAAAAGTTATGAACGTTATGAAGGAGATGACAGTTTTTGACACATGTCACCATGACGTCCCTCAATTTGCGCACATCGAAGCATGTACAACCGGAAACTATTTGTGGAGTGATGTTTAATAATTTATTCGAATGTTTCTTATTATGTACATCAAATACCAGAAGTAGTTTAATTTTATTTTCATAGCTGTGTATTATTATCGTTGCATAATATACAAATTAATTTGTTTTGTCGGACAAAATAAGTAAAATCTTACCAGCAGTAGGTTCGGATCCATCGTGGTAAATTAATTCGCCAAAAGAACACGAATACAACGCATACTCGCCCTCTTTTTCTGGAAACGGGGCCCACTGTATTTTATAGACAGTGTTTCTGTGGAACTGGTTGAAAACCACGTTAGTTTTATTGTTTGTTATGAACTGTGCGACCTGGAAACATTTCATTTAGTGTCCAGAACGATTATAAATGAAATAAGTTTACTTTTCCGTCAGCTGACGCGTAAGCCAGACAGTTTTCTTTGACCGGATGCCAGTCGATGGCTGATACAATGTCTTTGCGAGGGTCCAACAACTTTGACATTGAGATTACTTGCGTATGTGGGAGACTTAAGTCCCATATTCGCACCGAAGAGTCGTGCAGACCTATTGCTAGCCTAAAATCAATCATATTAATATTTAAACACGAAATAAATCATTATAAATCGTAGATTTGGATGTAATTACAAAACATAGGTATCCAATGAAATAAAAAGATAATTGAAATTAAGTTTGTACTGAAATGCAGTAGTATGACGGCAAAAATACAATTTTTCTTGAGACTGGAATCTTTTACGTGCGATTTCTCAACAATTATTGCGGTGACTCATAATTTTTATTTTTTTAAATATATATCTCAAATATCAACGAATAATATATTTGTTTTCCAAATATGTGTTGGGTTGTTATGATATATTTTTTAATCGTTTAGTAAATCTACTGCTAACCTCCATATACGTAATGCATTTTAGCGCGTTTTAGTGTCAACTTTAAATTCAATTATCTTCGTTATTTCAACGGTTACCTATAAATTTTAATTTTTATCCAAATTCTACGACTTGTAATGAATCCTGTATTTTAATGTGAGTCATATTTTGGGTTTACTAACTTGTATTTAGTAAACACAAATTTAAATTTCAAATAGAAACATAAAAATAAAATTTTGAGATAATTATTTTGTTATTAAATATTTTAATGGCATAAAGTACTCAACTTACTGGTCATGGAACAAAAAGATTTTTTTAAATTCATAAATTTAAGGGAAGTTTTTGCAAGAAGCACATTTTAAAACTAAATCAGCCTGTAGGTTGAAAGAAATAATAATAAATGTTGTAATATAAATAAAATAAATATTTCTTACTTTGTAGGGTCGATAGGACTAACAGCAAAACTGTTAACTCCCGCACTAATGCCAGGATAAGAAGCCAAAGTTCTTCTTTGCGTTCCAATCGTAGTACAAAGAATCCATTTATCTTTGGAAGACGTCCAGATAAAAAAATCATCCAAACAACTCCAGTTCGAGATCTTCTCCACATCAGAATAGAGCTTAAAAGGTACGTTTATAGTAAAAATATGACTAGTGTGATCTTGGTGAACCAATCTCGGCTCGAAAAGCGTCTGTCGCGACAGAACTTTGTGCGAATCGAGGTTCGGAAGTAGATTCCAACAATACACGCGGTGAACGGAAGTGGTAACGAGCAGAACATCTGGTTTGGCCCAGCAAACTGCGAACCACTTGTTCCGGTAGACGTCGCGCCGTTCTCGAGTGTTTTTTTGTTTCACCGGCGCCGGAAGAAACATCTGCAGTCTTCCGTCGGTCAACGCGCGCCAAATGTTCACGATTCCGTCTTTGCCGATGGCTGCTAATAAGTATTCTTTGTCCGAGTCTTCTGAGATGAATCGTTTGGGTATTTCCGGCTCTTCTTCTTGGACGAACTCAATGTTGTCTCCTATGTCTTCTACGCTGAGGTTTGTTTCGATTAACGCGCGGAATTTTGATTTGTATGTCGACGGTTCTTGACTGGTTTTTGGAATATTCTCTTTGTCGTCGTCTTTGGTTGGAGTTTTGTTCTCTAGCACCGTTTTTAAAGAGTTGCACTCTTGTAAGAAGTCGCTTATTGGTTCGGGATCTGCTACTACTGATTCGGAAATCGAATCGTCGAATTTTATGTCCGCCCATGGATTTTTACCTACTTTTTTGTACTCTTGAGGTTTACGGTCGTCTAAATTGTATTTAGGTATGTCGACTTCTAAGATATCTTTTTCTTCTGATATACTTAACTCGCTTAGCTTTTCTTCAACCGTTTCTGAAGATTCGTTCGTCGCATCTAAAATATTGATTAAATTAAAGACGAGACAAATTTTGAGTCGATTATTTAATTTTTTATCGTGTTATAAATTGCTGTGACATCAATTAGCAAAATTTTTATCATTTAATAATTCAAATTATACGTTTATTAATCAAAAGACGGCTAAATAGATTTTTTAAACAGTTAACGCATTTGATTGTAAAAATTTTTACATAAAACTCGCCTTTTTAATAACTTTTAGAAATTATTTTACAAAATACAACAACGTTTTTTGTAAATTTTATTCTATAGTCGTGTACACACAACCTTTAAGTAGTACGTCATTGTAAAATATCATAGATTTCAAAACCAAAGCACAAAATAATTTATTGTAACATGCTTTTTACCTCCCGCCTTATAAGCATGTTTTAGGATCCATAGAATACGAATAAAGTATTTTCGAGATGATGTCTGTGTGTATGTGCGTTAGATTGTAGGTAACATTTTTTTCAGGTTCTATAACTCAATAAGTTACAAACATTTAACAACCAAATTTGATATAATATAACATTTTAATACAAATCTTAAGCACCCAGTTATTTTTTGGAAGCAACCCCAAACCGGAAATAGTATTTTTCTTAAATATTTTGATAAATAATTAATTTATCGTAATTTATTTTATTTCAAATGATAGATTATATTATTATTATCTACAATTTTGTCATAGTACTTTAGGAATTAAAGTATTATTTATAATTTAGAGTATTAAACTTCAGTATCTGATTGTTAAACATGTTAGTACGAAAAAATTAATTGATTATGACAGTGACACATCATTTATATCTTCTTCTACAGTTGACTAAATGACTAAATTTGTATAGTAGTAAAAAGAGTAGGGTATGCCGGGATCAGATTTGTTGCTTTGAATTGGGTAGCAAGAGAAAGTACTACTTTATAGACTCATAATCAGCTATAAACAAATATATTACCTGATTCGATTTTCCCAACAGATTCCGCATCATTATTTTCCGAACTAACAGGTTCATCCTCAGTCTTTTTACTAATAGTCTTCTTTAAAATGCTGTCGATCTCTATACCAACTTTAGTTTTATAAATATTAACTGGTACAGGGCACCAAGACATGGCAGTAATATCATGCTCGTTTCCTCGTATTTTTTGCACGACTTTCCCTTCTAAAAATGAGACATTAGTAACAAAATACTCAACAAAATTAACAAATAATCACTTCTGAGGTCGACAACAGCAATTAGCCCCCTCGCAAATCCAAACGCCGCGAGCCAATTCGCATGCGGGCAAGATGACATGCATCTCACGCGAGATTTAGCGGGGAAAAGATCTTTCAGTTGAGTTATATTGTTGGTAGAGAGTCTCCATAATAAAATTAACCCCTTTTCGCTGACTGTCACCACTCTGTCGTTAATCAAAGACACGCCAACAATCGGTTCGCTGTATTTTTCGTGGTCTTTGTGGAACATTTTGACGCTCAAGGTGTTCAAGTCCCAAAGGCGAACGACTTTGTCGTCGCCGATAGAGGCCGCGAGTTTGTCCGGGTTGCCCCATGTGCTGAGGTTGATGGAAACGCCGGTGATTCTATAAATCATTGTGTTAATTAACTAATTAATTTGTAGTTTACGTACTTACCTGTCTGCATGTGCGAAGACTATTCGCTGGATATTCGCCGGTTCTGATGGATCCTCTGGGTTTATGATAAAAATGTCCCTTCTGGCCCCATAGACAACTGTGTTGTCGGGCGCACATTCTAATATGTTAAACAAGTACCAATTTGGTGACGGAGGAATTATCAATTCGTTCATTTTTGCAGCTAAAATAAATATAAATTGTAATAAAAACCATTATAGTACTAAAAATGAACAACAATATTAAAAACAATTGCTAAAATGAATGCAGCTGATTGTCAACTGTTTTGTACTAAAATAAAAAATGATCATCGACATTAACAACAATTGCTAAGATGGATGCAGCTGATAGTCAACTATTTTGTACTAAAATGAAAGTCGATATTAGATGCAATATGCAATGTAAAAAAATGAATGCAACTGATAGTCAACTGTATTTAGTACTAAAATAAAAATGAATATCGATATTTAAAAACACGTAAATGAATTTTACATGTGTGTAACTAATCATTTACTAATTAAACTAAAATTAATATAAACAATTGCTAGTTATTACAAAAATAAATGCAACTGATGAACGTCGATATTAAAAAATAAGTAGATAATTTACATGTTTGTAATTAATCATTTATTAATGTTATAATTAATAAATAATTGCATGTTGTTAAGAAAAATGAAGGCGACTGAGAGTCAACTGTTTTAGTTTACAAACAAATGAACAAAGATTATGGTTAAGTTAAAAAAAGTACTTGTTTTACTTTATTAACAGTTGAATTTAATAGTATTACTTACTCTTTATAAACTGTGATGTATTTCATACAAAACTATTTGTTAAAATGTGCAAAATGATCGTTTTAAACAATTTGAAATAACGGTGTGTCGGCACACCCGGCAAAAAAACAAATGACATGAAAAAAATGAGAATGCACGTTCCCCCCAACAAGTGGGCGTTCTTTCTGCGCATGCGCTGATAGTATTACAAAATGTGCCTTTTTTTGAAGCCTCTTTGAATAATGTAAATAAAAAATAAACAAAATAAATAGGTTTAAAAAGAAAATGATTTATTTAGGGCAGTAGGATATATACAGATTGAAATAAATGTCATAATTACGGTATAATAAAATATAATAATAGTCTACGCTAATTATCTTTGGGTTATCTACATATTAATGCTTAAATTATGATGAAAATCTACAGCAATAACAATTTTTCATATTTATTTCTCAGCCTTTTCGTTTCAACATTCACAATTCGTGACAAGTTAGATATTATCACCAATCAAATCAATTCTAAATCATTTCACACACTTTGTAACAGTCTTCGATAATAAAACAGACTAAACGAGATTTCAAGATTCAACATTTTAAATGCTTGTGCTGCAATACTATGTGATTCCTCAATAACAAGTACAAAATAACGTACGTAAACACTTTATCCATACATTGATAAAGTCCTTTAAACAATATCAACAATTATAATCATTTCAAATGTCAATAGTTTTCTAAAAATAGCATGTCCTGGATATAACATTTAGATATTGTATTATATATAAAATATAAAGTAATTCATTCTATATAAGGCCAATAGACCCTGTGCACTTCATTTTACGTGCGAAATCATATAAATAGATGATAGCTATTCATTCATATATCTAAACCAAATTATTACAGGAAGATTCTAGTTTGGCAAACCTAAACTTCTGTTAAGGGGAAACATTGCTCAAAAATCTAAACAAGAATTACAATTTTATCCTACTTCATTAATTACCTATTTCATTTAAGGCGGCAAAATACAATTCATTTTTATCGTCGCAACAATATTCATGGTAGAGTAAACATGTCATATTTGTTTTAATTAAACTGCAAAAAAATGTATTTAGCTACGATTATATTTTTTGCTCAGTTTAATTGTTGCTTTTTA
Source organism: Agonum fuliginosum (assembly GCA_947534325.1). NCBI lineage: Eukaryota > Metazoa > Arthropoda > Insecta > Coleoptera > Carabidae > Agonum > Agonum fuliginosum. Next base: position 33,501,515 of record OX384040.1, read on the forward strand.
TAAAAATTTGTTAAAATAAATGCAGCTGATAGTCAACTGTTTTTGGTACTAAAATGAACATTGATATTAAAAAACACTCAATTGATTTTTAGTACTAAAATAAAAATGAGTTACATTTATAAGACTAAAATTAATATAGACAATTGGTATTTGTAAAGAAAAATGAATCAACTGTTTTAGTACTAAATTAAAAAATATATATCGATATTAAAAAATAATTGCCAGTAAAGAAAAATGACATTTGCTCAAATTAATTGTTGCTTCTTATAAAAAAATATATATGACAGTAGCTCAATAGTTTTAACTAAAAAAAGAAATTTTGTAAAATATTTTAATATTATAATATAAAAGATAAAATTAAATACACAGTGGACAAAAAACAGATCAATTTTTAAGCACTTAAAAATGGATCGGTTTTTTGGCGCACTGTGTATATGAAATTTGAGTTCTTGTCAAGATTTCCAGTTTCCCTCTGTTCAATATTAAATCATGTTAAGTACTAACAGATATTGTGCCAAACTAGCCAATATTATTGCCTGATGCGCTAAAATAAACTTATAATGGAAGTCCTAATATTACCTGAAATCTACAATAAATAAAACTGAAATGATATTTCGTACTTACTACTATTCGTTAGGTACAAATATAATATACATATTTACATATTTAAAACATTTTCTGATTGTGTAACGATAAAAAAATATTCACAAATCATTCATTTTATGCAGGCACTTGAATAATCATCAAAATCAATCATGATTTGCTAGTAGACGGCTTAGTGGTTATCGATAGTGTCGGGCTAGCCGGCTGAAGCGGTTTTCTAGCCACGGTTTGCGGAATAACCGTCAGAGACTTCGGAATTTTCGGTAGAATCATCAACGGTTTATTCCTAATTTCTTGTTCCTTAATTAGAGATTCTTTCTGAACAGTACTAGTGACAGTACTCGGTTTATTTCCCGGACTCGGCACAAGTTTGTTCACCGGACTCGGCACGGTCTTCTGTTTACGCGGAATTACCGGTTTAAGCACCGAACTGGTACTGAGTTCCGGTTCGCGCTGTTTCAGTTTAGCTTCTGCGACTTTTTGCTTCATTTCGTTATTTTTTTTCATGCTGCACATCCTGTTGTAATCTTGAAGAGATATGTGGTACGGTTTACCGTTTGAGATGACTTGCACCAAACCGGTTAACCGTTTCGGGTCGTTCGGAGTGCTCGTTATTGGCGCAGGTTTGGTTACTGGAATCAAAGTCGGGCGCCAGTTTTTACCGATTGGGAGTTTAAACTTTTGCGGCATTTTTAGAAGAGGTGCTACTGGTCTGTTTGTCCCCGGTTGTAACGAAATTAGCCCCGGAGGTACTCCTGGCGACTTTTGTCTCACGGATAGTTGTGTTAAGAAGTTTGGATTTAGTTGAGAGATGGATATTGGTGTGTTTTTCGGAATATTAGCTGCGTTGATTGGTTCTTTGCTCGAAATGATTCCGCTTTGACTCTTTTTGACCTGATTGAACGGCAACATGGTTAAAGGCTGCATTGGTAATGAATTAGTCGGGATGTTATCGTACGCACGAAGTCTATTTTGCACCGAGACACTATAATTTACTGCGTGGTGGCTTGCGTTAGGCGATAAAGTCAAATCGCCGTTTCTAAAATATTTTTCTAGCAAGATTAAATGCCGCAAAAAGCTGCTTTGGTTGCCGTACGGCTTTTGCAGCTCCTGCCAAAGATGTTTCGTGTCCAAGTCGTACTGAATCGTGCAAGAACTTCTCTCCCACCCCTCAGGAGTTCGTTCTTTAGCGTTGTTGAAGTCAATGTTGCACTGCAGAGGCAAATCCTCTTCTCCGGGGAACAACTGTCGCACAGATATCGACGGATTGCTGCCCAGTCTGTCCACAGCGTTGGCTTTGCGTATTTTCATGATCTTGGAGATTTCGACGGCTTCTCGCACGGATTCTGGTAACTTCTTGTAAGGTTTACCACTGGAAGGCACTTTGTCTTCGTCTGAAGCGCACTCGAGGACCATGTTGGGCACCAAGGTCTCGATGTCGACGTCTGAGTTCGGGGAACTCTCGCGGGATTCGCCGTTCTCGCTGGTTGAAGGCACTCGTGGTTGGTCTGGGTTGGGCTTCGACTTTGGCTTGCTGCGCTTGCTCTTTTTCAACAGTTCTTTGTCGGATTTTTCTTTCATTGGAACGGAGATCGGTTCTTCTGCCTCGGCTTCGTCCATTACTTCGACATCGTGGAAATGGAGTAACCTGACATAGATATATTTATTTATTTATAACAGTTACTGGACCATTTAGAAATTTTATTTTATTGACTATAAGTCACTCATGGTTTTTAATGCAAAGAATAAATTGTACACAGTTAAACTGGTATGTGTACTGATTGGATTTGAGCCTGAATTGTCAAAACCACAGCCCATCAAAAATTTTCGCCATGTTTCTACGATTAATAGTACAATTCTGTAACAACACTCGTTATAATACGAGGTCTCGTTATAAAGATAGATTTTATTTGAGGGTACAAGCATATTCCTGAGATACTTTTATCCCGACAACCAAATTTTTTCGGTGTTTCTACGATAAATAATAAAAAATTATTTGTGCCACCCTTACAAAATGGGGCCCACCAGTAAAGACAGGTAATTTTAAGGCCAGAATCGGCTTCCCCGGACAATTTTACCCCGGAATACAAATTTTCGCCATGTTTCTACGATTAATAATAAATTAATAATTGTTTTAATACTGATATACAATGCTATAACAACACTCGTTATAAACGAAGTTTCGTTATAGACATGGATTATTTTTAAGGGTAGAATCGTATTCCTGAGATAAATATACCCCGATATCGAAATTTTTTTGGTGTTTCTACAATAAATAATACAGAATTATTTTGTGCTGCCCTGGTTAAAGACACCCTTAAAAAATGGGCCCCCCCCAGGAGAGATAGCTCATTTTTGAGGCCAGAATCGACTTCCTCGGACAATTTTACCCCCGGGTACAAATTTTCGCCGGTTTTCTACGATTAATAGCAGAGAAAATAATTATTTAAAAATTTTATAACCGAGAAATTTAAATTCCAAAAATTTGGATTTTAATGGAACGAAGTATAGCAATTTTCAAAATTTATAAACGTCAAAGTTATACTGTTGGACGGCTTATTTTCTAATAATTTAAAATAATTCAAATTTTGATAATTTTTTCCGGGCTTATTAGACTGGCTCCAACTGGAAACAGGGGGGGGATACAAACTTTAGGTCGGTAAAGATATTTTCAACCCCAAACAGACCTCGAAAAGCATTTTATTAATAAAGTTATTGCATTTTGAAATTTTTTGTGAGGTTATTGGTTGGGTTAGGCCAATTTTTATTATATAATTTCAAAAACCCAATGTATACTCCGTTCCAAAATTTTAATTACAGAAGGAAGGGATGAAAACAATGACGACTTTTATTAAAAAAATTAATTTCTCGTAAACGGAACCAGATATCGATGCGCGGTTTGCAGCATTGGATCAAGCATGAAATAGGCTTCATTTGGACTAGCACGGCTATAACGAGCATTCGTTATACGACCTCGTTTATAACGAACATTTAATTAATTTAACAATAACTTTGTTTCTAAGAATAGAAAAATTCTGAAAATTAGTATACTGATGTAAAAAAATCTGAAAAACCCATTTATGAACCCAAATTTAAAATCGGGACACCCATTTTGGGTACAAAAATACTTTGTTGTATATCTTTATTACTACGCATAGAAATAAGCTGTAAATTGGTATACTTATGTTTTAAAATATGAGAAACCCATTTTTGCACCTTAAACCGAGCTTGCTACACCCATTTTGGGTGTAACATTTATTTTTTAATATTGGATATAGAGAAAAGTTATAAATTCATGTAGTACCTAAAGAATTATATTTATTTTAAAAATAAAGATACGTCCACCCATTTTAGGGTGTTGTAGATATATCAAGAACTATACCAGATATTTAGATGCGGTTTTCAATGTTGATTTTAATAATGCATTTAAAAAATATTTATACACAAAAATCTCTTCTGTGGTGACTCTCCACTAATATCTATGCGAGTCGAATTTAAATAAAATAAAATATAGAAATAAAAATTGTCTCTCTGACATTTGATATTAAGTATTTTGTGATAAATTGTATTAAAAGTGGTTTTCCACATAAATTAAAGCAGTACTTTTGCTGTATCTGGTACAATTTAAAAAATTTAAATAGAATTTATATTTTTGTTGTTTAAAAAATTATGACAGTGACAGTTAAATCAAATTCATGAATAAAATAGTGTACACAACTCTCAGGAAAGTGTCCATCGGTCACTTTCCTCGCTCATTATGTAATACACACATCTATTGCCCAATTTATCCTTTTGGGTGTAACTGGCCGTCATGCTGTGCGCCACCGTTATAAATAAACTATCCTCTAACATTTTCTACTCACCGTTTTTTGTACTGCTTGAAAAAGCTAGCAGTTGTGCTCTTGAAGTCTTCAGGCGGTTTCAGCAGCAAAGTAGAGAAATACCGACACAGTTTACAAACCACAGGTTTGTCCGTCAGTTTAACCGGGATTCCTTCCTTCTCCAACGCTACATTGAGGTTATTATACTCGAAGCCTAAATAGTGGATGTGATTCCTCGCTAGACGACGCTTGCAAAGCGCGCAGATCATCAGATGTTCCACCGCTGTGTAGTGCTCCGAACACACTGGAATTGAGTGGAGACCTGGGTTGTCCAAGTCGATATTTATCTACGAGATAAACCATTAGTTAGTGCACAAACTACAAGTTAAGGTTTATTCACAGCTATGAATATAAGATAAGTCTTATGACTCGTGTTCACAAATCAAATTATGGCAATTTTGTATTGAAAATAGTAATAACATACTAAATAATTGTAAATAAGGAATATTAACGATAAAAACATAAACTACATGTCTAGTTATGACTAATAGTGAACAAAAAAAGTTTTTAAATAATTTCATAATGCCCTGTTCACACAAGGAAAGTTTTTACTAAAAAGTTTCTGGAAAGTAAAACATGTGCTAGGAGCTGTCATAACAGAAACTGTCAAAACCGTAATAGAAACTAATGATTTCTTTAAAATATATTGGAACTAATGATCTTAAATATATTTAAAAAAAACTAATTACATTCCCCGTACGAACAATAGTGACAGATTTATTTCATGACAGCTCCTAATACTTGTTTTACTTTCAAGAAACTTTTTAGTGTGAAAACTTTCCTCGTGTGAACAGGGCATTAGATATAAATTATTTTTTGCACTTCCGGGACTAAAACTCTTCTTTAGTCTTTATTTTTAGGGATTAAGGTTCTTAATTTGATCCCAAGGAATTATTTTTCATATTTAATCCCGTTGTCAAGAAATTGAATTAATTATTCCCGTTGCCAAGTAAATACGTGCTATTTGTTACAGAGTATCTATGGTAACAATATAAATATTTGTCATAAAATTTACTGTCAAAATTGTAAAATGTGTATTCTTTTAAACTATTTTGCATTCATTTGAGGATGAAGTGCAAAAAATAGCGTATATACCACAGGACTAAAGTATCTTTAATCCCTCAGGTAATTATTTCACCCTCAGGATTAAATCATGCACTTTAGTCCCTCAATATAATACTATCAGATTCCATGACGTAGTTTGTTTCATATGGACCGTTGTTATTGGCCGTATAAATTGTCGCGCGATGAGAACATGAGAAGAAGAGACATGATGTAACTACCATCGGTCATTATTACATTATTCGTGCATATTTCATTTGTTCGATTTTATTTTATACTTTTAACTGCTACAAAATATATTTGTGAGTACCTATAAGTACAGTAAAAAGAGAATGTAGAGTAAACTTACCACCCTGGTGACGTTTTTCCTCATTTTCATCAGCCACTTTCTGCGCAGAATGTGCGCAGACTCCCTGTTGCAGTTTAGAACATGGCAGTTATTTTGGCGAGGTATGTTATTCGGTAGGACGATGTTACTGCGCTTGTAGTTCTTATTATGTAGCGAAGATCCTGGGTTCAATCTTCGGTCCACATGGCGGTAACATGCGTCGCATAGACATGAATCGCGCATTAAATATATTTCATCTGAAAGAAGAAATTAAGAATATGTTAAGGCGCGTCACTTGCTACAATTCGAAGCAAAATGCATGTTACAATAAATTATTTTACTTTGGTTTTGAAATAGTTTACAATGAGGTACTCCAAGGTTGTGCCTACACGGCTTACAAAAACCTTTGTTGTATTTTGTTAAATAATTTATAAAAATTACTAAAAGGCGAGTTTACGTTTTTTCCGAATTCCTAGAATACTCTGGATTTTACTTTTTTTCTATTCCACTCTACGGCTGCCTGAAACCAGCCCGAAACTCGTACTTTACCGCATCCTAGCTATGCAATGTCATTTTGAAGTTGAAAAATACTGTAAAAGTGTTTTCGTTGCGAGTAAACTGTCAGTTTATTATTGACTTCAAGGTAATGTTTTTATAAACATTTAATAGAGAAAGAATGGATCTACAGATAATAATAAATTTCTATCAGTAGATATAACCGTGTAAAGTTTGAATAAATTGGAAATTTTTATAATCATGTAGAATTTTTTAATTAAAGTTTTAAAAGGCACAACTGTTAAATGATTCTATAAGTACAATAATACAATTTGAGCATTCTTGTATTGACCACAAAACACTCGTTACGTTAGTACGTTTTGTACTGTATTTTAGGACGTAACTAACTAACAAAATGGCTCATTGTAACATGCTTTTTGCTCATATAAGCGTGTTCTAAGTTCTACAACTGATAATTCTCAATCTACAAGATAAACGAGCCTCTCAACTTACTCTCAAGTATTTTATTCTGTCGTTCGACGCTTTTGATCTGAGCGATATGTAACGGAGTGTCAAAGAGGCCGAATTTTCCGAAACAGTACGCGCACTCGTCACTGCACAGTCTGTCTGGATGGATGCTGAACGAACTGGCCTTCTCTGGAATCACCAGCGCTTTGGTACCGCTGGTCTCGCCGTCTTTGGATGGGTCATCCCCATCGGACGCGTGCTCGCTGCTGCCATCTACAAACCCAAGAGTGTAAGATTGGTGGAGTGGTCAACTCAGGTTGTACACTTGCTCAATAGTTTCAGTAACTCATATTTTATCTACGACTAATGTATAACATGAACTTTATGTGAGCTACATAATGTCGTATTTAATCCCGCAGGGAATAATAGCAATGCACCAATCAGAAAATTACTTTGTCTGGATCAAATTATTTTTATTGACATTGGAAATGTCCAAATTTTTGCGTTTGTGATTTATTTTATTAAAATCTTGTACGTAATAAATTAGTCGCAGATAAAGTACAGTATACAACTCGCTATAATGACTATTATTCCCTCAGATGATTAAAACGAATGAAGATTCGTGTTGTAAACTTCATCTTCGGGAATAATACCATTATCATCTATAGAAAAAAAAAATAGAATTTTATACACAACGGTAATGCTATATCATCGACTCGAGAAAATAATTCACTCGCTTCTTCGTCGATAAAATATAACTTTATCGTCTTGTACAAAAAATAACTATTAAATATCTTACAGTATTTATTTAATTAAAAAATTCTTTGATCTATTTTTGACTATATTTTTTGCTGCTTGATTGGATCATATAATATAAAAATGTAATTTAATTATTGTTGCAACAATTAATTGTATAAATTAATTAATTAATCCTGATTTCGATGAGCAAGTGTAGATCCTTAATTTGTAAGAAGTTATTGAAGAAAAGTATTAAATAATGAAGAATGTTATGAACTACCGTATGGGTTGACCGGTAAAATAAATTTTGTGTTTTTAAAGTTATTTTTGCTAGTAGTGTTTAAATGAAATTCAACACCAGAAAATAAAACCTAGAACGTTCATGCACAGGAAAATGCAACACCAGATGATGCAAATCTAGATAAAAACCTGCATCAAAAGATTCATAGGAAAATTGCGTAAGCAAATCTAGAAAACTAGTTTGTCTCTTCAACACACATAACTTTTCTAGATTTGCTCATGTGTTTGTATTTACGCCGTATCTAAATTCTAGATTTGTATTTGCCTGTGAATGAATCTTTTGAAGCAGGTTTTTTTATTTATTTATTTGCAGAGCTGGAAATATTAATTTAAAATTTTTAATCGATTGAAGATTAAATTTATTAAAATTGTATGATTAATTCGATTAATATTAATCATACATTTAATCGTTATTAATATACCTATAGATAAAATAATATTGATTTTAAAAACCATTATCTAAATAATAATAATAAATAAAATAAAAATGTAATAATACCAAATAATATCAGGTAATTAAGTAAATTAAAGCCTCATTCACATAAGCATTTAGTTTTAAGGTTTACACTTATGTTTACGTTTAAGAAAGTTTAAATTTATATAACTAAATACAAGCATTCACACTTTCAGGCACTGTGAATGCTCGTATTAAGTTATTTAAACTTTTTTTAAATAAACAAAAATCTAAACCTTAAAACTAAATGTTTATGTGAATGAGGCTTCAATTACTATAAATAAAAAGTTACTATTACATAATCTAAAAAATAAAATTTTGAAAATAATCATAAATGTTGTGATTAATTAAAAAATGAATCAATAATAAAATATGTTCTGTCATTTATTAATGTATTTGCGTCATTATTCAATTGTAATCAAATATTAATTCCTACATTCATTAATTGAAATAAAAAATATTTATCCGGCTCGAAGGACCAATATTTTTATTTCAATTACTGAATACGTAGTAATAAATAATTACAACTGAATAATGAGGCAAATACATTGATAAATTTCTACAGTTAATTTGATTATTTGCATCTTTTGATGTTGCACCTTTCTGTGCACGAAAATTTTAAGTTTTTATTTTCTGGTGTTGACGAAATGATGTAATTAGCCCAAAACCGATTATTTACCCATGTTAGATCGATTAATATAATGAGACTTTCGGTTCGCACCAACAGAATCCGAAGAGTTGGACCCGTGTCGCCATCCGGAGCTTCCAGCCTTAAACAGAAGACACAAATCAGTAAAAAAACAAACTTTGAATTGGTAATAAACTCACCTCTTTCATCACTTTGTAGCAAGAGTTCTCTCCGTCGCTTTTGCCGTTGGTTTCCGACTTGGAATTGTCGCCTTCGTCTTTCAAGTTTCTGCTTTTGCTCTTCTGCAGAGTCATTTTTAGCGGGTTTCGCTTCTTCTTGTCACTTTGCCGGTTTAGTTTTATCACAGTTTTTAATGTTCCGGTGTAAGTTTCAGGTTTAGTTTGAGCTTTCTGTTTGATTTTAGCTTCCTCAGCTGCTTTGAGACTTTGCAGACCTAACGCACTTAGTATATTTTCTTTGATTGCTATTTCTTCGGGAGTCTCTTGTATTACTGGTGCTTGAAAACATTCAATTGATTCTGGTTCTGTTTCGATATTTTCTTTATTTTCTGATTGAGTATCACCGTTTATTTCTGGAGTAGGAACTTTTTCTGTTATTGAAATCGATATCGAAGAGTTTTCTTTTAGTTTTGTCAACAGATCTTCTTCTATGTTGGCTATTGAAGGCTCTATATTTTCTACGTTTACTTCTTCAGGTTCTTGTTCAACACTTTCATTGTTGACAACAATTTCTGGTATTTTTTCTTCTTCTTGTTCTGGTTCTGTTTGTGGTTCTATTTCTGGAATAACTTCTTCTTCTTCTGGTGCTGGTGCTTGCGTTTCAGGTGTGGTAGATTCTTCTTGCGCAGTTTCCGGCTCCGGCTCCGCCTCTTTGATTTCTGGTTTTTCCTCTTCTAGTTTTAAATTTCGGCGCGAAGATCTTGTAGCTCGTTTTTCTGTCTCTTCTGAGTCGTTGAACACTTGCTTCATCTGGTCTAGGATTAAAGACTTATCCGGGACTTTTTCGCTAGGCGATGACGCTATTTTGTCTTCTAATGATTCGTCTTTGATTGGTTCTTCAGTTTTTAGTTCAGTCTTTATTTCATTCTCAGGTTCTTCCGGTTTTAGTTCTAGTTTAACGTCGTTGGAGTTTGTGTCTGTTAAAACTGCCAAATCTGACATGTCGTCTAGTTTTGGTTTTATATCGTCGTTCAAAATTGATTCCGGTATTTGTGACGTTTCTGTTGATAAGCTACGTTTTAGTATTGCAGCAAATTTGGTGCTAATTTGTTTGATGTTTAGATTATCAGGACTTTGAACTGTTTTTATTGAATCTAATATTTCTTTTTTTAATAAATCAGATTTGGTTAGACTCTCTTCTTTTAATAAATCGGATGTTTCTCCATTTTCTTGAGCTGGAGGTTCGACTGGAACCAAATCCGAATAACTGCTGTCAGATTCTGACAAATAACCAGAACATTTTGATATTTCGCTACCGCTATATTCTGAGCATAATCTCCTACGTTTTTTGTACTCGCTGTCCAAACCTTCAAGTAACTGCGAATCTTTTAGTTTTCTGTGTTTTCCGTTTCGTAAAATCCTTGCGGGCGAATCAGAACGGGTCGTGTAGGGACTAAAACGTTTAGAAACAGTAGTGTCAATACTTTTTCTGATTTTCGACGCGCGTTTAGACCTCGGGCTGGCACTTCGTCTTGTGTTTGTGAACAAAACGAACGGTTGTTCGAACTCGGTGGTGCTCTCTGCAATTGCAGGTATTTTTTCGATACTGTGTCTGCGTTTTTTGACAGTTTTTTTGGCGGTTTTCGGAACGTTTAGATCTAAATTGTTGATTATGTTTTGAGCTGCTGGGTCTAGAGTTATATCTTTGCATATTGTATCGATTACTTCCTTTTTAATTGCAGTTTTTGATTTGGGTTCTGGTTTAATTTTTTTCGGGGTGGCTTTTTTAGTTGGTTCTACTTTAGGGGCTGCTTTCTTGGCTACTGGTTTTTTCTTAGCAGGTTTTTTCATCAATGAATTTATATCGATTTGTAACTCATTTGCTACGTCGTTCAAGACGTCTTCGACAGTCTCTTTAGCATCAGTGGTGAGTTTAAGCTTTTTTTCAGCTTCTGCGACATCTTCTTGGGCCTTTTTGGTTCTTTTCTTGGTGACACTCTTGACGGGGATGGTCTCTTCTGCTGGGGTAGTTGTCACCGGTTCAAGAACGGGGGGCGCAGCCTCTGTTTCAGGTGCTGGTAGTATTTTAGGTTTCGGTTTGCGTTTATTTTTATTAATGCCATTTTTGATTAGGATATTTTTACTGTCTAGGTTTAATTTACTGTTTTTAAAAATAGATTTAGATAGTTTGAGTTTTTTAGTAGTTTTTTTCTTAGTTTTAAAGTTGATTTTAAGGTTTCTTTTAACAGGGCTCTTAGCTTTAGGTTTCTTGACAGGTTTAGGGGCAGCAGTAACTTCGGGCTGTGTGGCAGGTTCTGCTTTTGGTGCGTCTGATTTAACAGCAGACAGATTTGTTTTATTTGAGGTCTCGACGGACGTTTCACCCTCTTTTGAGGCAATTGCAGTTAACATTTGCTTCTTTAACAGTGCAGGCTTCTTTTCACGGCCTGCCATAGCATTTGAGCTATCTCATCAGGACCTAATAAATTAAGGACACTTCATGTAGGTAATTTTACAATCACAAAAGTCAAAAAAATACTGCAATTATAGTATATATTATTTAATGAGCACATAATGTAGGCTATAATTCAAGAGGATGAAGTTTATGAGTGTAAGAATCATTATGTCCGAGTCAAATACGATGTTTTATAAATTTTTAATAATTAAAATATTAGTCTAACCTAACGTTTGTGATTACAAATGACAGTTGTGTTGAATATAATAGTAAAGTTATAATAATAATAATTGTATTTACCAAGTAAAAATATACAAGGATATATTGGCTTGTCAAAGTTACCTACTAATTAATGTATTATTCAATTGTTGTAGATACAATAATAAAATAGTATAAGAGTGTATCATAAATTCAAAGATTTATATAGTTTGATTACGTATCAAAAAGATTTTTTAAATTTCCAAATGTCTGAAGAAAATATTGAATGGATAATTATTTTAACATAACTTCTAATATTTATATTTAGATGTGCATTAAATTTATTTTAAAAATTTATTATGGGAATCCAGTTCTTAAAATTATTTTTATTTTATTATTCGTTGAGAGATTATTACACTAATTCCATAATACAAAATGATTTACAATTTCGTGCATTATATTTAAATGGAATAGTAATAGTACTCAACTTACTGAACATGGAACAAAAAGAATTTTTTTTAAATTCGTAAATTTAGGCAAGCAGCACATTTTAGAACCTATAGGTACTGGATTGTTGATTGTATAATGGATATCTGATTAACTACGAATGTAAACAATTACATTTTAATTAATTGTGCAGTGGCAAGAATAGTAAAAATAGTGATCTAAAACTGGTTAAAAAACCTAGAAACTAAAATTGAGAGTTTTGAAAAAATTCATTCAGTTTGGTGATAAGTGACAAGTGAGTTGAATTTTTAAATCATTCAGTTTCGTAATAAGTGAGTTGAGAATTACGCCATTAAAATATACCTATACACGAAGTTATGAATCACCCTGTATATAATTTTATAGAGGTTACTGAAGACCGTAACAAAATGATAAAATCGTACAAATTTAATTTAATTTAACAAAAACTAATTTATCCAATAGTTAAACTGAAGGGTAGGTAAATTATTTTCATATTAAATAGATAATTTGATTTTATAGTTATTACTTAAAACGTTGAAATTGTATAAATTTTAATGTAATAAATATAATTCAACACAATTCGAAAACAAATATTTATCTGGGGGTAAAGTAAAAGATACCTAAATCATTTTCGTATAAATATCTATAAAGTGTAACAAAATATGAGAACTGTACACATTTTAATTATATAATTATCAACAAGAGTTTAGTACATGTCATCGCCCTAGTAAACTCGAATACCTACTATATACAAAACGATTACTTATATTTTAATAATAAATTCATAATAAACGGTAAATAAATCTAAATGAGTTGTCTGGTTATTTAATTTTATAAATTAATAATTTTATTCAAAATGTATGTCGTAGATAATAAAACAATGTATGAAAATTAATTTAAATTATCACACACGGATTACATAAATAAATACGCATAAAATGCAAAACAAACACACCGCAGTACGAAATGCAAAACAAAATGTATGCGCAAGCCTACTCGATTCGCGTTTCCCGTTTTGAAAATGAATCAGCGCTAGCAGCGCCCCTTTCCCACTCCGGGGGCTGCTCTAACCTGACCGGAGTCCTGAGCCGCGTGTGACAGATACGCCTTATCCAAGAGGTTACCTGACAGATAACTCACACACAAACTAACACACTGTCACTGTACTCGACCTTTGAGAAAAACTGCATGAATAAACAAAGCAAATGACCTGTAAAACCATTTCCTCTCCACAAACTTCAATCTAACTCTAGTAAGACTTAACCAAGCGCCTGCTGGACTAAGTTCCAGTTAATTTGTGGGTTAATGCAAATGAATAATAGTTGAAATGTTTGTTATAAAGTTGTGTTAAATATCAAGGGTTTATTTCTTACCTTCCCTGAATAGAAATCACAATCACCACGCCACCTATTCTAAATGCGAACCAAAAGCACGTACACACTTTGTGATCGGAACAGCTCGGGGTTCTTCGGGCAGGTTCGCGACAAAACACTTCGACAGACGCTGTCTGCCCAGCAACAGGATTGCAAGTTATAATTTCGTCGATTTCTGAATACAAACTAATGCTACATTCGTGTAAACTGAAAATTTAGTTGCTGGAACGGTTTAGATTTACGTTTACCCGATGCAAACTGTTATTATTAAGGTCTTTTTTACACAATCGACACAAATTGTTCAGCATTCATGTTTCAGATAGCACGCTGTGGAATGCGTTCTTCTTCTTTTTCGGATTGCCGACTAGGTTGCGTAGTTGGCCGTGGCGCCGCTAGCTGGCGATTGTTTTTATATGCGCGTAATTATGCTAATATGCTTACGCAATCATCCCTTAACTTACTCTATGTCAAACTGACTCATCAAAACTACCCCAATTCGGTTGTATTTCGTTGGTTGCCTGAAATAAGGGTAGGTTTCGAGTAAAATACTTGCATATTTGTAAATATTGTTTGTATATTACATACATAGGTGAACATTAATTACAGTTAAGTCTAAATTAGCAAACTAGCTAAAATGCAAAAACAATTATATATTTGTAACAGTAAAAATTTGCACAATAATAAAAATAAAATTAAATATATATTTATTTTTGCATAGTTTCTAGCTGTATAGGTACAATTTCACAGACTTCGTCTAATAAACTATAATATAAATACATCAGTAATATTAATACAATTTCAAATTATTATTATAGACACAAATTCCATATACTTCCTACTATACAATTCAACATACCTACACATTGACATACTTTACCAAAAGCATATTCGTAATTTAGCAGTTTGTACAGCATATTTACAACACCCCTCCGTTTTTAAAACTACCCCTCCATGCATATTTCCAACAATTCCACCTGAAATTCCACGTGAGATATCACCGAGTGAATGCTTGGTTAATTTTCTAGGATATTATGACGTACAACGCTGAATTTTTGCTCTGATTGCCTTACCCGGTGAAAGTTGCTATGTTAATACTTTAGCACTGAATATATGAGCCTGTTTTCCATGAGTTTTTGTGGATTACATGAGTGTGTGCGGTTACCAGCCACAGATATTTAAATTAGCAACAAATAATAATTTTTATAATCAATAATTTATTTACTACAATTATTTAAGTTTTTTTTTGATATTTAAAACATTGAATATATAATTATGACGGTTTTCCATGAATTTTGGTAGATATACACGAGTGTGTGCGGTTACCAGCCACAGATATTTGGATGAGCAACAAATAATTATTTTTGTAATCATTAATTAATTTATTTTACTAATTATTTACGTTTTTTTTATATTTAAAACATTGAATATATAATATGACGGTTTTTCATGAATTTTGGTAGATGTACACGAGTGTGTGCGGCTACCAGCCGCAGATATTTGGATAGCAACAAATAATTTATTATTTTTGTAATGAATAAATTTTTTACTACAATATTATTTACGTTTTTTTAAATATTTAAAACACTGAATGTATAATATGACAGTTTTCCATGAATTTTGGTGTATATACACGGATGTGTGCGGTTTACCAGCCACAGATATTTGAATGAGCAACAAATAATTATTTTTTTAATCAATTAATATTTTTACTACAATCATTTCCTATTTTTTGGATATTTAAAACACTGAATTATATAATATGACAGTTTTCCATGAATTTTGGTACATATAGGTACACGGTTGTGTGCGGTTACAAGCCACAGATATTTTTAATGTACAATAAATAATTATTTTTGTAATCAATTAATTTATTTTATAAGAATCATTTACTAGTATTTGGATATTTAAACACTATGGCGGTTTTACATGAAATTCGGTAGAGATACACGAGTGTGTGTGCGGTTACCAGCCACGGATATTTTTAATGTGCAACAAATAATTATTTTTGTAATCAATTAATTTTTTTACTACAATCATTTACTATGTTTTGATATTTAAAACACTATGACAGTTTTTCATGAATTTCAGTAGATATACCCGGATTCGTGTGCGGTTACCAGCCACAGATTTTTGAATGAGCAACAAATAATAATTTTTGTAATCAATTAATTTTTTTGCTACAATTATTTACTATTTTTTGATATTTAAAACACTACTTATGACAGTTTTTCATGAATTTCTGTAAATATACTCGAATGTGTGTGCGGTTACCAGGCACAGATATTTGATTGAGCAACAAATAATAATTTTTGCAATCAATTAATTTATTTTATTACAATAATTTACTATTTTTTGGATATTTAAACTCCATGACGGTTTTATATGAAATTCGGTAGATATACACGAGTGTGCGGTTACCAGCTATAGATATAATTATTGTTGTAATCAAGATTGATTGTTTCGTGATCAATTAATTTATTTTACTACAATAATTTAATAATTTTTTATATTAAAAACACTGATTACTTATGCATGTCTATTTTGCATGAATTTTAGTGGACGTACGTGTGTGCGGTATCAACCATCGATATTTTAAATGAGAAATAAATTATTGTTGCAATCAATATTGGCTGTTATGATCGATTAGTTAATTTTGCTACTATTCAACAGTTTTTGGATATTTAAATTAAAATTTAAGGATAATAATTTTAGCTATGATATATTGTAAAAGTAAAAATAAACAGTGGAAAACTGCCAACTTACACAAAGAATAACTAGAAATGTATCATCTTGATTACAATAACGACACAATTTATTATTTTGCATTATTGCATTTTCTTCAATGTGTATTTTATAAATATTTCTAGTACGTGTTCAGACTGTGCTATAGATTTCAATGGACATCCTTGTTTGAACAAGTGATATTTTTAAATTAATGATAACATTAATCATTAAATTCTTGGAATATTTGGTGATTAAGTTAAATGCAAGCATGTTAAATATTTGACAAATAAGGATGTGTTATAAATTCTATTGATATTATTCATAATTTTCATTCTTAGTTATTCGATAATATAAAAGGGGTTGAAAATGAGACACTAAATAAACAGTAAGTCAGATAAATTATTTTGCAGTAAATGTGATTAGATATTAGTTATTTTGCTGATTACTTTAGCGAAAATATAATAGGTATTTGAAATAAGAAAACAGGATTTTCATAAAACAATTTTCGAAGGACCTGATAGTCCAGTAAATCACTAAATTAATCCTTATTCCTGTAATTGCGTTTTGAATTTTAACAAAAAATTATATTTTATTGAGATTATCCTTGAATGGGCACTGGCACGATTTTTTAAATTAAACATTTTTGAAGAACAAAGCCATATTTTTGATTTTCACAAAATGTTTATCAACAAAAATTAATGAAAATTGAATAATATGTCATGTGACGTAGAAGGCTGTCATATCTCACACGTCATAGCTAAATTTATTAAAAAACATAATTTATTTTAAATAAAATTTGTTTACCAATGTTTTAGACAACATTAGGTAAGTGATAAAAATATAATTTTATTTTTGGTACAGGATTAACTGTCAACTACAGAATAGTAGATGTTATTATAGAGGAATCCAACCACTCGGGACCAGTGGACCATAAAGACTGTAATTGTGTACCTACTAGTATACAGTGTTGCAATTTAAGTGCTTTTAGAAAATAGTGTATAAATTAAAAATAATATTCTTCTGTTCGTCAAAATTGTGTCCTGTATATTTTTGTCAAAAACTTTTAAAATATAAAAAAATTAAATGTTATAATATGTTATGGTAACAGATAACAGCACTGTTTCATAATTTAGATGGGTCTACTTCACAGATATTTATTTAGTATGTCATATCATGAATGTGGTACCATTTTATATCAAAGGATTAATTTTTTAGTAATACATAATTTAGATGGGTACCTGCACAGTATGTGCAGCCATTTGGACGGGTAAACCGCACAGGTATGTGCGTTTATTAGTCTACAACTCAATGGTACTAAGTCTGGTATTTTTTTTAATCAGTTTCAAGCTCATATCTATATTATTGCGGCAATTTGGATGGGTCACCTCCACAGATGCGCAATTCACTGTTACTAACACCAGGTAATATTTTTCAATAATCAGAGAAAAATGCAGCATTTTTCTAGTTAGATAATAAGTTAAATTTCATCCCCTATTCATAAAAGGACGACAAAACCAGTCTTAACAAAGGATTTGCAAACTCGGCTCATCATTTACAGTGTTGCAAAATGCAGCTGTTGGTGGTGCAACACTGCATCTACAGATCTAGATTGCCTTGACGGCGGCACAGCCTGCTACGACCAAAAGATGGAAATAAAATATGCATGGCATGGGTATTATTGCACCTATAGGAAATTAAACACTGTAAGTTTATACAATTAAGGGTTACACCCCCAAATTCATGTTTAATCTGTAGATTCAGAAGCAAACCATCAATTTAGGGGTTACTAAGTACTCAAATAAGTGTAAAATACTTATTTTTAATAAACAGGTAAATGTTTCAAGGGTAGAATATACAATAAGGCTAATAAATATTAATTCGGATATTGATTTAGGTGCTACACAGAACAAAATAAAAGGAACAATAACTAAAATTGTTGTAATCAACTACAACTCGATAATTTCGACTGTTGTGATGATTTAGTGCCTTTTATTTTCTCTAGTTGTCTACCCTTGTAACATTTACTATTTATTTTATTGTAACAACCCTTAGGAATGAACTACCGCAACATTTTCTCGTTGATTTTTCGTTAATTTCAGCAAAACTATTACAAAATATTTGTATAAAATATTTCTTAGAAATTATTGATGCATTTGTGAACTCTGGAACTGATATTCTTAGTGATTTCGAATGCACGCCTATTGGAATTATCAAAATATGTATCATTTTACATTTTATGAAGATAATACATATTTTACTCAATAAATAGTGTGGTGTATTATTATTAGCATAACTAGAAACAGAAAACAATAGAAAATCTAACAGTAAAACAATTGAATGTCTAGTTCAATAGGTGGCTAGACTAATAATTAAATTGTTTTAATACATTTTACATAGCAGTCTAATTTTAGTTGTAATCATTTTTCTTATAATAAAAAACAAAAGAATATCTAGCAGTAAAACAATTGAATGTCTATAGGTCCATAGGTGCCTAGATTAATTAAATTCTTTTAAATTAATTTTATATTACATAGCAGTCTAATTTTAGTTGCAATTATTTTTTGATATAATAAAAAACAAAAGAACATCTAGCAGTAAAACAATTGAATGTCTATAGGTTCATAGGTGCCTAGATTAATTAAATTCTTTTAAATTAACTTTATATTACATAGCAGTCTAATTTTAGTTGCAATTATTTTTTGATATAATAAAAAACAAAAGAACACCTAGCAGTAAAACAATTGAATGTCTATAGGTCCACAGGTGCCTAGATTAATTAAATTCTTTTAAATTAACTTTGTTTTACATAGCAGTCTAATTTTAGTTGCAATTATTTTTTTGATATAATAAAAAACAAAAGAAAATCTAGCAGTAAAACAATTGAATGTCTATAGGTTCATAGGTCGCTAGATTAATTATATTTTTAAAAATAAACTTAATAAATACATACAGCTATCTAGTTTTAATTAGTTGCCTGCAACTGTTTTTTGTTATAATGTAAAACAAAAGACTGTTGCAACTATGAATTGTTTCTGTGTGCAACAAGCAAAGTAAACGCATTAATTATTATATTATAAGTACAGTATTTGAGCAACAGGGTATGTTCAACCCTCTGTAAGTAACTGGAGACATTAGTTTGTAATGAAGCATCAGGGCAGGGTATGTGGCATGAGTAACGAGAAATGAAAATTTCTCCGTGGCATGAAAACATCCACGCTGTTCGGAGAGAAAACCTCACCAGAAATAGATAATAGCTTCGCTTCCTTTCTACCTGCCTGGCTCCCCTCGCTCCACGCGGTAGTGGACTTGTCCTGGCCCGGCGACAGTTACTGAGTACAGTGAAAGGTCAGCTCAGCCAACGCCAAGCCAAGCCACTAGCTTAGCAGAGAACTTTATATTACTGCATCTTGTTGTATGCACATTCACAGTACACTCTTTACCCCGGTTTATTTACAAGTGTAAACGAGGGAAATTGCTTTATCTAGATTCAATTGTTTCTTCTATGCTGTCTTGATTTTAGTTTGTTTTGTAATAAAAAATAATTGAGAGCGTCAGGCAGTTGTTATTAAAGGATGTTAATTCAATCGAATAATATTATACGGACGTGTTGATATTCAACTGTTCAGATTTTCTTTTGTTTTTTATAATAACAAATACTTTAAGACATTCAATTATTTTTACTGCTATCTGAATTTTGTTTTGTATTGTTACAAATATTGTACAATTTTTAATATTTTACTATTTATAACAGAGTATTAAAGCTAGCTACCTATGGACACACAGATGGTCAATTGTTTTTAGCTATATTCTTTTGTTTCGTATTGTTACAAATTTTTGTACAATTCGCTATATTGTATATTGTAATTAATTACAAAGAGTTGTTCAATTGTTTTTTCAGTTGTCTAGATTGTCTTTTGTTTTTTGTTGTTGTAACAAATGTTTTTCTCACTAACAATAGCAGTTCAAAAGTTGTTAAATTCTGTTGTAAAAGTCGTTGTTACGTTTTATGAATAACAATAATATAAACTTGCGCAAGTTGTTTACTACCCCTAAAATATTTTGCGTTTAAAGTATGAAAAATATAAAGTCACCCTTCTAGAGTTCGTCGAATGAGTTAACAAGTAGCAGGATAACGAATTATTTAATTTGTTTGTCACGATTTTGTTGAATCAAAGCAGGAAAAATTCTTATCAGTAGAGATAACATGAAAACACGGATAGTTTCAGCATTATTTGTGTATAAGTTTTAATTACATTCGTTGTTGAAAAATAGTTTTAAGTATTTCTCAGTTTCCGGTTTCATCCACCCTTATTCCGGAAATGTTCATTTATTTTTAGCCCAAACAAAAATAGAAAACTTTGCATTTGCAGATATTTTATAACCAAATTTCAATTTTTGCAAATTTATTCACATCACGCCTTTACTCAACTTGTGTGTGCGGTTACCAGCCCTCAACTAAAAGGTTAATTGTATTAAAATATTTAATTTGGGAATTATTATTGAAATACCATTTGCAGTCATCGATATTTTTGCTTGTGTGTGCGTTTATCAGCCGTAATCTCACTAATTTGTATTTGACTGATTCAAACTTGTTATCAGTCGAACACATTGTTATAAATTAGTTGAGAATACACCACACGGGTTATTTCTGTGCAGTCATCGGTATATTAACCGTGTGTGCGGTTACCAGTCGTCAACTAAAGGGTTATAAAATTTGAGAATTATTATTGAAATATCATTAGCAGTCATCGGTATTTTTGTTTGTTTGTGCGGTTACCAGCCGTAAACTCACTCATTTGTATTTGACTGATTCAAACTTATTAACAATCGAACACATTGTTACACATTAGTTGAGAGTACACCACAAGGGTTATTTCTGTGCAGTCACCGGTATATTAACCGTGTGTGCGGTTACCAGTCGTCAACTAAAGAGTTAATTTATAATATTTAAGAATTATTAATGAAAACACTCATCGATATTTTTGCTTGTGTGTGCGGTCAAATCATTAATTTTGGTTGACTGATTGTTATAATATTAGATGGGAGTACACCACACGGGTTATCTTGTGCAACTAGTACGTGTGTGCGGTTATCATTCGTCAAGTAGTTATATTTAGGGAGATTTTTGTGCAGTAACGCTCTCAGTTATTTTGTTGTTGTTACGTATTAACCGTGTTAAGTGTTATTGACATCAGACATGACGGAATATGATAAGAACATGGCGATAAAATTCTGGAAAATGTTTCATCAGTAAATATTTTTATACAAATTGTGTTTTACAATAGAAAGGTGACTTTATTTTAAATATTGTTTATTATTTTAAAGGTAGTTTCACCACCGTTAGCTTTACGTTTTAAGAATATTAAGTACATTTCTCACTTCGACTGGAAAATTATTATAAAAACTACACTAAATATATAAGTATAGAACTATAATAGTATTCGTTACAAATATGCAAAACTGTTTGAATTAAAGCTGTAGGTAAACTAGTACATTGTCTCTACGTTGAAAATAGTTTTGCATTTTTGTATAGTGGCCTTTTAGCCTTAGCAGGGGAGAGACGAAAAATTAGCCCTTTGTAACTTAGTTTTATAAGCATATCTATATCACACATTTTACCCAAGTTGGTGTCAGTTATTAGTGGAGATATTTTGACGTGTGTGCGTTTACCAGCCGTCTACCAAGCCACACCATACAAAGGAAATTTTTGTGCAGTTGGATCAAAATTTGAGTTATGCAACAGAAAAATTACAAATTTTTATAAATAATATTGATTACTAGATGATAAAAACGAACATTATTTGCCTTTGAAAATATTCTTGTTTTAGAAATAAAAATGTTTTTACATTTCGAATTTGTTGCAAAGTTCTAGTTCGAGATTTCTCGATATTTCGAGAACTGTTTCTCGTTTTGTTGTTTTGAATTCTCGTAATTTCTCGTCTCGACGGCATTCCTAATATCGACGATGAAAATTTATTCGTCTGACTTAATTTAATTGCAAGTAATCAAATTATTTAATATTTTCTACGAATATTTTCTGCGTTTCTGTAATATTTCTGGACAAGTATAGATATTCCTTCCATATCTTAGAAATATATAAAGATATTTAGGTACAGTATATTCTCCCAATAACGGAATATCCGAAAAAATATTCTGTGTATACAGGATTTCCCAAAAGTTTTGAACGAGTGAAGAAAAAAATTGAAAATTTGGGGATCACTAAAGAGTCATAATAACTACATTCTTAAACAGTTTAGAACTTCCATACAACGTGAAGTTTTTTAATTTTTTGTCGAGTTATTTTAAAGGAAATGAAAAAAGAAACACATCCACATAACCAAAACCCGATATTAAATTCTTTCAAGAATTTATTACAATTAATTTTTATAACAAATGTTCAAATTTTCGACCCAAACGCTTTAGTGGTCCCAAATTTTCAATTTTTCTTCTCTCGTTCAAAACTTTTGGGAAAGAACAATATTCCGTTGCTAAGTAGGTATACTGGCCCCTTAAAATTTTACTGTAGTTATGTCCCTAGGCATAGGCATCGATGATGCCTAATGAGTAAAATGCACAAAAATATTTTTTGTGGTGTACTCTTCGCAGCTAAAACTGCACACACCTATAAAATTTAAACCTACACAAAACATTGCCGGTTGGGTAAAAGGCGTGACAAAAAATATGCGTGATTCTTTCATGGTTTAGAATCTTTAAAAAAATATTAATGCATTAGAAATTCTCCTTTTTAAGACTCATTGACGACTCAACTTGAAATTTAATATTTTGTGTATTTTTACCTTCCGCCATACCTGTAAAGGAAGAGGTATTGGAATCATGCAAAAAATCGGGTAGTGAGCTTTTAGTGGATGAGCACGAATTAGGATCCTTACTCATTTTTAATAGTTTTACGATGATGTCTGTGTGTGTATGTGGTCAAGGCCGGTGTGTATGTCGGATAACTCAAATACGAATTACCCAAAAATTTTGATATTTATGGTATTTAACATTTGTATATGAATTGGAAGAGCTCATTAGATTTTGGTACAAATATCTTCACCGGAAATGATATTTTTTGAAGATTGAAAAGATTAATTGTCAAAATTGTATATAAATTTGGATAAATTTAGTATTTATTTGTAATAAGAATAAGAGGAAAAGATATTTGCAACTGACGTTATAAAAAAAATGTCTTTATCTGGTAGCATTAAAGAACTGTAAGTAGTAAAATTTAAAAAATAAATTTATCAAATAAAACGTTGAAATCTTGTAATCCATGTTCGGTTGATTTTTGTTTTTGCGTAAAAAAATTTGACAGGTGAGATGGGTAACACGTTGGCACTAACGCCATAAGTCATAAGTAAGATATTAATGACCATTTGCACCGCTTCCACTTAAATTTAAGTATTCCTTAAATTAACAAGATCGAATCAAAATCAAATTGTCAAATGTAGAAATAAAATTGCTGTCATGAGTTCGATTCGATATTGTTTATTTAAGGAAAACTTAAAATTCAAGTGGAAGCGGTGCAAATGGCCATAAATGTTGCAGTAAATGAATGGAGGATGGCTTCAACACAGAAGAGTTTTCCTGTGAATGAATCTTTTGATTCAGGTGATGCAAATTTGTGTTTGAATATTTTATATTTGTATTGTTATACATTTATGAGATATGGCGGTAGGTTGTGTACTGGCCACATCAGATTTTGACACATTCTGACCGTGAATGAGTCTTGAAAAGAAGAATTTCTAATTCATGACGAATAAGAATAAATACCCCGGGTATCACTAAGTACAATAAGATTGCACTACACCACACAAAGTTCACCACTTAGCATATTAGCATCAGAACATCCCCTGGTGCTGTTGCTGTACAGGCTGGTGCTGCTGTACAGACTGCTGTACAGACGGGTGTTCCTCGACATTAGCGTTGGCATCGTGTTGCAGACTCCGCACATGCAGCATGAGTCCATGGTTGAGGAGTTTAGCGCTGTGTTCTTGCGCCTTGGCTCGCAGACAGGCGATGGAGTTGTTCCTGAAGGCTTCCGGGTCCGGGGAGGTGTAGGGCGTCGTGGCGGGAGGTACCGCGGGAGGTACAGGCGGCGTCGTGGTGGGAGGTAGCTCGCTAGTGTCCGTGCGCAGGGTGGGCGACTCCTGGCCAGGAGGCACAGGCGAGTGGGCTGGCGAGTGCGACGAACAGTCGTCTTTCAGGTGCTCGGCTGCTTCCAGAGACTTGCGGTGCATTCCTGAAACGAAGCAATATTAATATTATACACAAAACACGACACTTTATCTGAATAAACTGCAAATAGGAACAAGCTATAATATATCAAAGAATCATTAGAGTTTCTAGATTGCCTTATGCTAAATAAGAATACCTGAAAATAAATATAATTTGCAATAGAAGTGAAAGAAGGGGGTGCTAAATTCATCAAATTGCAATGAACTTTATGCAAAATGGACTATTATTACAGATTTTTAGAATAATGTATATATTTTCATTGTGTAACATAATTTTCATTGTAGGTTACATCGTTTATAAGAAATTTAGGCAGAAAGCTCGTGCAAAATGAGCCATGTCGAAGTTTTAAAGTGTTACTGACGTGGTACTAGTAGTTATGACGTACCTAGGTTCTAGGTATAATACGATTTTGACTATTATCGGGTTAAAAACATTACCATTATCTACAGACTTCATGTTACGGTTTTTTCACTTTTAAGCTGCCCGTCTACGTTTTTTCCGAATTTCTAAAATACTCTCGATTTTACTTTTCTTCTTCACTCTACGGTTGCTTGAAACCAGCCCGAAACTCGTACTTTGCCGCATCCTAGCAATGCAATATCATTTTGAAGTTGAAAATAATGTAAAAGTGTTTTCGTTGCGAGTAAATTATGCCAGTTTATTATTGATTTCAGGATAATGTTTAAAAAAATTTTAATAGAGAAAGAATGGATCATGGATCTACAGATGTGCCTTTTTAAAATCAGGAGATATAACCGTGTAAAGTTTGCATAAATTGGAAATTGTTATAAGTGTCTCGGAATTTTTATAATAATTTAGTATAATTTTTTAATAAAATTTTAAAAAAGACAAAACTGTTAATTGATCCTTTAAGTATAATCCTTGTTGGAATGGAATTTGAGCATTCTTGTACTGGCCACAAAACACTCGCTACGTTAGTACGTTTTGTGCTGGATTTTAGGAGGTAGACGGGCCTCTTAAATTACCCTTAAAATAAGCACACTGCACATCACAGAGAAGATTTTGTGCAGTTATACAAGGACTTGACTGGCCCAGAATATGAAGTAGTATTAGATAACTAAATTATCCAATACTAATAAACTCAAATGAAACTTTATACAATTAAACTGAAACTAAATTTGAACCTGAATGTCAGCTTCATAAATATTTTATTGTGTGAAATTTAAATCCAGTCAGATAGATATTACAGTTTAACTGCACAAAAACCTTCCATGTAGTATACCTTTTCACTGATTACAAATTGTAATTGTAACAAACAATAAATTAACAAACGTAAATTAAATTAATATTTTTCAAACAATTCAGGCATAAATCTAAACAAGCAAACACATTTCAGATACTGCAAAAAATTCTCCTATAAACAAAAATAAAATGATAACTATCCTGCAAACTTAAATTTGAATCCAGCCAGCACACATTCAAAAATCTGCCCTGTGTCCACTAACGCACCCTTGGGTTTTGTGCGTTATGTGACCAATTATGGTTATGACAACTAAATAATAAGGTTTTAATTCAGTACAGAACACATTCCAATTTAAATGCACAAAAAATGCCCTGTAGTGTACTCTCCACTAACGCACATAAGTACCCTTGAATTTTGTGTGCGTTATGTGACCAATTATGGTTCTGACAACTTGGAAATAAGGTTTGAATTCAGTAAAGAACGCATTTCAATTTAAATGAACAAAAATTTGCACTGTGGTGTGCTCCATATTAACAACCGTGAATATGTTAACGACTGGTAACCGCACACACTGGTGATTGACACATACACGTTGAGTAAATAATTATGTATGCTTTAATAGTTGTGCTTCAAATGAAATAATTCCTTAGGGCAAGGAAAGAGTCTAGCAATTTTTAAAATGCTCATGAAGTTTTACAGATAAAGCAAAATTTCATAAATTTATTTACAGACGAAGAATGGAACTAGGTTTATACCAAATACATTTTTTAATATATCTCTGAATCATAAGATAAAGCTTCTTGTTAAACACACTTTTTCATGAATTTTTTTGTACAGATTCCAAAAACTTTTTCAGAATTCTAACTGGGCATAAACCTAGATTAATTCTTTCACAAACATCTAGTACTTGTTTTTCCTTCAAATTTTGAATATGCAATGAGCAAATCAGAAACTGCTACATCTCTATACACGCAATATTTTGTTACGGAGACGGCACCCTTAATAACCATGATTTTGAAGTCTCCCTTTTAATTTATTTATAAAATAATGTAATCATTACTTACATTATATTTAATTGTCTAATTTATAATCTGAACCGAGAGTAATAGTGACATAGACACAAAATTCTGCATTCATGTGTTGCAAAATTTTTCTATAGCCATTTATAGCATATCTAAATATACCCAGAGTTGCTATACTAACTTGGCTTGAGTATTATAACCAACGTGTTCTGTATTTTAATTTCAACGAATATTTAACATTCAACAAAAAAACTATTGGACCAAAAACATTGCTATACGAATTATTATAATTATAAATTTTAATAAACATGTTAACGCCAATGATAATATAAAGACAAGACGTCTAAAAATGTGTCATATGACGTCAAGATTATAAATAATTAATAATGCCCATAATGATTGTATTGTACGTAAGCGTATCAAAATATTTGCAAGCTAGTGCTGCACAGTGCTGCCGCAAGCGTGGCCAAACCCTGAACTACTACACCGCATTGGAGGGGCACAAGAATACAAAGTACAATTAGCGGTCAAATATTACATATACATAATACATAAATAATTGCAATTTTAGTCATATTAACAATTCATTAGCACCCCCTATCCTAATAAATCCTTTATTTATAAAATACACAAAGACAGTAATATTAAAATATTTAGATTCATTTTTGTAACGTAATTCATTGATTACAATAATCAATTATGATTACAACAATTAATCAAATATAATAACCTATCAATAATACAACAAATATTTTACAAATTTGGGATGGCAGTAGGCCGCTGCTGCTACGGCAGCGCGCGCAACAATGCACCAGCAGTTGTTTCATTCTGATTGTTGTTGTTGTTGACGTTACTGTTACGTCCTCATTGTTTGTGTTAATTATTGCGTAAATAGTGTAAACTAATAGCAAAACTAAGTACATATCTTTAGTTTGACTAATCATCTATTGATTGAGATAAATATTTTCATTGGGGGTGCAGTTTTTATACCTCAAAAGTCATGATGAAGATTTGACACTTTGGTAAGCATAATTTATTTCGTTTTTAAATGTTGTTTGCGGCCAATTTTGGAACAGACTTGTTCATACAAACTAAAACTTAATTTTTAGTTGATTAGGTACGTTAGTAGTGCATTGGGTTGTATTGTGTTAAGACGTTTTTGTGTGATCGTTTTTATTTATGACTGGAAAAACGTACTTAGGTAAATAAAAATAAGTGTATATTATTTCTAAATTGTTGTACAGTACATAGTACATAGTATTTTGTTGGAGCCATAGATGTAATAATCATTTGTGGCAAAGTAGTCAAAATATTCTGCTGAGTTTGTAAAAAATGTTTAGTTATTATTTTATTTTGTTGCAGTTCCAGAGTCCAAATTGACTGTTTGCTGTCCAATGTCTCAATTGCATCTGGATTTACGAAGATATCCTAAGTTAACGCAGCCTTAGGGTTAAAAGTAAGTGTCCCCTTTTGCCCTTATTTTTATGTGCCGATTTTTGGTTCGAAATTTTACTTGGTCATCCCAATACACATAGTAATGAAAATAATTAATGAAAATTGAATGATAATTGAATAATTTGAGATGTGACGTAGAAAGCTGGCACATCTCCTGTCCAAAATAATGATGTCACACTCAAAAATATATTTTTTTAAATAAAATATATATTTTACCAATGTTTTAGACCTAATATTAGGTTCATAGTGATAAAAAACTCATTTTCAGTACCATGCAATAAGCCCATTTTCAATTATAGTTAGATATTTTTTATGATACACATTTTACTACCCTTAAAAATGTGTAAGATCTAAATTAAAAAAAATATTACATAGTTTCATAAAAACTATGAAAAGTATAATAACTACGAATAGAAATTCGATTCATTAATTAAGTTTATAATATATTGTTTATAAGTAAGGTTCGGGTCAACAAAAAAAGTAGAATGCTTTTGCAACGTATTAATAAATAAAAAAAGCAAAAAAGGTTCTTACAAGTATTTCAAATACAAGTTCAAAGGTTTGGTACCCATTTTGCAACCAACAATACACTTGTGTGTTGCGCTACATTTATCCGGGTACGTTAGGGGCTAAATTATAAGAGATGTTTCACTAACAATTTACAATCACAACACATAGATTCACAAAACGGATTAACGATAAAATTGAATTAATAATACATTTACACAACAATAGGTCACACTTTATATCCAAATTGAGATTGAGTATGCCTTCAATTCATTCGTGCTTATAAACTGGATTGTGTTACGTACTGGATTTGAACCTGAGTTGTCAGAACCACATAGCACACATAGCACATCGTCGTCTGTATGATAATAATTTAATTTTTTTTAAATAAGTCCGAAGTCGGAAGGTTTAGTTGTACAACACAAAACGAAGTAAATAATAAATTGTAGTAATCAAAGTGGATTGTAGAAATCACTTGTAATAGTCCGGCGGTTATAGGAAAAATTTCATATCAACTATGCATTTTGTGATTATTTTATTTTTATTTTTTGTGTTTGATCAGCTGTATTTCCTGAACGGATCAAAATATTGACTTGAAATTGCCAGTATTCGGTACCTTGAAAGTTTTTCTATTAGATGTTGAAAATTTTAAGTCATTATTTTGCTCCGTACAGAAACTACAGCTGATCAAACACAAAAAATAAAATTAATACTAACATTTTAATATTTTCTTGAGGAAAAACTCTTTAAGTATCGGTTTAACTCTGTATAAAGTGCCTTATAGAGAATTTTTTGAAGAGTTTAATGCAGAAAACCGCAAATCAATATTTTAATTCGTTCTGAAATGACAGCTCAATAAACACAAAAATAACTCAAATTTCACTATTCTCTCTAAAAAGTTATGTTGAATGGTGGCTGAAAATTATGTATGCTACAAAAAATTATCTAAGAAATGGAATGTTGAAGACTGGAAGTCGATATCTTGATTCGTTCGAAAATTAAAGCTGTTTTTGTTAGAAAAGACAAAATTCCACTTTTGTTGAAAATGACTAGAAATTACTAAAATATATTTTCACGATTTTCTCGAGAACTCTACTACTTACAGAAAAAATAGATATACCATTAAATAGCAAATTTTATGCTCTACAATCACGTATGTAACAATTTTTCTTTTAATATTAACCATACAAGATAAATAAAGAAAAGCAAATGCATAGTTACGTCGTATAACCGGTGGACTATTGGGCTGGACATGACTATAGTATGAAGCATTAGAGAGGTGGTTGTATAAAGTGACATACAGACATTACCTAGGAGCCAGGGCGCGACGCACTCGTTCTCCTTGGCGCTCTTGAGGATGGTGTCGGGTAGAGGGAGCGAGTGTCGGACCATGGCGCCGTACAGCCCGTACTCCGCCATTATCGTGCTGCGCCCCCAGCACTTCTCCGTCTTGCGCCATTTGGCTCGTCGGTTCTGAAACCACACCTGCAACACACAAACAATCAGCTCACGAAGTCAAACAGATCAAGATATATTTCATGCATTTATTTACAAAATGTTCCCAATCCCAACAAAATATTCCCAACATAAGGTTCCTGAACAATATTTCTCCAAACAATATATAAGTTCCCAACAAAATGTTCCCAGCAAAATATACCCAACAAAATATTCTCGGGAATGTAACAAGTGCTATGATTATCATCGGTGATAGCATGGAGTTAGTCAATGAAAATTGACCGAGTGCACAGTACGAGTTCAATTTTTCTGAAGACATAACGAATGCCATCACCTATGATTAATCATAGCCCGAGTTATATTTGGGGAGAATAATGAATGAAACTAAAATGTTTGGTTATATTTTTTCAATAGCTTCCGTTTTAAATTATGTTTACCTTAATTAATTTTGTCTGCACTGACAATTTCCCACCGAATACAATCAAGTTCATTCAATTTAAGTCTTATTTTTGACAAACAGCAATATTTAAATATGAAACTGATAGTAGGAAATTAATTGATAAAAACAGTTGACATGTAACAGCGGTTATAAAAAATCATCGATTTGATAGCTACTACCCTATTTCAGCCAATCAAATTAGTCAAATATGTATCACGTGATACCTACATGAATTATAATTCAACCAAAGGTTCTTGAACAATATTTCTCCGAACAATATGTTCCCAACAAAATATTCCCAACAAAATGTTCCCAACATACTGTTCCAGAAAAATTTATCCCCAAATTGTTCCCAAGAAAATATTCCTGACAAAATGGATTCTCACAGTACCTATATTCTATACATTAATTTCTATTCATCGCCTACAATTTTCATAATTTTGTTCTGCTGTCATATTTTTGTATAGCTGTTAAAAAATTTGGGGAGCATATAGGCACGGAACAAAGGAACAATACTATTGTTCTGTGATATAGGTACTTAAAAAATATTGTATGTAACTCGTACACAAACTGAGTATTAGACGCCTCATCTAATGTAAAAATGCTATTGCCTCATCCGTAAACAGATTCGTCCTCTAAAACTCTATTTTGCGTACTTGTTACATAAATAACTATTAAGTTAGCATTTTTTTCACATATAGTCGTAAATAAACATGTAAATTACGGTTTTGTTATTAATATTCCTTATTTAGTTTACAGTGGAGTATCCTATTAAAAAGGTTCTCGTTGAAAAATGTCTTGTGTTTCCTGGCAACACATTTCATCCTCTCAACTGAATATGCAGTAATTTTCGAAGCTCTTGTTGTATAACTACTGAATATTTTGTTGCGAACATATTGTTAAGAAGAAAATATATAGTTGAAGAACCTTTTGTTGGGAATATTTTGTTGGGAATATATTGTTCGGAGAAATATTGTTCAGGAACATTTTGTTGAGAATATTTTATTGGGGATATTTTGCTGGGAACATTTTGTCGTAGAAGCGGTGAATAAATTAAATAATTAAGGACTCGTAGTACTTATAAACATGGCGAAATATGAGATACAGTTCTAAAATTGCGCTTTGGCCGCCATTTTCTCGTATAATTCTGCGTTTACAGCATTTGCATAACGCCACACACCTTGGGCAAACAAGGCAGAAAATAAAACTCTTAAATTTCCATTTTGCTCTGTGCTGTTAGGTAGTAATTAGAAACTTTCCATTCAGCGCGCTTGTTAAACGATTTATTTACATGCGTTAATTGTCATTTACAGTAACTGCTACGTAATCGCTCTTAATTAAATAACGAGATTTTATCTGGAGCTGTCAGACTGCTGAAATTCGTGCGCATTTGTTTTTTTAATCGCCCCGGCCGGCGTTGCTATGTAAATAACATTCGCTGTTGCCGGACAATACTCTTTTGTTTATTGTTATGTTAATCGGTAATTATTATTCAATTGTTCGAGTTATTATTTCTAATTTACATTTGCTATTATTTTAATCGTATGTTTTATTGTTAATGAGATCAACGAATGCTTGTTTTGACGAGGTATAATTTAGTAATTGCATGAATTTTAAATTTACATTTTGAGGTAAATTTTATTTGTATGCAAGTGTTTTCAACATAAAAGAACACTTCTTTTTACAGTTATATTCAGTCCTCATTATAACATAAAATGTTACTTTTCATTCGCAGAATACACACAAGTTCTGGATTCACAAAAAGGATTAACACTAATCTATTTTTATCTATTTTACTATTGTTACTTAGCTGGGCGCGTAAGTAACTCGAAAAATGCCCATCTCTAAAATACCGTGAATTTATTTTAACATGAAACATAGGACTTTTCATATCCATATGGTTACGAATTTGACAGCAATGTATTAGAGCGTTCTTTTTAAAATCGAACATAGGGAATCAATTTAACTGTATTATTCTTGACTAATATAACATATTTGGGCAGCTGTAATAGTTGCAGGAGACGCCTTCAACATAAACTTTTAATTGTTTAAACTATACCTACATCGTATTTCCAGGTAGCAACATTTGAATTTATTAATTGGAGTCAAACTGATGCTACCTAGAAATACGATGTAGGTATAGTTTAAACAATTAAAAGTTTATGTTGAAAGCGTCTCTTTGAACTATTACAGCTGCCCAAATATATTATATTGGTCAAGAATAATACAGTTAAATTGATTCCCTATGTTCGATTTTAAAAAGAACGCTCTAATACATTGCTGTCAAATTCGTAACCATGGATATGAAAAATCCCATGTTTCACGTTAAAATAAACTCACGGTATATGATTAATCAAGAATTGCTAGATTTCCTAATGAATTTTCAACTGTAATTACACAAGAGCTTTTTATTTCGCCGGATAAATTTCTGTTTGTATTGAAACCTTGTTGCCTAGTAATTTGAAAAGAAAAATTATATGATTTTAATTTTTAAACAAGTTTTCGAGTCAAATTGCTGTTAGATGACAAGGTTGAATGTCAAACAGATATTTATTCGGAGGAAATAAAATGCTCGAGTGTAATTTAACGACTCCTTTGGTTCTTCTTCACAATTATTCCCAAAATATAATCATTTCACTGACAAATATTAGAAATATGAAGCAAATATTATTGTTTGGTTGCTAAGAAAAAGGTAAATAAGGTTTTATCCTCTGTCTAAGCGATAAAATTGTGTTTTGTTTATGGCTTACTTTATACAGGAGTGGAATTATTATCGGGGGTAATATAACAAGTGCTATGATTATCATCGGTGATAGCATGAGTTAGTCGATGAAAATTGACCGAGTGCGCAGCACGAGTTCAATTTTCTGAAGACTAACGAATGCTATCACCTATGATTAATCATAGCATAGCCCGAGTTATATTTGGGGAGAATATATAATGAATGAGTCCAAAATGTTTGGTTATATTTTTTCAATAGCTATCAAAAACGTTTTAAATTCTGTTTACCTTTCTCAATTTTGTCTTCACTGACATTTCCCCACCGAATACAATCAGGTTCATTCAATTTAAGTCTTAAACAGCAATATTTAAATATGGAACTGACAGTAGGAAATTAATTGACAGAAACAGTTGACATGTAACAGCGGTGATAAAAATATCATCGATTTGATAGCCTCTTACTGCCCTATTTTAGCCAATCAAATTAGTCAAATATGTGTCACGTGACACATGAATTATATATTCACCTAAAAGTATTAGTACTAAATAGTCGACACACAACCTTACTAG
Organism: Agonum fuliginosum; assembly: GCA_947534325.1. Classification (NCBI taxonomy): domain Eukaryota; kingdom Metazoa; phylum Arthropoda; class Insecta; order Coleoptera; family Carabidae; genus Agonum; species Agonum fuliginosum. Next base: position 33,535,480 of record OX384040.1, read on the forward strand.
TACAAAATAATCAAGTCTACTCATTTTGATTGGCTTTGAAATTCAATATTCTGCATTTTTATTGGTCCTTTTTTGACAGATGATGTGAATAATCAATAAAATAATAAATTACTTACAATTTTAAAATATTTCATCGTTACTTTCCTCTGTAACTTATTGTCCTCACTATTTCGTAAGAAAATAGTTTTCTCCGAACGTCGCGAAAAAATTAAATATGATTTTTATACTGCAGTAGATATCACATAGAAATAAACTACGGTATTATCAATAACTAAAGTTTGTGTGCACATCAGAAGTTTTTACAGGCGTGGAAAAGACAAACTAGTCTTTGGACATCTTAAAAACCAATCACATTTCCATACAACGCGATATGTTGTGAAAAGACAGACCAATGGCGCCAGGGCTAGAGCATCATCGAACTGCGACCATATTTCAAGCTGTTATAAAGTTGCCAGGATCAAATTGTGTGGAAAAGAAACACCATAAACATTGTATAAGTAAACGATGATCGAGGGTAATGGCTCAGAGATTGCGTTGTTTACTGCCCCTGCTACATTTATAATTCAATTTGCTGCCATCCAGAGGCAGATTTGTGTACAAGAAATGCCGGCTCGGAACGGAACAAACGCGGAACGAACCGCATTCTTATTTCAAGATTCATTCGGTTTCTAAATCTTCACAACCATCTAGAAAAATTTTAACAGAAATATACAATCACTACAATATTTGATTACTTAATTCTTAATGTCACCTGTCAATATTTTTTTCCACGAAAGTGCGAATTCACATGTTTTCAACACTTATTTTGTACATTGAGTGCGAATTTTTCAAAAAATACATTTTTCATACCTAAAACACATTATTTGATCTAATCTCTGTAATAAATGTTGAAATGGACGATTTTCACTTAATTTGAGACATAAATCATTTTGCTGAACTAAAAATTGTTCAGTTACTGGAAGGTCAAAGCTGGCAGGATATTTTTGACTTCACAGACAAAAGTTTAGATTTACAATTGCCGTAAAATGTCCGAAGGGGTACAAATAAACTCACTACCGTTAGTAGATTTTGGCTAAAATCTTAGCAGCTTTTCGTACCGTCTACGTTTTTTCCGAATTCCTAGAATACTCTCGATTTTGCTTATTTTTCTATTCCATTCTTTTCCCTATTACAACGGCTGCCTGAAACCGGCCTGAAACTCGTACTTTACTGCATCGTAGCAATGCAATGTCATTTTGTAGTTGAAAATACTGTGAAAGTATTTTCGTTGCGAGTAAACTGTCAGCTTATTATTGATTTTAGGACAATATTTTTCTGAACATTTAATAGAGAAAGAATGGATCTACAGATGCGCCTATTTAAAATTTTAAAAATTAATTTCAATCATGAGATATAACCGTGTAAAGTTAGCATAAATTGGATTTTTTTTTGAATTTTTATAATCATGTACAATTTTTTAATCAAAATTTAAAAAATGCACATCTGTAGATTCATTATTTTTCTATTAAATCTTTGTTGAAATAAAATTTGACTGTTCTTGTACTCGTATTGGCCACAAAACACTCGCTACGTTAGTACATTTTATGCTGGATTTTAAAAGGTAGACGGGCCTCTTAAATTAAATTTAATTTAATAGAGAGTTCACTACAATAACTATACAGAAGATATTTGTGTGTAACATACAATATGGTGAAAATGTTCACACGTTTAGAACAACCGTTGGTTGTCTGTTGTATTGTTGCACTAGTCTAGTTATTTGATGAGTCTTTATAAAGAACTTTCCACAAATACAAAGAACAAATCACAATTGAATAAAAATGTAGTAACGCCTCGCTTCCTCCTGGACAGGTGTCATGTATTATATCCGGTACCGGTGCGCTAATTCAAATTATACAATTATGATGTTATTACGTCTGCTAGAATAACAAACCACATGACGTGCTAATTGGACCGAGGCCATTAAAGCCCAGTTCACACTGTAAAAGACAAGGAACATCGCCCGTATTGGAGGAAAACCTCCAGTCATCGTGATGACGATGGTGTAGGATAATAAGGTTTAGTTAACGTTCGATGATTGCCAGTTATTATATTATTTTAAACCAGCAAAAAAATTTCAATTCGCCTGTTTTACGCAATTTATACTGCGAGATATTTTACCGTGTGTGCGGTTATGGTTGTTAGTGGAGAATTTTATGCATTAAACTAAATATACCGGGCGTTTTCTGAAACAGGCGTACCCCCAAAAGAAATTGTATTTTTAAATCAATTACATTTTTATTATAAAAATTACATAAATAATGAATTTTTATTACTTTCTGTTTAGCCGGAAGTGACATCAACACCCCGTATATTTTTTAAGATTTTGAATTTATATCAAATTCTGAATACAACCATGTACAATAAGCTACTTTTTCGTTCTAAACTAAGTAAAGTAATAATTATTTGAAATGGTTCCAAAATTATTTAAAGATATACACGTTTACGTTAAATAAAATATGAATCTTTGTTTCTTCTTATGAGTATTTCGCCACCTTAAGAGGCCCGTCTACCTTCTAAAATTCAGCATAAAATGTACTAACGTAGTGAGTGTATTGTGGCCAGTACAAGAATGCTCAAATTTTATTTCGACAAAGATTTAATAGAGAAAGAATGGATCTACAGATGTGCCTTTTTAAAATTTTGATTAAAAAATTGTACATGATCATAAAAATTTCATACAAACTTTACACGGTTATATCTGCTGATAAAAATTAATTTTTAATAGAAAGGTACATCTGTATATCCATTCTTTCTCTATTAAATGTTTATAAAAACATTATCCTGAAATCAATAATAATCTGAAAATTTACTCGCAACGAAAACACTTTTACAATATTAACTTCAAAATGACATTGCATTTGCATTGCTAGGATGCGACAAAGTACGAGTTTCGGGCTGGTTTCAGGCAGCCGTAGTAGTCGAGAAATAGTGGAATAGAAAAAAGTATTATCGAGAGTATTTTAGTAATTCGGGGAAAACGTAGACGCACTGGAGATTTCAAGTCTCTCGGCCGGCAGTGTGTGATTGTAAAATATCTTGCAATTAAATCAAGCTGACCACTTGATGGTCTTAAATGCAGTCCCGGTAGCGTAATCTCCGTTGCCGCTTTGAGATTCAGACGTAAGGTTAATCGTTATTATGTAGAAGATAATTTAGCGGCGCCGCTATTAGTTCAATTCGTGCAATGAGTTGATCGGTGTTATTTTTGTTCTCCTGCGGGTATACGTTTACATATAGTTAGTACACACGGCAGTGTTGTAACATAATATTTGCCAACAACACTTGTGGTCCTCTAAGTGTCTATTAGTGTTGCTGGGAGAGCTACTTGTGTGTGAACAAGTGCCAAGTTCTCATCGCTGCTCACTTTACCCACCGACGTTTCTTCTCTTCTTACAAGACAAGGACGAAGGGCGAAACGAACAAAATACTACAATACAAGATGAAATCTACTCCAATTGTTGTTGGTTATTGTAGTAATCAATCAAATTGATTATTGTCGTAGGCAGATTGTAAAAAAGTCTGCATGAAATAATACTATCTAGTCCACAAGTGAATATAAAACTGATGTTAATGTTAAAAATAATAGTTTGAAACGTCAATATTGAATCTAATGCTGGCATTGTTGACGAAATACTATCAAACTTAATTGTAAACGAGAAGGTTGGCAATATAAATGTTTTATATTTAGGGAATTTTTATGTTATACAAGTTGTTAGTGTGTATTCTCTGGAAAGCATCGTGTTCGTGCTAATAAAGACTGGTGATAATAAACATAAACAATATTTCCATATCAGTATAGTTTCTATTATAAATCCTTCTTCCAGTTCAAATATAACACTAATACAAGATGAAATTAAATTATTCTTGTAATCTAATTCAATTGTTGTTAGTTGTTGTAGTAATCAACCAAATTGATTATGTGGTAAACAGATTGTAACATTATCTTGAAGTCAACAATAGACTAACAGTTTACTCGCAGCAAAAACACTTGTACAGTATTTTTCAACTTCAAATTGACAGCATAACTAGGAAGCGGCAAAGTATAAGTTTCAGGCTGGTTTCAGGCAGCCATACCCATACAGCACATCGATCGTTTTAACGTTTGTAAGACGTACATCTTGCTACTGTCTTATAAGGAGACTAGTATTGGTCGAATTTTAGACGTCTTATGCGGTAGTCTTTAAGTCGTCATTATGTTGTCTAGTTTTAAATCTTCCGCTTACAATAAGAGTCCTATATTTGTCTCAAAATTCATCTTGGTTATGACATACAGGAATCCTATATTGAGCAAAATTAAGTCGCATATTGGTCATAATTTTATTAAAAAGAACATTATTTGACTGTCGAAAAGGTATTAAATAGACGTCATTTGCATGGAAAAAATAACATCTTTGAAACATCCAGAATGGAGGACATAAGACACGTATGTGACGTCTTTGTGACTACATTTGGATCAGACGTTTTAAAGACATGGACATTATAAAGACGTCTTAATGACGTATTTGTGTTGTATGGGTAGTAGCGGGAAATATAAAAATAAGTAAAATAGAGAGTATGAATTTGATGAAATGTGAATTGTTGGTAGTTGGATGGAAGTAAAGTTGGCGTTGTCGACGTGTCAACCGAGGGAAATGTGTTAATTCACTGAACAATGAAAGCGATTAGCCCCCGTTGCGTTCCGCCCCGAATTAATTAACAAATTAAATTAGAAATTAACTCGTTCAATAGAGGCGCACCCGCCGTGATTCAACTAGACGTACTATAACTTCAACTACATTACACAAATACTACTTTATACACCTTCACTACACATATACCTACCTACTAGGCAAGAAGTTTCATAAACACTGAGATTGATGACACAAGATTGTTGACCAGTCGCATATTTTTACTCCACGAATACATAGTCTGAAGTTTGAAGCATATCAATGAAAATTAAATTAAATTTGTATTTATGCCTAAAATAGAAACAGAGCTAGGCAGTAGCTAAGTTACTTTGTACCTTAAAGTAGCTGTAGCTTACGAACTTTCTAAAATTGGTAGCTTTTAGATGGGAGCTGACATTTAAAAAAAATAACGGTAACTTTTAGATTATGAAGTAGCTAAGCTACTAACAAAGTATCTTAGCTACTAATAAAGTAGCTTAGCTACTACAAAAGTAGCTTAGCTACCGAAAAATTAGCTTATAGCTACCAGAAAATACCTTAGATTATAAACATGGCTCTACTTTTTGCTAAACAAGTATAAACCTGTCTGTATTACATATTCTGGATATTGTGATTTTATATCTGTTTTAAGTTTTAAGCAATAAATAATGGATACAATACGATGTGATATCAGGCCAAATTAATCTGCAAACCAATTTAATATTTTAATTTTATATTTCATACTATACTTACGAGTAGATGTAGCAAAACGTAAAATATTACTATATTTGATGCAGGATTAAAAAAAAATTGTGCACTTTAACATTTCATCGTAACAACTAGGCATGCATTAAGTACTGTTAAAATATATGAATAAAAATTAATAAATGCATCTGATTTTACGTCTTTCTTATGATTTAAAAAAATAAAAATAAAACAAGGCTCTCGAAAGCTCATATGAACGAAAATTTCAATTTTGACCAGCATAATAATAAAGTGCAGTAGTTATAAAACGTAGATTGATATTCTGCAAAAGCTACTTTGGTAGCTTGCAGCTAGCTACATTTTCGGTAAAGTAGGTAAGCTATTCAGTAGCTTCAGCTACTTTTTTGCAAAGTAGTTTGCCCAACTCTAAGTAGAAATAATAAAAATAAATTCTTCATCGACATCCACAAATTACAAAACATAGTTAAGAATAGCTACTTTAGCAGCTTGTAGCCAGCTACATTTTCGGTAAAGTAGCTAGCTATTCAGTAGCTTCAGCTACTTTGTTGCAAAGTAGCTTGCCCAGCTCTAAGTAGTAATAACTAAAATAAATTCTTCATCGACATAGACAAATTACAAAACACAGTTATGATTCTGGTTGAACAATTGTGGTACATAATCTGCTATATCCTCTGCTTCCTACGGATCGATGCGAGCGACAGAGACAGAACGTGCTAACGTAGTAACTCCGGGAACAGAATGATTGGAATATCCGATTGGCAGTTAATCCGTCCACTGATCCAGTGCTGGACGATGTAATGAGCTGTTACACTTCTAATCAATCAGACACTACGCAAACAATCATTGTTCACCACCATTGTTGCATCATAGATTACTGACAATGCTTGCTGGTTCCTTCAACAATAAATTAATGGCCGCCATCAAAAATATTAAACTCACGATCAATCTAATTCAGCAAGTATAAAAATAAACTGCTGTTGGTTTGCACAGATACAGATTTAGGTTGTGATTGTTGGTGATACGTTGTTGTAATCGAAGTGGTTGTTAAACTCGACTGATCACTCGATCACTTTGTTGTGATCTGATCTGAGTGACCTGTGGCTGCCCCAAGCAATCATCTTGAGTGCTACATGGATGCTCTTTTCTCGACTCAATGGCAGAGTTTTTACTTGATTTGGTTTCATTCGATTATACCATATTCCGGCAAATCATTTCGGTTAGCTTTGTTTACTGAAGCTTGCCCACTTGACCAAATAAAATTCCCAAATCAATTATTGTCATCGATTGATTGTTGTTTACAAAATGATATCCCAGAACATTTCAAGAATGTGAACATCCCGGCTTGTTACTTGCTTTGCCCATTAACATATCCTAGCGATTGCTTAATGTCCGTCCTTAATAACATTATCTTTAATAATGTAACATCCCAATGGTAATAATAATAATAATATTTCAATTATGTGTCCCATGTATAAATCTTTGAGATGTTTGTAATTTTTGATCGTACTCAGGATGTGGCTAGGATAGACTTACGTAATATCAACTTAAAGTACAAGGATCAGATATTTTCATGGACGATTCATGTCAATTGGGATGCTACAATATACCTAGGTACTCATATTTGACATGTATTATAATATTTTTGAAATACCTAATAGTTTACTGGTAATTCATTAGTAAAAACAATCAATTTCGTCAATTTTAATATTTTTTTTCATGTTTTTCCAAAAAAACTTCTTGTGGCACTCCTTAGAAAAACGTATGGAAGCGATTGTCAAACAAAATGTAATTGTATGCATTGATAAAGTAAAAAACTTGAATATTAAAGTGCAAAAATTAACCTAACCTACGATGCCGTACTCATTACCTATACGTACATTAGCAATAAAAACAACAAATAAAAAATGTTCGAACAATTTTTTTTCGCAATATCGCTTATAAAATGAACTAATCTGTATATGAAATTAGATGTACGATTAAGTGAAGTATTACAATGTGTAATATGGTAAGGTAACATTATTATTATTAAAATTAATGATATCTGAATTTCCGAAGTTCATTGTCACAATAATATAAAACAAAATCGTTCCGTTTATGAACTCGTCAATGAGTAATGTATCCAGATTAGTGTATGGTGTAAGGTTTGATACAAAGATCGATAAAATGTATGATTCAATGCAAAAAACCAAACACAACACTAACTGGGATACAAGACTCGACACTAGGTTGATCACGACGCGTTTCGATCTTTCGATCATGGTGACGACTTTTATATACAAAAAACTGTTTTTCCATATTCCGTACTATTGAAATATATTATATTAGTCATTGTAGTAATCAAATTAGGGTTTGTTGTAATCAATAAATTTTGTTCGTGAGCTTTTTGTCGTGAAAATTAGATTAAACTACATCATTAGTATGGCTCGTGCGCCATCAATCATATTCCGTGATTTATCCTTCGTGAATAACAACTAATTTAGTACCAGAAAGCAAAAGCTGTGATATATCGCATGGTCGCAATTATTAAATTAAAGGAAAGTTGTCGTTTCCACACAAACGGTCTTTTGTATTCACCATCAATCTGTGTTGGTTGGTAATCTAATGTACGACGCGCGCGCCACTCGGCGCCATTACGGCAGATAACGTAATTATGCAAATACGGCCTAATGCTCACAAATATCAGGCCAGATAGTCTTTTATGGCTCAGAAATGAAATATAATAGCGAGGGTGAATGTGATTGCTGCCAAGTCGTTATGTCATTTTGTTCAATTTTAATTCTATTATATTTTGCATACAGATGGCTCGTCGTACACTTCAACCTTAAAAAATAATTTGAGCATTTCTTTACTGCGGTATTTCTTAAATTAAAGCACAATCATTCGGATAGCCGACAGTGTTATGTGGTTCAGAGAACTCAAGTTAAAATGAAATAAGTATCAAAGTATATACCTACTTTAAAATATATGGACCACTGTGCAAAAAGATAATAATAAGACAGGAATGTCTTAAGCTATAGGCATGACAATGTTACTTTGAAATTTCTAAATTCAGTGCTACTTGGAAGAAATCCTCAAAACTTATGAAAAGACACCACAACCCTAATAGTTATTTGTATATAAGGAGCGTAAAGTGACTCTTTGTTACTCGCGCGAGCCAAAGGCGAGAGCTGCAATAGTGCAAGAGGAACAAATACACTTTACGCTAGTAATACACACATAATTTTATCTACGACTAAAATTATTTGTTATAATAATAGTATTCAGTTAGTTCAATCTGCGTTCAATCCATTTATGTTTTATTCGTAACCATAATGACGATACCAATGATATCGAAATAAATAAATAAAAAAATCTGTTGTGGCCAGCACACGACCTCTCGCTTTAACACTGTAATTTATGTGAATTTGGTTTTAGTTAGGCTTCCTTAAATTATAATTTTGCAATAAATTTACAAACTTTTTGAAAATAATTTTATAGTTCTTAGTTCTAAATTATCTCTTTAGAGCTAAAAATTTAACTTTGTTATTTCCTTATTACATTATGTTCAGTTAATAATATTTACATTTCTTTTAAAATGGTGCCACAAACATTTCAGAAATTGTGCATACGTCTGTTCATCTGTCACATTGACATATTCATTTTTGTTTTAAATTTTTTCCTATATTGTGATTTACAAATCGTGGTAGGTAAAATTATATATCTTTGAAAAATAATTTTCCTTTATTGGTAAGTGATATAGACAAGATGTTAAATAAATATTGTAAGATATAATTTGTTCTTTGAAATGTCGCATGACAAATTGTAGCTATCGCAGAATTTTCTATATTTTTTTGCAAAAATGGTAAAATGCTTCAAGAAAATACCATTTCCGGTTGGCAGATTTTTACCAAAATCTAATCAGCTCTTCATTAACATATACAAATGTATATTGCAAAATATTAGAATTTTATGTTCAGTAGAATTTGAGATAATGAATCAGAACGAAAGACTATAGTAGGCGCACATACAGACACACACACACACACACACAGACATCATCGTGAAAATAGTCAAAATAGGTTCTAAAGGTGCTAAAACGTGCTTATTGACAAAAATCTCGACATCGAATTTTTTCACGATCCCTATACCTCTCTAGGCGAGAGGTAAAAATTGTTTGATTCTTTTCTTTTATATGTAGGTACCTAATCAAAAAGTACTCCATGACAACGCGCAATAAATTTTTTTGCTTGGTTCTTAGTAACAATCAACTTTACGTTGACAATTGAGAGCATAAATATAAACTTTTCATAGTAGTCGTTGATAAAAAAATTTAAACGTCAACTTTGGTGATTTTGCTGGAGTATAACTGCACAGTTTAGTAAACGGCATGATTATTATATTTTGTATTTACAAATAGTAAACTGTTGAAAGACCGTTTATAAAACATGTTAGAAAGTAGCTTTCTTTTTTAATCATTAAAGTTATTATTTTCTATTTTGAGTAATTTACTTGCATAAATATAATCTTGCACCCTTAATAAATACACACATTTTAAATTTTCTAAACACGCATAATAACAGTCAATTACCTCCCCCAATTTGCGCGCACTGTCATTAGTTTCAAAAAACTTTCCACACACGTGTTACATCCCTCATCTTCAAGCTAACAAATACACAACGTGTTACATTGAAAACACAACGTGTGATGTTCGTGTACACGTGGCTGACACGCGGTCACACCAGGAGCCTCTAACGAACCAAGAACACGCGTGCCATCTCAGTAGTTGCGGTGGAGCTACGAATTTAATACTTACATGCAGACATTGTTGCGATTATGGTTCAATAATCAAAGATTGATTGTTGTTATCAGCAACTGATTGTTGTTTACAGAATAATTTCAAGAATGTGAACATCCCGGCTTGTTACTTGCTATATTTGACCCATTAACATCTTAGTAATATCCTAGCGATTGCTAGTAGGTAACTTTATCTATGTAACATCCCAATGTTAGTAATTTGTAATTGTGTGTCCCTTGTAGGCAATACTCTGAGATGTGTGTAATTTTTGATCGTACTCAGGATGTCACCATTGTAATTTAATTTTGATTGTTGGTAAAAAATTAATAAATAGACCGGGAGCTCATGACCAGGTGATATAGCATGCCTTTTGGAGGAAGGCATATTGACCCTATGACAACAAAGAAAAACGGGTATTAAACGCTTGCTCGCTTTCTGGTCATATGGAAAATTGCATTTCCACTTGCACAACACTTTTCTGAAATTTTCCACCCTTGGGCCAACGAGGACTGCATGCCTATTTGGTTATTGGTGTTTTATGACACAAATATTAATTCTTTTCATCGGCATGCTGCATGAAAACGCGGAAAATCATATTTATTACAAGATCACTTGCACAAAAATGTTGTGTTTTTCTCTTATTTAATAATGCATGTCCTTTTATCAAAAGAAACTTAAACACATTTAAAGACTTAAAAATTATAGGCTTGCAATTCGCAGGATCCCAAAGGGCTCAAATAACACCTATAACCAAATTGGCATGCAGTTCTCGTTGGCCCAAGAGTGGAAAATTTCGGAAAAGTTTTGTGCAAGTGGAAATGCAATTTTCCATATGTCCGGAAAGCGTGCAAGGATTTAATACCCGTTTTTACCTTCCGCTTACCTGTAAAGGAAGGTATTGGAATCATGCTAAAATCGGGTAGTGAGTTTTTAGTGGATGAGCACGAATTAGGGCCCTTACAATTCATTTTTGATAGTTTCACGATGATGTCTGTATGTATGTATGTGTGTGTATGTGTGTAGTTATGTGGTCAGGGCCGGATTTCTGTCAGTCGGATAACTCAAATACGAATTACCCAAAAATTTTGATATTTGGTATTTAACATTTGTATATAAATTGGAAGAACCCATTAGATTTTGGTACAAATATCTTCTACCCTTCAGTGCTAGAATAGAGTGAATAAATACTCTGAACTATTTAATAATAAACTCTCTGGATGCACTAACCCCAGCTGTACCCTCTGCTAAGTCCAGTATGTGAATATAATGCGTGGATTAGAACCAACCAAGTCATATATCACCCGCTAGCAATTACCCATTATGTGAAGAATTAGTCAATTAAAGCCGGCGAGGGTTGCTGTCGACCGCGTGCTTCGGATTCCTCTCTCATGACACCAAACACTCTCCACCACCAGCACCAGAACTCAATGAATATTAAGAATTAGCGAATAAGTCCACTGACTACAACAAACAACTTTCATCTGATTGTTGTTTGAATCAATCCATAAATATTTTAAATGAAAGATTATATTTTAGTCATCAACAATTTGTAAAGCAGAAACTGCTACACCCGTAAAAAACCTTTAATAAATAGTCAAGTTCGAATCAAGCCAATATTATAGTTTAACAGTACAAATAAAATAATTAAATTTAAATATTTATACCAAGGATACATGCTATATTACATGAGGTACCAAACTCTGCTATTGCTATCAAATTCAAAACAAAAAATCACAAGACCTCCCGCCATACTCTACCTACTACCTACTCACAAATATATTTTAGTCATTTTATGTAATTGCAGAAGAAGATATAAATGTCATTAATGTCACTGTCGTAATCAATTAAATTTTACGTAGTAACAAATGTGCTACAGATACTGAATACTGAAATTTCATACTCTAAGTTATAAACAATAAAGAAAAAAAATTTTAATTACTAATAAATTAAAGATGACAAATAGTATATTATATATTGAGGGACTAAAGTGCATGATTTAATCCTGAGGGTGAAGTTTATTTCACGAGTCGAAGGTGAGGGAAATAATCACCTGAGGGATTAAAGGTACTTTAGTCCTGTGGTATATACGCTATTTTTTGCACTTCATCCTCAAACGAATGCAAAATAGTTTAAAAGAATACACATTTTGTAATTTTGACAGTAAATTTTATGACAAATATTTATATTGTTACCATAGATACTCTGTAACAAATAGCACGTATTTACTTGACAACGGGATTAATTAATTCAATTCCTTGACAACGGGATTAAATATGAAAAATAATCCCTTGTGATCAAATTAAGAACCTTAGTTCCTAAAAATAAAGACTAAAGAACAGTTTTAGTCCCGGAAATGCAATAAATCTAATCTTTCATTTGAAATAGAAAATATAAAATTTGGTCGTTAAATGTTTGATATTTTTGAGTTATCCTGAAAAAAATTCATTTTTGCAGGCATTCTTACTTCTTACCTGATTCTTTTCTCAAGGCAAGAGGCATGAAAGAATCCGTTAAAGATTTTGTTTGAAAAATTATCAAAAAATGTGTTGTTCATTATAAAGCATGATACACAATCACAAATTTATCAAAACCTCGAGTGTTGGTTCTATCCTCTGCCTAATTAGATCCTTAGAAAAAAAATCACTTCAAGTACAAAATTCTTTGTGTATCATTCTGAAAGGTCTGGCCGTCTCAACGGTTAAGAACCCAAGCTGTTGTATTTATACAAGACCCCTTGTGCCTTCGTCTTCAAGAAAATACACCTGTCAACTTGTGTCAGAGCCAAAGGTACTAATTTTTTATTTATTTAAGACTACACACTCGTGTATTTGTTACTCGAATACCAACAGACTTTCATCGATATCTACACAAAATAATAAATACATGTCAACATCATTTATTTGTTATTGTACAAATTTATTTAATTAATGTACGGTTTTATCCCATACACAATTTTGAGTTTAATCAGTGAGTATATACTCACTTTATCATTTAGACATTCTACAAACCTGAAATAAGTAATTTCAGACTAAACTATTGCGTTTATAGAAAAATTAAAAATCCTTAATTTTTTTGAGCCACGATGGTTCATTTTATTATTTCTGAAAAATATCTATACCTACGCCTTTTACTCAACTTTTATATAGGTACTTAATCATCGGTATATAGGTAAATATTTTATTGTGTGGGGTTATCAGCCATCGATTTACTCGTGGTTGTTAGTGGACAAGGAGATTTGAAATAACAATAATGTATTTAAATTAATTATTTATAATAGTTCTTGGTTTAATCTGTACAATAAATTCATTAGATTCCTAGAATACTGTCGATTTTTTGTTTCTATTCCCTTTCCCACTACTACGGCTGTGCGAAACCAGCCCGAAACTTGTACTTTACCGCATCCTAGCAATGCAATATGTTATTTTGAAGTTGAACTGTCAGTTTATTATTGTCTTCAAGGTAATATTTTTATAAACATTTAATAGAGAAAGAAATGAATGCACAAATGTGCCTTTTTAAATTGTTAAATTTTTTTCAAGTTGCGTTCAAACGAGTAATAAGTTGGCGAATTATGACTCAGGCACATTCTTTCTCTCGCTTCCTGCTCCGGCCAGCTCTGGCTGCACGTACTGCCTTATAAATAATGTTCGTAATAACTCTATAATGACAGTATTTCACACAACAATTAATTTCATCCCTTTGTACAGTTACAGTTCACCCTCGTTCATGTAATGTTTCCCGCTTAGCGGGGCGCCGTTCATGATACATATAAACGAGAGATGTTCCCAGTATTAATAAGGCCCCTGGACGCCAGCGTCGGTGGCGTCGCAGCGGGAGAAGACGCTTCAAAATCATTATCTACTAATGTCAAAGGTTGAGTTGTGAAAAATATCGTGAGAACATGAGGGGTCTAAAACTAACAAAAATACTACAGTAATAAATATTATTTGTCTATTAATAATTAAAATTAAAATGCGGAAAATGTCAACGTCACTGTCACAATAATTCACGTAAGAAAAATCTGCTGTGGCCAGCACACGACCTCTCGCCTAATTCTGTGCATTCTATACTAATCTAATAAATAGTTTCATGTTCATGTAATATGTAAACCAAGATGCAAATAAAAGATGTCAACTGTACTGTCACTGTCATAATCATTCAAATTTGTGTCATATCATGGATAACAAGATACTGGAATTTCAAAAAAGTGGATTTACATTGTCCTATAGTTTATAAATGGTACAGAAAATTCTTTAAACAAATTTCAGTTATTATACCACGAGAGCTTCGAAAATAATCGAAAATACTGCCGATAGATGAGACGTATTTAAATAGAAAACGATTTGACAATATAATATTAGTCGAAGTTGCGGTTTGGTCAAATTAAGGAATGTGAAATTACAGTTTGTCTAGAATACAGTTTACGGGTTGGCATATTTACGGTTTGACAAAATTCCAGTTGAACAAATTACAGTTTGACTAAAATACAGTTTGGCTTCATTATTTTTGGTCAAACTACACTTTGACAAAACTATATTTGTCCAAATTGTGTGCTCCCAAATGAACACATTTTATTTTGTCAAGATGGATTACAGAAATTTCTAGACAATATTAGAATCTAATAATCCTAGCAATATTTCAAGTACAACCCAATAATCTTCTATAATCTTGCAAACCGCACAATACGGCGTCCCCTATTGACAAGTTACTCCATATGATCGGCTTATCCGAGGCTGGGTGTATGTACGTACACGCAGCCGTGACGTCACTAACCCTTCCGGACTTCAGCCCGGATTATCACCGGACTTGAGTTGCTACACTCGGCCAGTCTCAATGCGATTAGATAAAACATGAAAGGAGTGCGGTAATTGGGAGTTATGGCACGTGTGCGGTAACGAGAACAAGATAGAGTAATAATTGTTGTTACCTCTAAATTGACCGGACCAGGAAATAAGGATTTCTAAATTTAAAAAAAATGCGCAATGTCTTTAACTTAACTTGAGTATTAGATTAAGTTTAGCAATTAGGAAAACAATTGACAATCGCTCTTAAGGCGCTATACTTGTAAATAATTAAAAATTAAAAATACAATACTTCCCCGATAAAATATAGGGACTCTATAATATATAGGAATAATTTAAAAAGTTTAAAATAAAAACATTTTAAACAATTGCATTTATTTATGCATATTTTCAAGATAATTTTTTTATGCGTTTTCCCAATATAATAATAGTAATTTATTATACAAGACGATAAAGAGATCATTTATCGAAAAGTGAAAGATGTTAGTTCACGAGTGACGAAGGAACGAGTGGGCTATCTTTCACGTGTCGATAAAGACTCTTTATCGTCGTGTACAATATATTATTTTATTTTGTACTTAATGTTAATTTGTGTAAAAATATTCTTATTTTACTTAAATTTTATTTTATCTACTCAAATTTTACTTTATCTACTCAAATTTTACTTTATCTACTCAAATTTTACTTTATCTACTCAAATTTTACTTTATCTACTCAAATTTTATTTTATCTACCCTCGATGTTAAAGTAATACTTTATCTACTGAAAATGAACGTATAAAACCAATTTTTAACATTAAGTACAAAATAAACAATATAATATGAATAAACTATTATTATAAATTGAGTAGATTTTATTTAAACCGAAAAAATTGATGAAGGTTGTTGAAAAAATAATTCATTGATAGTTGGATTTCAGGATTTATTTATTTATTTTTAAAGTTGCAACGTTTTGACCGTTTCAACCTTTGTTTTAGGTCATTTTCAAGCGGAGTTACAATGTTCTAATACTAATAATAATTAATTTAATTAATTACATTTAATAATTACTTTTGAGATGTACACTTCAGCTTTAAAAATAAATAACTAAAACCTGAAATCCAACTATCAATGAAATATGTTTTCAACAACTTTCATATTACCTATTATAAATGATAGTAATGAATTATTTTGTGGACAATTTGGTCATCTATTCTGTTGTAGAACTTGGCTAGGACATTAGTCGCGTAGCTCTGTGAATACCAGTCTCTCTGTTGGGCATGCAACATTCACACTTTACCCACTCTCCCCTACATTCTACCCCTCAACACTTGTTACAGTACATTTAGTATTGATCATTTTTATGCCCCCGGGCTATTATTAAATTTGCTGGCCGCTTGTTTGCTTTTATTTGATTATTTGTGATATATTACACCAAAATGGTTTTGATGATGGAATTAAAACACAGATTTATACAAATTACTATGTACTGGCATTGAAATATTGTTGGTAACTTTAATTTAGATGATGTTCTTAGAGGGGTATTGATATTAAATATTAAAAAATCTGATGTGGCCAGCACACGACCTCTTGTCTAATTCTGCGCATTCTACTAATCTAATAAATAGTTTACTTACAATTGAATGGTTTCATGTTCATGTAATATGTAAACCAAGATGCAAGCAAAACTGTACTGTCACTGTCATAATCATTAAATTTTGTGTCATATTATGGACAACAAGATACTGGAATTTCAAAAAATTATAGGTAATATTTGTTAAATACTACCAGATTCAGCAAATTGTATTTAAAATTAATTGTACCCATAGATAATTTTATTAACTTTTATTTTTAATTGCAAAAATTGTCATAATGTACCTACCAATATATGTAAGGAAAACTATACCTACATCTTTCGATTTGCACATTTCTACCAAAATCTTATCCGATGTTAAGATCCTTATTAAAATCTTAAATATGAAATTTGGTTATAAACGGTTTGATACTTTTGAAGTTATCGTGGACGAAAAATCGTCAGTCCATACGTTCATACGCACACACACACACACACACACAGACATTATCGTGAAAATAGTAAATTCGTATTGTGCTTATCCACCAAAAACTCATACTCGAAATTTTTGAACCCATTACAATAGAATATGAGGCGAGAGGTAAAAATACTCTCAGTAAACTGTCAATTTATTATTGACATTAAGATAGTTCTTTTATAAAAATTTAATAGAGAAAGAATGGATCTACATGCAGATATGCCTTTTTAAATTTTCAAAATAAATTTTTACCCTGAGATATAACCGTGTAAAGTTTGCATAAATTGAACATTTTTAAAAAAATCGGAATTTTATATAATTAGGTACAATTTTTTATTAATAGATATTTATACACCAAGTGAGATAAATAAATGTTTATTCAAGAGAAGAAAGTTTAGCCCCCGAGCCCGAAGGGCGAGTGGGATAATTTCTTCGAGTGAATAAACATTCGTATCTCACGTGGTTTATACAATATTTTATTCAATTTTGACGAAATTATGTCAAATATATGAATTATAAATTTATTTTGACATAACAAAAAAAACTTATCAAAGTAGTCGTTAATGGCAAGTTGTCATTGTTTTTATGCATTTTTAACGAGTGATTTAAAAAAAATCTGCTGTGGCCAGTACACGACCTCTCGCCTAATTCTGCTTATTCTACTAATCTAATAAATAGTTTTACTTACATTTTAATAGTTTCATGTTCATGTAATACGTGAACGATAATGTAAACCAAGATGCAAGCAAAATATGTCAACTGTAATGTCACTGACATTATAATTCAAATTTTAAGTAAAAACAAATTTCATATCATGGACAACAAGATATTGGTACTTAGTTGCACTTTATTTTATTGCTAAATACTACCAGATTCAGCAAATTATATTTAAAATTAACTGTACCCAGATAATTATATTATCTTTTATTTATAATTGCAAAAATTGTCATAAATAAATAATGTACCAATTTATTTAAGAAAAACTATATCAAGTTCCAAAAAGTACTACTTCCGGTTTGCGGATTTCTACCAAAATCTTATCCGGTGTTAAGATCCTTATTAAAACCTTAAATATGAAATTTTGTTATTAAAGGTTTGATACTTTTTAAGTTATCGTGGACGAAAAATCGTCACATACGTCCATACGTCCATACATACATACGCACACACACACACACACATACAGACATCATCGTGAAAATATTAAATTCGTATTCTAGAGACCCTAAAACGTGCTTATCCACCAAAAACTCATACTCGAAAATTTTGACCCATTACAATACCTCTCTTATAGAATATGAGGCGAGAGGTAAAAATTAATTCACTTGTGAAATAAACAGTAGTTGTTTAAAGTTGTTGCTATGGAGTTAATAATACCTGTTAAAAACGTCAAAATTGAATACAAATTTAGAAAGATTCTGAACCTTTCAGTCTATATTTTATCATTTTTGTACTGGCCACAAAACAGTCGCTACGTTACATAAATAATAATTTAAAACATTGTTTATTTTGTAAATAAAATTACAAAAAAATATTAACAGTGTGTTTAAATTTGTGATAGAATCATTTTCACTAATTCAAATCACCCCTCGACATGACTGGTGGGGTGCGTGCTAAGTATCCACCTCCTCCGTTAACTTGTTATAAATGTAATCAATTTGAGCCAAACATCGATTTAATGTAACGCATTGTTGCTGGTGTAAGAACACGTCCCGCGACAATGCGTGCTCCCGCGGGATTCGAACCCCGGACCCGAACGCCATGAATGCTGATGAGCGCGCTGAGAAGTCGCCAGGGAATGGAAGGACCCAGGCTGGGTTTGTACAGCGGGGTGGAAGTAACACTTGTTTATAATTTATATTAGGGAGACGCATTTTTTACCCCGATACACAAATTTACATTAATACTATTGCAGTCTTTTTTTAATACTCGTTATAAACGTAATATTCACTTTTCAATAGGGTAGTTTACCATTTTTACCTCTCGCCTCATATTCTATAAGAGAGGTATTGTAATGGGTCAAAATTTTCGAGTATGAGTTTTTGGTGGATAAGCACGTTTCAGGGTCTCTAGAATACGAATTTAATATGTCTGTGTGTGTGCGTATGGATGTATGGACGTATGGACGTATGTGACGATTTTTCGTCCACGATAACTTAAAAGGTATCAAACCTTTAATAACCAAATTTCATATTTAAAATTTTAATAAGGATCTTAACACCGGATAAGATTTTGGTAGAAATCCGCAAACCGGAAGTAGTACTTTTTGAAACTTTAAATAGTTTTCCTTAAATAAATTGGTACATTATTTATTTATGACAATTTTTGCAATTAAAAATAAAAGAAAATATACTTAATTATGTATGGGTACAGTTAATTTTAAATACAATTTGCTGAAGCTGGTAGTATTTAACAATAAAATAAAGTGTAACTAATATTCTACTTTTTTGAAATTTCAGTATCTTGTTGTCCATGAACATATAAAATTTGTTTCTACATTTTGAATTATTATGACAGTGACAGTACAGTTGACATATTTTGCTTGCATCTTGGTTTACATATTATATGAACATACAACTATTAAAATGTAAGTAAAACTATTTATTAGATTAGTAGAATAAGCAGAATTAGGCAAGAGGTCGTGTACTGGCCACAGCAGATTTTTTAATAATTATAATTGTGTGACGTTTCGACCTGTATTTTTGGTCATTATCAAACACTGAAAAATTACAAAAAGAATTAAAAAAACAACAATCAAAAACCACATAATTTTTAAAAAATTACATAATTGAACAAAGTAAATAATTAAAATAATATAAATGAACAAGTCCAAATAATTTGGAAAAAAATTATTTTACAAATAAAGTCAAAAATAGAAAAAATATACTTACAAAGTTTTGTAAAGAACAACGAAAACTGATGGTAGTCAATAGAATTTAAAAAAAAAAAAAATTGGAGTAGATTTATTTAAATAACCATCGGAATAAAAAATTATCGCTTGGTAACGAAAACATGTGTTTAAAGGGACAACCCTAAACATAATATTCAAAAAATATCAAGTTGAAACTCCCACAAGTTTTTAAACAATACGACAAACAAAAGAACTAACTAATATTTAAGATTTTGTAGTAGAGATCTGTAATGTTGTAAACAATTACTGAAATCTGTTTGAGTATTGATTGCACAGAAGATGTCACTATTTATGTAAAAACTTTCAAGAATTTTTCTCTTGGTTAAATGACATTCAGAGTGGAGAATAGAAACATTGTCAAAATCAAAACTATGAAGATTGTTCAACTAATGCACTATGAGATGTATTGTTGTTTCTTAATGTTCTTAAAAAATGAGGCCCACCAGTAAAGACAGGTAATTTTTAAGGCCAGAATCAGCTTCCCCGGACAATTTTACTCCGAAATACAAATTTTCGCCATGTTTCTACGACTAATATTAAATAAATAATTTTTTTAATACTGATATACAATGCTGTAACAACACTCGTTATAAACGAGGTTTCGTTATAGACATGGATTATTTTGGAGGGTAGAATCGTAATTCTGAGATAATTTTACCTCGATAACCAAATTTTTTCGGAGTTTCTACAATAAATAATAAAGATTTATTATGTGCTACCCTGGTTAAAGACACCCTTAAAAATGGGGCCCCCCAATAGAGACAGGTAATTTTAGAGGCCAGAATCGACTTCCTCGGACAATTTTACCCCCGGGTACAAATTTTCACCGGTTTTCTACGAATAATAGCAGAGAAAATAATTTTTAAAAATTTTATAACAGATAAATTCACATTCCAAAATTTGTATATTAATCGAACGAAGTATAGCAATTTTCAAAATTTATAAATGTCAAAGTTATACTGTTGGACGGCTTATTTTCTAATAATTTAAAATAATTCAAATTTTGATAATTTTTTCCGGGCTTATTAGACTGGCTCCAACTGGAAACAGGGGGGGGATACAAACTTTAGGACGGTAAAGAGATTTTCAACCCCAAACAATCCTCGAAAAGCATTTTATTAATAAAGTTATTGCATTTTGAAATTTTTTGTGAGGTTATTGGTTGGGTTAGGCCAATTTTTATTATATAATTTCAAAAAGCCAATGTACACTCCGTTCCAAAATTTGAATTACAGAACTAAGGGATGAAAACAATGACGACTTTTATTTAAAAAATTAATTTCTCGTAAACGGGACCAGATATCGATGCGCGGTTTTCAGCAGTGGATCAAGCATGAAATAGGCTTCATTTGGACTAGCACGGCTATAACGAATATTCGTTATACGACCTCGTTTATAGCGAACATTTAATTAATTTAACAATAACTTTGATTCTAGGAATGGGAAAATTCTGAAAATTAGTATACTGATGTAAAAAAATCTGAAAAATCCAGTTATGAACCCAAATTTAAAATCGGTACACCCATTTTGGGTGCAAAATATATATCTTTATTACTACGCATAGAAATAAGCTGTAAATTTGTATACTTATGTTTTAAAATATGAGAAACCCATTTTTGAACCTTAAACTGAGTTTACTACACCCATTTTGGGTGTAACATTTATTTTTTAAATATTGGATATAGAGAAAGCTATAAATTCTTGTAGTACCTAAAGAATTATATTTATTTTTAAAATATAGATACATCCACCCATTTTAGGGTGTTGTAGATATTTCAAGAACTATATCAGATATTTAGATGAGGTTTTCAATGATGATTTTAATAATGCATTTAAATAATATTTATACACAAAAATCTCTCCTGTGGTGACTCTCCACTAATATCTATGCGAGTCAAATTCAAATAAAATAAAATATAGAAATAAAAATTGCCTTTTTGATTTGATATTAAGTATTTTGTGATAAATTTTATTAATAGTGATTTATCCACATAAATTAAAGCAGTACTTTAGCTGTATCTAGTACAATTTAAAAATTTAAATAGAATTTATATTTTTATTGTTTAAAAAATTATGACAGTGACAGTTAAATCAAATTCACGAATAAAATAGTGTACACAACTCTCGGGAAAGTGTCCATCGATTACTTTCCTCGCTCATTAAGTTGTCCCTTGAAACACATGTTTTCGTTACCAAGCGATAATTTTTTATTCCGATGGTTATTTAAATTCATCTACTCCAATTTTGAGTTTTTTTTAAAATTCTATTGACTACCATCAGTTTTCGTTGTTCTTTACAAAACTTTGTAAGTATATTTTTTCTATTTTTGACTTTGTTTGTAAAATAATTTTTTTCCAAATTATTTGGACTTGTTCTTTTATATTATTTTAATTATTTACTTTGTTCAATTATGTAATTTTTTAAAAATTATTTGGTAAAGACCGCAATATTATTATTTTTATTCCTGGGACAATTAATTTTCTACAATTAATAAATAGTACCTATATTATATAATAAAGGACTGAAGTGCATGATTTATTTCACGAGCCGAAGGTGAGGGAAATAATCTCCTGAGGGATTAAAGGTACTTTAGTCCTGTGGTATATACGCTATTTTTGCACTTCGTCTTCTAACGAATACAAAATAGTTTACAATTTTGACAGTAAACTTTATGACAAATATTTATATTGTTACCAACGTATTTACTTAAGAGGCTCGTCGAATTCCTAGAATACTATCGATATTACTTTTTTTTTCTATTTCACTCTTTTTCCCACTACTACGACTGCCCGAAACCAGCCCGAAACTTGTACTTTCCCGCATCCTAGCTATGTAATGTCATTTTAAAGTTGAAAATTACTGTAAACATGGCTCCAGATTCCCATAATAACTTGTGTATTTTTTAAAGAAATTAAGTAAAACAAAAATTATTCGAAAAAGGAAGCTTAGCTGCATGCTTTTTGTTTTTTAAATTTTTCTTGCCATAGTGACCGAGGAAAATATTATCAAATAATGATAAAAAACCGCAAAAAACGTCATTTTAATTTTTTTTTACTTCAAATTCCTAAGCCAAAGAAAAAAAAATATAGAAGCATTAAGACATCCTTTGTTAATACACTCATATAATGTAAAAGCACCATAATATTTCAATTATAATTAAAGTAAACGTGCGGGAGGCGTACACCTCTGTAACGATGTCAAATTTTGGGGTAGACGAACACCTTAATCTTGATCTAAGGATTATGAGAAACCCAGTTCTGAACCTTAAACTGAGATTGCTGCACCCATTTTGGGTGTAACATTAATATTTTAATATTGGATATATAAAAAACTAATAAATACCTAAAGAATAATATTTATTTTTACAATAAAGTACGTAGGTACACCAATTTTAGGGTGTTGAAAATATCTCGAGAACTATACCAGATATGCGGTTTTAAATGTTGATTTTAATAATGCATTCAAATAATATATACGCACAAAAATGTACCCGTGATAGCTGGTAGCGGAAATAAAGCATTCGAATTCAAACAAAATAAAATATAAAAACATTTTCTTTTCGCATTTCGTAAACGCTTGTACGGCGGATATTCGACACTATGGGGGGCACTTTTCCTAAACGTCGTGAAATCTAAAATTGTCGTGAATGTGTCGAAGTCGCCGCTCAGAAAAGGAAGTAAAATCTCAGGAAATCCGATCAGTCACCATTCACCAGATAAACTACTACCTGTCACCATACCATGACAACGGGGTTCGACATAGTATACTACAACTGTTGCTGTTACATAACATACTAACATTTGTAACGTGATGGACTGTGGTTCCGATAACTCTGGTTCGAATCTAGTCAGTACACATTCCGGTTTAACTGTGCAAAAATCTAAAAACTGACAACTGAGTGACTCACGGTAAAAAATTCAATTCCCTTCTCGAAAAAATTGCTTGCCATCAATTTGAACAGCTAGAAGTGGATTTAGGAACTTTTTTGTACATTTCTGATAAATTTGCACACAATTCTTGTTTTAGAAATCAAAACTTATATCAAAATACAAAATGCTATGAAGAAAGTACTAAAAAATGGCATTTTCAAAGAGAATAATGTCAAATTTTGTTCAATATTCTAGTTTCGAGAATTCTCGATTTCTTGAAAACTGTTTCTATTAGGGATGGGAAAATATCGATATGAACATGAGTCAATATTACTTTTCGTTTGGCTTGGATGTATTGATAACTCGATATTATCGATATTTTCCGATAATTATCGACATATATCAACAAATATCGAGTTATCGATACCAAAAAAAGTTATAGCAACTGATTATATTTTCCCATCCCTAGTTTCTATTTACTGGTTCTCGTAATTTCGAGACGAGACGAGAATTAGACGAGAAATTTCTCGTTTGGCGGCATCGCACTATTAATAGTAGTCAAATTAATGATTTATATTTAAATTTTGCTTAAAAAGTGTTTGAGTACCTACATAATAATTAGAAAAATTTGTATCTGCAATTATTATGTACGATAACACTTTTTTGAAAGCAAAATTTTTTGAATAAGCCAGCCGTCAAATTTTTTGATTCAATTCTATAGCACGAGGGGTATATGTTAAGAGCCTATTGCATGGCAATAATACGCATTGAAAAACGAGTAATTTTTGTGAGGATCTCAATCTAATACTGTTATACGTATGATGTTGAATTTTTGTATGTACATTAAGGAAGAATACTAAAAGTGCGGAATCTTCAAAATCTTTAATTAATGTAATTAGTTTGGCTTTAATAATTATGCGAAATTCGGCGAAAATTGTACAAGTTTAGATATAATTTGTGGCAACTCTGTTGATAAAATTATGGTTTTATTGTTTTTCCGCCTTTTTTACATCTATGTTCTACTCATTTAATCTTTAAAGTCAATGATAACTTTTATAGTTCATTCATGAGATCCTCACGAAATTCTAGTGTTTAATTTCTTTTTATCTCTAATTGTTGTCGGAACAATATATAGTTTGAATTTTTCAATTCAACAATGCTTTGTCGTTACTAATGTAAAATTTCAGATTTTTATTTTGAGCAATATAGCCAGAATCGTGAATTCTGATTCTTATTGCACTCAAGAAGCATAGCCCCTTAAGATTATTTTATGAATTTCAATACAAAACTCAAAATTTGTTAAAAAAGCTAGCTTGAATTTAATCGCGATTAAATAGCATGGTGCTATTTAATCACTTATTTAAATTGGAAAACAATGAAAAATAAGACACTCTGATTGGTCAAATTTATAATCAGTGAAATAATCGTAGATAAAAATTAATAAATGTGCATTATTGTATTACATTTGATAAATAGTACAATTTTAATTACAAAAATAATGTATTTCTTTAAACATTCCCTCTCCAATACAATAACAACAAACAGACAGCAATTAATTTGTTAAAGTCAAGCATCTCAACGTTCTAAAGGCATCCGTTGTCGCTTTACGCACAACAACTGTTGCCAACCTAAGAGGGTGTCAAGTCAAAGTCTCCTTCACGAGTGGTCAAGTCGAGACGTGCGGCTCACAATGGCCCATTGTAGCGCCCAGGGTTCGAACCCAGCACCGCAGACCTTGCAAGTCATCGTGACGGTGGTTATTATATTGATGATGACGGTTCATGATTTGTAGTTTGATTTGATAGAGGAAGATTATTATAGGGAGGGAATACAGCAAATGATTGGGTTGTTATAAGGTAATATGACTCAATTATTTAATAATTGGTAATTAGTAAGAATAATCATAATTGTTAGACGGTTAATTCTACAAAATATGTCTTGTGGTGTACATGAAAATAATAAATAAGTTTTCCGAATTCCTAGAATACTCTCGATTTTACTTTTTCTATTCTATGGCTGCCTGAAACCAGCCCGAAACTCGTACTTTGCCGCATCCTAGCTATGCAAGTTAAGTTGAAGTTGAAAATACTGTAAAAGTGTTTTCGTTGCGAGTAAACTGTCAGATTATTATTGACTGCAGGATAATGTTTTATAAACATTTAATAGAGAAAGAATGGATCTACAGATGTGTCTTATTTTTATATCATGAGATATAACCGTGTAAAGTTTGCATAAATTCGAATTTTTCGGAATTTTTATAACCATGTACAATTTTTTTGAAAAGGCACATTCTTTTTCTATTAAATCCTTGTTAAAATAAAAGTTGAGCATTTTTGTACTGGCCACAAAACACTCGCTACGTTAGTACGTTTTGTGCTTGGTTTTAGGAGGTAGACGGGCCTCTTAAATTAAATCCACATTTAAATACATTTTATTTGAAATTTTGATAACTTTACAGAGCATGTAAAATATTTGTTAGATTCTTATTTATATTTTATTGGATAAAATGCTTGATATAAATACAATCTTCTTGGGGGCGGGCTTTCTCTAATCAAACCCAACTATCAATTAACTCGAAGAATAAAATTCCTATCCGCCCATGTTTCATAGCCCGCTGTTCACAACAACGCGGTGAAATTGCTAGTGACAGATCAATCCTGGACCGACTGCGAATGTAACAAAAAATGTCAATGTGACGGTCTGCTCTGCGTTCGACAGCTTCCACGGCAAGGTGCTACGCCCCCTAACACGTGTACCCCCACGTACATACAGCAGCAGTTAGGAAATTATAATACGTCTTTTCATATTTGCTTCAGAGATATATCTATTTCAGAATTTAAGGAGGTAGAAATATGAGCAAGATGTAAAAATTTAATATATTGTTCATTACATCTTTATAAACGTGCATGTTAATTTTCATGCACACTTATTAGCTCGTTTAGGAGTTATCATCGTTTTAGTTGCACATAATATACTGAGGTTAGTCTTATTTGCGACATATGAGAATGATATAAATTAATTTAATTACATTACATCTTTCTAAATGTGTATGTAAATTTTTTTTTGTGCATTTATTAGCTCGTTTAGGAGTTATCGTCGTTTTAGTTAGACATGTTTTACTCAGCAGCGCACCATCAGTCAGTAAACATCGATAAAAGTTATGAAGGAGATATATGACAGTTTCATGAGTATCTTTTAATATAATGCCCTATACTTCTAGAAACATCCATGTAAAATTACGATTTACTACTTAGATTTAAAGATATAAAAGAAAATGTGAACAAAAATTTATTTTTTGACGCCTCCAGAAAAATTGTGTAAAACATACGGCAACGCCGCATGGATCGCAAATCTCTTGTATGCCCATATATTTCTGAATATTTTTTGACAGATGGTTTAACCAATCATATTGCGTAATGATGACGTAATGCAACCAATAGAATTGAAAATGTAAAATGATGTATCTGACAACATAATTTTGTAGATTAGGTTTTATTTTGTTACGTTAGTTACAAAAAATAAATAAATTTATCACATGAAACGTCAAAAATGTTTAGCAAAATGAGTCGTTTTGGTAGTATTTTTAAGAAGAAAAATATTCTTCTTAAATACCATTCGAGATAATAATTTTTTGAGAGAATTTTTGTCTATTCCACGGCAACTTATTGCAATTTCACTCCACAAAACATCATCTGACAATTCCCCTCAACTTCCTTTCGGGAAATTGATAGATGATGTTTTGTGGAGTGAAATTGCAATAAGTTGCCGTGGAAACGACAAAACAATTCTCAAAAAATTATCATCTCTTATGGTATTACCCCTGATAACTTTTGTCTCCGACTATACGACCAGTTCCTCCTTAAATGTATCGGCGCCGCTATATTTGACAGAGTTTATTTTTCTAGCATAAGTTAGCAGGCTAAATTTGAAGCGTTGTTGTCTGATATAACGTTCATCTCTCGTAATTACACAAAACATAACTGGATTACATCGCGATCATCCCTTATTACCGTTAGTTCACCTCGCGCTACAAACAACCAAACACACACACGGATTTCATTTAGCAGCGCAGCACACTTGTGAATATAATTCGTGTGAATGCCCTAATGACTAGTTGTGTGCCCTGGGGTTCAACTAAACCCCAAACACGTCGTAAACATGTAGTGGTACAGCTAACAGTCGCTACAGTGTCTGATAATTAATTTAGGGACCGGGACCGGGAAGGGTACAGCAAGCGACAAGTTTTGAATTTGGAGGGGACGTTTTCATACTGCACCCTTTACCGACTCGAATAAGAAACAATTATCGTGTGTGCGGTTACCAGCCGTCAGTTGGTTGATAGTGGAGAGCACATTTTATGTAAATTGTCACTTTCACTGTCATAATTAATTAGTTTTTACGAAGTAACAAATGTTAAACGATCGTGGACTACAAGAAAACTGATATTTCATACTCTATAAAAAAACTGATGTGCGGCCAGTACATGACCTCCCGCCATACCCTACACTTTTAACTAAAATATAGTTCTATTTCCAAGAATATTTTAGTTATTTTATGTAAACTGCTCAAGAAGAAATAAACGGTGTGTCATTGTCTATGCTGTCATAATTAATTAAATTTTAGTAAGTACCTAACATAATCATTAATCATGAACAACAAGATAGGTACTACTGAAATTTCAAACAGTAAATTATAAATAATATTTTAATTCCTAAATAGTACCATATACAGAAAAATATATGAAGTATACTAATAATTACAGATATATTTTCATAAACTTATTCTGAATCGAGATGATTTACTGGGTTCTTAAGATGCCCACTTCCTAATATCTAGCATAAAATGTATTAACGTATAGCGAGTGTTTTGTGACCAGTACAAGAATGATAAAATTGTATTTCAACAAGGATTTAATAGAGAAAGAATGCATCTTCAGTTGTGCCTTTTTAAAATTTTAATTAAAAATTACAATTTTATGCAAACTTTACACGGATACATCTCCTGATAGAAATTAATTTTTAAAATTTTAAACAGACACATCTGTAGATCCATTCTTTTTCTATTAAATGTTAATAAAAACATTACCTTGAAATCAATAATAAACTAACAGTTTACTCGGAACGAAAACACTTTTACAGTATTTCAACTTCAAAATGATATTGCATAGCTAGGATGCGACAAAGTACGAGTTTCTGGCTGGTTTCAAGCTGTAGAGTGGAATAGAAAAAAGTAAAATCGAGAGTATTCTAGAAATTCGGAAAAAGGTAAACTAAAATTTATTGAAGATATTCGTTACAATAATTTAATGATCAAAAGTTGATATGAAATCTGTTGATGTTGTAATTGTTGGAGATATCTGTAGTTGTAAGTGCAGCAATATGTGCCATAGCAGGGCGGTAAGTTCCACTTACAGTTTAGACTTGACATCGTAGATCCCGGGCGAACTACGCCATAAAGATTCCTTGCAGTTTCTAACTTTTCCTAATAAGAAAATTTCCACATCATTCTACGTCTTAATTAAATGAAAGCCAGAAGCAAAGATGCTTCTTTTGCGTTAGTTGGCAAGAATTTGAGTAACGAAGTAATTATCTTCGCTCCGGGAAAGTTGGCCAAGTCGGAGCGACTCCGGTTCGCTGTTCGCTGTTCGCTCCGGGCGCGCGCTAATGACTTGTAACCGGAGTCGTGACGTCACACAATACCATACACAGCGCAGCGCAGCGCAGCGCCAATGCTGATCTACCTAAATATTATTGTCAGACCAATTTTCATTAGAGAATTGTTACCATTTTTATCACACATTTAATGTTACAAATTATAATATTGGTTCAAACGATCGAAATCAGCGCTCTTCTCTAAGTTTAAGACGCTTCTCTAATAATAAAGAGGTAAAAGATGCTTCATGGTTATTAGAGAAACTTAGCTCATTCAGTTTATTTTATGCTTTAATCAAAATGATCGACAATTAAATATTGTTATTTGATAATGTACTTTAGAATATGAGCTCAATAATAGAAAATAAATATTTAACTGAATTATTCTTGAACAATATAAGATATTTGGGCAGCGTTAATAGTTCCAAGGGACGCTTTCAACATAAACTTTTTTAGTTGTTCAAAGAATAAATCATATATCCAGGTAGCAGCAGTGTGACATCAATTAACAAATTCAAATTGATTCCCTATGTTCATTTTAAAAAGAACGCTCTAATACATTGCTATCAAAGTCGTAACCATATACCTAGGTATGAAAAATCCCATATAAAATAAACTCACTAAACTAATTTGCAAATTTCTAGATTTGAATTTTCCTGCGAATTAATCTTTTGATGCATGTACCTATACTTATCATATTCCAGATTTGCATCTGCTGATATTGCATTGTGTATAAATATTACAGATTTTATTTTCTGAACATTTCTCGTTCCGTTTCAAAGAGAACCAATAAATTTATCGATTCGGATTTTCGGACGAGACGAGAATTCAAAACATTATACGAAACCAGAAATAACTCAGGAACCGAGAATTCCTGAAACTATATAAAACTTGACGCTTTTTTTGTTTTTATATATTTTATTTCTGGAACAAGAATTGTGTGCAAATTTAACAGAAATGTAAAAAAATCCTAAATTTCCAAATACCTAAATGGCATCAACATTTTTTCGAAAATTTTAGACTATTTGTTGTCTCGACGGTACCACTGGGCTCACGCCTTTACTCAGTTTTCTTATTGTCAACTCACTCATATTGTTAACTGAAGAAAATATAATTTAACTTTTGACAATAGCAGATGAGCCCATTAAACTGATCCAAACTACAATATATTTCCAACTTTTCCAAGGCATTTGACTTCGTTATAAGTTTGCCTTGTAGAGAAATGATTCTATCTGAACAACAGCTCCAACTGCAAGTGCAGTGCAGAGTGCACAGTGTTCTGTCGCTAGTCTGTGCGTGCTCTGATTGGCTGCCGCTGCACCGCCCAGCAATGGCTGCGGCTCGACTCGAGTCCAGTGTGCCGGAGCTACCGACTCGACTGCTATGAATGAAACACGCACAGAGTGCTATCATTGACGTAGGTGTGGTTGTGAAGGCAGAGGGCTAATTAATTTAATGTCTGATGGCTGGTAACCGCACACACTAGATGATTGTTACTAATTTATAATATTATTTGTTTATCGAGTCACGAAGGGGTAGACATTCAACACCAAAAAATAAATTTGTATAGAATTTTTATATACAGGAAAATGCATGTACCTACATTGTACAAGAAGATTCAAATCTATAAAATATGTGTAGTAAAATGAACGTAGGAAGAAGCAAACAACAGAAGATGCAAATCCAGAAAACTAGTTTGTCTCTGTCAACTTCAACACAAGGGGATAAATTAGATTGAGCTGAACTAAATGAACTTAAGTCCCATACTTGGTTTTAAGGCGCTATACACTTGTAAATCCAGAAAATTAACAATTTGAACGATTCTGGCTGTATTACTTGCAAGTACCTATATTTGTTAGTAAAAAGAGTAGGGTATGGCGGGAGGTCTTGTGCTGGCCACATCATACTTTTTCATCTAGATTTCAGATTCCTGCTAGATTTCTAGTTCAATTTCCTTTTGAGGTTCGTTCGAGTTTCATACTTTATTTCCGATTCATATTCCAATCGGAAATCTTCGATTTTTTCGAGATAAAACTTTTAAAGGTTGGTTATTAAGGCGCTATACTTGTAAATCCAGAAGATGAACAATTTGAACGATTCTGGCTGTATTATTTGCAAGTACCTATATTTGTTAGTAAAAAGAGTAGGGTATGGCGGGAGGTCTTGTGCTGGCCACATCATACTTTTTCATCTAGATTTCAGATTCATGCTAGATTTCTAGTTCAATTTCCTTTTGAGGTTCGTTCGAGTTTCATACTTTATTTCCGATTCATATTCAATCGGAAATCTTCGATTTTTTCAAGATAAAACTTTTAAAGATTGGTTATTAAGGCGCTAGAGTTGTAAATCCAGAAGATTAACAATTTGAACGATTCTGGCTGTATTATAAAAAATTTCAAATTGAAATTTAACATGAAGAATCATGACTCATTAGTGAATCAATAAATGCAAATTATTAATTACTGTGACATCAATTAGCAAAACTTGGAGCTAATTTGTGTCATTTAATAATCCATATTATACGTTGATTCATGCACAAAATAAATCTATAATATACATTAGTCGGAAGACGGGTATAGAGACATTTTTTAAACTGTAATTTATGTAAAACTCGCATTTTTAGTAATTTTTAGAAATTATTGAACAAAATACGGCCAGGTTTTTAGTAAATTGAATTCTATAGCCATGTAAGCACAACCTATAAGTACATCATTGTAAAATATGAGATCATCGATTTCAAAACCAAAGTCACGGTATGATTTATTGTTGCTTTGCATTTGATAGCAAGAGATGGGCCTTAACTATAACTTGTCCAGATTTGCATCTTCTTATATCTATTTATGCTAAATCTAAAATTCAAGATTTGCATTTTTTTGTAAATGAATCTTTTAATGCAGGTATTTGATTACCTACGTAAATGTACTAGATTTGAATCTTCATGCATGTGCATGTATTTTCCTGGTGTATGAAAATTCTAGAATTAGATTTTCTGGTGTTGAATGGCTAGTTCTTCTTGTGTTTGCATCTATCTAAGGATAATGATGTAAGTTTCTAACCTGTATTCGGTCCTCGGGTAGGTCGGTTTTAAGGGACAACATCTCTCTGGCGTAGACGTCGGGGTAGTGCGCGTCCTTGAAAGCCTTCTCTAGTTCCTCCAGCTGGTAGCTCGTGAAGATCGTCCTGCCACACGACACATACACCCAGGGTAGTTAAATGTGTACCAACAAACATATACCTATACTCCTGCTTCTTCAAATCGGTCTTAATTCAACGTTAGTCTATGAGTTCCTTAATTAAACTATTTTTTTGTTAACTAACTTTTTCTATACACTCTTGTCTCAACAGAAATGTAAATAAATAACTTATACAAGTGCCTTAGTATAAGTATATCTGCAATATTCGAAACTAACTCAGTCAATTTATAAAATTACTTGGAGGTTGAAGTGAAGTAAACGTTTCATAAATTGATAATTGACTCATTTTTAGCATAGATTTTATTTTTCTTACAATCCTTCAGTGCTTCAGTCAAGATAAGCTTGCATTATTTTGTAACATACATGTTACTTACTACTTAGTAAAGTTATATTATATCAAATACGTAATTAATATTAAATTAAAGAATTTATTATAAATAAGAGTGATGTTTATGTAAGATGTTGTTGTTAACTGGGGTTGTAGTGTAGTCAGTATTTCTAAGTGTTGTCGCACGAGTCAGTAATAAAGTATATATCTACGTGTATTGGTGTATTTGGTGTTATCTGCCATCAGTGTGCCTGCGAGTTTCTTACACTGCCTACATAGTATGTATCAAAAATGAACTAACGCTTTTGCTGATTGAGATCTCTTCTTTCACGCTTCTGAATCCTGAGAAAATCATCCTGCTGAGAAATAGCGGTGCCGCTAAATTTAATCTTCAATGAGTCTTGGAAAAAAGGAATTTCTAATTCATTGATAGCTTCAATGCTTCAAAACAGTTCATTTATTTTTTCAGGATTCAGGAGCATGAAGAATCCTCAAAGAATTCATATGTGAACATAGTGTATCCATGCAGGAAATTAATCAATTAATATTAAAAACCGATACCCACTTATCATGTTATACGAGCACTAAATCTACTCGAAGTATATACCTACTGAATCACGCAAAATTAAATTTGTAATCATGGTTATGCCCATGTCACACCGGCGTGGCATGAAGCACGGTGCTCGATGTGGCATTTTGCTTTGTTCAAAGCTGTCAAAAGGGTGTCACACCGGTATAGCAAAATGCCATACGAAAATTTGTATATTGCTATGTTCACTTCGTACTTTGAAGGTTTTTGAAAATTATTTTTGACAGCTGACAATTAAAATTCATCAATTTTTTTGTTAATTAAATCAATAATTAGTTCATATATTGACTAAAGCTGAAAGGGTTATATTCTTATTATCAAATTACTTACTGTTACTATTTTGACATCAATTATTCACCAAATATCAAAAATTATATTGAGGACTCACTGCGAAATCAGCAACAAATTTCCATATGTTAAAATGCTCGACGGAATAGCGGCGATCAAATTTTTACGTTATTCATTTGTTCCCATAGAGCACCGTGCTTTGTGCCATGCCGGTGTGACATGGGTATCATTAACAAGTCAAACAAAATATTGTCATATCTGCAGGCATTTCTCAATTTTTAGGATAATTTTATAATTGATTGGTTTAAAATAATGACGTGTTAGCACTGAATAAAAATTACAATTACCTTAACATAGACGTTTAGTTCTTTTCTGATAAACAAAGTTATCTATACCGGGTGACAGATATATTACTTAGAAAAGCATAAAATTAAAAGTGATTCTTCCAACCGGGCTAAGTACTCACCTATGGCGTCTCTTCTTCTTCTTCTTCTTGTTGAAGCCGAGTCCGTCGACCGTAAAGTCCTTGCTGCTGTCAAGCTGCGCCACACCTGAAACAAGCGCAAGTATGAGCTTGTAATCCTGGACCGGCGAGGGGTGCGCCGAGCTCTCCCCCGGGACACCGCCGTATGCCACTTCCGCCGTAATTGAATTCTCAAACCAAATGCTTATTGGGTATAGACAAATTGCTTTGAGGGGAGGCAGAACGCAAGCCAGTTGTTGATTAGTTATTTCGCAGAGTTTTGTCAACCAAAGGATTGAAATTACTTAGACGGTGTGAATGGTATCTTCGGAAAAACGAAAATAATTTGTTAGCGACTGAACTGGTTTGGATACGTAGTATTCACGCATGTATCGACCTCGTTTATAGCGAGCTTTCGGCTATAACGAATCCTTCGAGAAAACACAAATGATGTCCTTACTGCTTGAAATCTGTTATGATAATTTCTAAGTCAGTACCTACTTCATTTTAGACGAAAGTTGTAAATACAAAACTAAATAAGATTTGAATACGTAGTGTTCACGTAATCGACCCCGTTTATAGCGAGTTTTCGGCTATAACGAATCCTTCGAGAAAACACAAATGATGTCCTTACTGCTTGAAATCTGTTATGGTAATTTCTAAGTCAGTACTTCATTTTAGACCAAAGTTGTAAATACAAAACTATAAATAAGGTTTGAATACGTAGTGTTCACGTATATATCGACCCCGTTTATAGCGAGCTTTCGGCTATAACGAATCCTTCGAGAAAACACAAATGATGTCTTTATCGCTTGAAATCTGTTATGGTATTTTCTAAGTCAGTACTTCATTGTAGACGAAAGTTGTAAATACAAAACTAAATAAGATTTGAATACGTAGTATTCACGTATATATCGATTCCGTTTATAGCGAGCTTTCGGCTATAACGAATCCTTCGAGAAAACACAAATGATGTCCTTACTTCTTGAAATCTGTTATGGTATTTTCTAAGTCAGTATTTCATTTTAGACGAAAGTTGTAAATATAAAACTTGTTCCAAATTATGAACTGAATTGGATTTGAACACATAACGATATAACACATAAACATATATACTTACAAATCGGTTATCCTATTAAAATTAATAGCACGAGTATTACGGGGTTTCTTATAAAAATAATAAAATGTTTCTATATGTAGATAATTCCAACTATATACAAGCAATCAAATTACTTGTAGTATTGTAGTGGTTAGTGGATTCAAATAAAATATTTAGAAAAACTGGTGGTGGTACTACAAATGTTCACTTTACTTAAAATTAGTTCTACCTATTGAATATCAAATGTATATTATAGATTTCATGATTTTCTCAATGTACATAATAATTAAATGTACATTATGACAAATACATTACCTATATATATTTTCAGGATGTAGGGGAAGGTGTTCTACCTTGGGACAAAAGTTACATTTTTACCTCTCGCCTCATATTCTATAAGAGAGGTATTGTAATGGGTCAAAATTTTCGAGTATGAGTTTTTGGTGGATAAGCACGTTTCAGGGTCTCTATAATACGAATTTACTATTTTCACGATGATGTCTGTGTGTGTGTATGTGTGTTTGTATGAATGTATGGACTGACGATTTTTCGTCCACGATAACTGAAAAAGTATCAAACTTTTAATAACCAAATTTCATATTTAAGGTTTTAATAAGGATCTTAACACCGGATAACATTTTGGTAGAAATCTGAAAACCGGAAGTAGTACTTTTTGAAGCTTGATAAACTTTTCCTTTAATATATTGTATTTATGACAATTTTTGCAATTAAAAATAAAAGAAAATATAACTATCTATGGGTACAGTTAATTATAAATACAATTTGCTGAATCTGGTAGTATTTAACAATAAAATAAAGTACAATTAATATTCTATCTTGTTGTCCATGATATGAAATTTGTTTCTACATAAAATTTAAATGATTATGACAGTGACAGTACAGTTGACATCATTTGCTTGCATCTTGGTTTACATTATCGTTTACATCTTACATGAATATTAAACTATTAAAATGTAAGTAAAACTATTTATTAGATTAGTCTCGAGGTTAATAAAATAAGCAGAATTAGGCGAGAGGTCGTGTACTGGCCACAGCAGATTTTTTGTTTTTCGGAAAGTGATTGTACTAAAGAACAACTAACTTTTGTTAATAACTATTATTTATATATTGTGATACTATTTGAAAGAATAATAGTAAAATCTTATATAAGAAAATGGCAAACTGTCTCGAGGTACAATGCGGTGTTGTACCTAGGAACCGAGCTTGTTATATACTTCGGGACAAATAAAATATAAGAAAAATAAACTACCTACTATAGTAATTTTAAATGTATTTACAAATTTTTTATGTTACACATATTTATTCAAAGAAATATAATTGAGTTTGGGAAGAGAAATAAAATGATCCCATTTTATACGATTTAAAGTCTATACTGTAGCGCGATACTTAAAATTTTAGTTTAGCGATAAATGTACGCAATTATAATTTCCATTATTCTTGAAAATTAAATTTGAAGTTTACATATCCTCGAAGACATGTACCTGTGCCTTGGAACCATGTCCCAAGGTACAAGCAAATTATTGTCCAAGGTACAACTAAGCAAATATTTTTATTAAAACGCAGTATTTGTTTCATTAACTTTTAAATATCAATGCAAGAAGTTTTCGAAGAAGTAATGTATATACTAACTGGACTATCAACCAATGAAAGCAGCTATAAGTTTTGAACGTGTGAAAAAAAAAAATTAACACCAAATCTTTTAAAGAAATAATTAACGAAATAATTGTAGTAAT
Source organism: Agonum fuliginosum (assembly GCA_947534325.1). Classification (NCBI taxonomy): domain Eukaryota; kingdom Metazoa; phylum Arthropoda; class Insecta; order Coleoptera; family Carabidae; genus Agonum; species Agonum fuliginosum. The sequence goes on from OX384040.1 coordinate 33,572,642, forward strand.
AAATACAAAAATTATGATGTGGGCTAGTTCCAGGCCTGACCGTAGTAGAAATTAACCCTCTAGCGGTCATAAATCGCACTAATGGCCCTCTGGTATTTCATAAGTCAGCTACTATAATACGCTGGACACCGCGTGACCTGCTGACCCTTGTCGCAAGCGAGCGGCGCTGCTGTGTAGCACACTAGATCCTCGCTAGGACGACAAGCGCCGCTCTAGCGAGACAGTGCACAGGACTAACTCGTCCTGTGGATAATACGCCAACGGCGAGAAAGGAATGTTAAATGAATTAAGATGGCGCTGAGCTATTTAGGGCATTTAACAGACCGAATGGCCTAATGCTGCAGTCTAGCCACACACGATACTAATTTTTGTGATTGTTTTTAACGCAAAATGTTTACTACATTCTGAGCCAAGATGGTTTTAGTGACATTTTTATATTATGTTATTAAATATTTTTACCTCTTGGCACTTAGTCCTGTAAGAGAATATCGTAAAGACTGAATTACATTATCCTTTTTACCTCCTGTCTCATATTCTATAAGGGAGGTATTGTGATGGGTCAAAATTTTCTAGTATGAGTTTTAGAACCCATAAAATACGAATCTCTATGACTCAAAAAGATACAAACTTTTTGAACAGCCTATTTTATATACCTATATAACGTTTTAATACAAATCTTAAGAACATAAGAACCCAGTTACTTTTTGGAACTAATCCCTAAACCAGAAGTAGTACTTTTATAAAATATTTGATAAATTATATGAAAGATTATATTATTACCTATCTACAATTTTTAACATTTTATAAATTGTTCTTTATCATATAGTACTTTAGGAATTAAAGCAGGTATTATTTATAATTCAGAGTATGAAACTTCAGTACCTATCTTGTTGTTCATGATTGTTTAACATTTGTTACTACGAAAAAATTAATTGATTATGACAGTGACAATACTGCCGTCCTTAGGAAAAAGATCCTCTATCTGCAAAAAAGTTGTGTTAGCTATTATTTTATATAAAAAATTTTGTGGATGCGGATTTTTACTATTAAAATTGCTTTATAAAAATATAATACTACTAATAATAAATTCTACAGTTTCTTAGGGCAGCTGGACATTTTATTTTGGTATATATTTGTAATAATTTATGCAGATTACAAAATCTCAAAATTTGCAGATAGGACCTTCTTCCTAAGGAGGGCAGAATAGTGACACATAGTTTATATCTTCTTACAGTTGACTAAATGAGTACAATAATTATTTGTCAGTACCTATTTGTAGTAGTAAAAAGAGTAGGGTATGGCGGGAGGTCTTGTGCTGGCCACATCATCTAGATTATAGATTCATGCCAGATTTCTTGTTCAATTTCCTTCTGAGGTTCGTTCGAGTTTCATACTTTATTTCCGATTCATATTCAATCGGAAATCTTCGATTTTTCCGAGCTAAAACTTTTAAAGATTGGTTAAGGCGCTAGAGTTGTAAATCCAGAAGATTAACAATTTGAACGGTTCTGGCTGTATTATAAAAAATTTCAAATGGAAATGTAACATGAAGAATCATGACTCATTAGTGAATCAATAAATGCAAATTATTAATTGCTGTGACATCAATTAGCAAAACTTGGAGCTAATTTGTATCATTTAATAATCCATATTATACGTTGATTAATGCACAAAAATAAATCTATAATATACATTAGTCGGAAGACGGGTATAGAGAGATTTTTTAAACTGTAATAATGTATGTAAAACTCGCATTTTTAGTAATTTTTTGAAATTATTGAACAAAATACGACAAGGTTTTTGTAAATTTAATTCTATAGCCATGTAAGCACAAAATAAAGTAAAATATGAGGTCATCGATTTCAAAACCAGTCACAAAATGATTTATTGTTGCTTTGCATTTGAAGCAAGAGATGGGCCTTAATCATACTAAAAAACTTAAAGTATTTATTAAACTAAATAGTAATAATAATCGTAGTAGTTAGTTTAGTAACGAAGTGAATATCTATAGCACGTTGACGGGGACGGGTCCTAGTGTATAATGGACCGTGAATCGGTCCGCAGGGACGAAGGCTATACTCTGGGGTCAGTTCACGGCCTACTACTCTATCCTTGTCCGATGCCGAACCAATTACGTCATCCTTATAGATCCTGAACCACTTCAACACATGTTCTACACTGGGGATATCATATGCGCTAATGCCACTCAATACCAGATTAGATTTTTATACAATTTAGTAACAGTAAAGCCTCATTCACAATACGAAATTTGTAGTTGTTGTCAGTAGGTATACTGCCGTCCTTAGGAAAAAGGTCCTATCTGCAAAAACTTTGTTTTAGATATTATTTTATATAAATTTTTTTGTGGAAACAACTATGCGGATTTTTACCTTCCGCTTACCTGTAAAGGAAGGTATTGGAATCATGCAAAAAATCGGGTGGTGAATTTTTAGTGGCAGCTTTGGATTCCTCGCGTCCAAAATAGGGTATAACCAAATTTAGAGCGAATCAAAAATTTCGAAAATTTTCAACATTTTAAAAATATTTCAAAGTGCATTTAAAATTGTATCTGACAGAATTTTTTAAAGAAAATATGTATTTATATGAGGAATCCAGTGGTGTACTTAAAAAATATATACAAAAATATTTGTATCTTGATTTGTAGTAGTAAAAAGAGTAGAGTATGGCGGCAGGCCTTGTGCTGGCCACATCAGTTTTTTTTTAATTCTACAAAGACACATCTGTAGATCAATTCTTTTTCCATTAAATGTTTATAAAAACATTACCTTGAAGTCAATAATAAACTAACAGTTTACTTTTACAGTATTTTTCAACTTCAAAATGACATTGCATAGCTAGGATGCAGCAAAGTACTAGTTTCGGGCTGGTTTCAGACAGCCGTAGTATTCAGGAAATTCGGAAAAAACTGTTCAATCCATCCCTTATGGAATATGGGGTTCGACGGGCGTTAGTTTAAATTAATTAAAACATACTTACTAATTGAAAATGCATAATGGCTGCAATGGTGTGCAGTGAATCAAGTAGTCGTGTAAAACAATTTAAAACCCATTTATTTATATTCGAACGCGTTTATCTGTTCTTTGTATTGTCCGATTCGCGGATAACGAGCCCGCGCTACAACGCCCAAACAAACGTGTTTATAAAACACACCGAATCGATATATTCCACAAAAAACTCTCAAAAACACCGCCATTGTGAAACCAAACCCAGCCCGCAAATGAAGTCTTAACTCCGGGGTAAATGGATCTTTTAGTGCGCTTTAAAGGAGGGTTGCTGCTGTGCTGCGTGCGTTCGTCTTGGTGTGTTTTAAAGGGAAAATCAACCAAAACACGTAATCTTATTGCGTGCTGCCGAGCGCCGAGGGGAGACTACAATGTTATCAACTTCTTACTTTTAAACTGATTGAATTTTATTAATTCCTATTACAGAATAATGTGATGTGCCAGCATATCGAGCCTAATTCTGCTTATTCTACTAATCTAATCAATAATTATACTTAGATTTTAATAGTTTCATGATCATGTAATATGTAAACATCATAAATAATAATTCAAATTTAGTGTAGAAACAAATTTCATATAATCGTGGACAACAAAATACTAGAATTTCGAAAAAGTAGAATACAGTGAGTTTATTTTAACGTGAAACATGGTTACGAATTTGACAGCAATGTATTAGAGCGTTCTTTTCAAAATGAAACATAGGGAATTCATTCGAATTTGTTAATTGGTGTCACATTGCTGCTACCTGGAAATACGATTTATATTTTGAACAATTAAAAGTTTATGTTGAAAGCGTCTCTTGGAACTATTGTAGCTGCCCAAATATCTTATATTGTTTAAGAATAATACAAAAAGAACACTCTAATACATTGCTGTTAAAGTCGCAAGTATGGATATGAAAAAAATCCCATGTTTCAAGTTAAAATAAACTCACTATATTTTAAAATTAACTACTACAAAATTCAACAAATTGTGTTTTCAATTAACAGTACTTATAGATAATTATTTTTATTTTTAATTGCAAAAGTTCTCTTAAATAATGTACCAATTTATTTACGAAAAACTATATCATGCTCCAAAAGTACTACTTCCGGTTTGCGGATTTTTACCAAACTCTTATCCGGTGTTTAGATCCTTATTAAAACCTTAAATATGAAATTTGGTTATTAACGGTTTGATACTTTTTAAGTTATCGTGGACGAAAAATCGTCACATAATTCATACGTCCATACGCAAACACACACACACAGTCACACAGACATCATCGGGAAAATAGTAAATTCGTATCGTAGAGACCCTGAAACGTGCTTATCCACCAAAAACTCATAAACGAAAATTTTGACCCATTACAATACCTCTCTTATAGAATATGAGGCGAGAGGTAAAAAAAATCAGTTTGTTGAACTATGTATTAGATTTAAATTTGACTCATCATTGACCAATCGATTACAGAACTTTTTATTTAATGCGTATTTAATTCAAAACATCAAAAACGAGTTTCTCCACCTTCTATAGCACTGGCAAGACCATCTTCCGTATTTGAACATCAACCAACCCACTCTGCCACATGCATTTAAAACTCTTTGACGAATAACAGAGTTTCATCTCACATCACATGACATCTAAAATGCGCACATTCAACTGTCTGATGTCTCGGATGCACTCCAGGGTTTTAGTGCCAACCACGAGAGCTGCACTCCACTAAGAATGCACTAACACTAAACTTCTATACGACCAGCAGTTCTATGTTAGTTATATACAGCATACAGCGCTGATGCTGACCTGGAGAGATGTTTAATAATTTATATTATAGCCGAGGTACGAGATGTTATTGTATAATTAAATTGAATTTAAACAGTTTGTTACAACATCGGAAAATATAAATGGAGAATATTTATACACAGGAAAATGCAAGACCAGAAGGTGCAAGTCTAGAATAAAATATGGGAAACACCGGAAAATAATATAAAATGCAGGCACAAGAATATACAAATCTAGAAAATTTACACGAAATAAGATACCTGCATTAAATGATTCAATCACAGGAAAACTCACACCTAGAATTTTAGGGGTGCGTTATATAAACGCATTTGGCCCTTATCAGCTTTTGCTTATCGACGTACGAAAAGCGCAGAAATTAACGTTATAAGCGCAGAAGGGAACATTTGAAAAGCACAATGGTTTTAGGGATTGTACGACAGTTTTTCTACAATATTTTTTGAATTTTTTCAAACTAGAAAAACCTAACCTAACATTTTTCTGAACTTAACCCCATCATACTCGAAGACGATCTGGACTAACTTGTTATGGTCAGAAATCTCATTTTCGAAAAATGCGCTTATTGAACGTTACGATCTGTGCTTATTGTACATAAATTTACTGATTATATTTCTGCGCTTTTCATAGTTTTGATGACTTGAAATGCGGTTTTACAACTCTCCGAATTTTAGATTTGGCATAAATGCAAACACATTTTTTACCTCTCGCCTTATATTTTATACAAGAGGTATTTTCGAGTGTGAGTTTTTGGTGGATAAGCACGTTTTAGGTTTCCATAGAGTAAGAATTTATCATTTTAGAGTTGATGTGTGTGTATGTGTGTGTGCGCGTTCGTTAGTTAGAAACAATAACAATAACCAAATTTTATATTGAAGGTTTTATACGAATCTTAAAAATCCTATATAGGTAATTTTGGTTTCAATCTACAAACCGTATATAGTAATATGATGTTTTCATTATCTACAATCAATCTACAATTTTTCTACATCTGGTACCATTTTAGAATTGTAATTAAGTATTTCGGTATCTTATAGTCCATGATCATTATGAACAATTGTTACTACGTAAAAATTAAATGATGACACATGCCAGTGACAGTACAGTGACAATAGTAAAATATCATTTATATCTTCTTCTACAGTTTAAATAAAATGACATGATTCATGATATACAGGTTGGTGGAGGTGAAATGCGAACATAGGGAAATATATGACAATGGAGTTATCATGCTAGGCATCTTGATATACGTGGAATAAGTATTGTCAATGTCAAAGTACCTGTCATATTATTGAAATTTTTATTTTCATTAAAATATTTTCTTTGCATAATAATGTATGTGTACGAGTAAAACGAGAAAGTTTACATGCACTTGTAGATGTTATTATTATTTGTTATTGATTACTCTTTTTGCCACACCAATTCACATTACTACGTTTTGTGACACTACTACAAAATATATCATATCAAGATACCTGGAATGAAAGTTCGATTGTCGTGTATGTTCCCTACGTTCACATTTCACCTCCACCAACCTGTATAAACTAAAGTATTTGTATAAGTAAAAAGAATAGATAAAGTATGACGGGAGATCTTGTGCTGGCCACATCAGATTCTTCATCAACATATTATTATCTACCTTTTCCTTTATTGATTCAAAAATAAGATACAAGTTAATTAACATTTGTAAGGTTGGTAAGAATCTAGTTCCAAACCGAATCCGCAATCTCGTTTGAAAACTCGAGTCCATAGCGAAACGCAATCTAATAACAACCAACAAATGTCAGTGGAAAGTCTCTTCTCTCCTCTCTCCAGGACAATTGGATTTCTTTGCGACCACCCGCGGTCAGATTTACAAGCCAGCGGGGCCATAAATCCGCTGTGATTGGATGTTATGGCTGAGAAGGAAATCATCCACGTTGGCTGCGGAATTGAAACGTTGCCCGCACGAGAGAGATTCATGGCCCACTCTGATTTGAGCTAATGTTATATACTGACTTGTTTACAACGCACACTATCAATTAGTGTAAGTAATGCAGACGCATTGTCGTTGCTTTCTTCATTGCATTGTGGTTTTATTATCTTAGGAACGCAACGGTCTGTTTGTTGACAATAATGGAACTGATCAAAACAAAGTGTGATTGTTATTGTTAATCAAGGCTGGATTATTGTAATCAACGAATTTCACTCAAATAGATTTGAAAAATCTGACGTGGCCATCACACAATCTTCCGCCATATCTAGACTTATAAACATAAATGTATACGTACAATCCGGTGCCAAATAAAAATCTAAAATATTCAAACACAGAAATTTGCATCACCTGAATAAAAAGATTCATTCACAGGAAAACTCTGCTGTGCTGAAGCCATCCTCCGTTCAATTACTACATTTAATATCTTACTTACGACTTATATAGCGCTAGTATGCCAACTTGTCACCCGTCTCACCTGTCAATATTTTTTACGCAGAAACAAAAATCAACCGATCATGGATTACAAGATATCAACGTTTTATATGATAAATTTATTTTTTTAATTTTACTGCAGTTCTTTAATGCTACCAGATAAAGACAATTTGTTTGTAAATTAAGTTGCAAATAACTTTTCCTCTTATTCTTATTACAAATAAATACTATATTTTTCCAAATTTATATAGAATTTTGACAATTAACCTTTTCAATCTTCAAAAAATATCACTTCCGATGAAGATATTTGTACCAAAATCTAATGAACTCTTCCAATTTATATACAAATGTTAAATACCAAACATCAAAACATTCGGGTAATTCATATTTGAGTTATACGACTAACACCCAGCCTTGACCACACATACACACACACACACACACACACACACACACACACACACACACACACACACACACACACACACACACACACACACACACACACACACACACACACACACACACACACACACACACACACACACACACACACACACACACACACACACACACACACACACACACACACACACACACACACACACACACACACACACACACACACACACATATACACACACAGACACACACACACACATACACACAGACATCATCGTGAAACTATCAAAAATGAGTTGTAAGGACTCTAATTCGTGCTCATCCACTAAAAACTCACAACCCGATTTTTTGCATGATTCCAATACCTTCCTTTACAGGTAAGCGGAAGGTAAAAAGTAGTTTTAATGTTTATACATTTTGCCAACTGCTTCTTACATAGGTGAAAGCCTAGGCATGTAGGCATATTATCAAGGATTAGGTTCTTTATTTAGTTCAGTTCAGTTAATAGTTATAATTAATCAGTTAGTTCTGACTACTGTCGTTCACAATAACAAAATTAATGTTGTAGCTTAGTAAAACAAACTCGTTTTGAAATTAACGTCAGTTTGTTGGCTTATAAGTATATTTTATGTTTGGTTTACTTAAATAATAATCCTTTTATATAAATGGCTAAAGAAGCATTAATAAATATGATACAAAATTGTAAATGTGTCTATGGCAAAGGTGATCTCGAATATTAATGTCATCTTAGACGTCAAACGTTCAAATTAATTCTGGTTCTAGATTCTGATTGGTAGTTTATACAGAAAATCATGAACTACTAAGTACAGGTTTGGAGTTTGTAAATCCCTGCGCTAACTGTAATTACGTGGAGCTAATTTCGTTATTGTGAACGTTACAAGAGAAATGCATATGCCAAATCACTAACCTTAACTATACCAACTGACTATAACTACTAATTTCGTATTGTGAATGAGGCTTTATGATTAACACGATTAATCAACGTTCTAAAATATTTTCTATAAAACAAATATTGTTATGTTTGCATTATGAACTGTAATATTACAATACTACTAGAATTATCAGAAAGCGACGAAGACAATTTCCTCCTGATGTGTTAGAAGCAAAATGTCAAGAGTGTAAATTTACTAAATTCAAAAAATTGCTGGATGTAAAAATCTTTTGCGTTCTATAGACAAAGAACTATCATTTCGCGTGGAGATAGTTGCTCAGTTTTCGAAAAAGTTTAATGTTTATACATTTTGCAACATTTGTTTGGCTGCTTCTTACACAGGATAAGGTCTAGGCATGTGTAGGCATATTATTAAACACGCAATGTCACATCATTTGATTTCAATCAATAATGGCATTAGGTTCTTTATTTAGTTCAGTTCTAACCAAAACTGAGTAGGACTCACGAAGGGTTTTGGATTGGATTTAGTTCAGTTCAATCAGACTAAACAATATCTCCAGATCTTTTCAAGAATGTTACTTGCTATATTTGTCCAGTAACATTCTAGCGATTGCTTGTTACTTGCATACAATCTTCTTCTATATTCAATTAATATTGTGTTAGTTTTTCGTTAAAATCTGTCGTTTGGTTTACGATTCCTCTGCTTGCAATGTAAAAGATGCCAACTGTACAGCTCCATTGTTGCCAAACGAAACTGACGATTGTCCTAATCATTTATTTTAAATTGTATTGTTATCAGATGAATGTCCTATACATATTGTATTTATTTCTGTGATCATTGGCAGGCAACAACCTTAACGTCCTATAATATCCTAGCGATTGCTAGTAACATTATCTATGTAACATCCCAATGTTAATAATTTGGATCGTACTCAGGCTACTTATACGTAGTGTCGTTTAAATTGCAACAATTAGATATTTTGAAACATGTACGATTCATGTGAATGTTGTCAAGATTGAGACTGTGCGGCTTTCCACCTAACCAGAGTATAAAATGACGATGATAGTCGGCCATGATTGACAAGCTGTGAGCACAGCGCACAGCTTGTGCCTAACTTGCTCGGTAGTAGAGGGAACACAAAAACAAAACACACATCACTTCACGACTCGGTGCATTCACATTCACACATCGTGGCGGCCATGAACACTGTGTGTACGTGTGTGTGTATAGCAGGAAGTGGTGGAGGGGGGAGAGGTGGGGCACGGCGCTCGCTATGGCTTCACACCTCACCCACCTAGAGGTTATGTTAATGTGCTAATGAATATCAGCGAATGTACCAAGGGTAGTTTGTTTTTACTCTAAGTAGCGTTGTGTGCCTTTTCAAAAATATCTTTTATAGATATTTTTTGTGTAAATTTGTTCAAGATACTGAAGTATCTAGATGTTTTTTATTACAAGTATCTTAAGATACCAACGTATCTGATACATCTACTTAGATACAAAAATGTATCTTTTACAAATATTAAATATTTTAGATACCTATACTTTTGTATATCTAAGATACTACTTTTAACACGTTTAAAGATACTGAAACCGAATTAAGATACATTACAGGAAATTATTTAGATATTTAAAAGTACCTATCTAAATACTTCAAAAGTATTTAAATACATTAAATATATCTAAAGAAAAAAGTATTTTCATTTTTAAGATAAAAACTGATATTTATAAAAAGTATTTTAAATAAAGATACATTTTACATAAAATAAAAACTATCTAAGATAAAGCATCTATGATAGTTTTTGTATTTTTATTTTTGCTGGTAACCATCCTACAGAATTAACAGAATGGTAAATGTTATTAATAGTGAAATTCAACCACTCGGAACCAGTATCTTAGATATTATAGAATTTAGAATAATTTTTTTCGTAAGATACCCCGGCTCTGCTTGTATGTATGTAGCGTCTACAACAATACTCTGTTTGAAAAATAACGAAAGAATTTTGACAGATTCTTGTGATTCTATTAGTTGTTTTGTCAAGAGCGGGCTACACAAATAAAATTCAAGTGTTATGTCAATAATTGTCAATTATTCTGATTTTATTTGTGCTGTTCGTTGGTTGTTTTATTGTTTTTAAATTGTACCTTTCTATTTATGTACCTATATTATTTTCTTACGGTTTTGTGGAGTATTAGTGCTTCTTTTTAAACATTGAAAATGTTTTGGTGTATGCTTCTAAAACGAATTTGTATTGATTGAAAAAAATTTAGAGCTAAATACGAGAATATTGGCAATCCATTGTATTCTTTCATGCTACTGAATCCTGTGGAAAAAAGAAATTCCCTGTTGAAGCTATCAATGAACTACAAATTCTTTTTTTCCAAGACTCATTGAAGATTCAATCTAGCGGTGCCGCTATTTGACGGGCGATTCTTTTTCTCAGGGTTCAGAAACATAAACTGAGCTTAAACCACGAAGTATAATACTCGTATATGACAGAAGTGGACACGGGCGGACGAAGTGTGTGGCTTTTACAGAGAAATAGAAAATACGGGCCAGTTCGGAGCATCGATAATCGACAATAACGATGGTAGGTAACGCACGAGCTCTATTGCTCTATAGTGATCTTTCTTTCTCAAATAAAACATACTTTATACTACGTTAAAATAAAATTTGACGACGTAATACAAATAATTTTCATCTGTCAAATTCTGAGAAATACCAATGTCAAAATATTCTTACTTAACTGTTATTTCCATTTATAGGTGTTATTCTGTATAGCACGGCGAAATATTATAGCAAAAATTTGTATCACGGCACTAATTATTACTCCGAAAACTAATACATAACTGCGTTCAAGTGTGCAAATAGAGCATACCAAAATGGCGGATAGCTTTATTGTTATGCTACCGATGCTACCTTTATAAACTTCTATCCTCCAAGGTTTATATTATATTTCGTGGTTGGCCTATTAATGTTTTTATGGAGTACAAGTACTGAATCTAATTAGAAGACAAGAAAATACAAACTGTGCAAAATAAGCGTCTTCGTGTAATAACAAACTCAGAACGTGCTCCAAAATTAGTGTCTTACATAAAAATCAAGTGCTACATTAACAACAAAACTCTTTACGTTGTGAAATCCACGAAACTTGCTATTGCTATGCTGTCCACACACAATTCATTGTTATAATCATGATCCGATTGTTATGATCAATGTTCCTTTGTCGAGATGAAGGTTGGTGCGATTGTTGCAATGATTATCGCTCGCACGTTGTCGTAGTGTTATCTTCACCTCGTGCTGCTCATGGCTAACTTGATATTGATCTGGCCTGCGCAGTGGCGTCGTTTCAGGAACTCTCGTTTGCCAGAAACAACACTATGTAAATTACCAACCAATTCCATATTCCCGGCCCCGCAAGCCTGATTTACACCGGAGAAATGCTACCGAGCATCACAGAACGAGACTCACAACGTGTCAGAGAAGAGACTTCCTTTCGAAACTTTATACCGTTTTATTATTTTAGTTAAAGAACATTGTTTAAGTGTTCTTTAATTAGCTATAAAGACATTATAAATTTTCTTGAACTACCTACCAAAAATCTTAGTTCTTATGAACATTCACCAGAATTTCCTTAGCTTAGATTGCCTTTTGCTTTTACTAAGCATCGTTAACGTATTCCCATAAGCAAACTTTAAATTTTAAGTCTTTTTTGAGTAAAAGAACAACTCTGAAAAGTCTTTCTATTAAGGATATCGTCTTTTCGTAGTTTAACTCCGCGTTTATCCTATGTTAATGCATAGAAACGCTCGCTAAAATACGTAAAAGCAGTCTAGCAATTTCTAAAATCCTCACGAAGTTGTATAGATAAAGCTAAATTTCAGTAATTTCTTTACAACCGAAGACTAGAACTAGGTTTATGCCGAGTTACATTTTCTAACCATAAGTTATACCATGCAAAAATACTTTTTCATAACATAGATTCATTATTTTACAAACATCTAATACATGTTTTCCCTCCAAATTGATAATATGCAATGAGTAAAGCAGAAATTGCTACACCGCTAAACACGTAATATTAATGTTATAATTATAATAAATAACTATATAATAACATCTACCGTTCTGTAATTGGGATGGGATGGGATGGATTTAATCCTGTAGGATGGTGACCAGCAAAAATAAAATAAAAAATAATGATTATTGTAAGTTTTTTTCAAAAAAATAATAACTTTAGTTTCAAATTGCATTCATTGGACTTTCTTTTAAGTCGTTTGCACTAAGTAACCAAAGAAACTTAATTTTTAAATGATTTTCTAATCACCGTAGTAGTAGTAGTAAATTGAATGCACAAATAACTGCTGCCATATTATGAGAAAATACAAAAAGAACATATGTCACAAGTAGAACATTTTTTCTCACTGCAATCTTCAATCGCGTCACGTCACATCACTCGTATGTTGGTTAAACATCTGTCAACAGACCGCCCCTAAATCCTAACCTATCATTATGTTGCATTATCATAATAATAACACACAGTCCTTAATCCTTCGATATCCAGGCGGCCATGAAAGAGTTACAGGGGCACACATTGTCAATCACAGGAGGCGTGCATTTATTATAACTACAACCAATCGCTACTGCCTTTGTTAATAGGGTTGAAACGTTGTCATTGTTAAATTTATCCAGACTTGACAAAATATTATCCCCAGAACATTTCAAGAATGTGTTACTTGCTATATTTGCCCATTTACATCCTGTTAATATCCTGCGATATAGCTAATGTCCACCCTTAGTATAACATCCCAATGTTAGTAATTTGGTAATAAAATATCATAGTTATGTGTCCCATGTAATTCTCTGAGATGTTTGTAATTCTTGATCGTACTCAGGATGTGGCTAAGATAGACTTACCTAAATAACTTAGGAAGAATATACACGTAAAAAGCACTTTACACGCATACACCTCATCGACACATGGTTGCACATTTTAACAAAAACAAATTTTTATATGGTAGATAAGGGATAAAACTTCGTTCTATTAGTGCCATTTTTCCGTTTTGTACCGAAGTTTTAGTTTATAAAATAAAGAAAACTACAAAAAATCACATTTTTTTACGTCTAATTTTTTCGAAATCAGAAAGTTTTTTCTAAAAAATAACACTACCCCAACGTAGATTAAACTTTAAACTACATGATTCAAGATTAAAATATCATGTTCTGCGAAATATAAAGAAAAATCTGTAGGTGCTTCTAAACACCTGCAAGCGGTTGAAAGTAAGTAATTTCGACCGTTGAACGTGCCGAAAAAAAAATTATACTAATAAAATGAAGTTTTATCCCTTACCATAAAAATTAGTTTTTGTTAAAATGTGCAACCATGTGTCGATGAGGTGTATGAATGTAAAGTGCTTTAACGTGTACATTCTTCCTGTACAGAATGCTCTTAAAGTACAAGAATAAGATGTTTTTAAATATCCCATTGCATTATTTTTGCAGTATTCTGTCAATTGGTGCTAGCGCTACGCCGTTTCGTGAATTTACAGACAAGCCACTGCAATATACCGTTTGGTATGTAGCTAACCCACATAGCTACCTACAGATGACATATTTGCTGTGTTAGTTATGATCCAAGCCACCTTGCACTTGGCGCCACTGTCTCTCTATATCGAGTTACATCGACGCGCCGCCTTCCTGCTGACACCAAGTCAACTCACGGATATAACGTTGTTTTTATAAACCGAAACATTTCCTTCCTACGATGTATCGATGCTTGATTACGATGGTCAGTTAACTACAATCCGTTTTGATTACGACATTAGCAAACTTCTGCTCCAAGCTGTATTGCCTTGTAAACAACACACTGTCTGGAAAATAAACAACAGTCGATCTTTGTTACAACAATAGAAACCTTCTGCTCCAAATGTTACAACATATTATCGGTGATGGATTACAATAATCATTAACAACAATCGGTCTTGGTTACAACAAAAGCAATTGTATTGCCTTGTAAACAACACACTGTCTGTAAATTAACCAACAGTCGATCTTTCTTACAACAATAGAAACCTTCTGCTCCAAATATTATTGCTTTGTTACAACATATTATCGATGATGGATTACAATAATCATTAACAACAATCGATCTTGGTTACAACAATAGCTATTATTGCCTTGTTAACAACAACAGACAATCGATCTTGGTTCTCTGCTCCAATTGTCGTGAAATTTTGTTTTTATGTAATATTGCCTTGTTATACCAATTAGCTTTTGAAATCTGGAGAAAAAGGTAAAAGTACAAATCAAACAATATTGTAATTTGTGCAATGTTGAAAATAATTGGTGCTATACAATTAATTTCCAACACTCAAATGATTTTATTCATTAGTTATTTCGTCCGTTCTTGAAATGGTAGATGAATAATGCAAATTGGTGTTTCTTTCTTTTATAAGCGTGAACTTTAAAACAAATTGAACAGTAAAGAAGAATTACATGTGCATTTAAATAAACACTTAAATGTAAATTGTAATTTCATTTGAAAGTGCCCATCAAGATGCATAAACCACTACCCTCCTGCTGTCACAGACAGTTGCACATCGCATGTGTTGTTTTAGGCTGACAAGTGAAATAAAAACGAAACATTTGCTAGTGTCAAGTCGGAGAGCCATTTGAAAATAGCTTTAAAGTGTCTCATTATAACTAATATTGTCATTTGATACAGTTTTGGATACAGGAAGATATATTTTTGTTAGGTCGGGCTCGCGGTAAGAATTTCCTCTACATTACGCACACGTGCGTTCTGCTTTGGCAAAACGTGCAGCCGCCAATTATATTTTCCCTCAGATTTTCTTTAGCTTGGAAATCTTCAAGGAAATTTTCATGTTTGTTAAAAATGTCAAACGACATGGAACATACAGGGATGTTTGTATTTTGTGCTTATTATATTTTAACACACCATTGGCCTTGTAAAATAAATCCACGACTTAAACCAACTTTGCAGATATATATTTTACCAAGTGGCGGTTAGCAGTCCTCAACTCTTTCATGGTTATTAGGAAAAAATTTACCTCCCGCCTCATATTCTATAAGGGAGTTATTATGATGGGTCAAAATTTTCGAGTGTGCAGGTTTTTAGTGGATAAGCACGTTTTAGGATCCATAGAATACGAATAAAGTATTTTCGAGATGTGTGTGCGTGTGTGTGTATGTAGATACGTTAGGTCGTATGTAACATTTTTTCGGGTTCTATAACTCAAAAAGGTACAAACATTTAATTTAACAACCAAATTGTATATTTTACGTTTTAATACTAATCTTAAGATTCCAGTTATTTTTTGGAAGCAATCCCCAAACCGAATGTCTGAATTATTTTGATAAATAATTAATTTATCGCAATACTTTTTATTTCAAATGAAAGATTTGAATTTTGAGCATTTCAGAAATTGTTATGTCACAGTACTTTAGGAATTAAAGTATTGTTAAAATTTAGAGTATGGAACTTCAGTATCTTATTGTCATTTTTTGTTACTTCGAAAAATTTAATTGATTATATGACAGTAACAATAGTGGCACATCGTTTATAACTTCTTCTACAGTTGACTAAATGACTAAAATATATTTGTATACCTAGTGGATAAAAAGTAGGGTATGGCGAGAGGTCTTGTGCTGGCCACATCAGGTTTTTAGTATAAAATTCATACAATCTCGAGCTAAAACATCAATAGTATCCGAAAAGATTCAAAAATTATTTGCTAAAAATTGTGTACACTACGTAAATATTATAAAAGATGGTTTCTTCTTATGACAAAATGTGCAGTGGTTTGCCAGCTACTGTGTACCGGGTTCGAACCCTAGTTGTCAATCACGTAACGCACGGACAAAATAATAATTAAAAGGTGGTCTTGAAAAACATTCCTGTAAACATTGAATTCGTAGACAATGTGCCTTGCCTATTCTTCTATTGATAAGTATTGGATTACACTATACTCCAGAATTTGATCTTTATTTTTGTTAAGTCTAAAGGTGTACGGACTTAGTTCCTGATAGAAATATTTGTATACGCCTGTCAACGATTAACACGAGGAGTTTTTGTAAGATCCTTCCCAGAATTTTTTATTCTGTTATTTATTTACAAGGAGAACTTATCTAAATTTGCAAATTTAATTTCCAGGTTTTTTTATCAAACAGTTTTGGCTTTTGGGTCATTGTTTTTAATTGGAATTTATTATTTTGGAACTTCCACAATTTTATTTCATTCTAGTCATAGTTAATGAGTTATCCATTCCACTGGACAAAATAAAATCCTCAGAGCATTTCAAGAATGTGAACATCCCGGCTTGTTACTTGCTATATTTACCTATTAACATCCTATTAATATCTAAGCGATTGCTAATGTCCACCTTTAGTAACATCCCAATGTCAGTAATAATATCCCAATTATGTCATGTCGCTTAGCATTGTTTACTGAAGAAGCTTACCCACTTGACCAAATAAAATCCTCAGATCATTTCAAGAATGTGAACATCCTACTTTGTTATTTGCCATATTTGCCTATTAACATCCTGTTAATATCCAAGCGATTGCTAATGTCCGCCCTTAGTAACATCCCAATGTTAGTAATTTGGTAATAATATCCCAATTATGTGTCCCATGTAATTCTCTGAGATTTTTGTAATTTTTGATCGTACTCAAGATGTGGCTAGGATAAATTTACGTAAGAATCAATATTTTTAAACATTCCTTGGACGATTTAAGTCAAGTGGGATTATACAATCCGCAATCCGCTGCCCTTAATTTTTTTTTTATTATAACAATGATTGATTTAGTTTCTAGCGAAATCACTTTATAAGTCTGAACTTCGGATCAATATTGACAAATTTCCGATTATCTTGTAACCCAAAATTTCGTCTGGTCATATTAACACACCCTAGTCTCGACTCTCGAGGGTTGTCCCCTCCACAAGCGAAGAAGAGAAAAAACGGCAAGTAGCGCGTGCCTGTACCACCAACGCCAATTTGATCGCGAGTATTCTGACTGGATATAATCATTTCTACGCGTTATAACGCGGGTTAGGGATGAGTTGGAGCGAAGGGTGAGAGGGGAAGCTCATTATCAACCCTCACGAACCCTCGCGAAACCCCTCCGGCGGCCATATTTTTACTACTAAAACAGAAACTCAAAAATAAGTTCATAAATCTACAGACAAATACATTATTGTTGTCATCAGTACAATAACGCACAGAACTTATGCTAAGGTCGATTGTTGTAATCATAAAACTCAAAAAACAAGTTCATAAATCTACAGACGAATAAATTATTGTTGTAATCAGTACAATAACGATAGACTCATGCAAAGGTCGATTATTGTAATCATTGATTATTATACTCGGGTTTGAAGCAAGTCAATGCTTTTATTAAGAGGTAATATTTTAAAAGAAGACCAGTAAAAGATTAATTGCGCAAAAATTTCACTAAAAGCCATGTGTAAGATATATAAGGAATAAATAAGAGTGATGTTTATGTAAGATGTTGTTGTTATTAATTGGGGTTGTAGTTTTGAGTAGTCAGTATATCTGATGTTGTCGCACGAGTCAGTATGTGTATTTGGTGATATCTGCGATCAGTGTAGGTACATGAGTTTCTTATATTCGAGTAAATTGAAGGCGTTAAGGCGTAATGGATAAAAATGTAGGTGTGTATGTATGAAAAACGAGTTTCTCTTCTGTGTTTGGGGCGCTCCCTAGGAAGTTTTGTTGTTTGAAGTGAACGTTTGCGTCTGACAATTATCAGTGACTAATTATAGAAACCCAAAGTGACAATTACAGCTGTACAGGCGTCTCTGTCTGCCTCGTCTGTAATAACTTAATAATTTTAATTGGATATTTGCCTGGAGAGACGTCGCAAGCTTTTGTCAACTCGGCATAAACTTATTTAGGGACAATTTGCTTTATTTGGCCGCCGAGGGCAGCACTGACAGTCTCTACAAAGAAACACATCCTCCCCCAAACAACGTAATTATTTTTAACAGTCCCCAGGAAAAACTGTGTAATCGCCCGAGAAATTATAATGGCACAAAAATTGGATATTACCGACACTATCTGGAAAAGGTTCTGCATGCCTGTTTATTCTTTTACCTCAAAGCAGAACCAACGTGGCTACAGCTACCTTACATTATAATCACCATTAAAGTGAAATGTGTTCGAACCTGAGTTGTTGTTGATCGTAGAGCAGAAATATCATTTACAATTTGTAAGTATTCCTCCTATACCTAAAATGGACAGTAGGAAAATACCCCACGTAAAGAGTTGATACTTTTTAAGTTATCGTGGACGAAAATTCGTTACATAAGTCCATACGTCCATACATCCATACGCACACATACACAGAAAATAGTAAATTCGTATTGTAGAGACCCTGAAACGTGCTTATCCACCAAAAACTCATACAAGAAAATTTTGACTCATTACAATACCTCTCTTATAGAATAATAATAATAATAATAAATTTATTTCTGTTAGACACATTACATGTATACAAATAGTCAAAAAGTAAGTAGGTATACAAGTACATATGAGAATTAAAAATTATACATTGAAGAATTCGTCTAGTGCATAAAAAGTATGATTTACAAGAAAATATTTTAGTTTCTTTTTGAAAACATTTACACTAGCTGCCTGTTTCTCACAAGGCAGGTTATTAAAGATTTCCAAGCCAACCCTGTCAGGAGCTGCTTTTGCTACATTGTCCTAGAATAAAGAATGCTAAAATTAGTTTTATTTCTAGTATTATAATTGTGTTTTTCTGAGTTGTTAATAAAGGAATATAAGGCGAGAGGTAAAAATAACTACTACAAAATTAATTGGACTATTATATAAAATATAAATGAATACCCCTATCAGTACCAATATATTTAACTTTGTAACATAATACACCGTATCATACCCAGTAAATAATTAGCACATATCCACCCGCATCTCCAGTGTCCCGAGTGTGAAAAGTGCCGTTTACTGCACTGGTCCACCACAACGTATTCCGTAGCACCACGGGGCACTAAAGGCCTAAAGGGGTTGAAAGAATCGCACTTAGCACGCGAGACGAAGACAAGAACAACGTCATGTGCCGCCATATTGCAAAATGGCGGCGTGTTGTTTCCGGAAACAAAAGACCTGTGAGTAATGCTCAGCTTGTTTACTGATGACCAGAAGAACATTGCACGTGAGGCGAGAGCTTATTATATACTTCATAACGGAACGAGAAATCATCATTATTTAAATGTAGTAGTTACGATTTTGGTTACAATTTTAAATGGACACCGGATTGTACGTACCTATAAGTGTAGATATGGCGGGAGGTTGTGTGCTGGCCACATCAGATTTTTAAACTTGATTAAATGAAATAAATTCGTAGATTACAATAATCCAACCTTTACACAATCTTTTACTTTATTTGTTTTGATCAATTCTGTTCCTTTATTATATTTGGTCAATAAACAGGCCATTTCTAAGAATATATAATTCATGTGTCACGTGACACATATTTGACTAATTTGATTGGCTAAAATAGGGCAGTAAGAGGCTATCAAATCGATGATATTTTTATCACCGCTGTTACATGTCAACTGTTTCTGTCAATTAATTTCCTACTGTCAGTTTCATATTTAAATATTGCTGTTTGTCAAAAATAAGACTTAAATTGAATGAACCTGATTGTATTCGGTGGGGTAATACCAGTGAAGACAAAATTGAGAAAGTGAAACAGAATTTAAAACGTTCTTGACAGCTATTGAAAAAATATAACCAAACATTCTGGTTTCATTCATTATATATTCTCCCCAAATATAACTCGGGCTATGATTAATCATAGGTGATAGCATTCGATATGTCTTAATTGAACTCGTGCTGCGCACTCGGTCAATTTTCATCGACTAACTCATGCTATCACCGATGATAATCATAGCACTTGTTATATTACCCCCGATAATAAAACCTTCCTTAATTCGATTAAGAAACCAATTATAATTACTTACACTAATTGATAGTTTGTTTATTAATATGATGTTAATAGCCAAATATAGCAAGTAACATGCCTTTTTACCTCTCGCCTCATATTCTATAAGAGAGGTATTGTAATGGGTCAAAAATTTCGAGTATGAGTTTTTGGTGGATAAGCACGTTTTAGGGTCTCTAGAATACGAATTTAATATTTTCACGATGATGTCTGTGTGTGTGTGTGTGCGTATGTATGTATGGACGTATGGACATATGGACGTATGTGACGATTTTTCGTCCACGATAACTTAAAAAGTATCAAGCCTTTAATAACCAAATTTCATATTTAAGGTTTAAATAAGTATCTTAACACCGGATAAGATTTTGGTAGAAATCCGCAAACCGGAAGTAGTACTTTTTGAAACTTTATATAGTTTTTCTTAAATATATTGGTACATTATTTATTTATTACAAATTTTGCAATTAAAAATAAATGAAAATATAATTATCTATGGGTACAGTTAATTTTAAATACAATTTGCTGAATCTGATAGTATTTAACAATAAAATAAAGTACAATTAATATTCTATTTTTTTGAAATTTCAGTATCTTGTTGTCCATGATATGAAATTTGTTTCTAAATAAAATTTCAATGATTATGACAGTGACAGTACAGTTGACATCTTTTGCTTGTATCTTGGTTTACATTATCGTTTACATTATTACGTGAACATAAAACTATTAAAATGTAAGTAAAACTATTTATTAGATTAGTAGAATAAGCAGAATTTGGCGAGAGGTCGTGTGCTGGCCACAGCAGATTTTTTGAAATGTTCTGTTTATCCAAATTTTGTATTTAAGGTTTTAATAAAAATCTTAACACCGGATAAGATTGTGGTTGAAATCTACAAACTGGAACATCATAATTTGTATTTTTACCAAAATTTTAGACTTGACATTAAGTTCATACCATGCAAGCAGCCCATTATTAAATGAAAGTACTCATCTATCAATATCAATTAACATGTAAAGCATCGTTTATCACAAAACTAAACGATTTAAGTTTAAACTCACGGCATTTCCAATAGATCAAGCAATCTTTCGCTCAGACATGCACTAGCTATCATGTGTCATATAATGTGATAATGTAGCAACTTGTCATCATCCTAATTTCATTAAAACATCACATGAGTCATTTACCAGGATTACGGCGAACTTCACACGTCATTTAACTACGTACACTGGAGAATACAAACACATTGTAAAGGGGAATAGCATTACATGGACCTTGATAATATACTTTATTGTATGGTCAGATTATTGACTTAGAAATCATTGTTGTAATCGGAGTTTGACTGTTGCAATCTATGAATTATTTTGTTGAAATCAATCAACAATCCACAACTGATTGATGTTTAATATTATCTTATATATTCGTCGTTTTCTAAATGACTCAATACCCTTCTTGAATCTAGACTCAGTTTTGGTACATTCTGATTGAACCGAATTAAATGAACAACCCAATATAAAATAGGTACCCGGTCATTGTTCAAACTCTGATTGTACTGAACTAAATAAACAAGCCAAACACAATACACTTCTTGAGTCGCATATATTAGACTCAGTTTTGGTACAAACTCTGATTGAGTAAAACTAAATAAAGAACCTAATACCTTACTTTTTACTTCAAGAAGAAGAAAAAAGACATACATTAATAAAAATATAAACAAAAAATATACTTATTACCTGAATTATTTATGTAGTATTTGCTATAGTTGGTAACACTACTACTAAGCGATAATTAAATTAGTTAATTAAGATGTTGTTTAAAAATGATTACGTTTTTCGAGTCAGTCGGTAGTTGGTTTTTGTATATAAATCTTCGGTAAATAAATGAAGTAAACTAAATTTTGTGTTTTACCTAAATAACACTTGTTAATCCATAAAATATAACAATTACAGAAACAAAAAATACGTAATTATTGCTATGGTATAGGTACTAGTAAACATCCTACAAATTACTACATTTATAAATTACTAACTAATAACGTCTAGACGTGGCTTTTTACTAATCATGTAGGTAAGTAATACCTTTTTTACCTTCCGCTTCCCTGTAAAGGAAGGTATTGGAATCATGCAAAAAATCGGGTGGTGAATTTTTAGTGGATGAGCACGAATTAGGGTCCTTACAACTCATTTTTGATAGTTTCACGATGATGTCTGTGTGTATGTGTGTGTGTGTGTGTGTGTGTGTGGTCAAGGGGTGTTAGTCGCATAACTCAAATACGAATTACCCGAAAATTTTGATATTTGGTATTTCACATTTGTATATAAATTGGAAGAGCTCCCTAGATTTTGGTACAAATATCTTCATCGGAAGTGATATTTTTTGAAGATTGAAAAGGTTAATTGTCAAAATTGTATATAAATTTGGAAAAATATAGTATTTATTTGTAATGAGAATTAGAGGAAAAGTTATTTGCAACTTACGTTATAAAAAAATTGTCTATATCTGGTAGCATTAAAGAACTGCAGTAAAATTTAAAAAATAAATTTATCAAATAAAACGTTGATATCTTGTAATCCATGATCGGTTGATTTTTGTTTCTGCGTAAAAAATATTGACAGGTGAGACGGGTGACAAGTTGGCATACTATCGCTATATAAGTCCTAAGTAAGATATTAAATGTAGTAATTGAACGGAGGATGGCTTCAACACAGCAGAGTTTTCCTGTGAATTAATCTTTTTATTCAGGTGATGCAAATTTCTGTGTTTGAATATTTTAGATTTTTATTTGTATATTTTAAATGGGCACCGGATTGTACGTATACATTTCTGTTTAAAAGTCTAGATATGGCGGAAGGTTGTGTGATGGCTACGTCAGATTTTTTTATTTTTAAGTAAATCTTGAATTTTCAATGAGTCTTGGAAAAGAAGATTTCTAATTCATTGATAGCTTCAATTGTTGCAATCAAGAAATTGATTGTTGTAATAAATAAATCGGTTAATGCCTTCTTTTAAATGTTATTTATCGTTCACTGGACTCGTATTCTTCAATTTACAGCGCAGGTTTTAGATTTAGTCTTCTAAACTTCTACCAAGTCACAATTTAATTTAAGCGATTTGGTTGGTTGCAAGAACCAATGTATTTTCAAGTTATTTTCATCGTAAGAATAAATCGGATACCACAATGGTTTCTATTCTGTATTCTGGTGCCTCACCTGATTTAGCTCCGAGCTCACGTTGTTCAAGGTGAGACAGAGGCCCTATTCATTTGTCCATCAAACCGACACTCTTCTGTTTACCCCCTCCGCACACAGCCCACGTAGATAAATTTCGCACTTCTCAAAACAATATGCAGACCACAGTTCTGTATTGTGAGTGTGCGAATTTTACACCTTTGGTTTTCAAAGTGATATGGGGTTTAATTATTTATATTGTCAAGGACTAGAATGAGAATACTTATTCTCGACGCTTTTCAAAACATATTCCGTCTGTTGCTGGACTCATTTTGAGGAACAATTCCGTTTTCTTTGCACTTTGATACATTGAATATTATAACAAGATCTTGTGAGACATGCATCGAGAAATAAATTACTTATTCTGTATTTTGTAAAGTTGACAAAGGATTTCGTGTCATAAAAACACCTACCCACTTGGCAAAATAAAATCCCCAGAACTTTCAAGAATACAATACAATCTTCTTCTATATTCAATTAAAATTGTGTTAGTTTTTCGTTAAAATCTGTCTGGTTTACGATTCCTGTGCTTCCAATGTAAAAGAGGCCAACTGTACAGCTCCATTGTTGCCAAACGAAACTAACGATTGTCATAATCATTTACTTTAAATTGTATTATTGTCGATGAATATCCTATATAAATTGTATTTATATCTGTCGTCATTGGTAGACAACAACCTTAACATCCTATTAATATCCTAGCGATTGCTAATGTCCGCCCTTAGTAACATAATCTATGTACACCCCAATGTTAGTATTTGGTAATATCACTTAAAGTACAAGAATTACATATTTTTAAACATACCTTGGGCCAATCATGCCAAGAGTCAAGTGGGTATAGTTCAACTTTGCAGAATACAGAAAGGGTAACCAGTTACATCTATTGTAAACCGAGCCTTAGACTAAAATAAAATGTAGTTTACATACCTTGGTCACTAAACGAAAACGAACCAGGGACTGACGACGAAAATGAGTTTTTCAGTTGGGAAAAACCTGAAACAAACAAAATTAATTAATATATTACTTACATACATACACACCACGAAGTATAATAAGACATCCTGTCGATTTTTTATGTTTCCATGTCACACAATTTTACTCCGAAACAATCAAATTGAAGTTAGTAGCAAGCTGTCTGTTTAAAATTTCAAAAGATATTACCTTCATTATCTCTATTAACAGAGGTATTATAAAATAATTTTAAAACTATGTAGTAGTATACAAGTTATTTACATTTGATGTTAGTGTTAAAAATAATAGTTTGAGTCGTCAATATTGCATACAGAAACCTATTATAAAATACAAGTTTAATTTAATTTCATTCATGTGATACTAATTTCATACTATGTGGCCCCTTCCCCCTCCAACTTAGTTTCTCGTGTAGTAAAAATAGTGAAATGGTCAACAATCTATACTTCATTTCAGCTAAGAAAATAGCAGATGGCACTGCGAATGCATAAGTTTACACTCACACATTTTATTAGTTCTAAATTTGACGCGATCTTCAATAAGTTATATTTTGTGTATAAAGCTGTCATCTATAGAATAATGTAGTACTTCGATGTAACTATGAAATTCAAAATAAGAAGGTATAAGTAATGTTAACGGAAATGAAAATGTTTGCTAGTGTAAATCTACCTCTCATCTCAACCAATCAGATTCAAGAATATCGTTGCCCTATCTAATCCAACACTATTTTCTTAGCTGAAATGAAGTATAGTGTCATGTCTTTATTATACGTATACAGACATACACAACAGGTAATTTGGGATGTATTTAAGTTAATGCAAATATCCAGCAAAGCCCGTGAACTTTAAGATTGCACGTGGTCCTTTTAAACCGGTGATATATAATATTACAACCGCACTACAAAAGCTGGGCGTCTATTATATCTCTAAATCCTTGTAAACGTCCCTATATCGACAAAAGAACATCTACTAACGCGGTCAAAACAGATTTAAAGCGATCCAAGCAACTTGGTCCTTCGATCCAAGGGCCATAGAGGCCAACCTCGCGTCTTGCCAGACTTAATATGGTCCATTATGTGTGAATGGTCGGTAAAGTAGATTTCTAGCATTGTCAACTTGTATGACGGCCACTTAACTTAATAGTACGGAAGCGTGAGCTTATTCAATCGTAAATGCTGGTTTTCCGGTAGAAATACGATATTTTAAACGCTTACAAATTTTGTTATTGTAGTTGTTCCACAAAGTCACCATTGTCAAATTGATTATTGTCATCAAGATTATTGTAATCAATATTTTATTTAAAACAGTTTGAGTGTCACTGATTTACTAAGCTAAAATCAATAATATTTTTAGCACAATATTCTTATAAAGGAATGAACGAATCCTGTCCAAACCTTGTTCATCCTAATTAGTAACAGATATTTGCAAGCTCAGTTTAACGCGTTCGCGTTCTGTCGTAGTGCTTGTTTATAAGATACAGTTAATAGTTTTGTGTCAATATTTGATGTATTTAAATGTGTATAACTTGAACTGTTTAATGTGTAAAATGATATAAAACTAATAACGACTATTTTAATTTACAGTGAAGTGCCATACGCGGTTTAAAGACTTTCTGGGACACCTCATCATCGTCAGAGTACAACAAAGGTTAGAATTGTATTTATACTATAAAATATTGATGCTGCTAAGCTAGCAGACCTATTGGGCAAAATCACATACAAATTTAAAGGCTATAACTGTTCTATTGCTGAATTAAAGGCTCTGTTTAGTTACAAAACTATGGGCGTTGTCAATTTTTAGAATAGCAAAAGATTTACTCGGTTAACAGTAAAAGCTTGTTGTAATCAAGAGATTTGATTGATTATTGCAACCACTGAATGTATTTTCGTGGTTCCAATATTTGAAATAAGGTATCAAAATAGTTATTTACAAACCAATACGGGAAGATTTTTATCCCATTTTTAAGCAAGAGCGAAGCTGGGATGGTGTCTTCCCACAAGAGGTTTGTACAGTTTTTTGTAACGAATAAAACTATAATCAAATACATTCAAGTTGTAGTTGTAGTCTGATCATTAATGTTTTTTTTACTCACTACTACCGACAGATTTAAATATTGACGGTTTTCGGTGGACTTGATAATAATTTGTCATGAACTATATCCGGGTAGTAACACTTTCTTAATAAACTATAATAGATTTTATTATTTTTTGTTGATTTTATTGTGAAATGTCTAGAAAAGCCAGTGTTCTTTGCATTTTTCCCGATTGACTGCACTAACTAACATTTCCGATTGTCAATTGCTTACACACATATATTATCGTTTTAAACTCGGTTGTAACGTTCTCGTCATTAACCACTTGTGTCCATCATCTGTTTTGACAGTTTTAACAAGATTAAGTTGACAGTAGTAAGAAGGGTGTTATCTATTGTGTAGCAATTTGTATCCTACTTTACCCTTTCTCAGCATCTATCCATCATGATGACATTATAGTTTCATCACATCACACTAAGATATAGACCAGCACAGCTGCTGTGTCTGTTGTCATTCAACTACTGTCAAAATATTACTATTAAATGAAAGTTGCTGCGTGCTAGACAGTGATTAGGACATAATAGTTTTCTTTGTGCGTGGAATAGCTTAGAAATTTCTACCGCACACACTGTGACAGCTTGTGCTGGACTACACATTACTAACTAAAATCTGTTTGGGTTGATGTGATTGTTGTTATTGTAATCAACGAATTATTTCTTATTGTTGTACATGATAAGTCAATCAGATTTGAGATAGAGAAGTAAAAGAATAAAACGTGGCAAAGAATGTGGTGGAAATATTAGGTACCAACGCTTACAAATATTTTCAATTTCGTGAAATAGTTTAGAAATTTGTACCGCACACACAGTGACAGCTAGTGCTGGACTACGCATAACTTACGAAGCGTTTTAAAAATTGTTTGGGTTAAGGGTATCGTCTCCACGTAGCTTAACATCTCGTTTGCCCTATGTTAATGCATAGAAACGCTCATTAAAAATACGGAAAAGCAGTCTAGCAATTTCTACAATGCTCACCAAGTTTTATAGATAAAGCTAAATTTCATAAATTTATTTACAGACGAAGAATGCAACTAGGATTATGCCGAGTTACATTTTCTAATAAATCTCTTAATAATAAGAAAAAGCATGTAAAAAATTGCTTAAAACACACTTTTTCATTAATTTTGTATATGAATTTCAAAGATTTTTTCAGAATTCTAACTGGGCATAATCCTAGATTAATTCTTTCACAAAAATCTAATACCTGTTTTTCCTTCAAATTTTTAATATACAATGAATAAAGCAGAAACTGCTACACCTCTAAACACGCAATATTTTGTTACGGAGACGAGACCCTTAATATGATTGTAGTTATTGTAATCAAAGAATTATTTCTTATTGTCGTAAATGACAAGTCAATCAGATTTGAGATAGAGAAGTAAAAGTATAATGTTGTGGAAATATTGGGAACACGCCCGATTGCCAGTATGTCTAAATATTGCTGTTGTGTCGGATTGCCGCTGAGTCAAATTGCCACTGGGCTAAATTGCCTCTGTGTCGAAATAAATTTGCAGTAGTCTCTCGACATACGTTATTACAAGTATGTAAGTGGTGGGGATGCGTTTTGGCACAGTGGCAATTTGGCATTGCGGCAATTGGACACAGCGGGTATTTGGCACAGTGGCAATTTGGCGCAGTGACATGCACCCGAAATATTACCAGTGCTTTGACAAATATTTTCAATTTCGTGAAATGGTTAAGAAATTTCTACAGCATACACAGTGACAGCTACATCACTTACGAATCGTTTTAAAAACTGTTTGTGTTGATATGATTGTAGTTATTGTAATCAAAGAATGATTTCTCATTGTCGTAAATGAGAAGTCAATCAGATTTGAGATAGAAGAAGTAAGTAAGAGAAGTAAAGAATGTGGTGTCTGTGCAGTCGGGTCACGTGACAGGCGAGGCGATAATAAAAGACCCGGGGGAGGTTTTAATTAAACTTATTCATCTCGGTGTAAAGTGATGTGACGTAGAACTGCATTTCATTATACAGCGCGCAGATTCCAGGCATTTTTCACTTAATTGAGTCCAAGTCTGAGACGAAACGGCACGAAACACTTAAATGACTTCATCAATGCGAAGATACTACATGCAACTACAAGTTTTGTAATGCGTGATTTTTCCACAAGTCCAAATTTAGTAAAACCAGCAGGCGAGTTTACTAAAGTACAAGTGCTAAAAAAAATGTCTTCACATGAGTTCTTTATATTATTTTTTTATTTGGCGTCTTTTTAATATTAAAATTTAAACTAAACTGTCATTGGGGATTAGGGAAATTTATGTGTGAACGTATTTAAATTAGATTGGTGTCGTTAAAACCATACTATATAATATAATGAATGCTTGTATTTATATAATGTATGTACCACGAATGACAGGAGTGGACACTAGGGCGGATGAAGTGTGGCCTTTCTGTTTACCTTTTAGAGAAAGACAGACAATACGGGCCAGCTCGAACCATACATTATGACGATATACACAACGGTAGCGATGGTATCGAACGGGCCTTGTATTGATCTCTCCCTCTCTCGCACAGGATAAACATAAATGCCATGAATCTACAGTATTACTAAGATACGGAGTGTCTACTCCTGTGTTTATATTATAGGTACTTTGTGCGGTTAACCTAAAATTGATTTTTTAAATTTAAACTAGATGCGTACCTGACCAAATTTAAAACTGCACTGTAAAAAAATTCTGTAAAACTACTATAATAATTGTTACAGGAATCCAAATTCCCTAGGTGAAATAATATAGTAAATGTTCATTTGTCTAACTATGTAACTATGTAAAATTACATACTCATAATTTTTATAGTAGGTAAATTCAATACATAACTTAAGTAAATTTACTTAAATTATGTACTAAATTTAATATGAAACTCATGAGTAGGTACCTAAATAATTTTACATACTGTTTTGTTTCTACATGGTTTTTTGGTAATAGATTATATAAGAAATGAATAAATTGAATATTGACAATATGTATAAAATAAAAGTGAAGTTTGTCTTCACGTTGAATTGTCAAATTTAATTTTGCCGCAAAAAAATCGAGTATTTACACAGTATAAATAGGTATGGCTCAGCGAGACTTGAAATCGCTCCTGCTAGATATTAAATCAAGTATAAACAAAATTACATTTTTATGTAAATTTACTAATTTCACCTAAACAATTTGGATTCCAGTAACAATTATAGTAATTTTACAGAAACAATTTTCTATACATATTTGTATGTATTGACTCCAAAATTATGTAAAACAGTTTGACATCTACACGCACGTATTGTTTCAAAAAACTCCATGGCTGCCTCTTCACAGTCTAGCAGCTAATTAGCTTCGTACATCACGGTATAGATTAGCGTGGCGCACATGCGTACATCCACCATCCACCCTCACACGCACACACACGCACACCGCCACTGTAGCCGCGCTTTCTGCGCACTAAATTGAATTATAGGAAAACAAAGCGGGCTGGGAGGGGGGGGGGGTTGACGGTTTCGTTACGGCTGTAATTAACTGCAACTCGATAATTAATTAGTTCCAGGGCGGAGAGAGAGACTAGCAAGTTCTATATTATTTCACTGCTGGTTTGTGGAGCACAATGGATTAATCTTCGCGACTACTGCTTTTTGTGTAGCCCAGTGTTTTCATAAATTGACTCAAATGCAACCGAGTTTGCTTATAATACAAAAAATCTGACGTGGCCACCACAAAACGCTTATAAATGTATACGTACAAATCTAAATCTAATATTCAAACACAGAAATTTGCGTCACCTGAATCGAAAGATTTATTCTCAGAAAAATTCAAACCAAGAATTTTAGATTCAGTATAAATAAAAGATGCAAACACAGGAAATAGCAAACGCAGGAAGATGTAACATATAGGAAGGTGCAAAATGAGG
Organism: Agonum fuliginosum; assembly: GCA_947534325.1. Lineage (NCBI taxonomy): Eukaryota > Metazoa > Arthropoda > Insecta > Coleoptera > Carabidae > Agonum > Agonum fuliginosum. Next base: position 33,603,359 of record OX384040.1, read on the forward strand.
ATTCAGAATCATTCTTGACTCTTACTTACTTACTAAAGGAACTGAATGGTTTCGTACAAGTGACCAGCAAAGACACCTACAACTTCTGACCGGGGTTGTCAATGTAAACCTAATTATTCTTTAACCGTGGTACAGGTATACCGAGTGTCCAAATAAAAATGGTACGCCCGAAATAACTTATTTATTAGTAAAGCAAACGTCATGATATTTTATATGAGTAATTAATAAATAGTCGAAGAATCAATAACAACATTTAAACAATGGTCAGTTGTTTTTACTACTCGCATTATATTCTATAAGGGTATAAGGTATTGTGACGGGTTAAAATTTTCAAGTGTGAGTATTTAGTGAATCAGATTTTTTTACATGTTATTTAAATTAGGTATATCGAAGTTGGTATCAACTTAAATAGTTTGTGGGAAAAAAAGTAGGTAAATTTATTTAAATTTTGCTGAATAAAGTATAAAATTAAAGGCGTTACGAAAGTAAGTTATTACAACTTGTAGTGGTGGACACAGCAGATTTTTCTATTTGAGATTCGTATACTTGATTTTTCTACGCATGCTCAGTTCAGTTTGACTAAGCTTTAAAAGTTTTAGCTCGGGAAAAAATCGAAGATATCCGATTGAATATGAATCGGAAGTAAAGTAAACTCGAACGAATCTCGGATGGAAATTGAACTAGACAAAAAAAGTATAATGTAAAGTGAATATTCTTCTCTGTGTTTAAATACTCTAACCAGTTTTCGTACGTAATTGAATTGTTTAGAAGTAATTTACATTGAAGGTAAAAGATGAAGACATGCGCACGCGCAGTTCTTGAGAGGTTTGGTATTCTCGTCGTCCTTAGAGATTCCTTACATTCTTGCATTATATTATTCTTGTGTAATTATGTAGCTTGGGGTCCATGAGAGTCGAGAACGGCTTGGTTTATTGTGAAATTAAGCCTCGTATGTTTACACTTTACTAGAAATGGCGCCGTTTCTTAGAGCCGAGCCTATTTCGCCTGCGGTGAGGCTAAATTAAAATTTATAAATTCACACTAACCACTCACAAAATACCGAGTTTTACTATTCACTAACAACCATGAGAGAATCACACACGGTAATATATAAATCTATACCAATCACTGTCTTATATGACCGATTTACACTACGCTAAATATTGAATATTGCGCAACAAATTGAACAATATCTTGAGCAATAAATTGCTTTGTTTTTAATGAACTCTGTTTTATACTGAAACAATTTTATATATCTATACCTACAATATTTAGTTTGTGATTCTGCGCAGTTCGTATATAATAATAATTTGACAGCCGCGCTTATCTATTTTTACCTTCCGCTTACCTGTGAAGGAAGGTATTGGAATCATGCAAAAAATCGGGTAGTGAGTTTTTAGTGGATGGGCACGAATTAGGGTCCTTACAACTCATTTTTGATAGTTTCACGATGATGTCTTTGTGTATGTGTGTGTGTGTGTGTGTGTGTGTGTGTGTGTGTGTGTGTGTGTGTGTGTGTGTGTGTGTGTGTGTGTGTGTGTGTGTGTGTGTGTGTGTGTGTGTGTGTGTGTGTGTGTGTGTGTGTGTGTGTGTGTGTGTGTGTGGTCAAGGGGTGTTAGTCGCATAACTCAAATACGAATTATCCGAAAATTTTGATATTTGGTATTTAACATTTGTATATAAATTGGAAGAGCTCCTTAGATTTTGGTACAAATATCTTCATCGGAAGTGATATTTTTTGAAGATTGAAAAGGTTAATTGTCAAAATTGTATATAAATTTGGAAAAATATAGTATTTATTTGTAATAAGAATAAGAGGAAAAGTTATTTGCAACTTACATTATAAAAAAATTGTCTTTATTTGGTAGCATTAAAGAACTGCAGTAAAATTTAAAAAATTAATTTATCAAATAAAACGCTGATATCTTGTAATCCATGATCGGTTGATTTTTGTTTCTGCGTAAAAAAAATTGACAGGTGAGACGGGTGACAAGTTGGCATACTAGCGCTATATAAGTCATAAGTACGATATTAAATGTAGTAACTGAACGGAGGATGGCTTCAACACAGAAGAGTTTTCGTGGGAATGAATCTTTTGATTCAGGTGATACTAATTTCTGTGTTTGAATATTTTAGATTTTTATTTGTATATTTTAAATGGGCACCGGATTGTACGTATACATTTCTGTTTAAAGTCTAGATATGGCGGAAGGTTTTGTGATGGCCACGTCAGATTTTTTCAGACAATTTACGAAGCAATGCAATATTTCACACAATTTGCTGTATGATACAAGATACAAGTAACCAGTTACGTGTTTTGTATTCTGTATACTAGATGAACTAGCAGCAGCAGCACATCTGTAGCATAGCTTACTTACTTTGTTTCGTTGTTGTTATATATTAAATATTTTGTTCTTGTAACTATTGACAATTTAATTTATATAAATAACATATTATACAAGTTTTGATTTTTAAATACAAATATTTTTATTGTTCTTTATTTTATTTATATTTATACAAGCAGTATAAGTTTAACTGCTACATTTGGTGATCTAAACATCTATTATTAAATAAAAGACTTGCTAGATGTATATAAAAAGGGTTTTTAATAATTCTAATTAAATTTTCGTACCACCCAATATGTATTAAAAAGCTAAAAAGGGTAGGTTTTAGCCCTTCATTATTCACTAAGAAAATTGTGTTAATTTCACAGATAATAATTGGTCTAATAATGGCTGATTTTCATGACTTTAATAGCCAGCTTCGTGAAAATATTTGTAAAACCGTTGGTAATATTTCCCTAGATGCAGTGCTGGTAACATGAGCAGTTTTTACCGTCGGGTATAATTTAGGGACTTTGGATAATTAAGCTACGGAATACTTAATATTTTAATCCAGCGAGTCCCTCATTTATGAAAAATAATAAAGCAAGAAAACTTAATCTGACTAATAATGACCAATCAGATGATAGCCATTAAAATTTCTACAGAAACATAATAGTCGAGCATGTTATGTGACAATGTTTCGACATTTTTAGGTTTAAATTTGTCAGGTTTTTCTACTTATGGAACAGAAGGAATGTTTTCAAAATTCGCAAAACAAGAGTCTTATTAAATAAGTAAAGTGAACTTTTTAGTACCTTGATGGTTTTTTAAATATTTTATTTGAATCTACTACAATACCACAACGTCTAATAAATGTCTGGGGTTGATTAATCGACATGAATCGTCCATGGGATGTTTAAAAATATCTTATTCTTGTACTTTAAGTGATATTACGTAAGTCTATCCTGAATACGATCAAAAATTACATACTCAATACAAACATCTCACAGAATTACATGGGACACAAATTGGGATATTATTACAAATTTATTGACATTGGGATGTTACATAGATGATGTTACTAAGGGCGGACATTAGCATTCACTAGTATATTAATATAGCTAGTAACAATCCGGGATGTTCACATTCTTTAAATGTTCTGGAGATTTTATTTTATCAAGTGGATTGTTTTAATTATGCTGCTTAAGTTGTGTTCCTAATTTTGCGAATTTAAAAAAAATCTTTTTGTTCCACATCATCCTTCAATGTTTTCTCTTGCATTTCTAGTGGTTAGTAGTATTTGAGGTATTTATCTATTCAAGATAATTAATTTATATTATTTAACGAGCACATTATGTAGGCTATAATTTAAAAGATGAAAAAAAGCCAGTATATAATCATCGGAATGAATTAAAACCATTATGTGCAAGTCAAATACGACGTTATATTTAAATAAATCATTTATCTACAATTTTTTATTCATGAAAATATTAACATAGTCTCATATTTTGGTATGATGACCATGTCACACGTGTAATACTTGTATTATGTATGATGAAAATTGTCGTGTGTGACGAAAATATCTCGCCTGGATGTAACACTTGTATGATATAAATAATATGAAAAATTATATAAATGATTTGGAGTAACAAACAGTTTCGTCTGATTCGGTATGACGTGTATGACGGAAATAGCAGCGCTTCTATTTTTTGTCATACACAGGTTTGATCATACATGATACAGTGTATTACAGGTGTGACATGGGCATAACAGTTGTGTTGAATAATGGTCTGATAATACAATAGTATTGAATTATGAATTCATAATAGAGAGGTTAATCTTACTAAAATTACCTACATAATTAAAATATTATTCCATAATCGTAGCTAAACAAATATTTGTATTTATTGATCTAGTTTCAATGATTAAAGTAACAAGTGGCTTTATGTATGTCATCTATCTTTCAATCTACCTAACAGATAAAGTGCTGGATACCAGTTTTCATTTAATTGTACAATAAAATATCTGGAAATGAATTTGTGTTACTTAATTAATGTATTATTCCATAATCATAGCTAAACAAATATTTGTATTTATTGATCAGTTTCAATGATTAAAGTAACAAGTGGCTTTATCTGTCATCTATCTTTCAATCTACCTAACAGATAAAGTGCTGGATACCAGTTTTCATTTAATTGTACAATAAAATATCTGAAAATGAATTTGTGTTACTTAATTAATGTATTATTCCATAATCATAGCTAAACAAATATTTGTATTTATTGATCTAGTTTCAATGATTAAAATAACAAGTGGCTTTATGTATGTCATCTATCTTTCAATCTACCTAGCAGATAAAGTGCTGGATACCAATTTTCATTTAATTGTACAATAAAATACCTCGAAATGAATTTGTGTTGCTGTGCTTCCTGAAATTCCTTACGTCTTGCAATCGTAGTCGTGTCTAGGACGCAGCGCTAGACGCTACAATAAGCCATCGTGTGGCATAATTACACACACAGAGACATTACTTAATTCGGGAATTTCATTTGCATCCTCGCGATCTTTGTACACAAATCAGCTCGAGCTGAGCCACGGCAGCCACGTGAGATGTTTCCTCTCCTCCACAACACTTCGCACCCTCTCCTCTCTTCGCCCCCCACTCCTCAACACCAGCTTTCTTAGCCTGAGAAGCAGGATTTTATAATTTAATTTTTAAATTAACTTTGAGACTGAAACATCGCTTAGGAGGGTTAATTAGCTTGTGTAATCTGAAGGGTTTTTATATTTTTGAGTTATTTATTCAACTTAATTACGGTAAATTAGCTTGGTCCTTTATTATGTACTTGTACTGATCAGGAAACACAAATATTTTTTATTCGTCAACTTAGCACATTTTTGAAACTACTGGATTACTGGTTATACCGTGAGTTTATTTTAACGTGAAACATGGGATTTTTCATATCCATGGTTACGAATTTGACAGCAATGTATTAGAGCGTTCTTTTTAAAATAGAACATAGGGAATCAATTTTACTGTATTATTCCTGACCAATATAACATATTTGGGCAGCTGTAATAGTTTCAAGAGACGCTTTCAACATAAACTTTTAATTGTTTAAACTATACCTACATCGTATTTCCAGGTAGCATCAGTTTGACTCCAATTAACAAATTCAAATGTTGCTACCTGGAAATACGATGTAGGTATAGTTTAAACATTTAAAAATTTATGTTGAAAACGTCTAATGGAACTATTACATCTGCCCAAATATGTTATATTGGTCAGGAATAATGAATAATACAGTAAAATTGATTCCCTATGTTCTATTTTAAAAAGAACGCTCTAATACATTGCTGTCTAATTTGTAATCATGGATATGAAACATCCCATGTTTCACGTTAAAATAAACTCACGGTATAATTGATATTTAATTTAACGAGCACTTAATGTGGATACAATTCAAGAGGATGAAAGTTTATGCACGAGCTGAAGACAGTGTCAAAGTGACACACGTCAATGTCAAAGTGATTTATACAAAAAATTATTAATAAAATTGTATAAAGCTCATTAACGAACTTAAAACAAACTTTTTTGTAAAAAGCTTAAAATATTCGTGCGTGTTTTCAAGTTATCGAGCTTCCGGACACATCGATCGACCGACAAACAGACAGACCGACTTTTTACCTCTCGCCTGATTTTTTTTAAATTATCTCGATAAATAAAGCATTTATGATAATATATGTTTCATTAAATATAACAGAATTGTTTTAAAGAGTTTTCTGTAATATTTATAAACTATAGGACAATTTAAATCTACTTTTTTAAATTCCAGTATCTTGTTGTTCATGATATGAAATTTGTTTGTTATGACAGTTACAGTGAGTTACAGTACAGTACATCTTGGTTTACATTATCGTTTACATGATGACATGAACATGAAACTATTAAAATGTAAATAAAACTATTTACTAGATTAGTAGAATAAGCACAAGCGGAATGAGGCGAGAGGTCGTGTGCTGACCACAGCAGATTTTTTTTAAATATTTTTTGGGACCATCAAAATATTGAACTGTCAAAAAATCACGATTATTATACACGGTTTCCCAAAAGTCCCGGGACGGAGCTATAAGTTTTGAACGAGTGAAGACAAAATAGAAAATTTGGGGATCACTAATTTGAACATTTGTTATAAAAATCGTAATAAACGTGCAAAATCATTAAAATTAAATTCTTGCAAGAATTAAGATATCGGGTTTTGGTTTATGGGGATGTGTTTATTTTTTCATTACCTTTAAAATAAGATGAAACTCGACAGGGGTTGCTATTTAAAAATTTAAAAAACTCCACTATGCATGAAGTTCCAAACTATCTAAGAATGTAGTAATGACTCTTTAGTGATCCCCAAATTTTTAATATTTTTCTTCACTCGTTCAAAACTTATATCTGTATAAGATAAACTCATCATTGCCGACCACTCTCTCGAAGATCATCATCTACAATTCAACACAAGCTCTCAGTTTCTATCCTGCGTGGTACATTCCGCAGATGGGGCGCATGCCGTCACGTGACCGTGTGTGTGTGTTTGTGCACGTGAGTGTACAGCAGCCGCCTCCGCTGTATTCAGGTGTCGTGAAGAATTAAACGCTTCTATTCACGACAAGCAGAATATACCTGAACAGAGTACAGCAGTTCTCGAGTTCTCACACCGACAACACGTGTGAACTTCTATAAGACACAAGAACCGTTGCTATACCCTAATGCTTGCGTTCAATCAGTAATGAATCATTAGGTTTTCAATATCATCTTTTAGCGGTCACTGAATTAAATGTTAAATATGATACTAATCTAATAAATAGTTTTACTTACATTTTAATAGTTTCATGTTCATTATGTAAACCAAGATGTAAAAGATGTCAACTGTATTGTCAGTGTCATAGTCAGTTATTGTACCACAAGAGCTTCGAAAATAATCGAAAATACTGCCGACTGGTGAGACGTATGTGCGTAGAAACAATTCGAAACTGGACGTCGAGAGGTGTTTTGCGGAAATACGTCGAACCAGGAGGCAAAAGTATTTTATATTATTTTTTATGATCGAGTGGTATACGCATTGACTATTTCTTGAATAAAACAATTTTAAATAACACAATTTTATTTATTAGCATAATTTCTAAATTCATTTTAAATATTTTGACATTTGGGAAAAAATATGCACTGGAATAGCTGTTTATATAGATAGTTTCTATAGTTTTTGTGAAAAATAATGCATTTTAATTGGTTGAAACATAATGAGGGAAATAGTTATTCAAATTTTGTGTAAAAACAAATTTCATGACCATGGACAACAAGATACTGGAATTTTTTAAATTAATAGTTATTTATGATATAAGTGTTAAAAGTGACATTTTATTTTGTGAGACGGGAAGTTTAGGACACGACGCGAAGCGGAGTGGCGTAACCCTTCGAACAAAATAAAAGCACTTTTAACACGTATATCATACACTATTTTTTCTACAAACATCGTTTTATATTTTAATATAAGAAATAATTTATTTAATTATTTTTGACAGTTCAGTAACAAAATATATTTATATAGTAATATAATGAAACACGTAGTCTATGAATTCAATAAAAATTGAGAGTTGTTTATTAAGAGATGAAATTTACTTTTAACGTGCGTTAAAAGTGATTGGCAGTTTACTTTTAACGCACGTTAAAAGTGATTGACAGTTCACTTTTAACACGGCGTCTTATAATATTGCATTTTTAACAGCAGTAGGCCGTGTTAAAAGTTTAATTTTTAATAGTGTTTGTAGAAAAAATATTTTATTGTTAAATACTACCAGATTCAGCAAATTATATTTAAAATTAACTGTACCCATAGATGATTATATTTTCTTTTCTAATTCAAAAATTGTCATAAATAAATAATGCACCAATTTATTTAAGGAAAACTATATCAATCTTCAAAAGTACTACTTCCGGTTTGCGGATTTCTACCAAAATTTTATCCGGTGTTTAAATATGAAATTTTGTTTTTAAAAGTTTGATACTTTTTAAGTTATTGTTCATACGTCCTGCATTTTCTACGAGGGATCGTGTTATAAATAAACAATTTAACAATATATGAACACAGTCTCGTAGTGCATCTATTCATCTTCATTCAGTTTATAAAACATGTCGATTTTTACTCATTTCTCCTAAATCTGCATTGACAGTTTTTCTGAAACGTTTTTCATTATTTCACAGCAGTTACTAGTACTACAGTGAAGCTTACGTGTTCTTTACATTTTCGCACAAATTATTAAATACTATTAAGTGACAGCAAGCGACAGAATGAAATTGTATCGACAGTGACCAGCACAGACACCTAGGAACACCTAGAACTAATTGTCAATGAAAAACTTGACCTAATTATTCTTTAAAGGGTAGATGATTGTGCAGACTAGACTATGTATATAAAAGAAATAGTCATATTGATCATTCTTAAAATAGAATTAAAATGAGACATCAAAGATAATTGAACACAAATCCTACCAGCCGCAACAACCAATAACGAACTTAATTAAATCTGACAATCAGTGTAATTGCGAATGAAATATATGTTGACAGACCATTCAAACTTGTAATTTTTGTTATTTAATTACCATTAATATTATTATGACTGTTGAATAATTTACTTTATGACAAGTGAGTATTTTTATCGTGTAGAACAATTTGAAATGCACCCCAGTCAATACGCAAGTTTGGCTTCGAATAAATAATTCAGACCAAATTGCAAAGTACAATCAGTGGAGCAAGTTAAAAGTAGACACGGAATACGTTTTAAAACGGAGGCGCACCGCATGCTGTTGCTGGCTTCACTTACACTCTGTAGGGGATGCTATACAAAATTAATAACCGTCAACGCATGGACACATTCGCCTAAATACGTAACACCAGTCAAAGTTTTACAGATCAAGCAAATTTCATAAATTTATTTACGAAGATTTATGTATACATTTTCTAATAAATCTTAAACACAATTTTCATTAATTTTTTGGACTCCGAATTCTAACTGGGCATAAACCTAGACTAATTCTTTCTCAAACTACTATTACCTGTTTTCCTTCAAATTTTGAATATGCAATGAGTAAAGCAGAAACTGCTACACTTCTAAATGCGCAATATTTTGTTACTGAGACGGAAAAATTTATACTGAGCAAAATTTGATTGTAGAACACACTTAGCTTATTGGTAATATCAGTTTTAAAAAGTAAGTCACCGATCGGTATATTGTGTACTAAAATATGCGTATTATAATAGTTTAGTCATCAACTCACGGGTACTCAAGGTTGTTAGTGTAGAGTAGGTACACCACAGTTATAATTCAAGCTACTTATGAAACGTGTTTGTTATTTACTTACATCAGTAACATAATCTATAACGCCTTTTACCAACTTGATTAAATTGGTATAGAATATATTGGATATACTGTGCCCTGTGTGTGGTTATTAGCCGTTTATTTACTTATAGTTCTTAGTAGAAAATACACCATAGGCAAATTTTTTACCTGATTGGATTCAAACCACCAATATATTCATATGCTAGTGATTAATTTTTGTGTAATTTATTCAACCCCAGAAAATAAAATGTCAGAAAAATTATAGGGAAATGCATACCTACGCTAGAAGATTAAAACCTGGAAAATGCATAGGAAAATGCAAATTTAAGACTCGGCATAATTGCAAAGACAGAAAGATGCAAATCTAGAAAACTAGTTTGTCTCTTCGACATAAGGGGATAAATTAGATTGATTAAATTAAATTGATCCTTTGTTTGCATTTATGTCAAATCTAAAATTGTGCATTTTCTTATAGGTACCTAAATTAATCTTTTAATGCAAGAATTTTATTACATATAAATTTCCAAGATTTGAATCTTCATGTCTATGCATCTTTCTGCGTATGAATGTTCTAGAATTGTATTTTCTGGTGTTGAAGTAATTGATTGTGCGGTTACCAGCCGTCAACTGATTTGGGAGATAGTCGGTTGTAATTCGATAGTCCTGACCTGTGTCTGTCTGGGTACAGCTGACGGGGGCGAAGGCCTAACCCCTCGAGGTGAGAACAAAGAATCACACCACAGAATTACAGAGCTGTGAATATCAGCCACGTCGAGTCTGCAGTCTCAGAGATTGCAATCGCATTGAACTTCTGTCTTTTTATTTTATACTGTGAAATGTATAGCGCTAATTTACTCAAGACACTGATACGACTTTGGTGTGGCTGCCACACAGTAGCCAACTCACCGGAACTCTTACCAATGTGTCTGATTTTAATTAGTCTTTTTATTTGACTACTTACAATTTAACTGAAAATTATTCAAATAGATATGTGCATTAAAATAAGAAATATTATATCTATTTAAAATAAGGAATTAAAAATCTGACGTGGCCATCACACAACCTTCCGCCATATCTAGACTTTAAACAGAAATGTATACGTACAATCTGGTGCTCATTTAAAATATACAAATAAAAATCAAAAATATTCAAACACAGAAATTAGTATCACCTGAATCAAAAGATTCACTCGCACGATAACTCTTCTGTGTTGAAGCAATCCTCCGTTCAGTTACTACATTTAATAGCTTACTTATGACTTATTATAGCGCTAGTATGCCAACTTGTCACCCGTCACATCTGTCAATATTTTTTATGCAGAAACAAAAATCATCCGAACATGGATTACAAGATTTCAACGTTTTATTTGATAAATTTATTTTTTAAATTTTACTGCAGTTCTTCAATGCTACCAGATAAAGACAATTTTTTTATAATATAAATTGCAAATAACTTTTCCTCTTATTCTTATTACAAATAAATACTATATTTATCCAAATTCATAGAAATTTTTGACACTTAATCTTTTTAATCTTCAAAAAATATCACTTCCGGTGAAGATATTTGTACCAAAATCTAATGAGCTCTTCCTATTCGTATACAATTGTAAAATACCAAATATCAAAATTTTTGGGTAATTCGTATTTGAGTTATGCGACAGACGGCATCGGCCCGGACCACACACATACACACACACGCACACACACACATACATACAGACATCATCGAGAAACTATCAAAAATGAGTTGTAAGGACCCTAATTCGTGCTCATCCACTAAAAACTCACTACCCGATTTTTTGCATGATTCCAATACCTTCCTTTACAGGTAAGCGGAAGGTAAAAAAATTATAGGTGAAAATGGGGAGTAGGAATCTGCATAACTGTGAAATGCTAATCACCATCCGGTATAAAAGAACTGACAATTATTTAATTTTGTATGTTAATTATTTTACTTAGCCATAGGCTAATCTGGTTACGGCTGTGTTAAACAATTTTGCAATATAATTACAAGGATTACTTAAAAAGGATATGGCATATTGGCATATGACATCATGACTCATTTAGTAATTGAATAAGACGTAATCATATTGCACAACAAGTCAATCAACAGCCAATATAAAATATTTGGAAATCATTACATACCTACACATATCCATCAAACCTTTTGTCCAACTCATATGGGTTTTAGTCAGAAATTTTCTTATGAATTTTGAAATCAGAGAATATTTTAAATAAATATTTTAAATAATAAATAATAATTAAGGAGTAGAAAGGAATAGATAAATAAATAAAATATCCTTATGTCTTTATCACACTGTTCTTTATAATGAATATATTTTACCGACCGGTTTCGATCATTTTAATGATCATTTTCAAGGTAAAGAACAGTGTGATAAAGACATAAGGATATTTTTATTTCTTTATTTATCTATTCCTTTCTACTCCTTAATTAATATCATCACACTTTGGGTATACCTACTTTTATAATAAATAATAATAAATAAATATTTTAAATAATATCTAGTATATTATTTAACGAGCACATAATGTAAGCTATAATTGTAGAGGATTAAAGTTTATGCACGAGCTGAAGGCGAATGTATAATATTCCGAATGAATTAGAGACATTATATGGGAGTCAAATACGACGTTTTATAAAACATATCGTTTCAAATATTAACCTAACTTAACATTTTGATACGATGAGCTTTATCTTATGATTCAGAGATTTATTGGAAATTATAAGTACTAATTCTAGTTCTATTCTTCGTCTGTAAATAAATTAATTTGGCTCGTGACTGCTTTTCCATATTTTCCATGTTTCGGTGTTGAGCTCCATGAAGTCGATACCCTTGCATAAACACACTACAAAATAATTGATGAACTCACGTCGGTAGAGTTTGGATGTGTGACTGCAGACTAACTGTAACTGCGCTGGAATGATCAGCAGCAGAGTGACAGGCCGACAATGCGCAGCGGGGGCCCGTGCAACTCAAATCTACCCCAAGTAACACAGCGCAAGCGAATGTAAGACTTACGTCGCGCAAACGCACAACTGACACAAGACACGGAGAAGTGCGAGGATATTTTAATCCGAACGCTTAATCGAATTACTGAATTTGGATATAGTACGGATTGGGTTTCTTTATTTGCGATCAAAAGATTTTGGGGACGGATTTGCATCGATTTTTAGCTCTTTGCTGGCTGGAAGACTAAACTAATTAAAATTTATTTGCGCGGCCAGAAGTATACAGCTTTATAAAATAAAATTAGTATACGTACTAGCACTACCTACGGTCAGTATTTGTATAAGTTTTTCTTGTCAAAAGTACTTACAAATAAATATTTTTTAAAATTAAGTTAATAAATTGCATGGTTTTTAACCGTATTACCTTCGGTAATACCTTTTTTTTCAACGAAAATTAATGCACAGTAAAAATGTCGTATTCTGGCGCTGTGGTCGCAGTATAATTACTTAAACTATTGCAAAAACTAAGTACTTTTACATTCTTTCATTATTATTGAAAAACTTAAGTATTTTAATCGTATCATCAACTGTTATTAACTTTTAAAAGCAACATTTATTGATAATTATAAACAACATAATACATTAGTTATTTATAATACCTTAGATACTTATAATTCATTAGTTACGAACTTAATACGTTAGATACAATCATAATAACATCAAAACCTTCCATAAAATGTCAACTACTAATTGACAGATAAAATTGTTGATTTGTTTGAAGGTACTAAGTATAAGAATTAAATTTTTGATACTTAAGTGCCTAAATACTTAAGTAATGTCCAACTCTGTCTACCACTGGATTCCCATACTATTAAAAATAAAATTCAGTGTATATTAATTTAGAATTAGAACTATTAAAAATTATGTTAAAATAATATGTCTAATAATGATAGTTCTTACAATTTAGATATTTGAATCCGCAGCTAAGTAAACATTCTAGCTTAAACGCACAAAATGAATGAGTTAACGGTTGATAACCGCACACACGATATGTAATAGTTGAATAACTGGAGTGATAGAATATGTATGTAATTTTAGAATGTATATACAATTTATTTAATGTGATTAACTCTGTTCAAATTATTTGCAAACTATATGAAAAAAATACCTATGGTATTAATAACTAGCAGTATAATATGATAGGTACCTACTAATAAACTAAATTAATTAATCAAATATGAATGCAAATATAGATAATGAAGCCGGTATAGAATTTCGTTGCAGTGATGTAAAATAATATTAATTAAATACTAGCTAAATCATGATCATTTTCCTGAAATTACTAATAACGTGTACACATATCTATGTTGCTTTATTAAATTATGTTATTACTGAAATTTAAATTAAAACACGTACAGGATTCGAACATATATTTGATAATAGTGTAGTACTAAAATATAGGATTTGAAATGAATAATCTAAATAGCCTATAGAATCCGATGAGCGCATATACTACTATTATTAAATATAAATTTATTAAAGTATTATTTTTGTTATGGAAAAACGTTTGTAAAAATGACATAAAAGAGAATTTAATTTATACATTCAATTTTATTACAATTTAATAATAATATTGCAAAATTGCGTACATTTATATTTTAATATTGAGTACCTACCTATATATTTAACTATGACTTTAGTTTTAGTAACTTAAGGTGTTCGTCTACCCTAAAATTTGACGGCGTTACAGAGGTGTACGCCTCCCACGTTTACTTTAGTTATAATTCAAATATATGATGCTTTTACATTAACAAAGGATGTCTTAATGCCTCTAGTTTTTTTTTGTCTATGGGTACAGGATAGACAACAGGTCAGTTTGTGCCATTCCGACGTTAAAATCTGATCGGCTAGCGTAATAACCTGAAGTATCTAATAAGAAAATATTCTCTACTAACAACCATGGGCATGTTGACGGATGGTAACCGCACACACAATTCTCACACCTCTCAAATTGCAAGTATACAGACAACAGGGCATTTTGTACCATTCCGACGTTAAAATCTTCCGATCGACTGGCGTAATAACCTGATGTGTCTAATAAGCGAATTATCGAGTTACCAATTAACAACATGTCCGGGTTTGGTTGACTGATGAGGCCGTAATGAGCCATTGATCCTCGTTACGTTAGAATCGAGTCTCGCAGCGCCGGATGCCGTCGCTGTACGGCGCTGCGGTTCAGGCCTGGTAAGACTTACACAACCCATTATCCTCTTACAGACGCACTAAAATTACTTTATATTTCTGATATTTTTTTGAAGTGATTTTTTACTGACAGTTTAGTCGAAAACTATTTTTTTCATGGGTGTATACTCGTACCGCAATAATTATTTGATGAAGTATTAAAACTAAATGTCAATGTGTCATTTTACTATTTAAATACAGTTTATTGGATATTAAAATATAAATAATTTACTCAAATTTAATATACTAACATTATTCAGGATTCTAAGACTGCAGTCTCAATAGCAACTTTATTAAATTGAACAGCATTTGATTATTAATAGTTTGCGCAGCTAAAACTTACATATTATTAATATACGGCAGGTAACCGCACATACGTCTAATTATGTATTTAAACCGATGAATTATAATATGTGCTGATAAATCCATGTTAAGTAAAAGGTGTAATAGATATGTAGGTAACATTTCAAACGAATAGTATATTCAGTAAGTATATCTAGTTTCTTTGTAAAAAAAGTAAATTATTTGTACATTTTTATGTGATCGTAATTCAAGCATAAATAAACAATTATTGGATATGTATGTATGTATATGTATGTAAATATATGTTGATTGTAATTACAACTGTAGTCCTGAATTATTTTTAGCATTCATAAATTTACACAGTTCAATTAAATTTTAAAATGTGGATCATTCATTTTAAATATTCCTGCAAACTTAACAAATAAATGGAAGATTGATTTCTCGACTGGATGTTGAATAAAAAGAGGATTAGTTGGTTGATGACTGTTAAGTGTGTTCAGTTTTATTTTCTTTTGACGAAAGTTTTCTGTCAAATAATTTACATGATATTCTTTAAATTTTAATAACCAATTATTACCCTGAGGAAGACTGAATTACAGTTGAAAATTGACTGCTTACCCAACAAATCCTCTTTTTAACAAATAAATTCGTGTACTATTATTTATGAATTAAAACACAATCACAGTACAACAACTATACAACTTCTGCAAGTATAGGCTTAAGAATGTCATATTAGAAAACATAATTTTTAGAAACGTAGATTTTGAGGTTGAATATTGCACGATATTATTGCGTTATCTTTGCTACAGAAAATTAGGACTAACTTAAAATCTGGCAGTGAACATTTCCCGGCAAATAAAAAAGTTGTGACTCACCGGGCGTGGAGGTGGCGGGGTGGGTGGAGAGCCCGAGCGTGGCTCCCCCAGGAGTCGCCGACATGCCGGCGGCGGCCGCAATGTTGTGCGGCAGGAACGCAGCGGCCACGGCCGCTTGTGCATTGAAATAGGCCATGCGGCTGGCGGCCATGGACATGTGGTGGTGGTTGAACGAGTCCGACGGGAACTGCGGCGGCTGGCGGTACATGTGCGGCGTGATGGCGGAGACGCCGGCCGTCGGCGAGCGGTGCTGGTGCTGCCCATGGCCGTGCTCGCTCAGTCCCAGCAGCTCCTGGATCGCGAACGGCGACCGCTGCGG
Source organism: Agonum fuliginosum (assembly GCA_947534325.1). Classification (NCBI taxonomy): domain Eukaryota; kingdom Metazoa; phylum Arthropoda; class Insecta; order Coleoptera; family Carabidae; genus Agonum; species Agonum fuliginosum. The sequence continues at coordinate 33,619,779 of OX384040.1, forward strand.
CAGCGTCTGCAACGGCTTGTTCAGGATGCTCGGCGCCGTCACGTGGATTGTGCCCTCCACACCTTCATTCTTCATCGTGTTAGGAATTGTTCTATTGATCTACCACCATTATTTGCACACAACTACAGCAGCTTCTTTATAGTAAACTGACTGACGCTAGTCTCTAATAAACTGACCGGCGGAGCAACTTTTGACGCTAGTCTCTGCAATAAACTGACCGGCGGCGCAACTTTATGATGCTAGTCTCTAATATACTGACTAGCGGCGCAACTTTGTGACGCTAGTCTCTAGTAAAGTGAGTAGCGGCGCGGTTTATACGTTATGAAAGTAACTAGCGTCACTATTTTATTTGAAGTAAAGGCGGGTAGAAGATCTCTCCTCCATAGTGTCTTGCCGGCACACAATTGTATCAACACTCGCACAAATCACAGTTTAACCGCACGGCTGCTCGTCAGGGTATATTAGAACGTACTGACTACATCAATTTCAAAAACTCGACCATAGATACCCCCTAATATTTGTGATGAAAAGAGGGCTACGCCAGTAATAGGCGTGACTTAGCTTCCACCAATACCAACCCTGTATACTGGAGCCTCATTGGCTCGCAGCATCCGTCGTAAACTCATCTTTCTGCACATGTTACGTAAGGACGTTTTTCGAGTGCGCGGGCGGGACTAGTGTCAGGAATCGAACCCGGGATAATTAGTGTCAACGATGTGCTCAATTATCATAATTGGTGTTTAATTGATTGGCTTGCATTACTGATAAAGTCAATGTCGTGATGTCTTAATTTTTAGTCTTACACTATGTTGTTTGGGTTCCATGTTTTTGGGTATCACGCATAAGTTATGGGTAGGAGTAATTAAAAATTCTCAACAAGTAGGCCGTGCTGGTTGTTGATTGGTCGACTGGTTTGCACAAGGGGTGCATTTGCATTTGCATTTGAGGTGTGTAAGTAAAGTGCAGGAGTCCCACCGATAGAAAAAAAACCCTTTCACTAATAATATATCTGTTGTAAAGTACGCGTACAGCGTACGCATTACAATTATCGTAATTAAAAATGCATTAATTAAATTATTATTAATTATCTGCACATCGACATACATTATCGATGGTAGTTATCTATTCAACAGTATGCCTATTGTTTGTTATTTTAATTTGGCAGAAATTAATTTTATTAATTAATTAATATTACAGGATCTATAGAAATATCATTTCACTAAGATCTATAGAATATTAACTAGTACTTCTAAATTATTTTATACTTAAATTAATTAAAGAATTAGGTTAGCAAAAATATTTCCAAAATATTTATAATTTAATTTGGTAATAATAAATTAAGTAACCCTACTTTATTTTCAATTCATTTGAAATGAATTTAATCAATTAATTAATTTATATTAAAAACTAATTAAATACTTACAAGTTAGCAAAAGATGCAGCTTTTCTACAATATTTCTTATTTAATTTAATATAATAGTTTAATTTATTATTGATCTTATAAATTAAATAGGTATACAGTTATGTTAAATGCTACAATTACAATTTGAGAAAAACAATTAATTATTAAGTTAAACACTAGCCTTTGTACAATTTATTTATCTATCTATTACGTAAGATTAATCATATTCCGAGTTATATTTGGGGAGAATATAACCTAATGAGTCCAAAATTATATTTATATTTTTTAATAGCTGTCCAAAACGTTTTAAATTCTATTTACCTGTCTTAATTTGGCGTGTTCTTCCTGACACATTTGAAGTCTGATTTTTGACAAACAACAATTTCAGATTGAGAATCTTACAGTTTGTAACTAATAAACAAAACCGGTGACATGTAACAGCGGTGATAAAAAATATCTTCGATCTGATAGCCTTACTTCAGCCAATGAAATTAGTCAAATATAAACTATTCACTAAAATAAAACCCTTTGAGATCCTTAAGCTTCTAAATCCAGGAAAAAATTCTCTGTTACAAAGTTATCAATGAATTAGAAATTCTTCATTTCCAAGACTCATGAAGATTCAATTTAGCAGGATAATAAATGATAGAATATAAAATTTGAAATCAAGATTGTTTGTTGTAATTTGTAAGAACAGCCATATAAAATAAATATTATAAGATGTTGTTGTTGCATAAATTATAACCGAATATGCATATATATACATCTTAGGAAAACGGGAACGTCTTAGAATTTTCCTCCGTCTCGTTTATTAAATTTGCAGCATTCTAAATCTTAATTCCTTTGAATGTATAAGAACCACTCACATAAATACGAATTATTTTCGAATAAGAACTGTTTACTAAGCGTTCCTTACGTCGATGAATTTAAATTAATATTTCATTCGAGCGAAACATTTCCACCGAGTTCTCTATCAGCAATTTATATCTAGGGGTCGCTTGTATCTGTATCTGTAACTGTAACTGGGAGTTAACCCTCGCCCCACTTAGAAGTGGACACTGGACTCGCTTATAAGATAATCTGATGAGGTCTTTAAGACGTGGGATTAATTTATTTTCTGAATGTTTAATACAGAGATTTTGTTTGAGTGGATACATTTAGATTTGTAATTACTTTTTATGCTGTTGTACAACCCTAGATTCACCAAATGGATTAATTACTGTAATCCAATTGACGGCTGATAACCGCACACACGATCAAATGATTTTTGTTTTGTTATTTTGTCGTTATTCGTCTAAAATTATTTTATTTTTCTAATGTGCAAACTGATTTGATTCTTAACTAAGTATCCATCTTACTATGTATGAATTATGGTTCAGATTAGATTTTAAAATTATGTGAAAAACATTTGTTAGCAATACATTTTTACCTCTCGCCTCATATTCTATAAGAGAGGTATTTGTGACGGGTCTAAATTTTCGAGTGTGCGTTTTAAGTGGATAAGAACGTTAGGGTCCCTAAATAAGAATTTAACATTTTCGAAGTGTGCGTGTTCGTTCGTAAAATCTTTTCAGAAACGATAACTCAAAAAATATCAAACATTAAAATTCTAAATTTTATATTTAAGGTTTTATATGCATCTTATTAACCCAACATAATTTTGGTTTCAATGTATAAACCGGAATAGTATTTTTTTAAATATTTCGATAAATAATTAATTTAAGACACATTTTTTTATTTTAAATGACAGATTATGTGATTATTATCTACAATCGGTAGTTTATAAATATTTCTAAATCTGGTATCATTTATAAGAATAAAGTACTTATAATTTATTATTTCGGTATTTTGTAGTCCATGATCGTTTAACATTTGTTACTACGTAAAATTTAAATGGTTATGACCACGTTATGACATCTTATGAGTTATGACACATGACAGTGACAGGGACAATGTTAAAATATCGTTTATATCTTTTTCTGCAGTTAAAATAAAATGAATAAAATATATTTGTGAGTAGTAGTACTAGTATCTATATACTAATATAGGTATTTGTACAAGTAAAAAGAATAGTGTGGCGGCAGGTCTTGTGTTGGCCATATCAGATTTTTTAAATAAATACCTCAGATATTACAGAATAATTCGTTTAAATAAAATGACTGAAATATATTTGTGAGTAGTAGAAGGTACCTATAATATTAATACCTATATTTTTGTATAAAGTAAAAAGAATATACAGTAAGTTGGCGGGAGATCTTGTGCTGGCCATATCAGATTTTTTTAAATATTACAAAACATACAGGGGTGATTTTTTGAGTAAATACATATTTAACAATTAAATAATTTTAAAATATGTCATGCCCTATTATAGTCATAATTTATAACGAAAAGGTAGGTATATTTAAAATATTTGTCAAAGTTTTAGAAAACAGGCTTTTAAAATATTTGACATTAGCTCTAAAATTGTAGGAATTTTAATCGCTTATATTTTAAACTGATTAAATAATGACACTGCTTTCTGATCTTCGACAAATAGCACATTTCAAGCTATTCGCCCTTACCAGCTTTAATAATATACAATACTTCGCCAAATAAAAACATTTTTCCCAAAAATCCAAACTAAAATTCACCTGCAACTCTGCCGTATCCAATATCCAAGTAACGGGCACCGCGTCGTGTTCATATTTCACATTTTTTACATTCGCATTTGCACAAAAGTCCGCACAACAAAAACAACGCACTATTATGCACACTACGCTAGTAATTCGATATCGATCCTGATCGACTGATCGACTGTTTTAACCGCCGACGGCTGAATACAACCGGAAATCAAACCGCGGACTTTATACTCTGTGCTTAAGGGTTAATAGACGATTATGATTGGTGGGTTGCCTTTGTTTTATATTGTTAGAGGCTGGACTAGGTTAAGAGGTTTGGTTTATTGATCCTTTGCAGCTGTATTCCGTTGTGATTAATAATTTTTTGCAAAGTTGCAGCCGGAATAACTTTTTATTAATAAAGTAAATAAGAGTAAAGTAGGCACAAGGAGACATCAATTCTGGTTAAACCGAAAATCAACTTTCTTATTTCAAATGAAGCCTCTTATATATTTTTACATATTTGAATTATGCGTATGGTTCTGAATCCAATGATGTATCACAAGTCTATAGATTTCATTCAAAATATCTCAAGAAAAAGTCAAAATAAAGAAAATCAAGAAAAATTTGACATTTGTAAAAGCGATTGACTTGCGATAGCTGAAATAGTATATTATATATTAAAGGACTAAAGTGCATGATTTAATCCTGAGGATGAAGTTTATTTCACGAGCCAAAGGTGAGGGAAATAATCACCTGAGGGATTAAAGGTACTTTTGTCCTGTGTTATACGCTATTTTTTCACTTCATCCTCAAACGAATACAAAATAGTTTAAAAGAATACACATTTTGCAATTTTGATAGTAAATTTTATGACAAATATTTATATCGTTACAATTACAACGTATTTACTTGACAACGGAATTAATTAATTCAATTCTTCGACAACGAGATTAAATATGAAAAATAATTCCTTGGGATCAAATTAAAAACCTGAGTCCCTAAAATAAAGACTAAAGAATAATTTTAGTCTCGGAAGTGCAAAAAATACATTTCGACACCAATTTATTTTTTCTTATAGGTATTTATATTATTACAATAAATAATATTTACTTGTCAACGGGATTAATTAATTCAATTCCTTGACAACGGGATTAAATAAGAAAAATAATTCCTTCGGATCAAATTAAGAACCTTTATCCCTAAAAATGGACTAAAGAAGAGTTTTAGTCCCGGAAGTGCAAAATAATTATTAACAATTATTGATAGGTCCAGAATGTGTGTAAACGAAAATTGAACATCTTCTATAATTTGTTATATTTTGTTGTATTTCATTAAATAATACTTAAACCTTTGATAGTTTATTTATTTTTGTGAGATATTTTGCATGGAATCTAGACTTGTGATACATCATTGGATTCATGTGGAATTGAAATATGTAAAAATATATGAATGTTGAAATAAGAATGTTGATGTCTTTTCCGGTTTAACCGGAAGTGATATTTTCGTAAACAATACATATTTTAATGTCTCCTTATGCCTAGTTTAGTCATATAAAATTTTATTGGGATTGCTTTCTTAATAAAAAAGTTATTACTCTTTATAATCCAAACAAATTTAAACATAATGACTCGATTCGATTACAAAAAAACTATATTTCTTATTTCATTTCAATGGTATACCGAGTTTTGTTACAAAAATACGAAAATTACGTCCGTCAGAGCGATTTTTAATTTTTAATCCAAAAGTCAAACATACCTTAAAACTAGGCCCAGGTCATAAAAGACCTGCTCGCTATATTTTACGAGGATCGGACAAACGGTTTACCGTTTACATTTAGATACAAAACAAACAGACAGACAGACAAACATACATGATTTAGAATTCAGTTGAAAGTCTGATTAAGTATACATTAGTAATTATAAAATTACTAGTAAATGGCTCTGCAACCAAACAAATAAATAATTTCTCTGTCAGGTTAAACACCAATTAAATAATCCGTCTTCCTGTTCTGGCTAAACCTCTTCACTAAAATGATAAATAAACAATAATTAAATGAAACAGCAAAAACGCCACTTGTAAATAATTGTGAGGAATCCACTTAATAACCAAGATGAGATGTAGAATTCAGATAACATGGACCACCAGCTTAGATAAATAACACTTCATAAAGGTTTGCTTCTTATATCGAAACTCCAGGCTACTTTTGACATGACAAGCAAAACTTACACTTCTAGAAATTAATTTATTAAAATATTTGTGTTATTCTATTTTACTCGTCTTGAATGTGTGCGGTTATTAATTTTCAACACAGAAAATAAAATTCCAATATATTAATACACAGGAAAATGCATAAGAAGATACCTATACGTAATAAAGTACCTATCTACATTTACAAGAAAATTTATTTATTGTAAATAATATTATTAACATTATAACATAATCTTATCAACTTGAGTCTGTCATCGTCTCAACCGAGTGTGCGGTTAAATACCGCACATTTTAATATATTTTCCTGGCCACCGTGTCTTGGTCAATCTGTACATTCAAATTTAAATTATTTGCAAATTTAGAATCGTAGTAGGCCGAGGCGCGCGCATGTCAACAACGCTAGCTTTTGTTCTTGGCTACTTGTTGATCACTAGCTGTCAATCTCTGATTGTTTATATTGATTATTGTTTAAATAATGAAAAGTATTAACAAAACTAAGTTGAAATCTTTAGTTTAACTATTGAACCTTCGATTGTGATACATATTTTCATTGGGGGTGAAGATTTTATACCCAAAAAGTCATAACGAAAATTTGTACTTGGTAGGTAAGCATAACAATATTTTTATAAATAGATTTTGTAACATATTTTATACAATATTGGGTGTGGTAGCCTCACATATTGTGCATTTCATATTTAATATATTTTTGGTTAATTTACATTTAAATTTAATAATTTGGCAAAATATGATCGTATAAGATTGCGCACGCGCATGTCAACAGTGTTAGCTTTTGTTAATGGCTACTTGTTGATCAAGATTGTTTACATTGATTATTGTTTAAATAATGCAAAGTATTAACAAAACTAAGTTGAAATCTTAAGTTTAACTATTGAACCATCGATTGTGATACATATTTTCATTGGAGGTGCGGTATTTATACCGAAAAAGACTTGATAAATATTTGATTGTTAGGTAAGCACATGCAAATGTCTCAAAACATTGAATTTCCATTTGAAATCGAAATAAATCGGCATTATATCATGTAATATTATAATATTTTCGTTAAAACTCCGATGAAACTAATATAATTAAATTGTTATTGTTCCAGATTCAGTACGAGTAGGAGCTGTTGTTCCAAACATTCAAATAACCTAACAAAAAGTGCTCTTTAAATAATAATAAAATTCGCGACTGCATATTAAGAAGTGTGGACTTGTATAGACTGTCTTGACGTGTGAAGTTACTACTGCTGACCATTTCTGAAGTGCTGTCCAGTCCAGGACGTCAAAGGTCATCTAAGAAGGTAAGAAGCATTCTGAATTTGATATTTTTCTGCCTTTCCAGTACTTTTTTCAGTTTAAATGCAAAACTATTAAAATAAATTTCTTATTTTACTGTTTTTAACCTTGTAAGGTTATGAACACTTATTTAAAACATAATTTGATCTCTTAATAAACATAATAAAATAATTATTACAAAAACTGGAAAGGCGGTTTTTGTATTATGTTTGGTTTTCGGAATGCGTTGTTACAACATTGATACATACACAATAAAATATGATTATCAATTTATTATCTGAACTCTGAAGCACGGTTATAACACTAAAAGTCGTTATAGTTTCAAATAAATGAATTTTCTAGCGCAAAAGGTAAATAAATACTTCAGTTTCACTGTTTTATAAATAATAATTTGGGCACCAAGTGTTTAGAACTTCTGCTTGAAGGTAAAGCTTGCTCTGTCGGTAATGTCAGAGCTTTTAAGCTCCGCCACGAAGTTCTGTAGCGCTGATGTCGCGTACCGTGTAGCAAAGGGCGAACTCGTGCGACTAAACCTGTAACTAGAATGAAAATCCCTTCGCCCTTTTGCGATTAAAATAATGGCGCAAAACAACACACCTTACTTGTGTTTCATTCGCTTCAAATTAATTATAAAACTGAAATAATTATTATGAGTAGGTAGATTTTATTTTCGTATTGCGTAGATGCATCTATATTTTGAAGTCATGCGATAATTAATGCTAATCTCCTAAAGATTATTCTTTTACATAAAATCAAATCAACGGGTATTAGGTTCTTAATTTAGTTCAGTTTAAGGCGCTTGTAAATCCAGAAGATTAACAATTTGAACGATTCTGGCTGTATTATAAAAAATTCCAAATTGAAATTTAACATGAAGAATCATGACTCATTAGTGAATCAATAAATGCAAATTATTAATTTCTGTGACATCAATTAGCAAAACTTGGAGCTAATTTCTATCATTTAATAATCCATATTATACGTTGATTCATGCACAAACATAAATCGATAACATACATTAGTCGGAAGACGGGTATAGAGAGATTTTTTAAACTGTAATAATTTATGTAAAACTCGCATTTTTAGTAATTTTTAGAAATTATTGAACAAAATACGACAAGTTTTTTATAAACTTCATTCTATAGCCATGAAAACACAACCTATAAGTACATCATTGTAAAATATGAGGTTATCGATTTCAAAACCAAAGGCACAAAATGATTTATTGTTGCTTTGCCTTTGATAGCAAGAGATAGGTCTTAAGAGCCTATTACATGGCAATAATACGCATTGAAAAACGAGTAATTTTTGTGATGATCTCAATCTAATACTGTTATACGTATGATGTTGAATTTTTGTATGTAGATTAAGGAAGCATACTAAAAGTGCGGAATCTTCTAAATCTTTAATTAATGTAATTAGTTTGGCTTTAATAATTATGCGAAAATCGACAAAAATTGTACAAGTTTAGATATAATTTATGACAATTCTATTGATAAAATTATAGTTTGATTGTTTTTCCGCCCTTTTTACATCTATGTTCTACTCATTTTGTCTTTAAACTCAATGATAACTTTTATAGTTTATTCATGAGGTCCTCACGAAATTCTAGTGTTTAATTTCTTTTTATCTCTAATTGTTGTCGGAACAATATAATAGTTTGAATTTTTTAATTCAACAATACTTTGTCATTACTAATGTAAAATTTCAGATTTTTATTTTTGAGCAATATAGCCAGAATCGGGAATGCTGATTCTATTGCACCAATATTGCACTCAAGCAGTATAGCCCCTTAACGAATAAAATTAGGTTTGCCAACGTGAACTTTTCAGCGGTTAGAATATCTCTGACTGTATATCAGACACTGATTTGTAAAATACACTTTAATACTATAAATAATAACTAAAATTGTAAGCGACTATGTTTCATAGAACGAAAACGACAAAACGTGTTTGAAAATCCTGCATTTTCTACGAGGGATTTTATTACTTTTTTTCAGTTTAAATGCAAAACTATTAAAATAAATTTCTTATTTTACTGTTTTCAACCTTGTAAGGTTATGAACGTTTATTTAAAACATAATTTTATGTCTTAATAAATAATAAATAATTTAACAATATATGAACACAGTCTCGTAGTGTATCTATTCATCTTCATTATTCAGTTTATAAAACATGGCGATTTTACTCATTTCTCCTAAATCTACATTGACAGTTTTTCCGAAACACATTTTCATTATTTGTCAGCAATATTTACCTGATAAAAATAATGTAATAATAAGCTTACGTGTTCTTTATATTTACACTATAAACGCACAAATTATTAATTTTCGAAAATGCTATTCAGTGACAGAATGAATTGAATTTCCTCGTGGTATAGAATCTTGTAGAAATGGCAGCGCCAAACTAACTAAGTTGATCTATCATTTTGTGCTACTATAACAAGTTCTGAATTTGGAAACAAGATAACAAGAACAATAAGTGTTCGTGCGTTGTCCGTGTCGACTCGAGTGATATTTGTTGAGACAGCAGAGCCGGCTCACAAGTTGAGCTAATGATGACCCAATAGTCCGGCGTTCCGGGTAGTTCGGATTCCTCGTAGCGTCGAATAGCATCATGTTATAGTTCGTTATTTTATTTTTAGCTCTCGCCTCATATTATATTGTAATGGGTCAAAATTTTCGACTATGAATTTTTGGTGGATACGCACGTTTCAGGGTCTTTACAATACGAATTTACTTTACTATTTTCACGATGAAGTCTGTGTGTGTGTGTGTGTGTGTGTGCGTATGAATTATGTGACGATTTTTCGTCCACGATAACTGGAAGTATAGTATTTTTGAAATTTGATATAGTTTTCTTAAATAAATGGGTACATTATTTATTTATGTCAATTTTTGCAATTAAAAATAAACTATCTATGGGTATAGTTAATTTAAAATACAATTTGCTGAATCTGTTAGTTTTTAACAATAAAATAAAGTACAATGATTATTCTACCTTGTTGAAATTCCAGTATCTTGGTTGTCCATGATATAAAATTTGCTTCTAGACAAAATTACATAATAATTAGGACAGTGACAGTACAGTTGACATCTTTTGCTTGTATCTTGGTTTACATTATCGTTTACAAATTACATGAACATGAAACTATTAAAATGTAAGTAAAACTATTTCCTAGATTAGTAGAATAAGCAGAATTAGGTGAGAGGTTGTGTGCTGGCCACAGCAGATTTTTTAGTTTGAAATGAACACATTATTTAACGAGCACATAATGTAGGCTACAATTCAAGAGGGTGAAAGTTTATTTAATTAATTTATAATCATCCTAGTTTAATACGTTTTATTAAATAAAATATTTCTTTACAAATTTATTTTCATTAAAATACTAACCTGACTATACAGTTTGGTGTTATGACAGATGAATAATGGACTCATAATGCAATAGTGTTGAATTATAAATACATAATACAATAGTGTATCTTATGGAAGGGTTTGTCTTACTACAACAGTTATCTGCATTAATTATTAATAGTCGTAGATAAAAATCTGTTAAATAAAATTTATATTTTAGACATAATAAGGTTCATAGTGTCTAAATTATCAATTTTTTGCTAAAATATCACAGTATGTGAGTCTGCACATGCAAATAGCATAAACTAATTACATTGATGAACAGAAATACCATCTAGCGCGTAATGCGCGTATTCGAACATCAGTGCTAATTGTGACCGGGTGATCTTCGCCGCGCCGTGTCTGTGATCGTGACTTTCCATCACGCCGCTTGCGTTCTGATTGACTTTGTTACATTGTTATCGTGACTAGTGCTACTTGTTTGCTAAATTAACGCTGTCTAGTGTTGCGAGAGCACGATCCGGCAACACTGCGGCACGTGCGAACATCGTTAACTCTGTCACTCTGTCATTACATTTCATTACTTCTTTATTCATTTATCCATTTGGATGTGGCAGGCTAAAAGTTATTAAGAGCACGCTTAAAAGTCTGTAGGTAATGTTTTTAACCCGATAATATTCCAAATCTTATTATAATTTTATTTAAAAAAAATTTCTGTACCTACTAGCGCCACGTCAGCAACACTGTAAAACTTTGACGTGGTTCATTTTGCACATGCTTTCTGCATAAATTTCGGATAAACTATGTAACCTACAATGAAAATTATATTACACAATGTAAATATATAGCCTTATTCTAAAAATGATGTCTGTACTAATTATTCATTTCATGAATTTTGCTCCTTCTTGTTTCATTTCTACTGCACATTATATTTATTTTCAGGTGTTCTTATTTAGCATAAGGCAATCTAGAAACTCTAATGATTCTATTGATATATTATTGCTTGTTCCTATATGCAGAAATTTATGCAGTAGAGCATAAAAATGACTATCAGAAAACGGTTTCGAACGCGTCCTTAATATTTTTTTAAATATTTAAGCAGTTATTAAGAAAGAAGTGTTGGACAAAACGTTATACTTCCCTCGTGAGTAATTCCTTACATTGCCTACTTGTAAAGTAAATAACTATTTTGTGTGTTCATATCCATGTTAGGACGATGCGTATTTAAGTTTTTAAAACATGAAGGTTCTGAAATTAGCTTGAACTAAAATTAGACAATTCTTTCAAAGTCTTGACAGATTCTGTTAATTTTCATCTCGTAGTGATATAATTGTTGTCAGTGAAAATACAGCTGTCAAAACGTGCTGAAATCGTGGCTGATATTACAGCCACTATTAGAAGCTGCTGTACGAACCGAACACACATACAGAGCCTCGTTTAATTTGATACAAATTACAATGACAGAGATGTCTGTACAGTGGCTTATGGCTTTTTCGGCACGAACACTTCATAACGCCGGGAAGGTAAGAATTATTGTCACGAGGGGTGACAAACCAAGCAAAGAATTTAACAATATTCTCGAATATTCTAAAACTAAGCAACACCCATGATTTTTCAAATAAATAACTCCTTATTTTGGTAGCATAACAAAATATTGCGATTGCATATTCAAAATTTGAAGGATAACAGGTATAGATGTTTGTGAAAGAATTAGTTTCTGAAAAAATCTTTTAAAATTTTAAAAAGGCACATCTGTAGATCCATTCTTTCTCTATTAAATGTTCATAAAACATTACTTTGAAGTCAATAATAAACTGACAGTTTACTCGCAACGAAAACACTTTTACAGTATTAACTTCAAAATGACTGCATAGCTAGAATGCGGTAAAGTACGAGTTTCGGGCTGGTTTCAGGCAGCCGTAGAGTGGAATAGAAAAGAAGTAAAATCGAAAGTATTCTAGGAATTCCTAAGTTGACTTACTAAACCTGCCATCTTGCCTGCCATACCCAAGTTATTAATAATAATATGAATTTATTGTTAACAAAATACAGTACAATACACAGTATAAACAAAATATAAAAATCTGACGTGGACACCACATGACTTCCTTGTACGCCTATTAAACTGTTCATACTTTTCTTAATAACTAAAATGTAGAATTATATTATACAAATATATTAATATATAAGTACTACTACTACTGCTACTATACTCACAAATATATTTTAGTCATTTTATTTAAACTGCAGAAGAAGATATAAAGCATATTTTACTATTGTCACTGTCATGTCATAATCATTTAAATTTTACGTAGTAACAAATGTTAATCGATCATGCACTACAAGATACCGAAATTCTAAATTATAAATATGTACTTTAATTAATCTTAAATGATACCAGATACAAAAATATTTATAAAATACCGATTGTAGGTAATAATCACATAATCTTTCATTTAAAATAAAAAAATGTGTCTTTAATTAAATATTTATCAAAATATTTGAAAAAAGTACTACTTCCGGTTTGTATATTGAAACCAAAAATAGGAGGTGCACAACTAGATGCTATAACAGTCCTACATACAAAATTTCAACTTTTTACGTCTAACCGTATTTTAGTTATGCGACATACATACGTACGTCCTTCCGTCCATACGTAAATACGTACGTACAGACGTCACGACGAAACTAGTCATAATGGATTCAGAAAAGGTCAAAACGGATATTTCCGTACAAATCTGAGAACCGAAATTTTTCGCGATTACAATACTTTCTTTTACTCCGTGAAGTAAAAACACTATCTAAGATATAACAAAAAATCCGCTATAGTATAGAAACACCTATTAATTAATAGAGATTTCAATTAGGTAAAAGAGTCAGGTATAATTTATTATTTAGGCTAGTACAATTTATTGTTCGATCAAAAATAAATGTAAATTTAAACAATATCTTCTTGTTCTGTACTACCTGCCAGTATACAGATGATACAATATTCCAAATGATCTCAATTTGCATCCTGCTGTAATATCACGGATCAGGATGAGATTCTCCGCTGCTGTGATAAGCCTCGATAGCGACGCTGTCACGTACACCAGGTTCATTTCCCGAATAAATCATTACAATATCCTGATCTGTACCTTCCACTTCCAAGAGAAGAAAAACCAACGATTAACATTCTCCATTCTCCCGATACGTTACAGCGTGCGATTGCGCCAATCTCTGTTAATGGGTTTTTGGTTTTATTTGGAAAAGTTTTAAAGTTCGCATTTGTAGAAATAAAGAAAATGTCTCACTAATGAGCGGAGGCTTTTAACTCTTTTAATGAATGAACACAAACGGAGTCTTACTCACGTAAATTATAATTAATACAGGTCTTCTACATGCTCAGTGTGTGAACAAATTATATTCATAATTTAGACGAGGAGGCTTGTACAAGAATTCAAATTTTAATGATATACCTACGTAGGTAGCTTTTAAACAGAAGCCAAAAAATTTAAACATATTTTTTTTTATCTACGACTCATATAACATGAATATTGAATGTGTGATGTTTGCTACAGAATGCCTTATATGTATTTAACTGTTCAAAAATATCATTTTATCATATTTGGTTAGTTAGTTAGTTAGTAAAAAACCCAAAATTGGAGTAGATGAATTTAAATAACCATCGAAATAAAAAATTATCGCTTGGTAACGAAAACATGTGTTTAAAGGGACAACCCTAAACATAATATTCAAAAAATATCAAGTTGAAACTCCCACAAGTTTTTAAACAATACGACAAACAAAAGAACTAACTAATATTTAAGATTTTGTAGTAGAGATCTGTAATGTTGTAAACAATTACTGAAATCTGTTTGAGTATTGATTGCACAGAAGATGTCACTATTTATGTAAAAACTTTCAAGAATTTTTCTCTTGGTTAAATGACATTCAGAGTGGAGAATAGAAACATTGTCAAAATAAAAACTATGAAGATTGTCTATGGAATGTTCAACTAATGCACTATGAGATGTTTCTTAATGTTCTTACAAAATGAGGCCCACCAGTAAAGACAGGTAATTTTTAAGGCCAGAATCAGCTTCCCCGGACAATTTTACTCCGAAATACAAATTTTCGCCATGTTTCTACGACTAATAATAAATAAATATTTTTTTTAATACTGATATACAATGCTGTAACAACACTCGTTATAAACGAGGTTTCGTTATAGACATGGATTATTTTGGAGGGTAGAATCGTATTTCTGAGAGAATTTTACCTCGATAACCAAATTTTTTCGGAGTTTCTACAATAAATAATATTATGTGCTACCCTGGTTAAAGACACCCTTAAAAATGGGGCCCCCCAATAGAGACAGGTAATTTTAGAGGCCAGAATCGACTTCCTCGGACAATTTTACCCCCGGGTACAAATTTTCACCGGTTTTCTACGAATAATAGCAGAGAAAATAATTTTTAAAAATTTTATAACAGATAAATTCACATTCCAAAATTTGTATATTAATGGAACGAAGTATAGCAATTTTCAAAATTTATAAATGTCAAAGTTATACTGTTGGACGGCTTATTTTCTAATAATTTAAAATAATTCAAATTTTGATAATTTTTTCCGGGCTTATTAGACTGGCTCCAACTGGAAACAGGGGGGGGATACAAACTTTAGGTCGGTAAAGAGATTTTCAACCCCAAACAATCCTCGAAAAGCATTTTATTAATAAAGTTATTGCATTTTGAAATTTTTTGTGAGGTTATTGGTTGGGTTAGGCCAATTTTTACCTTCCGCTTACCTGTAAAGGAAGGTATTGGAATCATGCAAAAAATCGGGTAGTGAGTTTTTAGTGGATGAGCACGAATTAGGTTCCTTACAACTCATTTTTGATAGTTTCCCGATGATGTCTGTATGTATGTGTGTGTGTGTGTGTGTGTGTGCGTGTGTGTGTATGTGTGTGGTCCGGGCCGATGCCGGATGTTGCATAACTCAAATACGAATTATCCAAAAATTTTGATATTTGGTATTTTACAATTGTATACGAATAGGAAGAGCTCATTAGATTTTGGTATAAATATCTTCACCGGAAGTGATACTTTTTGAAGATTGAAAAGATTAAGTGTCAAAAATTTCTATAAATTTGGACAAATATAGTATTTATTTGTAATAAGAATAAGAGGAAAAGTTATTTGCAATTTACGTTATAAAAAAATTTTCTTTATCTGGTAGCATTAAAGAACTGCAGTAAAATTTAAAAAATAAATTTATCAAATAAAACGTTGAAATCTTGTAATCCATGTTCGGTTGATTTTTGTTTCTGCATAAAAAATATTGACAGATGAGACGGGTGACAAGTTGACATACTAGCGCTATATAAGTCATAAGTAAGCTATTAAATGTAGTAACTGAACGGAGGATTGCTTCAACACAGAAGAGTTTTCGTGTGAATGAATCTTTTGATTCAGGTGATACTAATTTCTGTGTTTGATTATTTTAGATTTTTATTTGTGTATTTTAAATGGGCACCTGATTGTATGTATACATTTCTGTTTAAAGTCTAGATATGGCGGAAGGTTGTGTGATGGCCACGTCAGATTTTTATTATATAATTTCAAAAAGCCAATGTATACTCCGTTCCAAAATTTTAATTACAGAACTAAGGGATGAAAACAATGACGACTTTTATTTAAAAAAATAATTTCTCGTAAACGGGACCAGATATCGATGCGCGGTTTTCAGCAGTGGATCAAGCATGAAATAGGCTTCATTTGGACTAGCACGGCTATAACGAACATTCGTTATACGACCTCGTTTATAGCGAACATTTAATTAATTTAACAATAACTTTGATTCTAGGAATCGGAAAATTCTGAAAATTAGTATACTGATGTAAAAAAATCTGAAAAATCCAGTTATGAACCCAAATTTAAAATCGGTACACCCATTTTGGGTGCAAAATATATATCTTTATTACTACGCATAGAAATAAGCTGTAAATTTGTATACTTATGTTTTAAAATATGAGAAACCCATTTTTGAACCTTAAACTGAGTTTACTACACCCATTTTGGGTGTAACATTTATTTTTTAAATATTGGATATAGAGAAAAGCTATAAATTCTTGTAGTACCTAAAGAATTATATTTATTTTTAAAATATAGATACATCCACCCATTTTAGGGTGTTGTAGATATTTCAAGAACTATATCAGATATTTAGATGAGGTTTTCAACGATGATTTTAATAATGCATTTAAATAATATTTATACACAAAAATCTCTCCTGTGGTGACTCTCCACTAATATCTATGCGAGTCAAATTCAAATAAAATAAAATATAGAAATAAAAATTGCCTTTTTTATTTGATATTAAGTATTTTGTGATAAATTTTATTAATAGTGATTTATCCACATAAATTAAAGCAGTACTTTTGCTGTATCTAGTACAATTTAAAAATTTAAATATAATTTATATTTTTATTGTTTAAAAAATTATGACAGTGACAGTTTTTTTACTTTCCTCGCTCATTAAGTTGTCCCTTGAAACACATGTTTTCGTTACCAAGCGATAATTTTTTATTCCGATGGTTATTTAAATTCATCTACTCCAATTTTGGGGGTTTTTTAAATTCTATTGACTACCATCAGTTTTCGTTGTTCTTTACAAAACTTTGTAAGTATATTTTTTCTATTTTTGACTTTGTTTGTAAAATAATTTTTTTCCAAATTATTTGGACTTGTTCTTTTATATTATTTTAATTATTTACTTTGTTCAATTATGTATTTTTTTTAAAATTATTTGGTTTTTACCTCTCGCCTCATATTCAATAAGAGAGGTATTAATTGTAATGGGTCAAAATTTTCGAGTATGAATTTTTGGTGGATAAGCACGTTTCAGGGTCTCTACAATACGAATTTACTATTTTCACGATGATGTCTGTGTGTGTGTGTTTGTATGGACGTATGTATGTATGGACTGACGATTTTTCGTCCACGATAACTGAAAAAGTATCAAACCTTTAATAACCAAACTTCATATTTAAGGTTTTAATAAGTATCTTAACACCGGATAACATTTTGGTAGAAATCCGCAAACCGGAAGTAAAACTTTTTGAAGTTTGATAAAGTTTTCGTTAAATATATTGTTACATTATTTATTTATGACAATTTTTGCAATTAAAAATAAAAGAAAATATAATTATCTATGGGTACTGTTAATTATAAATACAATTTGCTGAATCTGGTAGTATTTAACAATAAAATAAAGTACAATTCATATTCTATCTTGTTGTCCATGATATGAAATTTGTTTCTACATAAAATTTGAATGATTATAACAGTGACAGTACAGTTGACATATTTTGCTTGCATCTTGGTTTACATTATCGTTTACATATTACATGAACATGAAACTATTAAAATGTAAGTAAAACTATTTATTAGATTAGTCTATCGAGATTAATAGAATAAGCAGAATTAGGCGAGAGGTCGTGTACTGGCCACAGCAGATTTTTTTAAATAATATTATTTTTACTTACATTTAACATAATCTTGTAGATGTTTAATTCAATAATAATAATAACACTTTTATGAATTCTACGACTTGTAACGAAAGTTGTATATTAATTTGAGTCATATTACCTTAAGTAAAAGGCTTAATATTCAAGAATATTGTATACTAAACATAATTTTACTTTAGTAAATTATGAGTAATAAAATCTCTCATTAAATACAAGTACAATACAAACAATAAATAATACTTCGTAATAAATTATCAATATAGAGATAAAAGACTGCCTGTAATACTCCCTCCAATCTTTGTCGTGAAATATTCTTTAAAATATCAATAATCTACTTGATGACTGGTTCAGAAAGAAGTAACTCGGGTCTTTGATGATCCGCTTTGATCTAGGATTAAGTTTTTCTCATCAATGTTCGCCGGGGTGAAGAAGCAAAGCATCTTCTTCATTATTTTTTAAAACAGTATCGCGTGGCAGGGTGATTTGCGCGCGGACTTGTGTATGGAAATGAGGCGACGGAGACTTTTCTAAAACCTAACGAGATGTCTGATTTCATCATTGCGCGTTACTCTCTTATAACATTATCGTTTTACGTGAGTCGTTATAAATTTTAACAAGTAAACTAAGCCGAATGCTGTATATGAAACTTATTAATTGGGGGTTGATGTTGTATAAGTATAACTACACAGGGCCTCTATTCTAATTCATATAACAACTTGATAAACCAAGGGGATCTTGTTATCCCTCTAGCGGATTTTGTTTGGAAGTATCATATAAAGCATGCTATAGACGATTTATATTTCGCTGCCAAGTTATTATGTTTTATTTTCTGGGACAATTTGCAATATGAACATAATTTGCGTTTTCACATTGTTAATTTTTTATTAATTAAATAAAATATTTTTTTATAAGCGCATTTATAAATGCTTTTATTAATAATATAATATTCGTCTAATACGGGTTTACATCAGAACTTATATCAAGACTAGTCAACAGATAGCGACCCCACATGTCGCTATGAATTAGAATAGGAGGCCAGGTCTCACTATAAAAATTTATTTTTTATTTATTTATTTATTCAGAAAAGGGCTGTACAACAGGACTAATAGCAGTACAGCACGATATACAGGGTGAGTCAGCTAAGTGTTCCCTATTTCATTTGTTTGTAAAGTCTCAAGTTTTTGTGTAAAGTCCGCCAAATTTTTGCTTTAGTTTTATCATTATTGCTCTATTGCTTCCTAATTGGTGACTGAAATAATGATTAATTAATTAATGATTAGTCAAACGACTATTTGTAGGATTTTAAAGGACCTTAAGTGGCATCCTTATAAGTTTCAAATTCTGCAGGCAATTTCTGAAGAGGATAAAGCAAACCGATTGGAATTTGCAGAAGACGAAATTGAACGAATGAATGAAAACCCTGGTCATCTGAATAACATCATGTTTTCTGATGAGGCACATTTTCATCTTGATGGTGGATTTAATAGACACAATCATCGGTATTGGTCAGATGAAAATCCCCACTGGATTGCTGAACAATCCTTGCACTCTCCTAGAACGACTGTTTGGGCTGCAATTGGAGATTTTGGATTAATTGGTCCAATTTTCACATTGAAGTGAACCACTCGTGAAGTTTTTGTCTGATCGATTTGAAATTGCGGCAGTAAAAATTCCTTTAGATAGTTCATGTTTTGCAAAAATTTCGTCACTTTCTGATAAAAATTGCCTAAGTTATAAAAAATCCAAATAGGGAATAGTTAGCTGACTCACCCTGTACAACAATAACTTACATAATATAGTAATAATTTATTTATTTGTTTGGGAAATATAAAAAATTCATTTCAACCTCTTGTATTTTGTTAACGACAAGAAATTGGACATTTTTTGCTTAAAATATTCTCAGGAATATAAGCTGTTAAAGTTTGTTATACTTGGCTTGAAACATAAGTGAGGCTTCCAAAAGTTTTGTTGAGTTAATGTTAATTAAGCGACTAGATTAAGGACGAATATAATATTATGTTTAAGGATTTTTTTCAACAGAAGCCAAAAAATTTAAACAAATATGTTTCTATCTACGACTCATATAACATGAATATTAAATGTGTTTGCTACAGAGTGTTTAAAAATATCATTTTATCATATATTTTCACAGTTATGAATTTCTTTGACGTAAACGTCACTTTATAGTCTTTCTTCATGAATAATGTAATAAAATAATTGATAAATTAATCTGGAGGTAACCTCTACTAAAATAAAAATGATTAAATAAAATAGTAAGTTAAAACTGCATATAAAGAACGTTAAAAAATCTGTCAAAACATCAACCCGTCTCCGTAAGTTGTATGTTGTGACATGGGCATTGTTCATACAGTGGTGAAACGTTTTCAGCAGCTCGTATTCAATTACATACAAACACAAACAACCTACCTACTACTTCCAAACAAGCTAATGTGCGGAAACAAACATCCAAAACACAACACAAATCTAGGATTTCTATTCACTAATTAAAATTAAAATAACATTACACATACAAATTAAAATAGAATCTAATAAATTGATTTTTATAGAAGTCTTCACAGCCTTAAATCAAAATAAATGACATATTTTACACAAGTCTCAGTGAATCAGAGAGATTGGGAAAAATTGTAACATCTGTCTATTTACCAGAATATCAAATAATGGATATTTATACACCAAGATGAATGTTTATTCAAGAGAAGAAAGTTTAGCCCGAATCGAATGAATAAACTTTTGTATCAAGACACTTTTGAAAAGCAAATCGTTTTATAAAAATAGTTTATCTACAACAATAGAATAATGTATTCATTATATACGTGAAAGTAGTATAATAAACCCCTCCATAAGGACACATTATGAAATAATGAATTCATTATTTCACACTGTTAAATAATGAGTATTTTATTCTCTCGAACTGTCAAACTGCCATCACATCTGTTTTAATATTAGTGTTACATCAAGTTATCATTTTATGACGTTGTAAGCAGAAACAGTAAAAATAATAAAAATTTGTAAAACGCTGTATATGACTAGCCTATAATAGTTCTAAATTGCTCGGATAAATTGTCATCACACCAAAGTTTGAGGTTAGGTTAATATCAATACAAATTTGTAGTAAGAAAATGTTGTTTTATTTAAAAAGTTGTAGATAAAACGTCGTATTTGACTCGAAAATAATGGCTATAATTAACTCGGATGATTTATACACTCGCCTTCGGCTCGTGAACAAACTTTCATCCTCATTAATTATAGCCTACATTATTTACTCGTTAAATAATATACTAATATTACATTACAAATCATGAAAATGTTTCATTGCAAAGACATTTTTATGACGCGTGATGTATTCTATTTTTTTTAAATCGGCAATTAAGCTTAAAATTATAAAAAAATTAGGTTTTCATAAATCATCAGAGCTGTGACAAATTTTAGAAAAAGTTGTCATGACAAGTAAACAAAGTTGAAAGTAAAAATGACTAGGCATGAAAATCTTACTTTCATGACGCAAATTAGTCTGGAAATGACGATTTTCATGCCGATTTTGAAAAAGATTAATTACCTACTTTGACAATTGTCATTTTGTGACATTTACAATTCGAGTTTAAAAATGAATTTGTTATAATTTATAGTACCTACCTATAATAGATATAATACGAGAAATATTAAGTATTATTTCTAAAACTTATAATAAATGCACTTTTAATCTCGAAATGCAAATGTCATTAAATGACAGCTGTCAAATTAAATTATTATTAAAACGAGTTGCTTTTAAAAGTGTCTTGATATAAAATTTTAAAAAATTCGTTTCAACCTCTTGTATTTTGTTAACCAGAAGAAATTGAACATTTTTGCTTAAAATATCCTCAGGAATAAGCTGTTAAAGTTTGTTACATTCCACTTGAAACAACCTTCGTGTGTGCGGTTATCAGTATCAACCGTCAAATCAGTCGTGGTACATCTTGAAGAATATATTTGAGTGTTTTTCATGTTAAAATGATTGACATGGGTCACTCATTGTATCTATTAAAAGTATACCTGCCTCTTTAAATGTCACAACATTATATTTTCTTTTGCTACGCCTTGTCAAATATGTTAAAAACATCCCTCAACACACTTTTCAATTACATTCATAACACATTTCTTCTATTACAGTTTTTAAATATTTGCTTTTATTTATTTGTGTATCAGATTTCGAAATGTCACCATACTAGATATTTTTACGCAGGTATACTGCCAAAGACATTTTATAAAATATAAATTATATCCATAACTACATTAGCAATGTAACATAAAATACAAAATATTGTGTATTCTCTTCAAAAAGGTAAAATTCAGATTGTAAAATACAATGTCATATCATTTCTAGAATCCAGCATAAAATGTACTAACGTAGTGAGTGTTTTGGGGCCGTACAAGAATGGTTATATACTTAAAGGATCAATTAACAGTTGTGCCTTTTTAAAATTTTAATTAAAAAAATTGTACATGATTATAATCAAATTTATGTAAACTTTGCGCGGTCTCATGATATAAAAATGTGCACATCTGTACTTTTGCAGTATTTTCAACTTCAAATTGACATTGCATAGTTAGGATGCGGCAATGCACGAGTTTCGGGCTGGTTTCAGGCAGCCGTAGAGCGGAATAGATAAAATCTGATGCGGCCAGCACACAACCCTCCGCCATATCTAGACTTATAAACATAAATGTATACGTACAATTTGGTGCCCATTTAAAATATACAAATAAAAATCTAAAATATGCAAACACAGAAATTAGTACCTGAATTTTTAATGCTACCAAATAAAGACAATTTTTTATAACGTAAGTTGCAAATAACTTTGACTCTTATTCTTATTATAAATAAATACTATTTTTATCCAAATTTATATAAATTTTTGACAATTAACTTTTTCAATCTTAAAAATATATCACTACCGGTGAAGATAATTGTACCAAAATTTAATGAGCTCTTCCAATTTATATACAATTTAAATACCAAATATCAAATTTTTTTGTTAATTCGTATTTGAGTTATCCGACTTACACCCCGGCCTTAACCACATTCATACATACACACAGACATCATCGTGAAACTATCAAAATCAAAAATGATTTGTAAGGAGCCTAATTCGTGCTCATCCACTAAAAACTCACTACCCGATTTTTAGCATAATTCCAATACCTTCCTTTACAGGTAAGCGGAAGGTAAAAAGTAAAATCGAGAGTATTCTAGGAATTCGGATAAAACGTACACGGTTTAAGACTCAAGAAGGATATCTTGGGTTATTTAATTCAGTACAATCAAAGTATCTATCAAAATCAAAACCAAATCTATGGAATACAGAAAGAGTATTGGGTTATTTAGTTTAAATTAGAGTTTCTACAAAAGCTTCGGCATATTGCCAGTAATAAAAATGGGAGCACACAATTAGGACAAATATAGTTTTGTCAAAGTGTAGTTTGACCAAAAATAATTAAGCCAAACTGTATTTTAGTCAAACTGTAATTTGTTCAACTGGAATTTTGTCTAACCGTAAATATGCCAACCCGTAATTTAACCAAACTGTATTCTACAAACTGTAATTTCACATTCCGTAATTTGACCAAACCGCAACTTCGACTAATATTGTCAAATTGTTTTCAGGTAAACCGTAATTTAGCCAAAACGCAACTATACCTAACTGGAATCATTCAACACGGAATGTATTTTTGTCAAATCGCAGTTATGCATAACCGTCATCTTGCCAAACGCATTTTACTCAAATCGTAATCTTCCCAACTGTATTTAAGACACCTACTATATATTTGACTAAATAAGCGGACGCCGTTTATTTAGTTTAGATCACAGTTTCTACAAAAGCGTTGGCATATTGTGTGTATAATAATAATAAAATTATTATAAACTCATAAAATAGTAAATGATCTTGCAAGATTCTCGTTTTCTCGTGATTACCGGTGTTTCATTGACACTTGTACCTCAGAGGTCCGCCGCTCTTCATTAGCATGACATTGTAAGATGATGAGTCTGCATCACTCTGTAGAGGGTGCAGAATGTAAAACCGCGCATAACAATTATGTAGACTCAGCGCTCAGCAGTTATGTGAGAGAATCCGAAGAGCTTTAATTTTTACTGAAGTGAATAATTTAATTTGTATTCATAAAATGCTGTACCTGTATTATGTACAAGATGGAAATTGATTGTTTTATTCCTGACATACATGAAATACAGCAACTCTGTATCAAAACCAATTTATGTTTTGATGTTTAAAATTAAATTATGTTCTGACAATTCAGGTTCGAACCCAATCACCAGTCAAATACACATTCTAGTTTAACTGCACACAAATCTGCTTAAAAATACTGATATAGGTACATATTTATTTTGTCTTCGACTGTTAAATATAATTCATTCATTAATAATATATAAGTATTAGTTCTGTAATATTAAACTTATTTGTTGATTATTTTAACTTTTAACCCACTTATCTATAGGTACATACCTGCCCCATATATAGGTAGAAATAAAAATTTATTCTGCTATGGTTTTTGGCTAATAGAACTTTCTGTACTATAAAATATAATATAAAACAAATTATTTGTTTTAAAAATACCTCCATTGCTATCAATAGATATCTTACTAATTTTAAATTTACTTTACGTATATACTATAGTAAATTAATTATTTTATATTTATTTATATTATATTCTTAAATAAAGTATGGTATTGTAGATAGATCTATACTTGAGTTTTTAAAGCACTAGGCAACTTACATTTACATGGTGATACTGAAAAAAAGATTTTTAATATCAGATAGGATACAAAGGTAAAAATATAAATTTTATAATATGATTTTTAGTAAATTGGGAAATAAATATTCTGTGATGTCAATACTTTGTATATCTAAGAGAAATATAAAAGCATGACATTATATATTTATTTTCATTAAAAATTATTTATGTAACAAGTATGCAAAATAGAGATTGAGAAGACGAATCTATTTGGACGAGGCGCAAGCCTATAGTTTTTCAATTAGGTGAATCCTTTAAATTAAAACTCAGTTTGTGTACGTGTTACATACAATTTTTTAGTATATTCTCTTCAAACTTGATTAGTAACTATTTAAAATTATTCTGAAATAACTTTAAACTAAAATTTTGAAAAACGTAAGTGATTAAACAATGAAAACCAATGAAAATAATACTATAAAATGTAAATAACAGATCACATTAAATGACTGGATCCCCTAAAATATTATTTTTCGAACTCAAAACAATTCACAAAGTAACGATTTTAAAGAGCATACTAAAATAAATATTTTCGGACTTTTTGATAAAATTTTTGTCAAAATAAAAAGTACGGTGTTCTATGTTTCAAAAAAAATTAATAAAAAAATCATTTTTTTATTACGACATTTATACTAATTAATGTAGTGAACTTTTGTTTAATAATAATAGGTAATATATTAATTAAAAATTGTGTTAATCTTGTTGATGAATTTAACGGAGAGGAAACTGTATATAATTTTTTATATTAAACCTAAAATGTAGACATATTTCGGGGCATTGTTCATAACATTTCCTGTTATCCGTGCAGAAATTTAAGTGTAATTAAAAAACCTCACAATACCAGACTACCCATTACGAAAAGAACAATACAACTATTACACAAATTCCGCACGAAATTGTACAATTGCTCTTCAGACCTCACCAGCTCTCGACTCCAAAAATAAAATATTCCTGCGACTGTACAAACCTTAATGCATGCAAAAATGCAAGACCGCCCTCTCTGAGATACAATCGCCCAGATAAATCCCCCCCGTGAATGACTTCCCCCGAGAGAAGTATTCCCTTGGCCGGCTGCACATTATACATATCGGCGCACTTGGCATATGAATTAAAATCTGTTTTTTGAACCAATCCCGCGTCTTGTACGAGATGCGGCAGCCAATGGCAGGCGAGCTCACTGAACAAACACTTAAGGGGTTTTGTGCATATGTGAGGCCATGGCGCAGGGGATTGTGGCTCTTATGCCGAAGCTTTTGCAACGTTGCATTGTGTGTTTGTTGTACTATGCTTTGCTTATTGGAAATATTTTGTTACCGGAGTGGACTTTAGTTTTGGCCGTTTTGGTTTTAGTTCAAACGATTGTTTAATATTTTTTTGTTATATACATTAAAATGTTAGACTCGTATTTTTTCTTTTTGCCAAATAGTTGCTAATAAGCCAGAAAAAAATTCATATAGTTACACAGGTCCGTCGTCCATTCCGTAGTCAAAACGACAACAAACGATCTTACACGAACAAATCTACTCACGGTTTGGTTTCAATGTTGTCTACGTCACACATGGCGCATTTTAATGCACGTTTCAAAAGAGTTACATTTTCATTTCGATAAAAAGGTAATCAATCTATCAAAATTTACAATTTTTACATTTCCACTAAACTTATCTCCGCAAGAGCTTTAAATTGATACCAAACTCGAAATAATTTGAATAATTTATTGACAGAACATTTAAGAGGCCCGTCTACCTCCTAAAATCCAACATAAAATGTACTAACGTAGCGAGTGTTTTGTGACCAGTACAAGAATGCTCAAATTTTATTTCAACAAGGATGTAATAGAAAAAGAATGGATCTACAGATTAAAATAAAATTTTGGTTAAAAATACCAATTTATGCAATCTTTACACGGTTATATCTCTTGATAAAAATTTATTTTTAAAATTTTAAAAAGGCCACATCTGTAGATCCATTCTTTCTCTATTACATGTTTATAAAAACATTATCCTGAAGTCAATAATAATCTGACAGTTTACTCGCAACGAAAACACTTTTACAGTATTTTTCAACTTCAAATTGACATTGCATTGCAAGGATGCGGCAAAGTTCGAATTTCGGGTTGGTTTCAAGCAGCCGTAGAGTGGAATAGAAAAAATAAAATAATATTACAAATTATAGCCATATTATTGCTTATTAATTTTGTTTTGAATAGTCGATTTCTTGCATTGTTCGTGAGAGTGCCAAGAAAATATTGTCAAGAAAATTACACATCTGACGAAAAAAATAGTAAAAACTCGGCCAAATTGACTTTACTAATTTACTACTAAAATACCATTAAGTATTTTAAACATATAATTTCTTAGCACTCTAGAGTCATCTTTGAACTATCTATATATGAAATATGAACAGTGTAGGTGTACTAACAAGAGCTCAGTTTGTAATATAGCAAGCTCCTTTTTTCGCTATATTTTTGGCACAAGTCAGTTTTATAAAAATGATATTAAATTGAGGTTATAAAATATCAAAACAGAACTATATTTTAATTGACCAGACATTTCAAACGTAAAACTTATTTCCTTACTAATACTTAATACATACATTGCCAAATGTGTTAATTTTTTTTACCCGAAATAAGCTACTTCATGAAGTCTATCGCCTGAAGTCGCTAGTTTCAGTAGTCAACAAAACAACCTTAAATATAAAATTTCAGTCCAAGATTCCAACGCGTTTTTAAGTTATCCAACAGAAACAGACAAATTTTGTATCGGTATAAATAATATAAGAATTATTTAGCTGTGTGTGGAAGGTAGATTCTTGTACATGAACTTCAAAACCACCAAATAATTTAGGATACCTACATAAAATATTATTAAAATTGAATTGAACTCCCAGCGTACAAAATTTCTTTCCTACATCAATCAGTTGAAGTTGTTGGGAGCTGACACGTCAGTCCCTGAGGCTCACACCCCATTACCGCACACAAACGCACACACAACACATTCACGTGTATAAAGTATCGCGTCTCATGATTGTAATTGACGGGCTGGTATTGTGACAGGTCAGATTGATCGGATTGAGTTTCTACGGTCTCAGGGTTGAAATCAGTCTTAGAAAGAACTAATCACGCTACGCAGACTTCCTGTTTCATTTCATAAAACTGCCAAATTAGTGGATTGAGTTCTGAAGAGTTTGGTGATGTCAGATGCTGTTATTGATGAAATTCGTGCGAAATGTTATCCTGAAGAGGATTCTTTCATTCGTTTGAACCCTGCCTCCTCTCGCCTAATTCTGCTCATTCTACTCATCTAATATATCAAATTTTATAGTTTCATGTTCATATGTAAACGATAATGTAGACCAAGATGCAAGCAAAAGATGTCAACTGTACTGTCACTGTCATAATCATTCGAATTTTGTGTAGAAACAAATTTCATATCGTATGGACAACAAGATACTGGAATTTCAATTAAATAGTACCAGATTCAGCAAATAGGGTAGGTACTTTACCATAGTAGCAAATTAGCAATCCAGTCAATTATATTGAAAGGAGACCTCAAAAATGAGTTATTGCCATGAAAAAAGTTTTCAAAAAGTTAATAGATCTTTAAATATTTGAGATTTTACGTATTGATACATCTACGTCACAATAATGCGTTTACAGTAATAAAGAAACTACCAAATTGTATTTTATATTTTGTAACATTTAGAAACAGTTGATTTTACATGGAGTACATTTTAATTTCAGCCCCCATGGTTTGAGAAGATTTTCAGCTATACATCTACGTCACACAAACTTTAAAAATTAATTACAGCTTTATTAAGAACAATTAAGGCTTATCAGTACTCTCAATCGCTTTCAAATAACATGAGGTTACAATAAAAAACTTTTAAAAAATGGTAAACTACCCTATTGTAGTTAAAATAATCTGTACCCATAGATAATCATTTTTGCTTTTATTTTTAATTGTTATAAATAAGCAATATACCAATTTATTTAAGGAAAACTATATTAAGCTTTAAAAATACTACTTTCGGTTTGCGGATTTCTACCAAAATCCTATCCGATGTTAAGTTCCTTATAATCTTAAATATGAAATTTGGTTATTAAAGGTTTGATACTTTTTAAGTTATCGTGGACGAGAAATCGCCAGTCCATACGTCCATACACAGACATCATCGTGAAAATATTAAATTCGTATTGTAGAGAACCTGAAACGTGCTTATCCACCAAAAAACTCATACAAGAAAATTTTGACCCATTACAATACCTCTCTTATAGAATATGAGGCGAAAGGTAAAAATATCAAACATTTAACAACCAAATATTATACTTAAAGTTTTAATACGAATTAAATTTTGGTACCAATCCACAAACTGAATACTTTACTTAAATATTTCGATAAATGATTAATTTGTCACAATATTTTCTATTTTAAAAGAAATTTTATCTACAATTAGTATTTTAATTTTTTTCTGTGCATGGCACTATTTAAAAATAAATTATAGTTTATAATTTAGAGTATGAAACTGCAACATTCAGTATTTTGTAGTTCATGATCGTTTAACATTTGTTACTAGGTACGTAAAATTTAATTGATTATGACATGATAGTGACACATCGTTTATATCTTCGTCTGCCAGTTTACATAAAAATGACTAAAATAGCTTTGTGAGTACCTAGTAGTAAATAGAGAAGGTAGAGCATGACGGGAGGTCCTGTGTTGGCCACAGCAGATTTTTTAGTTAATTCCACATGATGTTCTGA
Organism: Agonum fuliginosum; assembly: GCA_947534325.1. Taxonomy (NCBI): domain Eukaryota; kingdom Metazoa; phylum Arthropoda; class Insecta; order Coleoptera; family Carabidae; genus Agonum; species Agonum fuliginosum. Next base: position 33,649,716 of record OX384040.1, read on the forward strand.
TAATTTCACAAAGAGACAGATATAACAATTTTTTTCCAATCTCTTTGATTGACACATAGTTTATACTTACGCCATGTGTAAAATATTTGACATTTGCATATTTTTTTGAATATGCCTTAAGTTTATTTTTATTTCAGGCAGTTATGAACACTTCCATAATAATCTATTTGTTAAATTCTTATTTTTATTTTCATTTAATACCTTAATGGTTTCGAACCTGAATTATTATTAAAATGTGTAGACTTTCTCCCTAAATCTGAAACATTTCGAATAAAATAAACGCATCCATATTGATAAATGTTTCCATTCGAATAGTTCTTAACACCATTGCGTCACATAATTTCAACCATAATTCGGGATCCGCCTTTAGGCTGCGCTACCCTAAATCATATCTCCACCCCTAAATACGTGCACCCTAACGCACGTGAGATTACCAACAAATATTAGATGAACTCACAATCAAATTATTTAAAACTATTGCTATAAAACTAGCAACAAATTACAAATTTATAATCGAGTGGCTTTGGTGCGCGCGCAACCTTCATTAGTTATAACAATATGGCGGATTTTAGACGCCAACTGTCAACATTTTGTTGTTTGTGTTGTTTATTGTGTAAATATTGTTGAAGTAATACCATATTTTGTTGAAATCTTTATTTAAACTATTGGTGAACTGATTTTGATAATAAGTTTCAATGGAAATGCTGTTTTATACTTGAAATGTACTTACAAAGTAGGTATGTAACTATTGGCTTATAAAATATTGTAACACATTCTGAATCAAACAGAATTTAATTTCATTCATCAACTCTTTTAATATGCAATATTTATTGATAATTATCAACAACATAATACGTTCGTTACTTATAATACGTTAGATACTTAATTCATTAGTTACGAACTTAATACGTTAGATACAACCATAATAACATCAAACTGTCAACTAATTGGCAGATAAAATTGTTGATTTGTTTGAACATCGCTGATAAGCTTTGTATATAACGCGAATATATGCGATTTAAGCCCCCTTGGATGTTCAAAGAGACTCGGTTTCACCTCGTCGTTTTGCAACATCCTCGATAAATCATAATATTCTTGTTATATTAATAGCTATTATAAGTACTTATAACAAATATTATTTTAAAAGTAAAATGTATTATTTTCAGTACAAAATAATATTTAAAGTGTCGACCAAGAAGTAACGCGAGTGTAACTGAACTGAACTGGACTGGACTGAGCTGAAGTGATCCTGTTTCGATCCAGGATGTTCCAGGTCTTCCAGGATAAACGCAGTCCCAGGATTAAGTAGTGAGTCCTCTTTTCTTAGCCGTTCTGTCTTCCAGGAAATGTACTCAAATGTATTGTTAGCTCTGCGGTTAGCCACTGTTGTGTGGTTCTTTCAGATTAATACTTTGTTATAAAGGAATAGTGTAAAATTTGGTATGGTATAGATAATACCTATACGTATAAAGTGATTGATATTTCATTGACGAGTAAAAAGGACAAAAAATAATAGCTATAAGCATTTAATTTGAACTTATTCCATTCCGAGATAAATTAATAAATAGGATTAGCTTCTAATATCTATTCGTCCTGGTCTAAAATATTTCAAATATCTCGCCATTATCGTCGAAATTTGTAGATTAACTTTTAGTTATTCACTTAAACCCTACAAAATTTAGTTCAAATTAACTAAACATTATAATCTGTTTAACCTCTGGTTAAGAAGAAGTGTACAATATAACCAACACTTTATCTACAGGTTAGCGCAAACCTGGAGTGGTGCGCAAATGGACATTATTGAACAAGGAATAATACATTTAAGAGCATTCTGTACAGGAAGAATATACACGTAAAAAGCACTTTACACGCATACACCTCATCGACACATGGTTGCACATTTTAACAAAAACAAATTTTTATAAGGTAGATAAGGGACAAAACTTCGTTCTATTAGTGCCATTTTTTCTGTTTTGTACCGTAGTTTTAGTTTATAAAATAAAGAAAACTACAAAAATTCAATTTTTTTAACTCCAATTTTCTCGAAATCAGAAAGTTTTTTCTAAAAAATAACACTACCCCAACGTATATTAAACTTTAAACTACATGATTCAAGTTTAAAATATCATGTTCTGCGAAATATAAAGAAAAATCTGTAGGTGCTTCTAAACGCCTGCAAGCGGTTGAAAGTAAGTAATTTCGACCGTTGAACATGCTGGAAAAAATTTTTGCACTAATAGAACGAAGTTTTATCCCTTATCTACCATATAAAAATTTGTTTTTGTTAAAATGTGCAACCATGTGTCGATGAGGTGTATGAGTGTAAAATGCTTTAACGTGTATATTCTTCCTGTACAGAATGCTCTTAAAATACAAATACAATGATTATTAGCTCCGGTTTTCATAAACATTTAATTCCCAAATAATTCATTATAAACTATAGTACGACTTGAATTTTTCTCAGCATCCAACGGAACTACGACATTTGAGTTGTATCTGTTGCTAGAAAACCTATCAGCAGAAAGTAAATATGCAGTGTGGCTTGCTACACTTGAAGTGAAGTCCGGTGTGGTCCGGGCACTCCGGAGTACTCCGGGCGTCCACTACCCGCCGCAAGAACCGAGCGACTCCGGTGAATTGAGCGCAGAGATGGATCCGACTTTATTTCACTTTGTTTTCTTGGAGATTTTTATTAATTACCTACAGTGCTACAGTACATCTTACTAGAACATTATTTGGTATTCAGAGCGTGTTTTATAGTCAATACAAAAATGGTAATAGTTTATATCAATATCAAGTATTGATAAATAAAATTCTTCAACATTCTTATGAAATACATATATTATTAGATCTTGATCTTGTACCCACAGTTTAATATGGCATAGTATAAAATCACCAGTACAGATTATATTAAGCGTGTGTGCGGTTATCAATCGAGCCAATGACTGGTTGTTAGTGGATGGTACAAAACAGGGAAAATTTTTGTGCAGTTCAACATAAACTTTTAATTGTTCAAAGTATAAATCGTATTTCTGGGTAGCAGCAATGTGACACCAAATTAACAAATTCATTCTCTGTTTCATTTTAAAAAGAACGCTCTAATATATTTGCTGTCAAAGTCGTAATCATATTGGTATCAAAATCCCATGTTTCACGATAAAATAAACTCTCTGTAGTTACGTTAATCATTATGGTACTAGTCGTGAAGAATACCAGACGAGGCAAAGCCGAGTTTTTATAACATGGCGTGTAACATAATGATTGACGATGATCCGTACTGCATACAAAATTTTATCTGCGGGCGTAAATTATTATTTAGCATTAAACAATAGTTATACTTATTAAAGGACTAAAGTGCATGATTTAATCCTGTGGTACCTATACGCTATTTTGTGCACTTCATCCTCAAACGAATACAAAATAGTTTAAAAGAATACACGTTTTGCAATTTTAACAGAAAACTTTATGGCAAACATTTATTGTTGGTAGAGTTTTTAGAAGTAGTAGTGACTTTTGTTAATTGTCTTTGGTTGTAACCTTCAATTGAAACATCCAACCTCGTGGTTTCAAAAAATTATTTGTTCTACTTTTTATGAAATGTTTAAATGTTATAAACATATTGATTGGTTCCCTTCTGGGATTCCTCTTCTTGTATCTTGTAATGAGGAAAATCTATTCTCGAAACGTCTACAATCAAAATAATTCAAACTTAATACTTACCATTCAAGCCTTTTTCCAAAAACTCTACCAACAATTTTTGTGGCTTAATAATATCCAACGATGACAAATATTTATATTGTTACCATAAATTCTGTATCAAATAGCACGTTAAATACGTGCTATTTGATACAGACAACGGGATTAATTCATTCAATTCCTAAATAAATATTAATAACAATCTCTTGCGATCAAATTAAGGACCTTAGTCCCTACAAATAAAGACTAAAGAAGAGTTTTAGTCCTGAAAGTGCAAAAAGAAATTTAAATCTAAAAAAATCAGATATGCTATTTTTGAAACTTCTTAGTAACGAGTTGTTTTTACATCTTGCCTCATATTCTATAAGATAGATTTAAAAAATTCACATATCAAACATTTAAATACCAAATCTTATATCTATGCCCATGTCACACCGGCGTGGCATGAAGCACGGTTCTCGATGTGGCATTTTGCTTAGTTCAAAGCTGTCAAAAGGGTGTCACACCGGTATAGCAAAATGCCATACGAAAATTTGTATATTGCTATCTTCACTTCGTACTTTGAAGGTTTTTGAAAATTATTTTTGACAGCTGAGAATTAAAATTCATCAATTTTTTGTGTTAATTAAATCAATAATTAGTTCATATATTGACAAAAGCTGAAAGGGTTATATTCTTATTATCAAATTACTTACTGTTACTATTTTGACATTAATTATTCACCAAATGTCAAAAATTATATTGAGGATTCACTGCGAAATCAGCAACAAATTTCCATATGTCAAAATGCTCGATGGAATAGCGGCGATAAAAATTTTACGTTATTCATTTGTTCCATTGAGCACCGTGCTTCGTGCCATGCCGGTGTGACATGGGCATTAGGTTTAAATATGATTTTCAATAGACCAATAGTATTTTGGTATCAATTCTTAAACCGGAAAACTATTGAAATGTAAGTAAAACTATTTATTAGATTGGTAGAATAAACAGAATTAGGCGAGAGGTCGTGTGCTGGCCACAGCAAAAAAATTTATTTCATTATGGTACCTACTGAGATTCATACTGGATTCATTATGGTCCTCAGATTGAGGCTTCTAATGTACTCATTATGACACGGCAAAGAGTACAATTAATTGCATCTTAATTAGGAATAAACGTAGCTTGGTAGTTTAGGTATAGCATCGCATTGGCTTTGAAATAATCTCCCTTATACAAAACGATTGATCACATCATAGTCCGTCTCTGCTCGCCTCGCCTCAACAAGATTGGATAAGTGTGCGCGTTTACATCGGGAAAGAAGAAAACGCTTTCCAAGACATTTCCCGGAGTTGACAGTTCAGTAAACACCGCATCCAGCGTTCACGACTCTGAGCTGTACAAACCGAGCTCATAGAGCTCACAGTCGCCCACACCCGCCGGTGATGAGCCATTGTGGCCTCTCTACAAGTCAGTACCAGGCGCAGGCTTTAATCCAATTTATTTTGTCATTGTTATGTCACGGACCGAGGATCCCCGCTGATAACGGACAGATAAGATGGCGGAGAAATAGCGAAACTTAGAACCGCCAGACGCCTTGTTAACAACCACCAGATATTATGTTGTAGGCTGATTATAAAACGCAATGTCTCATTTCTTTATTTAGTTCAGTTCAATCGATTAAAACTGAGTGGGACTCACAAATAGACTAAGAGCTAGTGGTCAAATACATTTGATAACTTAGTCGTTAAATTAAAGGGTTTGGACGTTGCATATCTTCTGAAGATGGAATGTCCAGTCTGCCAGTCCTAAGTGGCCGGACTATGGGCTTCCTCAAGTATCAAAAGTTGAGTTACAAAATGTTAATTAGGTATATAAATTAAGAGTTCTGGCGTAGTATTGGACGCACTAATCATGAATCAAAATCATTTGTCCTGTTTGTAAAATTATTATTACATTAAGGAGGTACTGGTCCTATCTGCGAGATATGAGTATGATGTAAAAATTTAATATACAGGTTGGTGGAAGTGAAATGCGAACATAAGGAAATATGACAATGGAGTTATCATGCTAGGTATCTTGATATACGTGGAATAAGTACTGTCAATGTCAAAGTACCTACCTGTCATATTATTGAAATTTTTATTTTCATTAAAATATGTTCTTTGCATAATAATGTGTACAAGGAAAACGAGAAAGTTTACATGTACTTTTAGATTTTATTATTATTTCTGTTATTGATTACTCTTTTTGCCACACAAATTCACATTACTTCGTTTTGTGACACTACTACAAAATATATCAAGATACCTGGCATAAAAGTTCGATTGTCATGTATGTTCCCTATGTTCGCATTTCACCTCCACCAACCTGTACAAACTGATCATGAATCAAATAGTATATTAAAGAACAAGTTTTACAAGACATAATTTTTTCGCACGTGTTCAACTTTAATAAAACGAGCCCTCGGGCGAGTTTACTAAAGAACAAGTGCGAAAATAGTTTTATAAAATGAGTTCTTTATACTATTTTTCTATTTGGTATCTTTTTATTATTAAAATTTAAATTATACTACACAATATACACAAGTCGATTTAGGAAAATTTATGTGTGTAACATTTTGGTTGGTGATATTAATATTGCCATATATTTAACTGTTACTGTCACTGCAAAAGTATATATTACTGAACTATTCTAGGTGATAAGTACAGATATTATAGAAAATATTGAAATTATATGTTTTCAATTTCTAGATTCATTAATTTTATTGAATAAAAAGTAATTAATTAAGCAAAACATATTTAGAGGTTATACTGAAATTTGTCAATTCTGAAGTTTGACATTTAACAATTGAAATAAATGTCATCTGATACTGATCTGATACTAGCAATACCAACCTTCTATAAAAATATGTTGCGTGTCACAAAGGGAGCTCTAGCGACATTCAGTTGCGTTTCACAAAGTTAACTTTGTGAACGCCAAATAGAAAAAAGAATTTTGTTCAAATTCGCAAATTAAAAAATGGGTCCAAGCAAATGAGACATTCTGTAAGTACCTATACAAATTTTATTTTGTCCTGTTTGTAAAATTATTATTACATTAATGTAATTGTGCTAATAAATACTGCATAACTATTGTTTAACTGTTTTTGTATTTAAAGTGACAAACCAGTGCTACCCGAAATGACATTGTTTTGCAAACTACTGTTATTTTACGAACTATAACAAAACTCTTTTTGATACATATTAAATTAAATTTGTTACACACTGTATAAACTAACAATATTACGAAGATGCTATACATCCGAGTTTGGCAAAAGGCAAGACATTTGAAATAAGAATCTCTCATTGACTCATAATGACGTCGTTATAATTCTCGGGCCATGAGCAAACAAAATGGCTGTTTTTCTCCATGATGACGATAGTTGTTTTGTAGAATTAATGACGATCACATGTGACGTAGAGACTGTAGTGGTCCAGTGGGATAGCGATCGTGGTACGCGCTTATGAAAGATGTAACTCTCTTGGCGGACTATAGTTTGATTTGAAAGGTCGGTTTTGTTTGGCCCCTCAGTGATTACAGTGTTTTAATGAGCGGAGTGCAGCCATGCAAGTCGCTCGACACCTTATGTGATTTTTAACACACGAGGGGTTTGCTGTTTCTACTATACCCTCTAGATCTGATGGCTGATAGATAAATCAAATTCTTATCAGCCATTACGCAAAGTCCGCATTTGATGATGAAATCGAATGTCAAAACATCACATGTCTTCTACCGACGCCATTGCGTTTTGTTTACTTTAGAAATCTGAATAATACAGATCCGTACCTACTGACTATTCGTACGTATATCCTTTGTTTCATTTAGTCGCAAATTGAAATCAACTTAGTCCAAGAGCTAGCGGTCAAATTAGTGTGGACATTTTATTAGTCCTGAAATTGAAGGACTTGGGTCGTGCATAAACTTCCTCAAGTCAAATAATAATAAATGACATTTTATTATTATCATAACTGTCAAAAATTTGCTTGTTTTCGGGTTATCCAGCACTTATGATTATAGCTATTAATATAACAAGAATATTATGCGATTTATAATACCGAGGATGTTGCAAAACGATTATATTATTTTATCTGTTAATTAGTTGACAGTTTGCATATTATGGAAGGTTTTGATGTTATTATGGTTGTATCTAACGTATTAAGTTCGTAACTAATGACTTATATAAGTATCTAAGGTATTATATGTAACTAATGTGTTATGTTGTTTATAATAACCAATAAATGTTACATATTAAAAGGTAATAACAGTTGATGATATATACGATTTTTATTATTTTTTACCTCTCGCCACTCATATCTGTAAGAGAGGTATTGTAATCATGCTAAAATTTCGATAGTGAGTTTTCAATGGATAAGCACGTTTTGAGGCCCCTAGAACACGATTTTGATAATTTCGCGATGATGTCTCTGTGTGTGTGTGTCAGTGTGTGTGTCAGGATGGATGTTGGAGGTACGATAACTCAAATACCACTGAAAAAAAAAATTTGAAATTTGGTATATAATATTCTGACACCCTAGATTAGATCTGATTAGATTTTGGTGTTGATCGTGCAACCGGAAGTGGTAGTTTCTTGAAGATCTGAAGAGTTTTTTTGGAATATTCTCAAAATTTATGAATTAATAGGAATTTTTTAAATAAAATTGTATACTAAATGTTACTATCTACAATATGTATTCAAAACGTTGTTTCTATCTAGCACCATTTTCCAATTACAAGAAGTTAAAAATTCTACAAATTTGTTACAATTTTGATTTATCTGCCTACCTATGGAAACAAAAAATAAAATATTTGAGTGTTAATGTCACATGAATTTTTGACTTTTTGGCAAATTGAAATGGAAAATATGAAATGTCATTTAGTATTTATAAGGTCATAATAAACTTTCATAATATTATAAAAACTACAATTCCCGAATTCCCTTCTAGTACAATGGTATATTTGTGAGTAAGTACTACATAATATATACTTATATTAGAAAAATAAAAATAGTAGAGTATGGCGAGAGGTTATGTGTTGGCCACATCGGATTTTTTGCATAGGTAAACAGATAAACACTGATAACAAGCAAATTATTGATATTTATGAAAATTTCAAATGTCATTTATTATTTCTTATTTGGTATATTTAAGATTGGAGGACTAGAAATAACGTTCTGGCAATATCGTTTATATACACTCTTCAATTTTGTTACACCTTGTACAATTGATATTACAAATTACAAATTTTAATTTTTCTTGAATTCCTAGAATACGTTTTCTTCTATGCCACTACTACGGCTGCCTGAAACCAGCCCGAAACTCGTACTTTGCCGCATCTCAGCAATGCAATGTCATTTTGAAGTTAATACTGTAAAAGTGTTTTCGTTGCGAGTAAACTGTCAGATTATTATTGACTTCAGGATAATGTTTTTATAAACATTTAATAGAGAAAGAATAGATCTACAAATGTGTCTTTCTAAAATTTTAACAATTAATTTCTATCATAAGATATAACCCTGTAAAGTTTGCATAAATTGGAATTTTTTTAATTATGTACAATTTTTTATTAAATCTTTAAAGAGGCACAACTGTTAATTGATCCTTTAAATATATAATCCTTATTGAAATACAATTGTACTGGCCACAAAACACTCGCTACGTTAGTACGTTTTATGCTGGATTTTAGGAGGTAAACAGGCCTCTTAAAATACATTATATTAATATAGTTTTTGGTTTTGTTAGGGAAACAGAACTGGGCATTCTGTTATCTGGATATAAAATAATTAGGTACCATAGTATTTGAAATATTACTACTTTTGCTAATATTTAATCCCAACCAGGCAAACTATTATAATAGCAATATCAATATGAAATTAATTCATTTTTAGCTTTTTGGCTCGTTATTTTTTTAAACAGGAATTTCTATATAAATATTGCCAAATAATTTAATATCTCTGACAAAAAAATTAATTATTTTTCCTTCCAATTTTGAATATGCAATGAGTAAAGCAGAAACTGCTACACCTCTAAACACGCAATATTTTGTTACGGAGACGAGACTCTTAATTTGTGCTGAAAAGACAAACTAATTTTCTAGATTTCTTGCGTTTGAAATAATACCGAATCTAAAATTTTCTGCGAATGCATCTTTTGATGCAAATATTTCATCCTTTGAATCTTCTGGTGTAGATTTTTATTTTCTGGTGTTGAATAAATACTTATTACATCTTAAACTGCATACGTTTTGCCTTTAGTAAACCAATAATAAATTTAGCACGTAGCAATTTAATTTGCAATGTAAAATTGCATACACTCCCGCCATAAAAATGGCATTTCCCTTCATCATGGCTCCCAGCAGCGCTCTAATTGCATCTAGAAGCCATTTCTGATTCTAAATCATTTCTGTGGTAGTCTGAAGGGAGGAAAAGACTTCGCGAATGTTAAACGTTCGTCTCTAACTGCCTATTGACGGCTCTAATTCGATGACGAGTTGAATTTTTAATTATCCACTTAACTGGATTACAATGCGTCAATACACAATCACCGACCGACACAATTCGATATTTCACGCCCGACGATTTCAATTTTATATTACAAGACTTTTGTAACCAAGAATTAGGTGCAAATTTTCTATTGTGTTCAATGTTCATTCACTTCAAATGGAATTTAATTCTTGCTTCAAATTCATTCGAATTTATAAAGTTTTTGTAGTATGTGTTAGGTTATATTTTTCGGTAAAATTGAATTTCTGGTTAGATATGAAGTTATATAGAAATTGACTACTTTCGATTTACCTAACATGCAGAAATATAAAAATGTCACTTGACGTAAGATGATATTTGAATTGAAAATTGAAATTTGAAAATCAGTCAATATTGGAAATTTCTATACAGTATAAAATAGCATTTATAGCTTTTAGATATTTGTATAGTAAAAAAACTACCACCACAACCAGGAGAAGAAAAAAAAATTAGATTTACACTTTTTGTAAAATCCAAGAAATTTCTTTTCTGGTTATTTCAGATTTCAATGTAACAAATTTAATTATACTTACTGGTATCAAATTAGAACGAATTTCAAATTATACTCATACCTTTTATCACTGTACAGCTTTTATTTATAAGTGAATTAACTTCAAACTTTAATATGTTGTCAACCAAGCTTAAATCTGCGAAATAACCGATCGAATTTTTTTAATTCGTTTTAAAATAAAAGACATTTGTGTTTAAAAAATAAAAATTGTAAAAATTGAAATGAACGCATAATATTTCGATTAGAAAGCAAAATTTTAAAAGTCTGCATTGACCAGTTTGTAGATTGTACTTGTATCTTCAGCAATATCTTTAGAATATTATATTTAAAAAACAATAAACGCTGGGGAGTGGCGCAAGAAATCCATGGTTTTGGCTGTTTTCTGCCGCAGTAGAGAATTATCTTAAGCCTCATTCACAATACGAAATTAGTAGTAGGTATAGTTAGTAAGTAGTTATAGTTAATCAGTTAAATTTGACTACTGTCGTTCACAATTACAAAATTAATGTTGTAGCCTAGTAAAACAACCAAGTTTTGAAATTAGCGTCAGAAGTTTGTTCGCTTATAAGTATATTTTATGTTTGGTTTACTTATATAATAATCCTTTTCTATAAATGGCTAAAGAAGCATTTATAAATATGATGCAAAATTGTAAATGTCTCTATGACAAAAGTAGTTTTGTATATTAATGTCATCTTAGACGTCAAACTTCAAAATAAATTCTTGTTCTAGATTCTGATTGGTTTCATTTGTAGCGTTCACAATAACGAAATTAGCTCCACGTAATTACAGTTAACGCAGGGATTTGCAAACTCCAAACCTGTACTTAGTAGTTCATGATTTTCTGTATAATCTACCAATCATAATCTAGAACGAGAATTAATTTAGACGTTTGACGTCTAAGATGTCATAAATATTGGAGATCACCATTGTCATAGAGACATATACAATTTTGTATAATTTATAAATGCTTCTTTAGTCATATAATATAAAAGGATTATTATGAAAGGCAACTTTAAGTAAAACAAACATAAAATATACTTATTTTACGATACGAAACGATTAGTTAGGTCAATAGACTATAGACTACTTGCATGGTACTGAAAATAACATTTTTATCATTATGAATCTGATTGGCAAAAATACTAATTTTATTTTTTTTTAAATCTGAAGTGGCTAGCACAAGACCTCTCGCCATACTCTACCTAATTTTTTACTATTAGGTAGGTATCTACTCACAAATATATTTTAGTCATTTTATCTAAACTGCAGAATAATTAATGTTAAACGATCATGGACTACAACACAAGACACTAATACTGAAGTTTAATACTCTAAATAATTATAAACAATAATTTAATTCCTAAATAGTAGAACATACAATGTAAATAATTATTGTAATAAGTATACTACAATAAATATTTAAAATCTGTATTATAGCTATACGTTTCGAACTGTAAAATCCAGCATAATACTAACGTTGTTACGAGTGCTTTGTGTAAGGTTTAAATAAGTACTTAAAGGATCAATTAACAGTTGTGCCTTTTTAAAATTTTGATAAAAAATTGTACATGATTATACAAATTTCCAATTTACGCAAACTTTTCACGGGTATATCTCCTAATAAAAATTACTGTTTAAAAAGGCACATTTGTAAATCCATTCTTTCTGTATTAAATGTTTATGAAAACATTACCTTGAAGTCAATAATAAACTAACAGTTTACTCGGAACAAAAACACTTTTAAGCCTGTTTTACATTATACTTTTTTCGTTTAGATTCATGCTAGATTTCTCGTTTTATTTCCATCCGAGGTTTGTTCGATTTTCATACTTTATTTCCAAACTATTCGTATACAATCGGAATTCTTCGATTTTTTCCGAAAAGGTCCAAGTTAGGCAACTTCAAAATAATAAATAATATTCTTACTTATTCTGACAAGTGACAACTTAAGATTTGGAGGTTAGAATTTATAATGGAAAAATATTAACACAACTTGAATATCACGTACTACAAGTGCAAAACTCATAAACGTCAACGTGAGCAAATCAAAACAAAATATCAAAACTTTTAAAGGTTGGTCAAACTGACTACAGATTGAACTGCACATGCGCAGACAAATCTAGTATGAATCTCGAATAGAAAAATAGAGCCGGGCGTATATTTCTATACTAGAAAAAAGTATGGAAATCGAACGGAACTCGGATGGGAATTTCTGATTTACATTATACTAGAAATGGCTACGAACTTCTCGGATGAATCTCTAACTAGAATCTAGCCGAAAACAGTATAATGTAAAACAGGCTTTACAGTATTAACTTGAAAATGACTGCTTAGCTAGGATGCGGTAAAGTACGAGTTTCGGGCGCAAACTAAAACAGTGTTTGAGGTCTAAATCTAAGCGTGAAAGAACAGTAACATAATTGAATGGGACAGATTAAAATCAGTGCATTCAGATTTGTAATACCATCAAAGACCGTGGTGGCAGGATGGCCGCCATTTTGCGTCGTCATTGAAGTCGCGCACAAAGGGGCACTGCACAAGTCTTTATTATATTAAACATTATGGTAATCAACAGACAGCTCAATTCAGTTCGTTAAACATTATAATCTGCCTTCACACGGCTCGGCTCGGCGAGCGAATCACCGCTCTAGCGGCCATTTTGTTCCACCAGCTGCTCTGTACCATTGTTTATAGGTTATGTGCGTTTATTTATTCCGGAGGTGCAAGGCGGGTTTTGTTTTGACAAGGGGGAAAAGAGTACAACAAAAGTCTGCGTTGTTTCTATGCTTTACGCCAACACGTCTAAAGCCTCATTCACAATACGAAATTAGTAGTTATAGTCAGTAGGTATAGTTAGTAGTTATAGTTGATCAGTTAGTTCTGACTACTGTCGTTCACAATTACAAAATTAATGTTGTAGTTAACCTAGTACAACAAACTAGTTTTGAAATTAGCGTTACAAGTTTAATTTAGAGGTCTTGTGCTGACCACTTCAGATTTTTTTAAAAATAAAATTAGTATTTTTGCCAATCAGGTTCATAATGATAAAAATGTTATTTTCAGTACTATATGCAAGTAGTCTAGTCTATTGACCTAACTAATCGTTTCGTATCGTAAAATGAACCAGTTTTGCTGTATCGTCTTGTAAATGAAAAATTATACCATTTCTGATTACAAGTTTTTGAATTAGAAGATGTTTAAAACAATAGTTGACATTTACAAGAATCTTAGTGTTCCCTTTCGTAAAAATTTTCATTTCGAATTCTGATAATGTTACATGAATCTGAATGGTCAAAATAGTTTTTCTTTCAATACAATTATAACGTATTGAAGTCATAAATAAATAATGTTTAAAAATTTGCTCCTGTTTCCTGTATAATTTGCAAAATTTAAAGAATATAATTAATAGAGTCAGTACCCACACAGTTAATAAAATATTTACAATCAAAACGAACTCTTCAGCATTCAAATATCCCATTAATCCTTAATACAAACCAAAAATCAAACATTTACATAAAAATATCACAAAACATTAACATTTCAAAAGCAAAGCGACCATTACAGTCGCAGACCTGAAACCACAATCACAACCAAACGCGGGATAAACCCCGCGTTCTCCAACGTCAAAGATCTCTCCGCTTACCTTAGACTGCGGTCTCGGTCCGGGTAAAAAGTAGGGAGTTGATCCGGGCGTAATTGAAGGGGCGGCGCCTGCCCCCTCCACCGTGAGACGCGGGGATTTTTATTACCGGCTCGGCTGTACAGCCCAGGCTCATATTTGAATATGTATATTAATGCTGGAATGAGAGGGAGACGCTTTTTACCAGAGCAAGAGAAATGAAAGAGATCGCAATGGCTGCAAATGTTCGTACACTCTGAGGAAGAGGTTGAGGTAAATATTTTTTTATTTTAGCAGATTTGTATTCTGCACAATTAAATTATCATAATAAAAACTATATCTCTGTATAACAACACAATTTGAATTTACAAAATTTTTACAACAAATCGACTGCATAAAAAATTTGTGTAAGGACCATAATAAATTCAATAGGCTATACTTGTATGGTTCTCAAAATGAAATTTCTATTACCTCACTCCTCAGTAGTGAAGTAATATGATGTGCTTTTGTCTAATACATCTCGCATTTACTGTACTTAACTCGTTCGTAGCCATACTACTAATAAAAATAAGATTTTCGTCAACATTTGACAGCAGTGGTGAGGTTATAACATACTTGTCTACCTATTCCTTAAATATTATTGGAATTTATTAAATTTTGAATTACTGTCTTAGAATAAATAATGTGTAAACAAATCATAAATAAATATCACGTATAAACTTACAAATTTAAAATTTGTTTGAATATTTTTTGACAGATGGTTTAACCAATCATATTGCGTAATGATGACGGCAAATGACGTAATACAACCAATATAGAATTGAAAATGTAAAATGATGTATCTGACAACATAATTATGTAGATTAGGTTTTATTTTGTTACGTTAGTTACAAAAAATAATTTAATTTGTCACATGAAACGTCAAAAATGTTTATAGCAATGAGTCGTTTTGGTAGTATTTTTAACAAGAAAAATATTCTTCCTAAATAGCATTCGAGATAATATTTTTTTAAGAGAATTATTGTCTATTCCACGGCAACTTATTGCAATTTCACTCCACAAAACATCACGGAAAATTCCCCTCAACTTCGTTTCGGGAAATTGTCAGATGATGTTTTGTGTCGTGAAATTGTTAGAAATAAGTTGCCGTGGAAACGACAAAACAATTCTCAAAAAATTATCATCTCTTATGGTATTACCCCTGAAAATAAATATGACAGGATGTCCTGCTTTCAAAGAAATTGTTTGTACCCTGTTGCTTTGATTTTAAATCAAAATTATAGAAACTGACATCTATATAATTATTGTCAAAATATATAATTTTTCAAATTTCAAATCTGACGTTTAAACAGAAATATTCAATTTTATTAATTTTGAGCAGTCGTGGATAAAATTTTGTATATCACATGTGGGCTAAAGCATATTATCGTATCTTCACAATCGACTGCTGAATATATAATGCTCTTTTCCTACGTGTAACATAAATAACTATTTTTTATTTGACGTTCACAAAGTTAGCTTTGTGAAACGCAACTGAATGTCGCCAAGGTTCACTTTGTGACACGCAACATATTTTTTTAGAAGGTTGGTATTGGCAGATGTCATTTACCTCAATTGTCAAACGTCAAACCGCAGAATTGTCAAATTTCAGTATAACATCTAAATATGTTCTGCTTAATAATTACTTTTTATTCAATAAAATTAATGAATATTTAAAATTTTATAAATATTGCCCATTTGTCAGAAATATTAATATTTCTGACAGGTAAAACAGCATTCATTTGTAATTTTGTTTCAATGCCATGGCTATTACAAATAAGCAATATTTATAAAAATTTAAACACGAATATTTCGGTTAATAAACGTGTAAAATAAAATGTGATTATTAATTTAGATGCAGAATTTAATTTCCTAAAACTGTTATTTAAAGTATTTTCGTCTAAAATTAACTGATCACTTTTGAGCAAGGAAAAACTGATTTCCCGTGTTAAACGCCTATGGCCCGCTTTTTGATTTACACCCTGTATATAAGTCATCAGTATGTCGATGACTGTGTGCGGTTACCAGCCATCAACATGGTACGCCAATGAAATAGTGGATTATACTTTATTTATTACAAAAATTAATAACGATTTTTTTTGAATAACGTATTGTATTCTAATACACAATTAAATAAAAATTAATGTTCACATAGAATTAAAATCTAATTACTCGAACTCATTGATAATATTTTTTGTGGTACAGTCATCCAATTACGACAACAACAACAACAATACAACAAACCATCTGCTGTACAAACATCTCGCGTCTTAAAGACATCAAGACTACAATTTGGAGATTGAACAATATGCGTCCCTTGTATACAGTAATTTTATATATATTTAAGATTTGATATCAGTGACATATGCCATCTGTTCGGGCCCCGTTCGCTTGTTTGTTACCTGAAACAACTGCAGCTAATTTGCCATGGGAACGGAGGCCTGAATGGCTACAACAAATAACAACTGCCTCAGAGATGTCGTGATATTTCTATACGATTGGGATCGGTAGGAATTTCTATGGCTGAAATACACTATTTTAGGCCCTAAATGAATTGGATTATACAAGTTTTGAATGAATACGTTGACATTTTAATTGGATGCTGTAAAATACGAAAAAAAAATTTTATTAATATTTTACACATGTCATAGGCTATTTTATTTTCTAAATTATCGTATACAAGTATCTATAAGTTAAAATACTCTTATAAGTTTTAAAATAAAATAAATTTACAATCACAATTTACAATTTTTGTATCTTTATGTCGTCAATTTTTTTTATATAAATATAAATATAATCAAGAAAAGGAAAAAAATCAATTGATGTCGAAATGTATTTTTTGCACTTCCGTGACTAAAACTCTTCTTTAGTCTTTATTTTTAGGGA
The DNA here is from genome assembly GCA_947534325.1 of Agonum fuliginosum. NCBI lineage: Eukaryota > Metazoa > Arthropoda > Insecta > Coleoptera > Carabidae > Agonum > Agonum fuliginosum. The sequence goes on from OX384040.1 coordinate 33,667,005, forward strand.
CTAAGGTTCTAATTTGATCTCAATTATTATATTTAATCCCGTTGTCAAGGAATTGAATTAATTAATCCCGTTGTCAAGTAAATACGTGCTATTTGTTACAGAGTAATAATATTTGTCATAAAGTTTACAGTCAAAATTGTGAATTGTGTATTCTTTTAAACTATTTTATATTCTTTTGAGGATGAAGTGCAAAAAATAGCGTATACCACGGGACTTAAGTACCTTTAATCCCTCAGGCCCTTCGGCTCGTGAAATGAACTTCAACCTTAGGATTAAATCAGGCACTTTAATATAATATAATATACTATTTGATTAATTCTTACTTCAATTGATTAAGTAATGTAGGTAATTATTTTATTAATTGTATCATCAACTGTTATTACCTTTTAATAAGTAACTTTTATTGATAATTATAAACAACGCATAATATATTAGTTATTTATAATACATACCTTACTTATAATTCATTACTAGTTACGAACTTAATACGTTAGATACAACCATAATAACATCAAACTGTCAACTAATTGACAGATAAAATTGTTAATTTATTTAAACATAGCTGTCGTTGATGGTACGATTAAGCTTTGAATATAACGCGAATATATGCGATTTAAGCCACCTTGGATGTTCGAAGAGACTCGGTTTCACCTCGTCGCTCTGCAACATCCTCGGTGTTATAAATCGCATAATATATTTTTATATTAATAGCTATAAATGATTCCTAATTTTTAAATTCTTGGACTTATAGGTAGGTAGGTACATCTAAAAAAGTCATTTATACGGTGGCCGACGGATTTTTAAAATGTTATACCTATACAAAACTATGCAACAAAATTAGTTATCTCATATTTTTTTAAAAATTTTCTCTAATTACATTATTATTTGTTGCTTTTAATCAAAGTAGGTATGACTTATTATGAGAAACATAAACTACTTATATGTATACAAATGCGGCTTTTAAATATGTAATACTGCGTTTATTTAGAAAAGTTACAGGAAATATAAAAATAAACATTTATTATTTATTTTCTTACAGTAGATGTAAACTGCTGATAGCTATATTTCATATAAGTATTTATAACGGTACGTACAATAGTTAATTTGTAATTTAGAATTTTGAGAGTCGGTTTTAACTTAATTTTCAACTCATTGTAACAACTTTTGCTTGAAAGTGGGCAGGATTTTAGTCGAAACGTCACAACAAATATAACTTCTATTTGCAATAAAGCCAGTAATCCAAAAAACAAAGATTTCATTCTATTTTCAAACCTCAAAAGTTACAAGACTTGAAAAATGTATAAGGGGCAAGCCGGTGACCAAAAGCGTTCGAATTATACATTAGAAAAATCCTATGAAGGATTAAAATTTGATATTTTGCACTTCGGCATTAAATTCCATTTGATTTTATCGTTTAAATGCATCTTACTTTATTAGTTAACTATTTGAATGAAGGCAGACAAATACAATCTTCTAGATTTTACTAAATTCCTTTTTATCGTCGCATACGTCAAGTAATAAAACTTATAATTTTTTAAATAATAGAATAAACGTTGAACTCCTGTCTTATTTAATTAGAAGAAATTTTTGTTCAAATTGATGTTGCTCCTTATCGCTCGTACCAAAATTTTAAAAAATATACGTCGTAGCTCAATAGAGTTGTTTTATCTTTTATTTAATTTAAAATAAAAACTAGGTAAATAATTTTAAGTATACGTCAAAATAAAGGAATTTTGCAGAATATATTAAAAATGTGATTTTCCAAATCATATTAAATAGCTAAATGATAATCTAAAGTGCATTATAAAGATAAAATTTAATAGAACTAACGACGTTGAAAAATATATGAATTTTCAGTTCTTGTCAAGATTATTTAACAATGTAATTCGAGCGCATTTAACCACCGGTTTCCCTCCTAAGGCCCATTTCTTGCTATCAAATGCAAAGCAACAATAAATCATTTTGTGACTTTGGTTTTGAAATCGATGACCTCATATTCTACAATGATGTACTTATAGGTTGTACTTACATGGCTATAGAATTAAATTTACAAAAAACCTTGTCGTAATTTGTTCAATAATTTCTAAAAATTACTAAAAATGCGAGTTTTACATACATTATTACAGTTTTAAAAAATCTCTATATACCCGTCTTCCGACTAATGTATATTATCGATTTATTTTGTGCATTAATCAACGTATCAATGGATTATTAAATGATAAAAATTAGCTCCAAGTTGTGCTAATTAATGCCACAGCAATTAATAATTTGCATTTATTGATTCACTAATGAAATTTTTTATAATACAGCCAGAATCGTTCAAATTGCTAATCTTCTGAATTGGTTTTACAAGTGTAGCGCCTTAAAAAAACTATTACAACTACGTGACTATAATATTTAATATTTTTAATATAAAACAAGAATTCGTTGGCACTTGATAAATGATTACAAAACACACTCAGAGTATTGAAACGAAATAAAGAAAGTTCTGGGTGTAAAATATGCGCTACGAATGCAGCATGATTGAAAGTACCTACAGCACTTGGTCTGTAAGTGCGGTTTTACAATTAGAGATAATTATAACTGCGACGCCACGGCCGCGGAGGGCGCAGAACGTTCAGTCAGATTAACTAACGAGCTCTAATTGGATCGCACTGGTTCAGATCTGTACGGCACAGATTTTTCTCGCGATTCATCAACATTGCTCCGGCATATTCAATGACTTTGTAAATGAGAAAATGCATTTTTAATGCATATTGGATTTAAGTTTTAATTACTGATCGATTGCCAGCTATAAATTAACGACGACAAATTCGTACCAACTTTCACTCACAAACGTGTACTTTTTTTAAATTTGCACGCAGCTTTAATAGGTTGTATAATTTCATATACTGAAAAAATTTTAAAATTGGTTATTGAACCATCCATAGAGATTATTTATTATGTTATTTATAAAATAAAATTATATAGATAGTATCTGACTGTCTATAACAAATAATAGTCACTGTTTGTGTAAAACTAATAAATAAACAGTTAAATGTACTTTCACACTAGTAGTACTAAAATTGTCATGAACTTTATATTCGCGAATTTTGAAAAAAATTAGTAGGTATATTATTGAATTGTACAAGTTGGTGAAAATAAAATGCGAATATAAAAAATCTGACGTGGCCGTTACAATACCTCTCGCCTTGACATTGAAGTATTATTATTTAACCATATATTAAGCTTTAATTTAAATAAAATACAACAACACCGTCATTGATATAATAATATAAAATAATCATAAGTACATTATATTATTTCTGTTTATCTGTCACATTGACAATTTTATTTTTGTTTTAAATTTTATTTCTATTTCGGGATTCACAAATCGTGGTAGGTAAAATTATATATTTAAAAAAATTATATTTCTTTATTGGTCAAAGATATAGAAACAAGTAAGATTAAATATTGTACAATGTAATTTCTTCTTTCATGTGTGGTATGTCAAATTGTAACAATCGCATTATTTTATACAATTTTTGCAAAAAATGTTATAGTGCTACAAGAAAAATACCATTTCCGGTTGGTGGATTTTTACCAAAATCTTTTCAGCTCTTCATTAACATATATAAATGTATAATGCAAAATATTAGAATTTTATGTTCAGTAGAATTTGAGATAATGAACCGGGACGAAAGGCTATAGTAGGCGTACATACAGACTTTCATACACACACACACACACACACACACACACACACACACACACACACACACACACACACACACACAGACATCATCGTGAAAATAGTCAAAATAGGTTCTAAAGGTGCTAAAACGTGCTAATTGACAAAAATCTCGACATCGAATTTTTTCACGATCCCTATACCTCTCTAGGCGAGAGGTAAAAAATATATGACAATTAAGTTATTATGCTAGGCATTTTGATATACGTGGAATACTGTCAATGTCAAAGTAGCTGTCATATTGTTGAAATTTTTATTTTACCTGTGGAATAATTCCTTGGCCAGATAAATCTGCGGACTTAGCTCCCCAAGATTTTTCTTGTGGTGTTATATTAAATCTAAAATTTAGTTGTCATGCAAGAAGAAAGAGCGACAACCCTGGATGAACTGCAAACTAAAATTTTAGGGACAACTACGCTACAAATGTTATAATGTTAGAGCTGGATTTTACAATCGTTTAGACTTTGGCAGAGGGAGGAAATTTGTTTGAATATTTATTGTAAATTTACCAATTAAAATAAATATGTTCCTGCTTTCTTTTCATAATAATTACTTTTGCTATACTAACATCCAACATGTACTTTTAGATTTTATTGTTATATCTGTTATTCATTACTCTTTTTGTCAGACAAATTCACATTACTTCGTTTTGTGACTACTACAAATAAATATATTAAGATACCTGGCATAAAAGTCATGTTGGATGTTGCTTTTCACGTCCACCAACCTGTATAACCTAAAACCTATATTAAAGTTGTATGCAGAGGTATAGAAAAGAAACACCCTGTATATATCTACTTATATGTTTAAATGAAGGTGTATTCATAGGTAAGTAAATAAGAAATATAAATAATATTATAGATAAGTTTTAATATGATTCGTGTTAACAGCTTCGAAAATAAAACATGAATTGTATCCAAATATGCAAGCTTTCCTTCTCCTTAAAACTAGTACTTTTTTAAAATGAATCTTCATTTATATACATTTAATTTGATGTTCTGATAATTTCACAAAGAGACAGATGTAACTTTTTTTTCACTCTCTGATTGTCTGATTGATTTATGCTTGTGTAAAATTTTGGACATTTGCATATCTCTGCGTGTTTATGTCCTATGTTTATAAGAATATGTTTTAAGGCTCAATTGTATGTACCTACTTAATATAGTGTGTTAAAACGTGGTATGCATTTAATTATAAACGAGTATAGGTACTACTATTATCTACCTAATGTAAAGTTTCTTGTAAAATGTAATTTTTCTTGTAGCTATTGTATGGGGGCATTTGAAGCAGTAGGTAGTGGATGGAAGTGCATTTTATATTGTGCGGTGCGTAGTTATATATGCATTTTACTTTTTAGACGATAAGTGCACCAGAAAATTAATCCATTCCGCTTTAAATCCATCTTCAATTCTTATTGTTACAGCCCAGACAATTCAACTCATTTTGTTGTTAACTAAATGTATTTCAAACAATTTCAACCCACAAAAATCACTTACTATTATTAAATAATTTAATAAATAAAATATGTAAGTATATAGAATTTCATTTTAAATTTACTTGAAAATAGAATCAAAATAAAAGATTATAATGAGTAATTCATTTTAAAATTTACTTCATTTCAGCTAAGAAAATAGCGTTGGGTTAGGTAGGGCAACGATATTCTTGAATCTGATTGGTTGAGATGAGAGGTAGATTTACACTAGCAAACATTTTCATTTCCGTTAACATTAGTTATACCTTCTTATTTTGAATTTCATAGTTACGTCAAAGTACTACATTATTCTATAGATGACAGCTTTATTTACAAAACATAACTTATTGAAGATCGCGTCAAATTTTGAACTAATAAAATGTGTGAGTGTAAAACTTACTGGCATTCGCAGTGCCATCTGCTATTTTCTTAGCTGAAATGAATTAGAGTAGTACATTATCTATGAAATTAGAATAACTAATTCATACAATATTACTACTACATCTATTACTCCTTTTACGTATGCTGTGTGTAAAGGGTCAATCACAGCAATGACAATAAAATAGAATTACACATGAAAATAAAAATTTAACAAATTGATTCTTAAGTCTCAGTGAATCAGAAATATTGGGAAAAATTGTTACATTTGTCTCTTTGTAAAATTATCAGAATATCAAATAAAATGTAGGTATATAAATATGTAGAAATAGATTTTTAAAAAGTAGTTTTAAGGACAAGGATTTCTTACATAATTGCGTACAATACTTGTTTACTATACTTTATCATTTTATTTATATTTCTTATTTTCATAGCTGTGAATGAATTTTTCTAAAGCCTTGTTCGTACGGGGATTCTTTGAAAATTCTACTAAGATTCTGAATCCTGAAAAAGAAGTTTCAAGATTCTTAATCTTGAAACAAATCATGATTTTAAAGCAATCAATAAATTATAAATTCTTCTTTGCCAAGACTCATTGAAGATTTAAGAAAGAAAACTTCTTCTTTATTTCAGAATCTTGGTAGAATCTTCAAAGAATCTTCGGGCTTAAGGGGAGTCGATACCAAAATGCTACTACTACTACTACTTTTTATGAGCTATTTAATTCAGAAAATTAAATTACAAATGGTTCAATACAAACCGTCAAAATAGCGAAAAACGATATTCAGTTTTTCCCTTAAAACTGGTTTCAATATTAAGATTTTTTAAACAAATAAGATATTTTTAAATGGCTAAAAGTTATCCTCAAGTGCGTCTAATGCCACTTTTTTAAATTTTTTGTTTTAAATATGTGATAAAATACAAATAAAAAATCTGCTGTGGCCACCACACGACCTCTCGCCTAATTCTGCTTATTCTACTAATCTAATAAATAGTTTTACTTACATTTTAATAGTTTCATGTTCATGTAATATGTAAACGATAATGTAAACCAATATGCAAGCAAAAGATGTCAACTGTACTGTCACTGTCATAATCATTCAAATTTTATGTAGAAACAAATTTTATATCATGGACAACAAGATAGAATATTAATTGTACTTTATTTTATTGTTAAATACTTCCAGATTCAGCAATTTGTATTTATAATTAACTGTACACATAGATAATTACAATTTCTTTTATTTTTAATTGCAAAAATTGTCATAAATAAATAATGTACCAATATATTTAAGGAAAACTTTTCCAAACTTCTAAAAGTACTACTTCCGGTTTGCGGATTTCTACCAAAATCTTATCCGGTGTTAAGATACTTATTAAAACCTTAAATATGAAATTTGGTTATAAACGGTGTGATACTTTTTAAGTTATCGTGGACGAAAAATCCTCGGTTCATACAAACACACAAACACACACACACACAGACATCATCGTGAAAATAGTAAATTCGTATTCTAGAGACCCTGAAACGTGCTTATCCACCAAAAACTCATACTCGAAAATTTTGACCCATTACAATACCTCTCTTATAGAATATGAGGCGAGAGGTAAAAATAGAGTACAAAAATGAAAAATGTGGCATTAGACGCATTTGAAGACAACCTTTATCTATTCAAAAATGTATTTGTTTTTCTAAAAAAGTTAATTTTTACTTAAATTTTATGGAAAAAACTAGACGTACTTTTCACCATTTTTATGCCGGTAGTGACTCCCTTTAAGGTAAATTTGGGAAGTGTTACAGAATGATTTTTATGATAACAAAGTAAAAACCAATGATATGAATTGAACTCTCCAGCACTGCACAAGGAATAAAGCAAACATAATACTTGGGCTGTAAGACAATTGTTAGGTCCGTCACCGGATACCCATTCAGGTCTGTTTCGACATCTCCAACACTCGGGGCTAATTCTATCAAAAGACGTCTTGCTTCCACTCTGACAAGCGCTCAATGTAGACGCGTCAAAACATCATGAACTATACGTGTGCTCTTTCACACCTACACAGCGTCATTATGATGATGCGATGATGGTAGATATAATAGAATACGCGCTTCGACACTTCTTGTATAGTATGTTTCTAGTTCTTGGGAAGAGAGGCTAGACTTCTGTGAGCTGGAACGGTTTTATTTATTCCCACGGTTTACACGAATATTACTTTAAATTATACTTAAGGTGGTTGGCTTCCAGCCGTTAAAATGGTGAAAACAATGTTTAGTTTTCCCATTAAAATTGAAGTAAGAATTGAAATTTTCGAATTAAGAGGGTTTTATCGCTTAGCACTGCTAGATCACAAATCCTCGTTATTTCAGGTATCCACGCTGACAGCCTATGTTTTATGAGCACATGTTGTCTCTATTTATCTAATTGCTATGTTTCGCTCCATTTTTGTTTAGAAAATACTCAATTTGATTGGCTAGCGCGTATACAATTTTTAAATTTATTTAACAAATTACTCGACTACTATTTGAAAATTTTATATAATAATGTGATATAAACATTTAAATTTACAATGCAATCAAACTTACGAAGAGTTTTTCTCAGAATTATTGTTATTTAATTGTTTATAAATAATAATAATAACAATTTAAAAAATTCGACAACGTAGCTAGATTTTTACTGCCTTTATCTTTATACGGTATTTTTTAAAGATTTATATGATTAATAGGTTGGGAGTAATTTGTTAAATACTTTTTTACTGTGATAAAAGCCCCTTAACTAAGATATTTTTGAAAAGTTTAAGGATGCTCCCTCTTTGCTCTAATGCCAGTTTTTTTAAGTTTTTTCTTCAATTTTTTTATGTGCATGGCTATGTCCAATTTTGTAAATATTTCATGTGTAATATAATCCTACATAAAAATTCAAAAAAGTGGCGTTAGAGCAAAAAGAGGGAAACATCAAGCTTTTCGAAAACGTCTTATTTGTTTAAAAAATCTTATTGTTTAAAAAACTGCATTTTGTTTTTCGCTATTTTGACGGCTGGTGTTGATCCATTTGAAATTTAATTTTCTGGAATACAAAATTCAAAAAGTGTTCAATTTATTTATTCAGATATATAATTTAAATCTTTATTTATTAAAGTAATACAGAGCGTTCAACAAAACCTATAATTTGACTGCGCAACCGCCTTAACTTATGGCCGTTTTACACTACACTAAATATTGAACAAGAAATTGCGCAACAAATTGAACAATATCTTGAGCAATAAATTGCTTTGTTTTTAATGAACTCTGTTTTATACTGAGACAATTTTATATACCTACCTACAATATTTAGTTTGTGATTCTGCGCAGTTCGCATATAATAATAATTTGACAGCCGCGCTTATCTATTTTTTCAGACAATTTACGAAGCAATGCGATATTTCACACAATTTGCTGTATGATACTACACAATTTAGATTGTTTCAAAAATTGAACAATTTCTTGTTCAAGATTTAGTGTAATGTAAAACAGGCTTAATACGTTATAGTTTGACTTATAATAAATATAAGATTAATGCAAACCTAGTATTTTATTGTATTGAATTTAAAAATCAAATTACTGGTACAAGTTCACTTTAACAGCAATCAAATCTTTCCTATAATGTACTCTCCACTATCAACCACGAAGGTTGATTCACAATGAGATAATCGAATAAACGGGATCAATTTGTACGTATTTAAAACAGAAATTTTATGAATAGAATTATGATATATTAATGAATACATTGATATTGACGTACAAATTATTTATATTGATACATTTGTATTTCAATTTTATTTTATTATCCATTTTAAACATGCCAGAACTACTTGTATAGATTACAATAATAGCAATTAATCTAATTGAATTATTAGTGCCTGGTCACACAAGAATTCTTTGAAGATTCTTTCATGCTTGTACGAATCCTGAAAAAATAATCCTTGTAAGAATCGTCTGTCAAATAGCGACGGCGCTAAATTGAATCTTCAATGAGTCTTGCCAAAGAAGAATTTCTAATGATTGATAGCTTCAAAACAGTTAATTAATTTTTGTTCAGGACTCAAGCATGAAAGAATCATGAAAGAACCCTTATGTGGACTAAATACAATAACGGTGTATTTTTTGTTAAATTAAAATGTTCTTATTTCTCATAATGATGACAAACAGGTATAGCAGAGAGTTTTAGGTTCTGTATTTCGCTTGACAACATATAATATAGACATGACATGTTCACGGATGCATATTAAAATTTGTCGCGGTCCGGAAACCACGAAATACAGACTCCGGTTTCCGGTGAGCGACGGCAGACGTCGCAGTCTTTTGTTTATGCGCACGCCACGTTAGCCACGCACACGCAAACCGAACAGTAAATGAAAAAAAATCACTACAGTTAGCTGAGATTGCAAACTTTAATTTTCATTTGCGGCGGAGGTGTTAACATTATTAAAAACATCCCTATACGTTCACGCGCATCGCTTACTGGTAGTAATAAAATGGTAAAATAAATCATATTTAAATTATTATATCCACAAAATATATGATATATTTCTGCGCATAAATTTTTGATGGGGTCTAATTGTACAGTTATAATTTTGGCATAAATTGCAAAGTACCAAATAACGATTTCCTACAATTTAGAAAGTCCTTACTGTGAAATAGAATCCACGAAATTACGTCTTAAGTTCGTCTTAAACTCTTCACATTTCTTAAGAGTTTAATCACACTGCATTAAAATAAAATTAGGGTTGTCAACAATGTCTGCAACTACTTCAACAGTTGAGGAATTAAGAATTAACAGGGCGTTACTTAGGGGGAAAGGCAAAAATGGCTGCATGATGACAACAAATAGAAGTTGGTGAATTTCATTCTTGTTGATTACACGACAATAGACCCATTTTTACTATTTATCCGAAGTGTCATCTCCTGCAGTATTTTTGTTGTACGTGAAATAAAAATGTGTATAAAATTTCGTATTTCGGAGACAAGTTGTTAGATGAAAACGAAAAGGAAAGCGTGAACGGTAACGATGTAAAGCGAATCGAGGTCTGGAACTGTCACAGCAATCGGGAACTTCCTGTCGCGAATCAAATCAACCGGAAGTATTGTCAAAATGGTTGCCGCAAATTATTCAACTCCCTTCAAATTGATTGCCAATTCAACACTTCTACTCCCCAGGGAAGAAAAAATCACAGCACATACGACAGCTAAAATTACATTTAATATCACAAAAAATATGTCAAAGCTTTATCAAGAAATATTCTTTAACATAAACTTAATAATAATTTTGTCATTTATTTATGTTTTATTCAAAATTTATATCTGTTGCTGTTATTATTAAAACGTCAATTTGAAATATTACTGTAAGAAATATATTTGTTTATATTTATTACTATTGTATTGCACATAATACTAATTATTAATGAAGAATTTTAAGAAAAAACGATTTAAATTTTATATTTTTTAAATTTTGGGTAACGCTGGAATGACAGCTAGCGAACCTAGCGGAAAAACCTCACACTAAAATGTTTGAATCTGTCGGTAATGTAGTTGCATCTTTATATACTCCATGCTCCATGTCTTATAACCTCAAAATTTTGACACATAAAATTAACGTTCTGAAAAATGAATACCTGCAATAAATTGCTAAATGCATCAAATATATTACTACATCAAAGATATTTCCATGTAACGGCACAATGTATGGAAATCAGGAAGCTTGCCAGACTACGAGTTGTTGATAACAGCGAAATTGGTAAAAGTGCGATGGCAGAAGGCAAACCACCGAAATGTATTCATATTTACAATAAACAGAGCATAGGAAAGATAGGTATATTAATACAATTAATAATAACAACAGAATATTTAGTGTTTGTTAATTTTAAGGTGACAGAGTCATGGTGGCTATCAAAGGCGAAAAGAAGAAGGCAATATTAGTAGGGCTCAAACAGAAACAAAAATCCAAAATACCGAAATTTGATAGTAATAATATAGTTTTAATTGATGATAATGGTACACCGCTTGGAACAAGAATTCATACGCCAATTCCAACAATACTTAGAACCATTTTAAAGGAAAGAACCCAAGCTAAAGGTGCTGATTACACCAAATTATTAGGTATTGCCACAAGATTTGTATAACTAACGCATGTCAGAGTAGGATGTATATATTTATAAATACAAGCAAGTTTAATAATTATGTAATGTAATTTAAAAACAGAGAAACAACGTTTTAAAAATAGAGTTTTTATTATCTTAATGTCATCAACAAAGTAACAATATAGTAAATTAAGTTTTATAAAAATAACTTCAACAAGAAATGTATACAACAAAACAACATGAATTACGAATGACATGTTCATAATAAGATTTTAAAAATAGATATATACAAAATAAGGTTTAAACACTACAAACTTAACACTAATTAATATAGATTTCAAAATATGTAACAACCTAGAATGAGTTATAATTAACACGTTCAAATTGACTTTAAAAGTGGAATTAAAACTTGTGTTTCTTACAAACTAGTACCCTTTTATTCCATTGTGATCAATAAATCTTCAGCTTCCAGTTTCATGCCCATGTCAACGTTGAGGCTCTTGATGATGCCAGCCACCGGTGACTGCACAACAGTTTCCATCTTCATTGCAGACAGAATTATCAGCGGTGTTCCCTTCTCGACTTTGTCGCCAACTTTCACTCTGATGTCGATGACAGTTCCCGGCATTGGGGCCCCCACTTGGCTCTTGTCCCCCTTCACTGCTTTGGGGTGAACGTGGACTTCTTCAGAGGAATTCTTGTCTCTGATGAACACAGATCTCAACTGGCCGTTCAGTTCGAAGAACACTTCACGTTCGCCTTTTTCTGTTAAGTCTTCAGCCATTGCTAGAGTTTTAATTCCAAGAGTTTTTCCTCTTTCGATTGTTACTTCGAATTCTTCGCCGACTTTAGGTCCGGTTAAGAATACTCTTGTGTCTAGTTTATCCATGGGTCCGTACAGTTCTCTCATTTTTAAATAATCGTTTGTTACTTGTGGGTATAAAGCGGACGACATAACGTCGCGCGCAGTAGCAGTAGGATGAACTTCTTTAAGATCTTCTTCGAGTTTCTTAAAATCTAAAGGTTTGAGGGAAGCACCGGGTCTTCCATCAATTCGAGGCATGTTCTTGAGCACCTGAGACCTGAAGGGCTCTGGGTAGCCGCCGTACGGCTGTCCAATAGCACCTTGTAAGAACTCCACTACAGATTTAGGGAATGACAGTTCTTCTGCGCGCTCTCGCACATCTTTAACAGTCAGCTTATTTTGCACCATGAACTGCGCTAAATCACCAACTACTTTAGAAGAAGGTGTAACCTTAATTAAGTCTCCAAGTAGTTGATTAGCTTCGCTATACGCCTTCTTAACATCTTCGAAGAAATCACCAAGCCCCAGTGAATAAGCTTGGAACTGCAAGTTGGTATACTGACCACCGGGTATTTCATTGATGTACACATCAGCGTTTCCTGATTTCATGGTAGTCGTGCATTCGAACGGCGCGTACAAAGTTCTAGTTTGTTCCCAGAACGCTGAGTATTCGGACACTGTAGGCAGAGTGATATTGGTGTCTAGAGGGGTACCTTGTAATGACGCAACAATGGCGCCCATGCTGGGCTGACTTGTCAAACCAGACATAGAGTCAACAGCTACATCTACAACATCGGCTCCTGCTTCGGCACAAGCCAACATCGCGGCTACACCAGCTCCAGATGTGTCGTGCGTGTGAATGTGAATAGGTATATCAGGATGTTTATCTCGCAGTGCAGTTATTAGTAGTTTACCAGCCGCAGGTTTCAGTAATCCAGCCATGTCTTTAATAGACAACACATGTGTTCCAGCTTTTACTAATTCATCTGCTAAATCAGTGTAGTACTTCAAATTATATTTAGTACGAGTAGGATCACTAACATCTCCGGAATAAGAAATAGCGGCTTCAACAATCCCGCCAGCTTTGCCTGCGGCTTCCATACCCAAAATCAAGTTCGGTAAATAGTTGAGTGAATCGAATACTCGGAAGATGTCCATGCCGGTCTGTACAGCCAGTTCGCAGAACTTGAACACAACGTTGTCGGGGTAGTTGGTGTAGCCGACAGCGTTTGCGCCGCGCAGCAGCATCTGGAAAGGAATGTTGGGGATCTGTTTGCGCATTTCTTCCAGCCGTTCCCAGGGGCACTCGTGCAGGAAGCGCAGCGCCACGTCGAACGTGGCTCCGCCCCAGTTCTCCAACGCGTACAAGTTACTGAAGTTGTGCGCAACGTATGGCGAGATCTTCAACAGATCGTGCGTGCGCACACGAGTGGCGAGAAGACTTTGGTGCGCATCGCGGAATGTGGTGTCCATCAACAATAGGCCTTTGTTGTTGCGCACTGCTTTAGCGAAGGCTTCTGGACCTTTTTCTTTGTACAGTTGACGTAATCCTTTTGGTGGATCCAGCCCTAATAACATTCAACCAATATTAGATGCAGCCAGTTTAATTAATTTTATTTATGCGTGATTTTGAAACTTGAAATTGTGAATTAAGCCGTGTAAACATAAAGCAAAAATCGTAAAAATGGATAAAAATAATTACACTCTGTGCTCTCGTCTTGCGTGTGCTTGGCCGCTTCTTCTGCGATATCTGTCGAAAAACGTAAGGCATGCAAATTAAAACCAACAAAGACAACAGAATTAATTACATGATCAGAAAATTTACTACGTGAGGATGACAAATTCAGAGTATCATGATTTTTATATATTACTACCAAATTTTAATACAAATCTTAAGAACCCAGTTATTTTTGAAAACATTCCCAAACCGGAAGTAGTACTTTTCTTAAATATTTTGATAAATAATTAATTTATCGCAATATTTTTTATTTCAAATGAAAGATAATATTATTATTATTATTTACAATTTTTACCATTTTATAAATTGTTCTGTTCATTAGAAATTTTAAGTATTATTTTTTTTATAATTTAGAGTAGGCATGAAACTTCAGTACTTAGCTGTCCATAATTGTTTAATATTTTTTGTTACTACGAAAAATTTAATTAATTATGATAATAGTGATACATCGTTTATAACTTTTTCTACAGTTGACTAAATGACTAAAATATATTTGTAAATACTTATATAAGTATAAAGAGTATAGGGTATGGCGGGAGGTCTTGTGCTGACCATATCAGATTTTTTTAATTAAGGAGCTCGTCTACGTTTTCTTCGAATTCCTAGAATACTCGTGATATTACATTTTTTTCTATTTCACTCTCTTCCCCACTACTACTGGTGCCTTAAACTCGTACTTTGCCGCATCCTAGCTATCATCCTATATCATTTTGAAGTTGAAAAATACTATAAACATGGTTCCAGTATTTCCATAATAACTTCTGTATTTTTAAAATAAATTAAATAAAACAAAAATTATTCGAATAATCGAATAGGAAGCTTAGCTGCAGGCTTCCTGCTTTTTAATTTTTTTATATCAAATAATGACAAAATATGTTATTTTAAAATATTTTTTACTTCAAATTTCTAGGCCAAAGACAAAAAATAAAAACTAGAGGCATTAAGACATCCTTTGATAATAAAAGCATCATTATATTTCAATAATTATAATTAAAGTAAACGTGGGAAGCGTACACCTCTGTAACGCTATCAAATTTTAGGGTAGACGAACACCTTAAGGGTATCGTCTCCACGTAGCTCAACACCGCGTTTGTCCTATGTTAATGCATAGAAACGCTCGCTAAAAATACGTAAAAGCAGTCTAGCAATTTCTAAAATACTCACGAAGTTTTATAGATAAAGCTAAATTTTATAAATTTATTTACAGACAAAGAATGCAACTAGGATTATGCCGAGTTACATTTTTTAATAAATCTCTTAATAATAAGATAAAGCGTGTAAGAAATTGCTTAAAACACACTTTTTCATTAATTTTTTATATGGATTCCAAAGATTTTTTCAGAATTCTAAATCGGCATAATCCTAGATTAATTCTTTCACAAAAATCTAGTACCTGTTTTTCCTTCAAATTTTTAATATGCAATGAGTAAAGCAGAAACTGCTACACCTCTAAACACGCAATATTTTGTTACGGGGACGAACCCCTTAAATAAAAATAGGACACTCTTAATTTGTCACCCCGTATTTTAATCTATACGACATTGTTAACCAAACCAAAGATAAGAACCAAAAACCAGTAAAAATACCTTTCCAATAAACAAATACCTGTGTGAATAGCGGGCACATGGGGTTTAATATCAGCCGGTTTGAGTTTCGTCGCCAACGGAGTTGTTGGTCCGTTCACAAGCACCTCACCGATATAATTCAACAGCTTCTGCGCGCGGTTCTGCGTCGGCTTGAAGTTAAACAGCTGCGGGTTCTCGTCAATGAAGTAAGTATCAACGGAACCATTCAAGAACTTCTGGTTTTCGAGCACGTTGAGCAAAAAAGGAATGTTAGTCTTGACGCCTCGCACTCTGAACTCTCTCAATGCTCGGTTCATCTTAGCACAAGAGGACTGCAGGTCTGTCGAGTGGGCTATGACTTTGACTAACAAGGAGTCGTAGTAGGGAGAGATGATGGCCCCAGCGAAGGCCGAAGCACCGTCTAATCGGATCCCCATGCCCTCGCCGGACCGGAACACCTCGATTCGTCCTATGTCCGGCTGGAAGTTCTTCGCCGGGTCTTCGGTTGTCACGCGGCATTGAATGGCGAAGCCCTGTGGAGTGGATTGTTAGTAATTGTGTCGCTACGGAGTTGGAGGATATTATAAACGGAGAGCCAGAGCCAAAAAAGTCTCTGAATTTACTAAGCCTAGTTTTTTTATAGTTGATTACAGTGGTTGTGTACACAAACATACTGCGGTCAGTCAAGCGAAACGTAGAACAGGCGTCTCAGGTACGCTGTCGAAGTTGTCGTTCCTGCGAGGTAACAAAATGAATTTACTCAGGCTGATAATTGTTATACAAATAGTATATTGCATATAAATGAAAGTTATGACAGTCAGTCAGCTAAAATATAAAAATTGACATTTTAATGTCAGATTTGACTAGGCTATTATTTTTTGTACATACATTGCGGCTGACTGACCAGCTCCGTCCCCACATTTAGCTGACTGACTGTCATAACTTTCATTTATATGCAATATACTATTTGAATCGGTGAGTCCAAGAACAGTACTAGTCCACAAAATGGCGTTTTGAGTTAAAATAGCCAAAGTGTATAAAATTCGCTTCTGCATCGATGAGCTTAAAAACAGTACGCTGAACATTGCCGCTATGGCTGAGAGGCCACAAGAACAGTATAAGTCCAGGACATATACTGTTCTTCTGCTCATAAACGTCAGTTTACCATTGTAACCTGAGGTGTAGTTTACTTAGTTGTGAACGTAATTACCTAATAAAACCCTTTTTGCCATGTTTTGTACCACTTCATACCACGTTTTAAAGCTCTTATGGCAAATAGCACTTCTTGAAATCAAAGAAAATCTATCGGAACAAATATTGACTTCGCGAACAGTACATGTCCATGACACTTTTGCATCTGTAACTATTAAGTGGTTGCCTTTTTTTGAAATCTTTGTTCATAAAGGCATTCATCTCAAAAGGAACTACAACTTTCCTGTACATGTCAAAGTTGTACAGTGAATGGTTGTGCAGCTATACAGTTTTCTTAATTATCTCAAAATGCACTTTTTGGACTAGTACTGTTCTTGGACTCACCGATTCATTTGTATAACAATTTTCAGCCTGAGTAAATTCATTTTGTTACCTCGCAGGAACGACAACTTCGACAGCGTACCTGAGACGCCTGTTCTACGTTTAGCTTGACTGACCGCAGTATGTTTGTGTACACAACCACTGTAATCAACTATTAAAAAACTAGGCTTAGTAAATTCATAGATTTTTTTTGGCTCTGGCTCTTGGACTATTACGTCTGTTTTGATTTTGTCCTGCGTCATGCCTAGTTCTGGTAGAGTGATTCCCTCCGCGATTCTGATTTGGGATTGGACTAGATCGACGCCTGTGATTTCTTCCGTCACTGTGTGCTCTACCTGTAACCTGTACAATATTATTACAGTAACCGTAAACCAAAAAAATCTGCTGTGGCCGCCACAGTACTTCCCCGACTATAAGTTTTATTAACTTGCTTTCGTAAAGGCTTTAATTTTATGCTTTATTCAGCAAAATTGAAAATCGCATATATTAACTAAACTTATCTTCCCGAGAGCTTTAAATTGACGTCAAACTCGGTATAATTTGAATAATGTATAAACAAAATTGACGATAGTTTAATAGTTATTTATGTATAAAGCCCTGTTCGCACGGCGATCTTTGGAGATTCTAAGTCACGGCAAAAAAGAAGTTTTTTTCTTTCTAGTGAGAATTATTTGTTAAATCATCAATGAGTCTTGAAAAAGAAGAATTTATAATTTATTGATTGCTTCAAAATCACGTAATTAACACTAGAAAGAAAAAAACTTCTTTTTTTTTACATTTAAAAGATAATTTATGTTAAATGTAAGTAAAAATGATTTAACTTTAAAAATGTATTACTAATTACAGAAAATGATTATTTATAGAATTATATTAGTAATTTACATGAGAATAATTGAAAATTTGAACTGTTTTCATTATGATGATTTGACGTTTCATTATGGCGCACTGCGCTATAAACAGTCCCACGGGCTATAAAATGACGTTTATGTCACAGAAATTCGTGTATAATTGACAAATTATGATACGACCGTGCATAAATGTTATTTGTTACATAGAATCTATGTTTATATAGGCGTCTACCATAGACGTAATTTTACCGTCACATTTGGACGGTCATATTTTTACTAGTTTGAGTCTTCATCTTTATATGTCAACTTGACGTCGTTTAAAGACGAACTTTAGACGTCGATACAACGTCGTTTTCTGGTATTTGACGTGACTTGAGTTACATATTTACCTAGCGTTGACTTCAATGAAGTAGAAGTTCCCTCGTTCGTCGCACAAGAACTCAACGGTTCCGGCGTTTTCGTATCCTACGTGTTGTGCGAGTTCCACGGCTTTTGTAGTCATTTGGTCCCGGATTTTGATGTCCAGTTTAGGGGCTGGGGCTATTTCTACCACTTTCTGGTGACGTCTTTGCACGGAGCAATCTCGTTCGTATAGATGGACGACGTTCCCAGCGCGGTCACCTAGTTAGAGTAGAGTATTTCAGTTATTTTGATTTTTTATATACGGTTCTGCTTAAAAAGTAATATAAACACGTATTTTATTCCATTTTGTAGAGGAATTATTGAAATTGTGTGGTCTGATGACGAATGCAACCACGAAGTTCATGATAATGTCACCACGGTTTGGAAATTTGGAATAATTTTAAATGTATAAAATGAAAATGTTAATAATTAGTTTCTGTCAAATGTCAAATACAGACAAACCATTTTTTAACGAATTTCGTGGCCTACATACGTCATTAGACCTCGCAATCTCATTTTAAATATTTTTTTCCATAGCTGCTGATAAAGTCTACTTTATTAACTATTTTAAGTCGATGAAGTTAAGCTACATTCAGACCGACCCAATTATAAATGTAAATGGCAAATTTAACTAACAAGTGCTCAATTAAAATTGGAATTTTGTGGAAGCGCTGGTTGGTAAACTTAGCACTTATACTTATAATTGGGTAGGTCTGAATCTAGCTTAACACTTAAACCGTAAAACTAGATTCAGACCGACCCAATTATAAATGTAAGTGTCTAATTTAACCAACCAGCGCTCTGCGCTCAATGTTCGCACTTATAATTGAAATTGGTATTTTGTGGAAGCACTGATTGGTTAATTTAGTATTTATAATTCGGTAGGTTTGAATCTAGCTTAAGTTAGATTATATATTAGAAGTATAAGTAGCTAATTTAACCAATTAGCGCTCAAAGTTCGCACTTATAATTGAAATTGAAATTTTTTGGTATGTCTGGTTGGTTAACTTAGCACTTATAATTGGGTAGGTCTGAATCTAACTTAAGGGTATATATAAAAAGTAAAACTAAAATAGATAAAGTTAAATTTTAACAACAACGATAGATAAAGTGCTTTTACATTTTTTCTTCAAATTCATTTTTACACATTTCTGCATCCACTTTGTGAAAAAGTAGAATGAAATACATTACAAACAAACTCTGAAATAGTGTTTTAACAATAATTTAACTTAAAATTGGATTTTAAAATCAGTTATAGAAAAATCGAATTTTAATTTTATACACAACGATAAAATTGTATTATCAAAATATAATGTTATCGTTTTATATAAAGGCGGATTCATGCAGCCATTTACATTTAATTTTAATTTAATTTAAAAGATAACTATGGTAACAATGTCGCATTTGAAAACATAAATGAGAATGGTGCATGCATGGCTCCATTGAGTTATACACATTTATATTTTAAATTAAATTAAATGTAAATGGCTGCATGAATCCACCTTAAAAATAACTATTGAAGCAAATCGCTGAGAAAAATATACGTGTTTATTTTATGGTTTGTAAATACCTAATAGTTGCACTTCGATGTGCCTGGGCCTCTCGATGAACTTCTCAATGAACATGGCTCCGTCTCCGAAAGCTGCGGCAGCTTCGGAGGAAGCTCGTTGGAAGCTCTCCTCGACTTCTTCCATATTGCGCACAACACGCATGCCTCTGCCGCCCCCGCCATACGCGGCCTACAATTACACTCTGTAGTATTTACTATTTGGATATTGTCCATTGTTTACGTTGTTATAAATACAGGCGGAATGAATGAAGTTATAAGATAAGGTGATTGCCAATCTGAGTTATTAAAGGAGGTTATAAAATATTAATACCTTAAAAATAACCGGCAAGCCATGTTTCAAGCAGAAATCTTTTGCTTCTTCTTTTGTGGTCACTGGTCCGTCAGTACCCGGAAC
Source organism: Agonum fuliginosum (assembly GCA_947534325.1). Lineage (NCBI taxonomy): Eukaryota > Metazoa > Arthropoda > Insecta > Coleoptera > Carabidae > Agonum > Agonum fuliginosum. Next base: position 33,687,553 of record OX384040.1, read on the forward strand.
GATTGGAACACCTATAAAAACATATCGTTAATTTCATAATCTTACTACATTTATTAGGGAAATTATACCTAAAATGACATACTATTTTTTTAAATCATGGTTGTGGTTTTATTTACCAGAAAAATAAGTGTGTACAAGAATAGATAAACAGTGCTTTCTTAATTTTTACCTTCCGCTTACCTGTAAAGGAAGGTATTGGAAATTGGAATCATGCAAAAAATCGGGTAGTGAGTTTTTAGTGGATGAGCACGAATTAGGGTCCTTACAACTCATTTTTGATAGTTTCACGATGATGTCTGTGTGTATGTGTGTGTGTGTGTGTGTATGTGGTCAAGCCGGTGTGTATGTCGGATAACTCAAATACGAATTACCCAAAAATTTTGATATTTGGTATTTAACATTTATATATAAATTGGAAGAGCTCATTAGATTTTGGTACAAATATCTTCATCGGAAGTGATATTTTTTGAAGATTGAAAAGGTTCAATGTCAAAATTGTATAGAAATTTGGATAAATATTGTATTTATTTGTAATAAGAATAAGAGGCAAAGTTATTTGCAACTTACGTTATAAAAAAATTGTCTTTATCTGGTAGCATCAAAGAACTGCAGTAAAATTTATCAAATAAAACGTTGAAATCTTGTAATCCATGTTCGACTGAATTTTGTTTCTGTGTAAAAAATATTGACAGGTGAGATGAGTGACAAGTTGACATACTAGTGCTATATGTCATAAGTCAGATATTAAATGTAGTACCTAATTGAACGGAGGATGGCTTCAGCACAGAAGAGTTTTCCTGTGAATTAATCTTTTTATTCAGATGATGCAAATTTCTGTGTTTCAATATTTTAGATTTTTATTTGTATATTTTAAATGGGCACCGGATTGTACGTATACATTTGTTTATAAGTCTAGATATGGCGGAAGGTTGTGTGATGGCCACGTCAGATTTTTTTAAATATTCTTGCTGTCATTTTATCCAAGTATACTACTTGGGTAATCTGTTTTTGTAATTCTTGGGTATAATTTTTGAAAGGCTTGCATGTCATATCTACATTGTTTTAAGGAGGTTCCCTAGACATTTCAAAAAATGTTCTAATGCAACCAAACTTTGAATTTATGTTGTCTGTGTCATAAAAATGATACCTGAATTTTTTGGAAATTTTTGACCACGTAGTTTGAACGAAATTGTTAAATTTTAATATTTTACATGGTCTCTTATGGCTTTCCATTAATTGATTAAATAAAAAGATGTTAGAAATGTTCTATTTACTTAATTTTTGGTATATAAACGTATGCAAGCACGGACATCAATTTCCCAAAATTTGAAGAAGGTTGACCAATATTGTAACAATATTGTTGTTGTTGTAAAAAAATCTTCAAGCATTTTTTGATTAGTGAATTAGAAATTATTGTAAAAATATATCACCGCAACTGAACGAATTGCAATATCAACTAACACCCGTTGACCGAATTTTGTTTTACATTAATAAAAATATTTTTATTAATTAAAGGCTAATATCTGAGTACGCCACTGCATGTGTAGGGAACCTCCTTAAGTATAGATTTCGCACAAATTTTAAAGGAAACATAAAACGAAAACATTTATGTAATTTTGTACAAGTATGTACTTTGTCATTTTACCAGAAACCTGGAGCAATATTAGTTTGCAGTTCAGGTTCGGTTACATATTAAACTTTTTCGTTTCTTTAAGAAATGGCCAGTATGTCATTTTAAACACACCTCGTCTACTTAAATCACAATATTTTTAAATAATATTTAGATACAAATATTTTGTCCAGAGTATAAATATTTATAACGATACAGTAAACAAAAAGTATTGTAAAAAAGTTCTATAAATACAATTCTTGTTGACTGTTGTGCATGTTAATATTTTCTTTTTGTAAAATTGGCCTTGAATCAAAAGTTTTTCATCACATGATGAAGTCAAATATTCAAATAATATTCAATATTTTTGTTAGTTACATAAATGAGTAATTATTTATGTACAAATACAATTTTATTATGCTTTCCTGTCTATACATTAAAAAGAAAATATGTTTATATTTTTAAAATCTTATATAACATCGCAGATAAATACAAACAAATATTATCAGAACATGTAAAGATACTGATTGAAAGATATCGGTTTTTCATAGAATATTATTTAACTAGAATACTTTTTAGTATCTGAAGTTTTACTTGTACAAAGAAATAAATAATTCATGTAATGCAGATAAAATATTGGGAGTGGTGTAACATCAAAACAACACTTAAGGTCATGATATAAGTAACTGAAAGCAAATGTTTACTTAATATAACTGATATTCCAATTATCGTCCGATTATTTGACACTCAAATATATTATATCACAAACCTGTGACGTATAGCACAAATAAATGGTTAATTGTTTTTTACCTCTCGCCACTCATATCTGTAAGAGAGGTATTGTAATCATGCTAAAATTTCGATAGTGAGTTTTCAATGAATAAGCACGTTTTGAGGCCCCTAGAACACGATTTTGATAATTTCGCGATGATGTCTGTGTGTGTGTGTCAGGATGGATGTTGAAGGTACGATAACTCAAATACCACTGAATAAAAAATTTTGAAATTTTGTATATAATATTCTGACACCCTAGATTAGATCTGATTAGATTTTGGTGTTGATCGTGCAACCGGAAGTGGTAGTTTCTTGAAGATCTGAAGAGTTTTTCTGGAATATCCTCAAAATTTATGAATTAATAAGAATTTTTTTAATAACATTGTATACTAAATGTTACTGTCTACAATATGTATTCAAAACGTTGTTTCTATCTAGCACCATTTTCCAATTACAAGAAGTTAAAAATTTGTTACAATTTTGATTTATCTGCCTACCTATGAAAACAAAAAATTAAATATTTTAGTGTTAATGTCATAAATTTTTTTGACTTTTTGACAAATTCAAATGGAAAATATGAAATGTTATTTATTATTTATAAGGTCATAATAAACTTTAATAATATTATAAAAACTACAATTCCCAAATTCCGTTCACAATGGTATATTTGTGAGTAAGTACCTTCATACACACTCAGTAAACTAGTAGAGTATGGCGAGAGGTCATGTGTTGGCCACATCGGATTTTATTAATAAGCAATTAATAATAATGAATTCGTAAAAATATTTATTCACCGTATAAAGCACATAAAATTAAAAAACGGATATCATTATGCATTTGCCGATGTACTAATGCATAATGTATTGTCTGCTACTATTACAGATTACAGAACTTTGGTCTCTACGTAATTTTAAAAGTCACTTTAATATAAGTACGTCAGTACACACCTACAATATTCAAAGTGCATGTGCAATACCAATACCAGACTATCGGTCAATGTGCATTTATAATAACAAAAGATCGAATTATTCAGTCTTCTAACAGTTAATTTGATCAATGTTTGACTATATTTTTAGCTGACTGTTTGATATTTATTTCTTAAAAAGAATTTTTGGCACCATTCTGCTACATGAAACTAATTTAAATTTATGGAGCACTTCTAACTCAGGTTCAAATACAATTTGAGTGTGGTGCACTATCACTATCCACTAACAACCAAGAGTGAGTTGACGGTAACCGCACACACGGTACAATATCTATACCGATAGTTGGATTGAAATACATAAATTATTTCTAATTTTCTTAATTGTTCTAATTGCAATAAAATTAATTACTTAATTAAATTCTGGAGTTACTACTACTTAAACTACAGTTACAAGAAGGAAGTGGTGAAATATTGTGGTTTTTAATAGATAAGTAAACTATTTAAAACTGGAATCACCAAAAAATAAAATCTAGAATATTCAAACAGAAAAATGTAACAGCAGAATATGTAATAAAATACCTGGATCAAATATTAATTCACAAGATCATTCAAAAATTTAAAATTGTGTTTTTTACCGGGTGTCTGTTTGAAATCTGTTATATAGGAAATACAATGCTACAACAGATTTCAGAGTATACTGGTGTCCCGAAAAATGGCACGCTTGAAATAACATTTTTATGAATAAAGCAATCGCAATAATATTTCATATGGGTAAATTAGCCATAAGGGGACATCAAAATACGTATTATTTACAAAAATATCACTTTCGGTTAAACCGGAAATGACATCAACTTTCATATTTTAAATGAAACACCCTCTTAATTACGGCCTTAAAATATTTTCATTAATCTAAACTTATGTAATCTAACTCAGGGAATCCAATGGTGCCAAGATCAGCCCTGTATCTGTTACCGTTCAAGAATTTCGATAAAAGGGCCCTCTTAATTACTATTAGCATGTTACAATAAATCATTTTGTGACTTTGGTTTTGAAATCCATGACCTCATATTTTACAAAGATGTACTTATAGGATGTGCTTACATGGCTATAGAATTAAATTTACAAAAAACCTTGCCGTATTTTGTTAAATCATTTCTAAAAATCTGACGTGGCCATCACACAACCTTCCGCCATATCTAGACTTTAAACAGAAATGTATGCGTACAATCCGGTGCCCATTTAAAATATACAAATAAAAATCTAAAATATTGAAACACAGAAATTTGCATCATCTGAATAAAAAGATTCATTCACAGGAAAACTCTTCTGTGCTGGCTGAAGCCATCCTCTGTTCAATTACTACATTTATGGCCAGTTGCACCGCTTCCACTTAAATTTTAAGTTTTCCTTAAATGAACAATATCGTATCAAAATCAAATTGTCAAATGTGGAAATAACATTGCTGACATTAATTATATTCGATATTGTTTATTTAAGTGACACTTAAAATTTAAGTGAAGGCGGTGCAAATGGCCATTAATATCTTACTTATGACTTATATGGCGCTAGTATGTCAACTTGTCACTCATCTCACCTGTCAATATTTTTTACACAGAAACAAAATTCAGTCGAACATGGATTACAAGATTTCGACGTTTTATTTGATAATTTATTTTTTAAATTTTACTGCAGTTCTTTGATGCTACCAGATAAAGACAATTTTTTATAACGTAAGTTGCAAATAACTTTGCCTCTTATTCTTATTACAAATAAATACTACATTTATCCAAATTTATATACAATTTTGACAATTAACCTTTTCAATCTTCAAAAAATATCACTTCCGGTGAAGATATTTGTACCAAAATCTAATGGGTTCTTCCAATTTATATACAAATGTTAAATACCAAATATCAACATTTTTGGGTAATTCGTATTTGAGTTATCCGATTGACAGAAATCCGGCCCTGACCACATAGCTACACACATACACACACACAGACATACAGACATCATCGAGAAACTATCAAAAATGAGTTGTAAGGACCCTAATTTGTGCTCATCCACTAAAAACTCACTACCCGATTTTTAGCATGATTCCAATACCTTCCTTTACAGGTAAGCGGAAGGTAAAAAGTGATAGCATTGTTGTGACACCGGTAGCAAAGTCTTACCAGCAGCAATAGCAGCAACCCTAGCAGCAACCTTATCGCCCATCTGCTGTACAACCTTCGGCGTCGGTCCAATAAACCTAAGTCCAGCATCTACAACAGCTTGCGCGAAATCCGACCGCTCTGACAAGAACCCATACCCGGGGTGTACAGCATCCACGTTGTTCTCCAGACAGACTTTAATGATCTCCGGGATGTTTAGGTACGCGGCCACTGGAGGCAAACCCTCCCCCACGATGTAAGACTCATCGGCCTTCTGTCGGTGGATGTGTGCGCGGTCCTCCTTGGAGTATATCGCCACGGATTTGATCCCGAGTTCGTTGCAAGCGCGGAACACGCGCACTGCTATTTCCCCTCGGTTTGCTACTAAGACTTTGCGGATTGGCTTGTATTGCACTTCGGTCGAGAAGGCGCGTTTGTTTGGCCATTTGTAGCGCGGTTTTGTGTGCAGGCATCTTGCTGATGATGCTAGTCTGTGGAACATTTTACCTGTAAAGCAAATTATCATCAGTTAGTTTAACTAATATACTCGCTATTTTACAAAAAAATAACTTTAGAGCATTCATACAGGAAGAATATACACGTAAAAAGCACCTCATCGACTCATGGTTGCACATTTTAACAAAAACAAATTTTTATATGGTAGATAAGGGATAAAACTTCGTTCTATTAGTGGCATTTTTTCTGTTTTATACCGAAGTTATAGTTTATAAAATAAAAAAATCTGACGTGTCCATTACACAACCTTCCGCCATATCTAGACTTTAAACAGAAATGTATACGTACAATCCGGTGCCCATTTAAAATATACAAATAAAAATCTAAAATATTCAAATACAGAAATTTGCATCACCTGAATAAAATAATTCACAGGAAAACTCTGCTGTGTTGAAGCCATCCTCCGGTCAATTACTACATTTAATATCTTACTTAGGACTTATATAGCGCTAGTATGCCAACTTGTCACCCGTCTCACCTGTCAATATTTTTTACGCAGAAACAAAAATCAACCGATCATGGATTACAAGATATCAACGTTTTATTTGATAAATTTATTTTTTAAATTTTACTGCATTTCTTTAATGCTACCAGATAAAGACAATTTTTTTATAACGTAAGTTGCAAATAACTTTTCCTCTTATTCTCATTACAAATAAATACTATATTTTTCCAAATTTATATACAATTTTGACAATTAACCTTTTCAATCTTCAAAAAATATCACTTCCGATGAAGATATTTGTACCAAAATCTAGGGAGCTCTTCCAATTTATATACAAATGTTAAATACCAAATATCAAAATTTTCGGGTAATTCGTATTTGAGTTATGCGACTAACACCCCTTGACCACACACACACACACACATACACACAGACATCATCGTGAAACTATCAAAAATGAGTTGTAAGGACCCTAATTCGTGCTCATCCACTAAAAATTCACCACCCGATTTTTTGCATGATTCCAATACCTTCCTTTACAGGTAGATTTCTCGAAATCAGAAAGTTTTTTCTAAAAAATAACTCTACCCCAACGTAGATTAAACTTTAAACTACATGATTCAAGTTTAAAATATCATGTTCTGCGAAATATAAAGAAAAATCTGTAGGTGCTTCTAAACGCCTGCAAGCGGTTGAAAGTAACGAAATTTTATCCCTTATCTACCATATAAAAATGTGTTTTTGTTAAAATGTGCAACCATGTGTCGATGAGGTGTATGAGTGTAAATTGCTTTAACGTGTACATTTTTCCTGTACAGAATGCTCTTAAGCAGTGAACAGCTTAGCTACCTACTTCGCCAAAAATGTAGCTAAGCTACAAGCTACCTAAGTAGCTTTTAAACAAAATTAAGCTACTTTTTATAGCTACTTCCATTTATTATATTATGCAGGGTCAAAATTGACATTTTCATACATTTAAGAGTTCACGATATTCGAAGTACCTATTCGATAATATTTTATTGTATTTAAATATTTTATAAAGCATAGGAAAGAAGTTAAAATCAGATACATTAATTATTTTTGTTCATATTCACACAGTAATAAAATCATGCCTTGTTGATATTATTTAAAAAATCAAGTCCACAATATGTTTTTATCAAGTCCGTCATCAAATAAAGTTATTAATTATCAGCTCATTTAAAAACTATTTTATTCATTTATTATTGCTTTCTGGTAGAAAAGCTATTTTTTCGGTAGCTAAGCTACTTTTCTGGTAGCTAAGCTACTTTCTTATAGTAGCTTAGCTTAGCTACATCATAATCTAAAAGCTACCGCTACTTTTAAAAAAATGTAAGCTACCAGCTAAAAGATACCAATTTTAAAAAGTAGCTAAACTATAGGATAAAAGGATAAAAGTAAGCTACAGCTAGTTTAAGATAAAAAGTAGCTAAACTTCTGGAAATCTTTTATCGGGCATCGAGTGGTACACGAGAACTGATTAAGACATGAGAGATGTGAGATTATAAGTGACAATTTTTATTTATCTTTTATTATTTATTTTTCAACCATGTACCATATTTTCCGAACTATTCATATTTACAGTGATGATTATTTTCAATCAAGATAAGTGGGAAAATAAACATGTGTGACTCGATAAAAATTTGGAAACTAGTGATAACTGAATAAATAAACAGTAGTAATTTTACTTACTCTTTAATACTCGTGTAATACAATATTTTAACACTTGTACATAATTGTCAGACGCTAAATTGTGAATAAATTAAGTAAGTAGTTCATTATCAAGCGTGTAAACACAATAATTCTGAATGATCAAAAATTATTTTCTGATAATAATTAAACTTTGAAACGTCGGCGACAATTTATCAAATTTTTATTATCTACAATTAAGACTAAATAAATACAAGTACAAGGATATAATTTAATGAATCATGTACTAAATAAAATATTTGAACTGGACAACCCTGACAATAATTATTTTTACGTGCGTACTACAATCTAGTAGTTTTGATATCATAGATTGTTGTAGTTTAATTGTCATTATAGTAATATATTGAATTGGTAAGGAATTAAATCTGATTGTGAAAGTGTAAGGTAAAAGCTCTTGACAAGGTCAGGGATAATAAACGATCAATAGATACACTACATTGCATAAATTTCGCTAGATCTAGACTGCTAGACAAATTAATATTTATATTAAGAGATCGTTGACTTTTGTGCTATTTTAAGATCAAACACTTATACGTAATTTAATTTTTAAAATTTATTGCAAATCTCAGTATTTTTTTCGCAGATTGTGACAGATTTAGAACCAAGATTGTACTCATGATTTTACTGTTTTTTCTAACACTACTACGGCTGCCTGAAACCAACCCGAAACTCGTACTTTACCGCATCCTAGCTATGCAAGTTGAAGTTGAAAACTGTAAAAGTGTTTCCATTGCCAATAAATTTATTAATGTTTTTATAAACATTTAATAGAGAAAGAATGGATCTACAGATGTGCCTTTTTAAAATATTAAAAATAAATTTCTATCAGGAGATATAAACGTGTAAATTTTGTATACATTTTTTTATAATCCTGTAGGTACAATTTTTTAATTTAAATTGCTACGTTAATGTTTTGTGCTGAATTTAGGAGGTAGACCGTCCCCTTAATGTGTTTGGCCTATATTTATTTTTACTAAAAGCACGTGTAGCGAACAATTTCTAATATTGAAAAGGTTTATACACTGGGCTAGCAACTGGTGTTTGGTAACTGCAAATTAACTGTTTAAATAATTTAAAAATAGTGTAACTATTAGCACCAAACTGTCACGCTTAGATAATGCGCAAACATGTATCTAAATCATTATATCGATACATGCTAAATGTATTTCAATTAACACATGAGAATTTCCAAATCGAACAAATAGTTGTATAATTCAAAAGCGATAAACAAATGTAAAATCTGTGTCGATTCGTATGTGAAGTACAAAAGTTCATACCTAAGAACACAAAAAGGTTATTGCTAAATTTAGCATCAGTAGCTGATATATGAGTGGCAAATTCATGGTACTTTTGTTATCTGGAATGATCGCATCACTAGATTGAAAAATTAAAAACACAAAAAAATAAATCTTTCATTTACTAGCGAAATCTATTCTTCTGTAAATCTATGTTTAGATAAATTCCAGTTCGTCTGTTTCAAATTTTCCAAAAATATCTTTGGTCAACACAACATTAAGTACACATTTCTAATTTGGGAGTTTCCAAATGACAAAATTTCTAATTACTTGAATACACTTACTGTCAAAGAATTTTGTACTTAATTCTTATCTGACATTTTTTATATCAACGATAAATTACTCAATATAAAACATCTAACAAAAAATATTCAAGAATTCTCTTTATATTTTTGTGAACATAATTATAAATTTTAGTAATTTAGTTTCCATTATATGTGATGAGATTATAAATTAAGTGCGCTTCAAAAGAATTGCTGAGTTTATTTTTTATAATAATATTATTATTCGTAATTTATTTGTTAATGTTCAAGATTCAAAGGTCAAAAATTATGAAAGATGATTTGACAATATTATTGTTAATATTTATTGAGATATATGCGAAAAAATCTCTAAGTCAAACGCAATTGAAAAATGGTTCAAGTTGGTATAAATGTTATAAAATAATTTAATTCATGCCAAGGTAAATTAAAAATGTGTTAAGTCAATGAACTGACTTTCAAAATTATTATCTTTACGTAATAACCACATTTATCAAGGTTAAATATAATATTTATATTTACGTTTTCTTTAAATTTAAAAATCCTAACAGAAAATGTTAATTGTAAAGTTAATATTTAAAATATAAAATGAAGGGTTAATAATAATCGGTTTAATTTAAATGAGCATTCTTACTTTGCGCGTTGTTATAAACAACCGGCTTACAACACAAACACGCACAACTTTTCTCTTTCGCGACTTAAACCGAACTGGTACTTAAATATTCTACGATTGTACATTCCTTTTTTCTTAGCGTAGCTCGAAACCTTTGCTACAGTTATCTACATTATAAAAATAAACCATAAGCCATACACGTGCTGGAATAGTCATTTCTCTCACGTATGTATCCCGTCACTGAAGGGTTTCTTGTCCTTTTTCACCATTGCGCATACCTCACATAAGAGCGAGAGAGATGACAAGCCCCTCATGTGCATGGTTGCCTAGTCATGTTGTGTAACAGTATTGTAAACTACATTACTAATCTACTTTTGTTTTTATATCAATGCTTTTTTGCGCATGCGCATATATAATATTTTTGTTGAAACAAATGTCCTGTAAGGCGGCAAATTGTTAAGAAATTTGTAAATGTTTGTTATTTATTATTATTAAAATGTCTGTATGCAGAAGTAATAAACGAAATGTGGTTTATATTTATGACAAGAATCTCTGCAAAGAATGCAATCGAATACCGACTATAAAAAATAGAGTAAGTTTTTCGTTTTTTAGGTTATTGTAAATATAAATCCTGATTTAAACTGTACAAAATTTAAATGAAACTTATTTTATTATTAAACTAATGCCATTGTTTGTTTTAAACACGTTAAAGTTTAACTTTCCATAAATATATTAGTTAAGAATTTTACAAAACACTATTTAAATTTCGTTCGAAGAAAACCCATTTTCTTTTTATGACGTGAACATTTTAAAACTGAAACTACTATTATTTAGTTATATAAATTTTTATTTTATATATTTTAAGGCATCAATAGTACACGATCTTATTGATTCATTTAATTTAAGTGAATTTATGACAATAGAAGAAAGTGAACAAGCTACTGAAGATGATTTAAAATTATGCCACTCGAGTTCTTATGTAGATTTTATTAAAAAGGTGAATGATTGTGAGGATTTAGATAAATATGATGAAGAACAGTTAGAGTATGGACTGGGCTACGATTGCCCAATTTTAGATAGACTATTTGAATTTTCAACATCCATAGCTGGAGGTTCTTTAACTGCTGCAAAGCATTTAATTAACGGAAAATACAACGTTGCTATAAACTGGTTCGGAGGATGGCATCATGCCCAACGGCAAGTAGCAAAGATTGCCTCATCTAATTATTTAAATAACTCTTATACATTTGTAGAGATGCAGCAGAAGGATTTTGTTACATAAATGACATAGCTATTGCAATTCAGAAACTCAGTGAGCATTTTAAACGGATCCTCTACATTGACTTCGATATTCATCATGGTAACCAAGTATAAACCTTAATTTACAACCTACATTACATAATATTTTTGTACAGGAAACGGAGTACAAAATATATTTGAAACTAGCAAAAGAATTTTAACATTATCGTTTCATAAATACGCACCTGGGTTTTACCCTGGAACAGGGGATATTAACGATCTAGGATTTATAAAAGCGAAATATTATTCATTAAATGTTCCATTTTTAGAAGGTTTAAGTGATAACACATTAATTTATAGTTTTAGTCAAATATTTCCAAGGTAAACTAATAAATTATCAGTCAATATAGTACCTAAAGAGTATTTTGTAGAATATGTGAAGTATTTGAACCATCTGCAATGGTTGTGCAATGCGGAGCAGATAGTATACGTGGCGATCCATTAGGCGAGGCTAATTTAACATCGAAATCTGTAGGAAAATGTATTAAAGATATTTTAAATCTTAATGTTCCAACAATATTTTTGGGAGGAGGTGGATACAATTTTGCAAACACTGCCAGGCATTGGACGTACTTAACATCTGTAATACTTGATCAAGAACTACCTCTTGAAATCCCTGATGTTTCTGAAGTAAGTTATAAAATATTTACTAAATCCAGTCTTTATTTGTAATAACATTTTAGTATTTTACTGAATATGGGCCTGATTTTGAGTTAGAAATAACTGCGGGTAATATGAAAGATACAAATTCAAAAGAATATATTAATAGTGTTGTTGACACTATTTTAGAATATTGTACAAATATAAAAATATAATTTTTATCAACTAATGTTTTGTTCTTTGTAAACCTGGTCTAAAACTTGTAAGACAAGTTAACGGTACTACAGGTGGGCGATTAGTATTCAATTATGCATTTGACAACTTATTGTGCACCTAAACGAAACAAATCTAAATAATGATTATTTCAAAATACACAGCTGTTAATATTATCTTATTTTGCACCTGTTTGATATTTTGTTTGATGTTATTTTCATTACAAAACAAACATCAAACATACAACAACCGATTTGTGTATAAACAACCAAGTTTACAAGATTCAAAATTACTCAAGTTGTTTAATTTAAACTTTGAATATTTAATAAATAATCATGTTTGTGAAAATCATTCAAATATAACCGCAGTTATAATAGTCACGTCATATTATGGAAATATCGAAACCAGAAGTTCAATGCGGCGGTCATTTTCAAACCAACAACTCAAAGGCATGAATTTAAGAAGAGTGTTTCTCCTGGCAGTAGGTCCACAAAATAATCCATTAGACATTAATTACAAAGCAATTTTGAACGAAAACGACCGTTTCAAAGACTTGATCCAAGGAAATTTCAAAGAAGCATACAGAAATTTAACTTACAAACATTTAATGGGTCTGGAATGGGCTTCAACCTTCTGCAAACATGCTAAATACATAATAAAAATGGACGATGATATCGTTATCAACATGCATAAATTATTAAACATGATTTATAGTCTACAACCAATAAATAATAATGATTTATTAGCTGGTTACATTCTCCGCGGCATGGTACCAATCAGAGAGCCTGCCAACAAATGGTACGTAACTGCAAATGAATATCCAACGTCAATGTATCCTCCGTTTGTATCTGGGTGGTTTTACATCACGACCACGAAACTAGCAGCCGAACTTGTCAAATTGTCACAAAATACTCCGTACTTCTGGATCGATGACGTTTTCGTCACAGGAATACTCGCGAAGAAATTAAATGTTACACATTATGAGCTAAATCGCATATTTGCAGTGCACGCAGAATACTTGCAGTGCTGTATTCAAGGTGTCAAACAACATGGATACGAGTGTGACTTAATTGTTGGACCTAATGGTGGAGATAATAATTTATTTTATACATTTAACAAAGTTATGTCGAAATGTCTGTCAGGTAAATGTGTTCAGAGACCTCCTAGTAAAAGTATAAACGATACTTGTGTAGCTGAACGAAAATATTTTTTCGGAAGAGGAAAAGCTCTCATTGAAAATGTTAAATTGTTTTAATAGTTGTTTATGTATTAGGGCGTAAAGTAGCTTTAAGAGCCATAAAAGCAAGTTACGATTGTGATACATACACAACTTTATGCACGGTTGCAGATTTTGTAATAAATTAATTTAAAAAATTATTGACAAAGAGGTCCGAGGGCTACTAAAATGACATCAAAGAAATTCGTGCATAATGTAATACGATCGTGCTTAAAATAATTTTATTATGTCTAACAACTGTGATATAGAATGTTATGTTAATTGATATGTCATTTGTAGAAATAAAAATATTTTTATACAAGAACATTACAGATTTGTATACAATTAACTACGTAAATATTATCACAATGCATAAAATATTTTTTATTGCTGACTAAAAATTAACATGGAAATGAATGTACCCAGATTTGTTTTAAAACTAATTTACTACGACTTTAATTTCATCCTTAAGGCGTCAACATCATTCAAATTAAAATCAGATAGCGGATAAGAGCCATGAGTATCCTTAATAATCCAAAACGAATCAACGACAACTCCGAATTTATCATCAGAAACCTGTTCCAAATACAAATGCGTGCGATTATGCGCCTTCATTCTAGTGTATCCATAGTCTTCACTAGAGAACGCAGACCAGTGCGGCTTAGTGGCATGGAAGGGGTCCCTGCCCTCTTTGCACCCAGCGGAGCCCGTCACGATGTGAACCGGAGCCCCGGGGTTCCTGTAGGGCTCCGCGTAGCTCCCATTGTACACCACATAGTCGTAAATCGGCCACAATCTCTCGTACGAGTGCTCGTGCGCCCACACTTGTAGGTCCACGCCGTAGTCGTACAGCAGCTTCTCCAGCCCGAAGAAATGAAGAAACGGCAGACCAACTCTTGTGAGGGTTTCGTGGTGCGTGCAGTCGTCCTCGTTGTTGTTGCTGCAGTACATTGGCCGGTGGCCCATCACGACGATCCATGGACGTTTGTCACGGTTTTCTGGTAGATTTGCTTCGATTAGGTCCTTCTCGAGCCATTGATATTGAAATACTAGAGGTTTTAAACCGTAGTTCATGAAATAGTAGAGTTCGGTGGAGATTGATATGAAATGTACTGGACCCAAGTTGAAACTGTACATAATGCTGTCTGTATTGCCTGGCATATTGAATCGAGCACGGTAATTACTGAAATTACTACAAATATACAATTAATTATTTGTACACATTGTTATATTTATAAACTTACTATCTTTCTTCGTGGTTTCCTGGGCAAGTCATGTAAGGCACATAGGCCGCAACAGACTCTATTTGCTTCATGAATTCATCTCCAACTCTTGCATTCTCCTTTAAATCAACAAATAAATAGTACATAAGCAATGTAAATGTAAAAGATTTATACCGAATCCATGTCATATGCAAAGTCTCCAACATGAAAAATAGCATCGTACAATCCTCGCTGAGTCTCTTTTTGCAATCGAGCTAATGATTGAGCGTTTTCATTGCCCATGTCTCCGTACAATGCAATGTGTGGGGCCCACGTGCTTCCATCGGGTGCTGTACGGAACCAAAACTCTGCAGACCATCCCAAATCACTGCCACAGTGATATACTGTAACAACATTCATTAATAATACATAATTATCGTTCAACATTATACGAACCATATTTGCTAGATGGAGTAAGATTTGTAAGTTTGACTCGATGTACATACTGAGCATGTTTCTCAGAGCCACCGTCTACAAATAGTTTAGAAGTTCCAATAGCTGTTAGAATAAGGCCTCCGATACCATACTCAACAACAGACTCTTTTGTGTCATTTATTGTTGACCAAGTAACAACAATTTCACTTGTGTTTTCGCCATAAGCAATATGAATTTGCTCTGGCTGGAATGAAACATGGGAATAGCAACAATTAATCAATAAAACAATTATACAAAAAGTAGAGAACATTTTTAGTGAAACAATGCACTACAGTAGTTTGCTTTCAACTAACAATATTGTTGTGAACGTTAGTGCTTGTGTTTGTGAACAAAGAAATAAATATTTTGCAATGATGGAATTTATCAACATTGACGTCACTGATAATGAATAAAGAACAAATGAACAAAAACAGTATGAAGAAGAGACACGAGCCTGCTATTTTGAATTTATCATGTTGATTTCAATGCCGCCCTATTGCCGTGTCGGTAGCCTGTATGAATAATCACAAAATTGCACAGAATTATTTATCTTTCACGCTCTAATGTTATGTTGGTTATGTTAAATGTCAATAGCGGTCAATTTAGTAACTTTTATTTTCTGGCTTCTTTGGTTGGTTTGTAGTTTGACAGTTGTTTGTTGACATGTGCAGCTGACATTTCTGGATGGACGTAATTTTAAAATATAAATATGTATGGTGGAAATTATTAGCTGATATATAATATAAGGAAACAGCCAGGAGAATTTAAAATACAGTAAGGTAAAGCATAAACTGAATCAATGACAAACCAACAATCACAACAGGAAATTATTTTTATTCATGCTTTCATTATATGCAAAGTTTTTAGATATAAATTTTTAATTGAAACATAAGATCTATGAATAATTTTAAACATTAAATTAAGTATAATTAATAACACGCTTATTCTACGTTGGTTATTTTCTAGGCTCTAAAATAACTTGATATTTTTGTGGAGAGTGTGTGAGGCCTGGTATAGGCGTTGTGGAAGGTGTTGGAGCCCCAGGAACGGGACAAATTTTGTATTTTCTTAGTATTGCTACGAAGAATAGAAATATACACTGCCGAGCTAATAATTCGCCGAGACATCTTCTCCTGCCTAAAATAAATCATAATAATAGTTTGTAGTTTTCAACAATAAACATTACCTAAACCAAAATTAAGGACACGTTCTCCGGGTAGAAGTTTTCCTTCATTGCTTATAAACCTGTCTGGACGAAATACATGAGGATCGCCCCAATATTCCTTGTCATAGTGAACAGAATGAATATTGATAAGCACTGTAGTTTCCTGAGGAATGTGGTAGCTGTCAAGTGTAGTGTCTCGCAACACTCTTCTAGGGCCAATCACGGGCGCTACGGCAAACATTCGCGAGGATTCCATTATAATTGCTTCTACATACGGCATTCTGTTGATGACAAGACATTAGTTATATTAGTGATTAGTAAGTCTATTGATGGATCTTACTTCAGACGATCTGCATATGTCACTGGTTCGTCGCTCGGAATTGCAGAGTTTACACATTGTGCTGCTTTCTCTTGAATCTCTGGATGTAATAACATTAGCAAAAATATAAAGTCCAATGTGTTGCTTGTTGTTGTGGATCCAGCCAGGAACAGATCCAAGCAAATCATTATCAGTTGTTCATCTGTAATCATTATAACCACTAATACCAGTAATGGTAACACCAGACAATTACATTCTACATAGGAAAATGTATGCACAAGAAGATTTATACGTAATCAAATACTTGCATTTCAAGATTCAGTCACAAATCTAGAAAAGTTATAGTACACGCTTTTGAAATATCATTTTATATAAACATACACTGAATTCACACTAAAGATAATTCATTTATCAGTTATGAATAATTATGATTTTGCAATAATGAAAACCGATTTCACAAATTTGAAAACCAAATTTAACTAAAATTTTTTGTATATTCCTTCTAAGATTATATCAAGTTTTATAAGTATATATAATAAGTACCTAATACTTGTTTTTCAAAAAATTTATCAGTAAAAATGAGAATTTTTAATTATTATAGAAATAAAGTTTATTTGAAATTTGTTTTCAAATTTTTAAATCGATTTTCATACTGCTAAATTATATTTCATGAGTGATAAATTAGTTTTCATTAAGTGAATTTTGTTTTCATTAGCTTGAATTTAATTTTCGTTTATGTGAAATAATATTTGAAATGTGTGAAATCAGTTTTAGTTAGTGTAATATCATATTTCACATGTGTGAAATCATAATATAAAAGAGTGTATAAATATTCTGTACCTGTGAAGGATTGACTGTTTGTTTTCTTCATTTCAGTAATGAATGCGTAGATGAGATCATCTTGACAGTCGTCGTACCAGGTCTCGTGGTGTTGTTGTATGGTGTTAGTGAAGAAGCTCTGGAGACTGTGGTTGAGCTGCACGAGCATGTTGTAGCCGACTTGGTCGGGCGCGACGTGGCGCAGCCAGGGCAGCTGGCTGAGCGTGCCGCCGGCCATGTCGAAGGCCTTGGAGCGCTGGCGCAGCACCTGCAGGAAGTGCGCGAGGCGCGGGTCGTCCCTGGCGAGCCTGGTGCCCGTGGCTAGCGTCCACAGCACGTTGAGCACACTGGGAGCAAACAGCGGCTCGAACTGTACCGCCACGCCAGCCTGCAGCAGCTGCAGGATCTGCTGCACCTCCTCCGCCACCATGGCCTCCATGGGCTTCTTACCGTAGCCGAGGTGGCGCAAGTGGCGCACGACGAAGGCGCGCTGCTCGTGCCACAGCGGGCCGTCCACGCACGTGACGCCGCGCCGCACGCCCAGGCAGCGCAGCCGGATGAAGAAGTTGTCCGGCCGGCCCTCGAACTCCTCCTGCGTCAGCACGTGCCGCACCAGCCGGTGCCCCACCACGCACACCGCCAGGTCCCCACCCAGCCGCAGCCCCACCACGTCCGTGCTGTACATCCCGGCCAGCTGCCGCAGCGCCTCATGCTGCCCGCCCCATAACACGCACAGCTTCTTCAACGTCGGCAGGTTGCCCACCAACGGCAGCCACCTAGGTCCTAACACAACGTCTACTAGTCATTCAAGACCTGGATTACACACATTACAACAAGGATCAAATTCAAATAGTACGTGTTAAGAGGAACGGTTACTGCACTACCAAAATTTATCGGTTCGGGTCGGTTATTATCAAAAGAGTCAATTTCTTAGAATTTTAATAAGTGTACCCAATACGACTCTAGTTTGGAGGTGGAACTAAATTGAAATTCGAATATTTATTCGAATATTTACACTGCCTGACCTTATTTTTGTGTCAAAAAAGGGATTAGTTTTCACCGTAAAATTTAGTCTGAATATTTAAAAAAATTAACAATTTTTGTTTTAATTTGTAGAAGAAAGTTGGTTCTGTGACATTTCTGTATTGAAATTTGAAAATTCAAAACATAATACACTTTAAAATGAATTACAAAATTGCCAATGTTTATAACGCCTATAATAACAAATCAAGCTAAAATTTAAAATTGTAATACACAGATGTCATACAAACAACCTTCCTCTACAAATTAAAATAAATATTTTAAAATGTTAATATTTAGATTACATATGATGGTGAAAACGAAACCTTGTTTTCACTTGTAAATTGCACCAGTATCCGTTCCTCTTAATTGAAAAGTGATTACAAAATATGTGCATTCAATTTACATGTAAGTTACTATTTTAATTTGGTTCAAGTTGTATCTAATAGTATAGTCCGTAACTCATTAGCGAATAACCGCGGTTTTGGTAATGGTAAATTTGTGGTTAGTTATGATTCCTGAAGTGATCATGATTCGGAACAAGTTAAACATCATATTTGGTAGTAATGTAGGAAATGTATATTTATTTCCAGTTTGCTTGTAATTGACAATTTTTTGACATAAGCCGCATTCACAGTCCGATATTTGGTGTAATTCGTATTGAAGAAATTCATTTAAAAGTTCACAACTCGACATTTGAGTCGTAGCACAATCAAAACAAAAAATATTCAAACGCTTTTCAAAACAAATCGACATTGTAACTTATTATTTATTAATAAAATGTAAAAACGATGAAAAGAAACATAACTCTTACAACGTACAAACCCAATATTTACCCGCAAAACATACGTACAAACTAACTACAACAACCACCTTTTATCGTTGGTTATCTGCTCACGAAAAAGTAACCAAAACTTTCAGGAACCGCGTTCCTTAATCTAACCAAATCCTGAAAGTTGTTTCTTGGTTAACGGGCAACCGCAACCATGGTCGCCGTGGTTTAGTTACGGAATATACTTTAAAATAGTATAAACTTACATGTTTTGTAACCACTTTTCAATGTACACGTAAGTTTATACGATTTGAATTGAATCCAAGTTGTGTCTAAATGTTGTAATCCAGCTTCTGAAGAAGACGCATTGATTGATTTATGAAAGTGGTGTAGTTACCTGGTGGGAAGTGTTTGGGTCTCTTGGTGGCTCGCACGTACCACACGGCGAGCGTGAAGAGCAGCGCCAGGAAGGCGAGAGGCGCGAACACAACCATCGCCCGGACACAACTGAATCCGAATCTAACGGACACCACTGCTATTTATCTCTCTTATCAGCACAGCCGCAGCCAACAACCGGAATGTCGGAATGCCGTTCGATTCATTCCTCCACTTTTCCTTTACTTTTCATCAATCCTAAATTTATCTTTTACGTCTTTTGGGTGTGGTAGATTCACATATTGCAAGTTTTTATTATAAATAAATATTCTTATTTAAAGTAGAATGACTACCGGATAAGATTCGAACCATAATCGATCTTTTATATGGTAAACTATTTATTTAAATTAGATGCAAATATTTGAAGAACTAAAAACAAGTTGGAACGGTATTTTAAAATACAGGATTTTTTATAATACAAATAAATTTCGTCAGCCTTCTTTAGCAAAAAAATTTGCGCATGTATGTGTGTGTGCTAATTTTTGCCATTGATAAAATTAAATACGTTAAATTTTTTTTATTCATGCATATTCATACACGCAATATACGCACAATTAATTGTTGTTGTTATTTTTAACTTTAAATTAATCGGTTATTGAACTTTTGTTCACATATAAAAGAGTTCCTTATTTCTTTTATCAACCTATTTAAATATTCTTCTGTTTTGTTTTTATGTTAACTAGAAACATTCTTTACCATGGAATGCTTACCTCTATTCCCTATATTCTATTTCATTCAAGTAGATATGAAATATTATATTGTATTATTGTTTGCTGATTAAATGTTTAACGTAATAGTAATTCTATACCGATGCACTTTGCTATTTTATGAAGCTCTTTCTAATGTCGTATGATTTTATTTATAGACAGGAGTTAAATTAAGACAGATTCAATCAATCAAAGATCAATTGGAAAAATCGTCACAAAATACTTATACAGTATCATTAAAGTAGATTTAAATTTAATTTTTTCTAATGAAAAATATAAAAAATAAATATTATTTTAAGATGAATTGAATAAATCGTTAAAATTTTGGTCAACGGCCTATTATCTAATGAAAGATTAAATTATGTAAATACATATAAAAAATATAATGATTCGACTAATCTCTGGGAATGAGCTGAAGTTGACAAGGCCTGGGGGACAATGTAATGCCGTCCAACGGCTGTAAGCTTGGCATCTCATCTGTGACTGCGGTGACCGTGAAGCGTTGGAACAAGGCCGTGGTCATGAGGAAGAGGTTCGCACGGGCCAACGATTCACCCAAACATCGCCGCTTACCTACAAACATAGCATACAACAACATGACATGGAGTGAGTGTCGGACGTACCTAGGCCGAACGGAGCAAAGTATTTGTCCTGCGTGGCTTGGTCCAGGGTGAGGAAGCGCTCGGGGCGGAAGTGGTGCGGGTCGGGGAAGACTGCGGGGTCGGTGTGGAGGGCGTAGAGGTTGGTGATGAGCAGCGTGTCCCGGGGGATGTGGTAGCCCTGCAGGGTGGTGTCGGCGGTGGCGCGGTGCGCGATGCCGGCCGGCGTGACGTGCGCGCAGCGCTGCACCTCGCTGAGCACTGCGGCAGTGTACGGCAGCCGAGCACGGTCCCCCAGCGCCACGCAGCGGTCACGACCCACCTCCTTGTCGACCTCAGCCTGCAGCCGCCGCTGCACGTCAGCGTGCCGCACCAGGTACAGCACCAGGAACTCCAGCGTGTTGGCCGTGGTCTCCGAGCCGGCCATGAAGAGGTCCAGGCACGCGGCCAGCAGCTGCTGCTCGCTGAACGTCTCCACGTCCACGCCGCGCGCCATGTGCTGCAGGTAGGCGTCGATCAGGTCCCGCGGTGCACTGTCCACGCACAGCTCGGCGCGGTGCTGCTGCACGGTGGCGCGCAGGTACGTATACATGCGCTGGAGCGTGCGCGCATGTCTCGTGTACCCCGACCACCCCGGAGCCACCCAGCGCAGCCACGGCAGCTGGTTCAGCAGCCCGCCCGACGTGTCCGTGCAGCGGAACTGCTCGTGGATCATGTCCATGAGGTCGCGCAGCCGCGGGTCGCCCGGCTGGAAGCGGTGGCCAGCCACTAGAGCCCACAGCACGTTCAGCACAGCGACGTCGAACATGCCGTGCAGGTCGTGAGTGCCGGCGTGCAGGCCCTGCACTAGCTGGCGCGCCTCGTGCTCCACCTGGTCGTCCACGGCGCGCCGCCCCAGGCCCAGCGAGCGCAGCTGCTGCAGCGTCCAGCGCCGCTGCCGCTGCCACAGCGCCCCGTCACTGAACACCAGCCCCAGCCGCTGCTGGAACGTGCGCATCCTCCAGAAGAACCCTTGCTGTCGCCCGTCGAACACGTCCCCCCGCGTCAGCACCTCCCGCACCGCCTCCGCACACGACACCACCACCACTCGCTCTCCACCCAGCCGCACTCCCGCCACCGCGCCCCACTGCCGCGACACAGACATCCACACCAGGTGCGCGTACCCCACCCGCCGGCGCTCCAGCACCCACCACCACAGGCTGCCAATCACCGGCAACCACACTGGACCTACACACAACACAACTACAACTACTGCTGACAATTTATAATACATAATACAAAAAATATATTTGCAATATTAATTAAAACTAATAGGTATTTCAAATTAAAATTTATTATAATTTGTAATTCATATTGGCCTTTAAAAATACGAGATTTTCAAAATTTGTATGACTTAAAGCGTCGTCAAGTATTTAAGTTATAAACTTTACATGGGGTACATGTCTATCTATGAACCAATGAACAAAATTTAACTATTTCGATCACTGTAAAGTAAATATGTGATATTTACTATATTTCTATTAGGATAAAACACCTACGGTCAGAACAAGTTGCAAGTTTTAAATTGAATTTTGTCAAAAATATACTTTAAATTATTTAAAAGTACTTTAAGTACATGAAAGTACTTAAAGTATATGAAAGTACTTAAAATACTTAAATCCCTGTTCGCACAGCGATCTTTGGAGATTCTACGGAGATTCAGAATCCTGAAAAAGAACAAGTTTTTTCCTTTCTAGCGATAATTACGTGGTTTTGAAGCAATCAATAAATTATAAATTCTACTTTTCTAAGACTCATTGAAAATTCAATTTAGCGACACCGCAATTAATTGAACAGATAATTCTCACTAGAAAGAAAAAAAAAACTTCTTCTTTTCCAAGATTCTGAATCTCCGTGGAATCTCCAAAGATACTTTAATAAATACATTTAATTTTTCCTTTAAGTATAAGTATGAAGTACTTCAAGTATTGTACTTAAAGTAATACATTATCAACTCACTCACACTCAGCAATTCATTATTTACCAGATGGAAAATTTGGAGGCTTCTTTATATCACAAATAATGAACCAAAAGATGAGTAAAAACACAAGCAACAACAGCACAATGTAAAACATGTTGTCCGTAGCTCGTTCAACTTGAACATTTGATATTTTAGTGGAGGACCCGCTGGCTTTTTATAACATCTGAAAATAACAAAAATTAACATAAGAAAGATAACATAAAGAATGAACAGGTAAACAAGATGTCTTATCTGTGTGGTGTTGCCCTTAGAGGTCATTACTATTCTTAGAAAGCATCAATTAGCAGCTGCATAGGAAATACTTGTCGTTACGCACTACCTCATTTTCTTTTACAATCACAATCCATTCTACTTTATTCATATATTCATCTTATCGTAAACATCTTTACATTTTTTAATTACCTACATACTCGTAGCTACAACGATGCTATGTTTCTCACTAATCTATAGTTCTAATATAATTCACTTAATCATTCAAATATTATTTATCAATTTATGCAAATGTCTAGATAACGCTGACCGCAGTTTTCCGCGGTATTTAAACAATAATTGCAACCAGTCAAAATTCACAATTTACAAGATTAGCGTCGAAAAAATACTCTGAGAACAGAATGATTTGATGCCGGTTGTAAATCTACCACCGAAATTCGATAAAATATAACAAAAATAAGTATACAATCAATCAAGATTCAGAAGAAAGAATTGTATAAGAATTAATTTTTTGAACATTTCAGAACAATTTCAAAAAGAATACAAAGTGGAAATCGTGGATACTCCAAGTTTCGCCGGTTCATTTGACGATCAAGTCATCAACAACAAAAATACATAAATTTTTGAATCTCTTTCTCAAGACCTTTTGACTCCATTTGGTTGGAATCTCAACCGTTTAGAAAATGAAGATGGTATATTTACAGTTTTTACTCAAATTATGTCAATTTGGTCCCGGTGTATACCAGTCTCTCGTTATAAAAGATTTGTCTTGTTCAATTTATTACATGGAACAAAAATTTCAAGATGTCAAAATATGTTCCGTAGCTGAGGCGAAAGACACATTGCGGTAAGAGAATTATTGTAAAATATTTGGTCTGATGTTCTGAAGTCGCGACTATGGACAGAAAATTCAAATCCTGGCGACAAAATTGTTTGCGGGAGAGATTCGAAATGTTATAATTGTATAAATTGATCTACTTTGCAATAGAAACAAAAATACAGACATCCTGAAAAAATTACGTGGCATAATAGAAACATTAAAGGTAAATAATTTATTAAATTAATTTTAAAACACATTTCTGAATATTCAGCCTTTTATTATTTTCTTACACAGTATTTAAATAAGTTTGAAGTGAACAGACGAGTTTACGTTTGCCAATCAACTAATTAATAAATATTTATGTAATAGTATTATAATTAGTATCAAAATGGAAGTTAGTTAGCCTTCCATCGGTATCAGTAACGACTTGTCTGCAAAGCATGGTATACGGTCAATCATCTAAAACAACTTTAAGTCCATGTTTCTTGCGTTTAGATTCTTCATGCTCTATTTTAACAGTGTGCGCTTTGTCCAGATCTTCTTCATCGCTGTTGAGGGGTGTAGCATAAGTAACACATACATTCCTGGTTTGGTGATGATTAAGTTAACACTGAACTCATTATGTGTTCTTCCTAAGACAGCCAGCATTCCAACTCCAAGTTCAGACAGCTGTTCTTCATCTGTGAGTGATTCTCTGTAATCTTTTTTTACCACGATAAAGCCACCGTCTCCGTGTGCTGCATCGAATTGACATGTTCGGATAACTGAAATGTCTGCACAGGCCTATGGCACCGATTGTGCATGGTGTTGTACGTGTTGAGTTAGAATAGTTGCTTCGTAGTAGTAGCACGAAATAATCCTAAACGTATGAAATAGCATAAGAAGGTGGGCCCCATTTTGATTTTTCATACAACAGAATAGGTTTATATTTTGATGAAACGTAATAAATAGTAAGTAAATATGTACCTAATTTGCGTATATTATTACGTATTTTTTTATTGTATTTTGGTATTAAAGTTTAAATTTAAACTGCATGCAATGGCGCTGACAGATGCGACAAAGCCTCACACACACAGACACACAACAGTAAAAAAATTCTGTGTGTGTCGCTTGTGAAATAGATGTGCCGCTATTTTGTGGCTTCTATGTAAGTAAAGAAAAAATCAATTTTGAGGCAAGAAACGTTCCACACGTTCTTAATTTTTCTTTTGTTGCCTGTGTCGCATGTCTGTCTTCTGCGTGTCCATGTGTGAGCAGGGCTTTACGAACTTACTGCGTTACCGACAATTTGAATAAAAATATTTTATTATTAAAAATCTACCCTATATTATTAGTTAGACTATTATATTCTATTTAATTATTAAAACATACAATAGAATTTCTTAATTAGTTATTAAATAAATTTGATATTAAAATCGATAATAGTTTTAAGAACTTGTTTGCCGAAGCTGTCACCGGCGCTGACTGCAGCTCATCTGTCATCTGACATTGCTTGGCGTCATTGGCGTCATGTAGTTTTTGTATAATTTAATTATATTACGTATTTTTTAGTTTTTAATGTTCCGTTTTCATTTAATACTAATAACAAGAGACTTATCAAAGCGCGGTTTGCGGCATTGGATTCCTCGTAATTTACTTATGCCCTGTTCACACGTTGCTACTTTGAAGACGCATACGTGCTACTGTAGCATGAAAAGAAATTCAAATCGAAACAATTACCGCAAAAAATCGCTATCTACACACACAACGATCAACGATGTGAAATTATCAACGAGTAGTTCTTGATACTTTGATGCTACAAATTAACAGCGCTGCTATTTGACAAGCGACTCAGATTTTTTCATGCTACAGTAGCACGAATGTGTCTTCAAAGTAGCAACGTGTGAACAGGGCATTAGTCGAAAACTAAAAAACTTATCAAAGCGGGGTTTGCGGCATATATTAATTATTTATTTCTGTGTTCAGGTATTCGATCCGTGGAGGCGGTTATCTTCTTAGGAGGAGACCCTACTTACCATTCTTCTATTGACCACTGGCCTCCAATGAAGAAATGTCTGCTATTTATTGATAGATCTATGTTTTATATCATAAAAATTATATAATCGAGATGATTTAGCTGTATATATTATTAATAAAAACAAATAAGTAATACTTACATCATTGCACTAATTTTATTTCTTAAACAACCCTTTGTACACTTCCTAAACCCTTACAGGAATTCTACGGTGAGAGTGCAAGGCCTTAAACCTAGGATACGAAATAATAAATAGTAAGTATAAATTTTATGATTTATTTAATGAAATACTTCAATACAATACACAATCTTATAAATAAATTAACTTAATTAAACATTTTTAACATAAACACCCTTATTTAGGTTTATATAAGCTCCAAACGAGATAGGTGCTGCCATCTGTTGGTGGCAGTTATTTAAATGTACAATATATCTTAAACTAAGGATTGAATAGGGTACATATTTGGAATCAGCGGGTTCGAATTAGGGGGTAGAGTATAAATTACCCCCTTGAAATGTTTATTTAGCATTAAAACATATTAGAGGTCAAATCAGTCCAAAATCAGACCAAAATCGGTCCAAACTTTACAAAAGTTTTTGCCGAGTGGTCCAGAAAATGAAGCAAAGTTGCAACTATGCTAGGAAAATATTAAACTGCAAATAACTCGAAAACTAAGGGTTGCACGGTAAAATGGAGCGCAAATTTGGATTCAGCGGGTCCTAATTGAGGGGTTAGACTACCTCTCTTTAGCCTACTACCCTTACTTTACGAGTTATAAGTATTTTAAAATTTTCCTAGCGTAGTTGTAATTTTACTAGCAAAATCGTCGAAAAAATTGACACTACGCTAGGAAAATTTTAAATTGCTTATAACTCGGAAACTAAGGGTTGCACGGCCAAATGGGGTGCATATTTGGATTCAGCGGGTCCTAATTTGGTGTATATGATACAAACCACCCTTGAAATAAACGTAATTTTGGTAGTTTCTGGTGAAATTTTGCTGATATTAAATAATTATTATCTCGTAAACTAAAGGGCTAAGGGCCAAAAGTTAAATACAAAGGTTGGGTAACTTTTCATTCTCTATCTGCCTGTCTATAGATAAGGCCTTTTTGGCCGATTTTTAATTATTTTTTCGATCTCCCACCATTCATGTTATCCTGATACAAACTTGGTGATTTTTGTTCGATTCAAAATTCAAGTCGAGTGAGGGTGAAAATTTAAAAACGTGATTACGTAAAAACTAAGGGTTGGGGAGTGATTTACGGGTCATATTCGTACTCTACGCGTTGAAATACACCAGTATGCATATTGCCACCCCTAAAAGTTAATTAGCACTAGAGATATTCAACCCTTATTTGTATCTCTGGTCCTAAGGGTCGTATCGAAAAAATCTACATTGCATTCGATAGGGGATGAAAAACTGAGCATCTTTTACATTTAACATTTTCCTCTACGACCCTTAGTTTAAGGGTTATGAACAATCAAAGTGGTGAAAAAGTCGTCTAAAAATAGTCATTAACCCTTAAACTAAGGGTCGTAGAGCAAAAAGTTAAATGTAAAAGATGCTCAGTTTTTCATTCCCTATCGACTGCAAAGTACATTTTTTTGATTCGACCCTTAGCACCGGAGATACAAATAAGGGTTGAATATCTCTGGTGCTAATTAACTTTTAGGGGTGGCAATATGCATACTGGTGTATTTCAACGCGTAGAGTACGAATATGACCCGTAAATCACTCCCCAACCCTTA
Organism: Agonum fuliginosum; assembly: GCA_947534325.1. NCBI lineage: Eukaryota > Metazoa > Arthropoda > Insecta > Coleoptera > Carabidae > Agonum > Agonum fuliginosum. The sequence goes on from OX384040.1 coordinate 33,715,527, forward strand.
GTTTTTACGTAATCGCGTTTTTTAATTTCCACCCTCACTCGACTTCAAATTAGAGTCGAACAAAAATCACGAAGTTTGTATCAGGATAACATGAATGGTGGGAGATCAAAAAAATAATTAAAAATCGGCCAAAACATAGACAGGCAGATAGAGAATGAAAAGTTACGCGCCCTTTGTATTTAACTTTTTGCCCTTAGTCCTTTAGTTTACGAGATAATAATTGTTTAAAGTCAGCAAAATTTGTCACTGAAAACAGAGAAAAATTCATCTGAAATCGTCGATTTGGTATCAGGATAACATAACTTGTTGGAGACCAAAAAATTAATTAAAAAATTGATGAAAATTTTTCTGTTTTTCGTCGAATTTTTCGCAGTTTGGCAACAAATTTTAATTGGTGTTTTGATCTCAAACAAGTTATGTTCTCCTGATATTGAGATTTTTAGTTGAAAATTTTAATCAGCCAAAGAAATCATATTTTTGTAACGGGGCGTAGGTGGGAGAATAGGTTGGTATATTATTATTATTTAAAGCAAATTTATTATTTTAACAACATTATTTATTTATTTAAAAAGTGTACATATTTTAATACATATCTTTGGGTGTAACTACCCCACAGTTTCATAATTCTAATCCTTTGGTGTGACTGACTCACATATTGTGAATAAAATAAAACCACTTAAGATAAATAATATACAATATCAACATAGGTATGTTTGGGTATAACTACCCCACAGCTTCATAATTCTAATCATACTTACATATTCTAATAAAATAATATCACATAAGATAAGTTATAATACAATACAATATTAACATAGGTATATTTGGGTGTAACTACCCCTCAGTTTCATAATTCTTAAATTAAAAATCTCCCATATAAAAATAATTAAATTACGGCCAAACCAGTGACACCAGAACTTTGAAAATATGTCTCCTAGTACAAAAAAGTACGAGGAATCCAAAAATGTCACGCTCAGAGCGCTATCTCTAACCGTTTAGGAAATAGAGGCCTTAGATGTCAAAAATTAAATTTAAACAGTGTTTTCATTATGAAAATAATTAAATTACGGCTAGACCAGTGGCTCTAAAATTTTAAAAATGTGGTTCCTAACACAAAAATGTACGAAGAATCCAAAAATGTCACGCTCATAGCGCTATCTCTAACCGTTTCCGAGTTATTCGTAATTAAAAATCTCCTATAAGAATAACATGGGATATTTTATTTTAAATATAACGGCCTTAATATAATCTTAATTCTTATAAACTTAACATTTTCTTACGTCAAATTCGCTCTAATTTCCATATTTTCAACGATCATTGCGCTATCTTTAACCCTTTCAGAGTTATGCTTAAATTAAAAATAAAGATAACATGGGATATTTTATTTTAAGTATATCGGCCTTAATATAACCTTAATCCTTATAAAGCTGACATTTCCTAACGTCAAATTCGCTCTAATTTCCATATTTTCAACGATCATTGCGCTATCTTTAACCCTTTCAGAGTTATGCTTAAATTAAAAATAAAGATAACATGGGATATTTTATTTTAAGTATATCGGCCTTAATATAACCTTAATCCTTATAAAGCTGACATTTCCTAACGTCAGATTCGCTCTAATTTCCATATTTTCAACGATCATTGCGCTATCTTTAACCCTTTCAGAGTTATGCTTAAATTAAAAATTTCCATAATAACATGGGATATTTTATTTTAAGTATAACGGCCTTAATATAATCTTAATCCTTACAAACTAGATATTTCCTAACGCCGAATTCGCTGTAGTTTCCATATTTTCAACGATCATTGCGGTATCTCTAATCGTTTGCGAGTTATTCCTCCATGACGTGTCAGTGTTGTCCACGGATGTGAGGGCTGGCGGGTGACCCATCCAAAGAGAGTTCGGTGTTCGTTCTCTACGCGGCTGTGAAGATCGTTGAGTCTTGGCCTTTGAAGAAGTATTTCTTGCTTAGAAACACACAAACATGAGTTAGTCTTTTAAACACTCTAATATTCTAAAACACAAATCAGTTAGTTCATTCTGTCTTATTTCAATCGCTTGTCACTGTACAGTACACAAAGAAATTGTTCAACACTAAATAAATCAAATTTACTTACATATTACTGTAGATTGTTGTTTAAACTTTACATGGACCTCAGAAGTTCACCAGAAGGTTTTCAAAAACTCTAAATGCTTGAAGAACCGCAGACAATGCCTCGAAATCATTTTGTAGCCTAAAACAAACCAAAATGTTATTGTACATGGAACTTCTAACGTAAACAACAATAATTTTAACTGTTTTGACACTAACACATTATAATATGCACAAAAGAACTTACTAGCGATCTACTAGACTTAGAATTTACTAAAAACAAGAGGTAATACTATTTTAAATCCTCTATTATCATCTGAAGATACAAATGAATTCGTTCTTAATTTTAATCGCCAGTAACTCCAGAGAATACAAAGAAATGGTTCAACACTAAATAAATAAAATGTACTTACATATTAATATTTCTGAGGCTATGGATTCTTAATTCAGCCTTAGAAGTTCACCACAAGGTCTTTAAAGACTCTAAATGCTTGAACAACTGCAGACAATGCCTCGAAATCATTTTGTTGTCTAAAACAAACCACAATGTTATTGTACATTGAACTTCTAACGTAAACAACAATAATTCTAACTGTATGGACACTTAAAACATTATAATATGCACAAAAGGAACTTACTAGCGGGCTACTAGACTTAGAATTTACTGAAACAGTTATTATAATACACTAAGAACAAAATCTTCCAAGTTTGTTTTTATGGTTATGTCTCCTTTGACAAGTCAAATATTATGAATTATTTAAATAACATATTTAAAGGTGAAAATTAGTAAACGTATGTAAAAAATTACGCTGAATCGATTGCTGTAGTTCTTTTTGCCGAAAGATAAACAGTTTAGCCGTAAATAATTAATTTCCAATACGACACCAGCGCCAATCCGCAAAACTGAGCACGGTGTAAGTCTGGTGAACTACTCTTCCGTCTAAATAATAGTTACCTGTTTTACTGATTTGAAAACAGTTAAGCGTTTTACCGACTAAGTAGTTCACCAGAATCACGGGGCTAAAAAATTTGCGGATTGGCGCTGGTGTTCCATTATAAATTAATTATTTATGGCTAAACTGTTGGTTTTTGATCAAAACCGATTAGAGCAATCGAGTCAGCGTAATTTTTTACATATGTTTACTAATTTTCAGCTTTAATTATGTTATTTAAATAATTCATAATATTTGACTTGTCAAATGTGATCTAACCACAAAAACAAACTTGGAAGATTTGGTTCTTAGTGCATTATAATAACTGTTTCAGTAAATTCTAAGTCTAGTAGCTCGCTAGTAAGTTTCTTTTGTGCATATTATAATGTTTTAGTGTCCATACAGTTAGAGTTATTGTTGTTTACGTTAGAAGTTCCATGTACAATAACATTTTGGTTTGTTTTAGGCTACAAAATGATTTCGAGGCACTGTCTGCAGTTCTTCAAGGGGAACGTCTTCAACACTGGAATATTATAAACTAGAAAATTCAAGCAGAGAATATTCTGGACAGGAATCATAAAAATCACGAAATCCCAAGCTAAGGAAAATTCATTCACAAAAAAAACATTAATAGAAAAGACATCCAAATGTAAAGGTTAGTGCAAGTGTCAAATATGTTCTATAATCATTTATAACGCAAAGACTAATGAAGATGGGGCCCTACTGTCTTCATCGATGCATTCTGCAGCTTATAAGGCATAGGTAGGCATATTTTTAAGTCTATTGATCAAATCCTAAGATGACAAATGGAAATGTGTAGACTGAAGATTAGCGTAGATATTATATTATGTGTTCATAACTATTTAGAACGCATTCTGCAGCTTTTAAAACATAGGTAGCTATATTTTTTAAGCAAGTTGACTGAATAATTTAAAAAAGCAAACAACATAAACACGTCACGTACCGTATTATGAGATGACAGGTGATGATGATAACTTTATATTGCAGATTGGAAACTCCTTGAGCCGACATCTTCTGAGGACTTTGATGCATTCTTTGTTATTCTTCAAGCATTTGCGAGTTTTGCACGACATTCTGGTGAACCTCTGCAAAACTGCACGAGACTTCATTGCTGAAAAAAGAAAATATAATAATTTTAACGATAACTAATTAAATGCAACTCTTTTGATGATGCAACTAGAAGATAAATAAATAAATCTTACCAAATTTGTGTATTTCATCTTGCATATTCTAGTTGGACGTCACCTCTCGGAGAAGTAAACATATTCAGTAAAGCTAGATTCAGACCAACCGTATTATAAGTATGTGCTAAATCTTTTTATTGAAAAAAGCAGACAATATTGATTGATTGGAAACTCCTTGTGATCGGGCCATCACTCTCTGCAGTTGGATACTTTGACAACCTTCTGAAGATCTGCATGGTTCTTCTTATAATGTTGTAAGATTGTTTAAACAATAATTTTAAAACTGTTCATTAACTTATCTTGTTCAGTGTGTTCCAGTCACTTCTTCCTTGTAAGTCGTCTGCAACTTCTTGAAGACATCTTCCAGCTTTGTAAAAGGATTTGTTATACTTTACGAGCGATTCAACAAAGAACTACTTATTTAATATAGAATGATATACAACTTCGCTACTTTGTATGTTTCAAATAAAAATAATTGTAATAAAAACAATAATAGTGTAACAAACTTTTTGAAATATATTTTTATCTGTACCTCAATTTGTAAATCTATCCAATCAATTATTGATACTAAAATGTAACAATGTCAACTTTTTGGTTTCGTTGACAAGAGTGTTGAGTCTAACACGTTTGGGTATTTAGTGTTGTTGTGTTTACTGCAACCTACAGCTGAAGCGCAGCCCTAGGCAAAGGTCGCGGCAATGGACAGCGACGTCCGAGGAAACCCAAACCAGGCGCAGCCGTCGGTGTCCCCATGGCCCTGGGGCAAATCTCCCTGGCACAGTCACAGCCCGGCCCAGGCATCCCGCCACCCAACACCAACATGCTAACCCTTCAACAACAACAACAGCAGCAGAACATGGTCGCGTACCAGCAGCAAGTCATAGCACAGCAACAGCAACAGTTCAACACGGGGCCCAGCCAACAGCAACAGTGGTACCAGCATGCGGCCATGTCACAGCAGCAGCAGCAGTCGCCCACTTAGAACGTCCGCCGATCAACCAGTCCAAGCAGGCGCTGTCCAACATGCTGCGGCAGCGACACCCGTTCATGAGCTCACCGCGGCCGCCTACCAGCAGCAGTACTACGGACAACAGCAACAGCAGCAACAGATGATGCCTCAGCAACAGATGTACCAGCAACAGCCGCAGCAGCAGGGGTTCCGCAGCCAGCAGGACTACCTGGCGCAGCAGCTAGCCGCTCCCACGGCCGCCGCGATGCAACCGCAGTACATGCAGGCGCCCAACGTGACCATAAGCAACATGGGCCCCGTGGCAGCGCCGGCGCCGCCGTACTCCAAGCCAAGCCCGCCCGCTCAGCAACAGCAGTTCCAGCATCAGCGCATGCGGCTCTTTGCCTTGTAACAACAACAACAACAGCAACAACAAGCCACACCGGCACTCGTCGCACATCTACGTCAGATGAATCAACAAGGGGGTCGCGGCGGACCCAACGCATATCAACAACAACCGCCGCCCTACAATATGTAAATGTTCAGGTACCTACATCATTTTATTTGTACCTTCACAATATTCTACATTTAGTCAAAGTCCATATTAATCAAATTATTTATATAATTCAAGTCAACGTCTGTGCGCTACTTATTATAATTTACTTTCGTAAATATATTTGTTCCTTGTAATTACTGTTGTACTTGTCTATCTTTGATTTATTTTATCCTTACGATTCAAAGTAGTTTAAATACTACATTTTAGTACCTACCTACCTTACATTCAATGAATATGAATTTAATAGAATTCTTTAATCAATTGAAAATAGATGTAAAAAAAATAATAGTAAATGAAAGTGCAACTGTTCCACTTCCTATGATGTTGATTTGTTGCTGTTTGAAGAAACCTCAAGTGTGCGCAGCCACCAGATTACAAATAAGAAAATTTGTTATTTTCCATCACATAATTTTATGCTTCTTATTTTTAAATGTTATGAATAATAATATCAATATCTTAACTGATTACTTTATTCACAGCAATGAGAATAAAAATAAAATTACACATTAAAATTTAAGTAAGAATCTAGCAAATGAATTCTTATAGTTAGAGAGCCGTAATATAAAATAGTGCCTGATTTTACCAATTGCCAGAAATGACTTGTTGTGTAAATTCAAGCATTGCCTTCAAGAAAATGTTATAACTGGGGTATTTCAAACAGGGTGCTATTTTAAACAAGTGACTTATTTGATTACTTCTGGTCATTCAAAGAAATTATGAAGCACCACGCCAGAAAAATTTTAATACAGCCAGAATCGTTGAAATTATGAAGCTTCCGAATGCCCAAGTGTTGCGCCTTAAGAAACTCATCAGTAGTTACATTTTAGTATCAATAATTGATTGGATAGATTTACAAATTGAGGTACAGATAAAAATATATTTCAAAAAGTTTGTTACACTATTATTGTTTTTATTACAATTATTTTTATTTGAAACATACAAAGTAGCGAAGTTGTATATCATTCTATATTAAATAAGTAGTTCTTTGTTGAATCGCTCGTAAAGTATAACAAATCCTTTTACAAAGCTGGAAGATGTCTTCAAGAAGTTGCAGACGACTTACAAGGAAGAAGTGACTGGAACACACTGAACAAGATAAGTTAATGAACAGTTTTAAAATTATTGTTTAAACAATCTTACAACATTATAAGAAGAACCATGCAGATCTTCAGAAGGTTGTCAAAGTATCCAACTGCAGAGAGTGATGGCCCGATCACAAGGAGTTTCCAATCAATCAATATTGTCTGCTTTTTTCAATAAAAAGATTTAGCACATACTTATAATACGGTTGGTCTGAATCTAGCTTTACTGAATATGTTTACTTCTCCGAGAGGTGACGTCCAACTAGAATATGCAAGATGAAATACACAAATTTGGTAAGATTTATTTATTTATCTTCTAGTTGCATCATCAAAAGAGTTGCATTTAATTAGTTATCGTTAAAATTATTATATTTTCTTTTTTCAGCAATGAAGTCTCGTGCAGTTTTGCAGAGGTTCACCAGAATGTCGTGCAAAACTCGCAAATGCTTGAAGAATAACAAAGAATGCATCAAAGTCCTCAGAAGATGTCGGCTCAAGGAGTTTCCAATCTGCAATATAAAGTTATCATCATCACCTGTCATCTCATAATACGGTACGTGACGTGTTTATGTTGTTTGCTTTTTTAAATTATTCAGTCAACTTGCTTAAAAAATATAGCTACCTATGTTTTAAAAGCTGCAGAATGCGTTCTAAATAGTTATGAACACATAATATAATATCTACGCTAATCTTCAGTCTACACATTTCCATTTGTCATCTTAGGATTTGATCAATAGACTTAAAAATATGCCTACCTATGCCTTATAAGCTGCAGAATGCATCGATGAAGACAGTAGGGCCCCATCTTCATTAGTCTTTGCGTTATAAATGATTATAGAACATATTTGACACTTGCACTAACCTTTACATTTGGATGTCTTTTCTATTAATGTTTTTTTTGTGAATGAATTTTCCTTAGCTTGGGATTTCGTGATTTTTATGATTCCTGTCCAGAATATTCTCTGCTTGAATTTTCTAGTTTATAATATTCCAGTGTTGAAGACGTTCCCCTTGAAGAACTGCAGACAGTGCCTCGAAATCATTTTGTAGCCTAAAACAAACCAAAATGTTATTGTACATGGAACTTCTAACGTAAACAACAATAACTCTAACTGTATGGACACTAAAACATTATAATATGCACAAAAGAAACTTACTAGCGAGCTACTAGACTTAGAATTTACTGAAACAGTTATTATAATGCACTAAGAACCAAATCTTCCAAGTTTGTTTTTGTGGTTAGATCACATTTGACAAGTCAAATATTATGAATTATTTAAATAACATAATTAAAGCTGAAAATTAGTAAACATATGTAAAAAATTACGCTGACTCGATTGCTCTAATCGGTTTTGATCAAAAACCAACAGTTTAGCCATAAATAATTAATTTATAATGGAACACCAGCGCCAATCCGCAAATTTTTTAGCCCCGTGATTCTGGTGAACTACTTAGTCGGTAAAACGCTTAACTGTTTTCAAATCAGTAAAACAGGTAACTATTATTTAGACGGAAGAGTAGTTCACCAGACTTACACCGTGCTCAGTTTTGCGGATTGGCGCTGGTGTCGTATTGGAAATTAATTATTTACGGCTAAACTGTTTATCTTTCGGCAAAAAGAACTACAGCAATCGATTCAGCGTAATTTTTTACATACGTTTACTAATTTTCACCTTTAAATATGTTATTTAAATAATTCATAATATTTGACTTGTCAAAGGAGACATAACCATAAAAACAAACTTGGAAGATTTTGTTCTTAGTGTATTATAATAACTGTTTCAGTAAATTCTAAGTCTAGTAGCTCGCTAGTAAGTTCCTTTTGTGCATATTATAATGTTTTAAGTGTCCATACAGTTAGAATTATTGTTGTTTACGTTAGAAGTTCAATGTACAATAACATTGTGGTTTGTTTTAGACAACAAAATGATTTCGAGGCATTGTCTGCAGTTGTTCAAGCATTTAGAGTCTTTAAAGACCTTGTGGTGAACTTCTAAGGCTGAATTAAGAATCCATAGCCTCAGAAATATTAATATGTAAGTACATTTTATTTATTTAGTGTTGAACCATTTCTTTGTATTCTCTGGAGTTACTGGCGATTAAAATTAAGAACGAATTCATTTGTATCTTCAGATGATAATAGAGGATTTAAAATAGTATTACCTCTTGTTTTTAGTAAATTCTAAGTCTAGTAGATCGCTAGTAAGTTCTTTTGTGCATATTATAATGTGTTAGTGTCAAAACAGTTAAAATTATTGTTGTTTACGTTAGAAGTTCCATGTACAATAACATTTTGGTTTGTTTTAGGCTACAAAATGATTTCGAGGCATTGTCTGCGGTTCTTCAAGCATTTAGAGTTTTTGAAAACCTTCTGGTGAACTTCTGAGGTCCATGTAAAGTTTAAACAACAATCTACAGTAATATGTAAGTAAATTTGATTTATTTAGTGTTGAACAATTTCTTTGTGTACTGTACAGTGACAAGCGATTGAAATAAGACAGAATGAACTAACTGATTTGTGTTTTAGAATATTAGAGTGTTTAAAAGACTAACTCATGTTTGTGTGTTTCTAAGCAAGAAATACTTCTTCAAAGGCCAAGACTCAACGATCTTCACAGCCGCGTAGAGAACGAACACCGAACTCTCTTTGGATGGGTCACCCGCCAGCCCTCACATCCGTGGACAACACTGACACGTCATGGAGGAATAACTCGCAAACGATTAGAGATACCGCAATGATCGTTGAAAATATGGAAACTACAGCGAATTCGGCGTTAGGAAATATCTAGTTTGTAAGGATTAAGATTATATTAAGGCCGTTATACTTAAAATAAAATATCCCATGTTATTATGGAAATTTTTAATTTAAGCATAACTCTGAAAGGGTTAAAGATAGCGCAATGATCGTTGAAAATATGGAAATTAGAGCGAATCTGACGTTAGGAAATGTCAGCTTTATAAGGATTAAGGTTATATTAAGGCCGATATACTTAAAATAAAATATCCCATGTTATCTTTATTTTTAATTTAAGCATAACTCTGAAAGGGTTAAAGATAGCGCAATGATCGTTGAAAATATGGAAATTAGAGCGAATTTGACGTTAGGAAATGTCAGCTTTATAAGGATTAAGGTTATATTAAGGCCGATATACTTAAAATAAAATATCCCATGTTATCTTTATTTTTAATTTAAGCATAACTCTGAAAGGGTTAAAGATAGCGCAATGATCGTTGAAAATATGGAAATTAGAGCGAATTTGACTTTAGGAAATGTCAGCTTTATAAGGATTAAGGTTATATTAAGGCCGATATATATACTTAAAATAAAATATCCCATGTTATCTTTATTTTTAATTTAAGCATAACTCTGAAAGGGTTAAAGATAGCGCAATGATCGTTGAAAATATGGAAATTAGAGCGAATTTGACGTAAGAAAATGTTAAGTTTATAAGAATTAAGATTATATTAAGGCCGTTATATTTAAAATAAAATATCCCATGTTATTCTTATAGGAGATTTTTAATTACGAATAACTCGGAAACGGTTAGAGATAGCGCTATGAGCGTGACATTTTTGGATTCTTCGTACATTTTTGTGTTAGGAACCACATTTTTAAAATTTTAGAGCCACTGGTCTAGCCGTAATTTAATTATTTTCATAATGAAAACACTGTTTAAATTTAATTTTTGACATCTAAGGCCTCTATTTCCTAAACGGTTAGAGATAGCGCTCTGAGCGTGACATTTTTGGATTCCTCGTACTTTTTTGTACTAGGAGACATATTTTCAAAGTTCTGGTGTCACTGGTTTGGCCGTAATTTAATTATTTTTATATCGGAGATTTTTAATTTAAGAATTATGAAACTGAGGGGTAGTTACACCCAAATATACCTATGTTAATATTGTATTGTATTATAACTTATCTTATGTGTTATTATTTTATTAGAATATGTAAGTATGATTAGAATTATGATGCTGTGGGGTAGTTATACCCAAACATACCTATGTTGATATTGTATATTATTTATTTTAAGTGGTTTTATTTTATTCACAATATGTGAGTCAGTCACACCAAAGGATTAGAATTATGAAACACCCAAAGATATGTATTAAAATATGTACACTTTTTAAATAAATAAATAATGTTGTTAAAATAATAAATTTGCTTTAAATAATAAAAATATACCAACCTATTGTCCCACCTACGCCCCGTTACAAAAATATGATTTCTTCGGTTGGTTGAAAATTTCAACTCAAAATCTCAATATTTGTATCAGGAGAACATAACTTGTTGGAGATCAAAACTACCAATTAAAATTTGTTGCCAAACTGCGAAAAATTCGACGAAAAACAGCAAAATTTTCATCAATTTTTAAATTAATTTTTTGATCTCCAACAAGTTATGTTATCGTGATACCAAATTGGCGATTTTAGATGAATTTTTTTAGTTTTCAGTGACAAATTTTTAATGATTTTTTTGATCTCCCACCATTCATGTTATCCTGATACAAACTTGGTGATTTTTGTTCGATTCAAAACTCAAGTCGAGTGAGGGTGAAAATTTAAAAACGCGATTACGTAAAAACTAAGGGTTGGGGAGTGATTTACGGGTCATATTCGTACTCTACGCGTTGAAATACACCAGTATTAATATCTCCACCCCTAAAAGTTAATTAGCACCAGAGATATTCAACCCTTATTTGTATCTCCGGTGCTAAGGGTCGTATCGAAAAAATGTACTTTGCAGTCGACAGGGAATGAAAAACTGAGCATCATTTATATTTAACTTTTTGCTCTACGACCCTTAGTTTAAGGGTTAATGACTATTTTTAGACGACTTTTTCACCACTTTGATTGTTCGTTACCTTTAAACTAAGGTTCGTAGAGGAAAAAGTTAAATGTAAAAGATGCTCAGTTTTTCATCCCCTATCGACTGCAATGTAGATTTTTTCGATACGACCCTTAGGACCGGAGATACAAATAAGGGTTGAATATCTCCGGTGCTAATTAACTTTTAGGGGTGGCAATATGCATACTGGTGTATTTCAACGCGTAGAGTACGAATATGACCCGAAAATCACTCCCCAACCCTTAGTTTTTACGTAATCGCGTTTTTTTAATTTCCACCCTCACTCGACTTCAAATTTGAGTCGAACAAAAATCACCAAGTTTGTATCAGGATAACATGAATGGTGGGAGATCGAAAAAATAATTAAAAATCGGCCAAAAAGGCCTTATCTATAGACAGGCAGATAGAGAATGAAAAGTTACGCAACCTTTGTATTTAACTTTTTGCCCTTAGCCCTTTAGTTTACGAGATAAAAATTATTTAATATCAGCAAAATTTCACCAGAAACTACCAAAATTACGTTTATTTCAAGGGTGGTTTGTATCATATACACCAAATTAGGACCCGCTGAATCCAAATATGCACCCCATTTGGCCGTGCAACCCTTAGTTTCCGAGTTATAAGCAATTTAAAATTTTCCTAGCGTAGTGTCAATTTTTTTGACGATTTTGCTAGTAAAATTACAACTACGCTAGGAAAATTTTAAAATACTTATAACTCGTAAAGTAAGGGTAGTAGGCTAAAGAGAGATAGTCTACCCCCTAATTCGAACCCGCTGAATCCAAATATGTACCCCATTTAACAGTGTATCTATGTTTATTTACCCTTTTCTACATAAATTAACCCTTAATTTTAATCAATTAAATTTGTACACAGGGTAGTTTTTAATTTTCGTAATTTCTCGTGAACGGTAAGTAATTATATAATTCTGATGCCATATTTGGAATCAGCGGACCTTAATTAACCGATTTCAATGCCAAGAACCCTTGAAATATATGAAACAAGCCCTTATTTTAAGGGAAAATTGTTAGAATTTTCAAACCCTCATAACTCGCTTGGAATTGATTTTTTCGCAATTCTGAGAAAGTTTTCGGCCCCCTTGTGTGTTAATCATCCGTGGATTTTAATTCCCTCTATACATGGCCAAAGTCTCAAAGGGCTAAGGGCAAAAATAAGGGTTTCAATTTTTTGAGCGATCGAAAATTCATTTTAAAATCTCCAATCGAGGTATCATTTTTAAAAATTTTTAAATCAATAAATCATGTATTATGAGCCTGTCAAATGAATAAATATTGCTATTTAACAGTGTATCTATGTTTATTTAACCTTTTCTACATAAATTAACCCTTACTCTCGTGTACTCTCACCGTAGAAGTCCAGTAAGGGTTTAGGAAGTGTACAAAGGGTTGTTTAAGAAATAAAATTAGTGCAATGATGTAAGTATTACTTATTTGTTTTTATTAATAATATATACAGCTAAATCATCTCGATTATATAATTTTTATGATACAAAACATAATTCTATCAATAAATACAATAAATATCAGACATTTCTTTATTGGAGGCCAGTGGTCAATTGAAGAATGGTAAGTAGGGTCTCCTCCTGAGAAGATAACCGCTTCCACGGGTCGAAAACCTGAACACACAAATAAATAATTAATATATGCCGCAAACCGCGCTTTGATAAGTCTTTTAGTTTCGGAGTTTTTGTCCAAAATCGAAAAAAGCTATTGAAGTAAAAAAATATTTTTCAAATTTGTTCCAGTTTTATAAATGTTTAATTTCTGGCAAAACTATGGCCCAAAAAATTAAACAAAAAATGTTTCCTAGTAGAAAAAAGACCAAGGAATCGAATGGTCACCTTGTTTTGTCGATTGGTGCATCTCTTTAAAAACTACAGGCTATTAAAGTCAAAACAAATTTTACTAATTTGTTCCACTTTTATAAATGTTTTATTTCTGGCTAAACTAGGGCCCATAAAATTTTGCAAGAAATGTTTTCTTGTAGAAAAAAGACCAAGGAATCGAATGGTCACCTTGTTTTGTCGATTGGTGCATCCCTTTAAAAACTACAGGCTATTAAAGTCAAAACAAATTTTACTAATTTGTTCCACTTTTATAAATGTTTTATTTCTGGCTAAACTAGGGCCCATAAAATTTTGAAAGAAATGTTTTCTTGTAGAATCAAGACCAAGGAATCGAATGGTCACCTTGTTTTGTCGATTGGAGTATCCCTTTAAAAACTACAGGCCATTAAAGTAAAAAAAAATTCAAATTTGTTCCACTTTTATAAATGTTTTATTTCTGGCTAAACTAGGGCCCATAAAATTTGGAAAAAAATGATTTCTTGTAGAAAAAAGACCAAGGAATCGAATGGTCACCTTGTTTTGTCGATTAGAGTATCCCTTTAAAAACTACAGGCCATTAAAGTCAAAAAAAATTTTTAAATTTGTTCCACTTTTATAAATGTTTTATTTCTGGCTAAACTAGGGCCCATAAAATTTTGAAAAAAATGTTTTCTTGTAGAAAAAAGACCAAGGAATCGAATGGTCACCTTGTTTTGTCGATTGGAGTATCCCTTTAAAAACTACAGGCCATTAAAGTAAAAAAAATAAATTCAAATTTGTTCCACTTTTATAAATGTTTTATTTCTGGCTAAACTAGGGCCCATAAAATTTTGAAAAAAATGTTTTCTTGTAGAAAAAAGACCAAGGAATCGAATGGTCACCTTGTTTTGTCGATTAGAGTATCCCTTTAAAAACTACAGGCCATTAAAGTCACAAAAAAAATTTAAAATTTGTTCCACTTTTATAAATGTTTTATTTTTGGCTAAACTAGGGCCCATAAAATTTTGAAAAAAATTTTTTCTTGTAGAAAAAAGACCAAGGAATCGAATGGTCACCTTGTTTTCTCGATTGGAGTATCCCTTTAAAAACTACCGGCTATTAAAGTCAAAAAACATTTTTAAAATTTGTTCCAGTTTTATAAATACTTAATTTCTGGCTAAACTATGGCCCAGAAAATTACACATAAAATGTTTCCTAGTAGAAAAAAGACCGAGGAACCGAATAGTGAGCTTGTTTGGTCGATTGGTGTACTCTTTAAAAAACTAAGGGCTAGTAAAATCAAACAATATTTTTCAATTTGTTTCCGTCACATAAATGTTTACTTTCTGGCTAAACTGAGACCCATAAAATTAAACAAAAAATGTTTCCTAGTAGAAAAAAATCTGACGTGGCCATCACACAACCTTCCGCCATATCTAGATTTTAAACAGAAATGTATACGTGCAATCCGGTGCCCATTTAAAATATACAAATAAAAATCTCAAATATTCATACACAGAAATTTGCATCACCTGAATAAAAAGATTCATTCACAGGAAAACTCTGCTGTATTGAAGCCATCCTCCGTTCAATTACTACAATTAATATCTTACTTAGGACTTATATAGCGCTAGTATGCCAACTTGTCACCCGTCTCAGCTGTCAATATTTTTTACGCAGAAACAAAAATCAACCGATCATGGATTACAAGATATCAACGTTTTACTTGATAAATTTATTTTTTAAATTTTACTGCAGTTCTTTAATGCTACCAGATAAAGACAATTTTTTTATAACGTAAGTTGCAAATAACTTTTCCTCTTATTCTCATTACAAATAAATACTATATTTTTCCAAATTTATATACAATTTTGACAATTAACCTTTTCAATCTTCAAAAAATATCACTTCCGATGAAGATATTTGTACCAAAATCTAGGGAGCTCTTCCAATTTATATACAAATGTTAAATACCAAATATCAAAATTTTCGGGTAATTCGTATTTGAGTTATGCGACTAACAACCCTTGACCACACACACACACACATACACACACACATACACACAGACATCATCGTGAAACTATCAAAAATGAGTTGTAAGGACCCTAATTCGTGCTCATCCACTAAAAATTCACCACCCGATTTTTTGCATGATTCCAATACCTTCCTTTACAGGTAAGCGGAAGGTAAAAAGGTCAAGGAATTGAATGGTCACCTTGTTTTATCGATTGGTGGATCCCTTTAAAAACTGCAGGCTTGTATGCTAAATAATAAGTAAATAAACTACTATACATAACATAAAAGATAATTTAAATAACACTTACATTAGTTTAAATGTGCACCAAGTATTACATAATTGAAGCAAAATTCCAAGAATGTGTTGAAGGCTCTTAAAGATCCATCAGCTTCTTGAACACGCTGTCAGGTTCACCAAGACACAAGACTAACACTAGAGATCTTCGACATCTGTAGAATCTGTAAAAATTCGAAAACAAACCATAAGTTACTTGTATATTAATAGTAAATAAATAAACTGCTAAAAGTATCATGCAGTTTAATTTATATAACACTTGCCTTTAATTTAAACATGCACTAGGTCTTCCAGCTTCTTGGAGATGCTGTCAGTACGTACATCAAGTCTCTCAACATCTGTACTGGACTTCCAAGAATTCAGTAACCAATTCACTTCTGAGTACGTCCACAAGTCAACAAATCATCTGTATAAATGATACTAGAGTTCTTCAACATCTATAGAGTCTGTAACAATCCGAAAACAAACCATAAGATATTCTTGTATAATAACCGAATGGAAAAAAACTTTGCACGCTTCGATAAAATCGTTATAATCTTAATAAAATCTGTAAAACCTTCTTCAAATCTTTTTAATATTAGTAGAATCAAAGTAAAATCTTTTGGAAAAGCTAAAAAAAACTTTAGTTACTCAATCGTAGATAAAATCTTTAAAAAAACAACTTGCGGTGCGTGTTGTGTCGTTTTAGATGCGTCCGTAGCCTCAGCGGTGTTTGGAACACCTTGTGACAGATGTGACAG
This sequence comes from Agonum fuliginosum, assembly GCA_947534325.1. NCBI lineage: Eukaryota > Metazoa > Arthropoda > Insecta > Coleoptera > Carabidae > Agonum > Agonum fuliginosum. Next base: position 33,732,071 of record OX384040.1, read on the forward strand.
GACACATTTGCCCCGCCCGTGTCCTTGAACGAATGCTCCTACAAACTGCTGTTCTGAGAGAACTTCGCCCCACAAATGGGGCACTTGTAGGGCTTCTTCCCAGTGTGGAGACGCGAGTGGGATTTTAAAGTTGCTGAGGTCCCACATTTTTTACCTGTGAGACAAAAATATTAGTTTATACGGCTGAAATATTCATTTCAAATTAAGATCAAGCTTTGATTTTAGTTGTAGACTATTAAATAACAATTTAAAAGAGCTGAAGTGTCTTTTATATACTTAACATCAACAATAAAAATGAGATTTATATTGCACATTTTATAGTAAAATATATTTAATTACAGCAATTTGTAACTAAACTGTATAGACAGATATAAATACACTAATACGTTCTCATAAATATTGTTGCTTATATGAATTTGAAACAATTATTGCAAGAAATACTTTGAAATGTGTTTAATAATTTGTTCCTTAGTTCTTCATCCAACTTACCACAAATTTTGCAGATATACGGTCTAACTTTATCGTGAATTCTGCTTTTATGGTTAGATAAATCGTTATGCCATTTGAATCTTTGTCCGCAGGTGTCATAAATGTAAGGCCTGGCGCTAGAATGTCCAGCTTTATGATTATTTTAAGTTGAAGCAGACGAAAAACATTTTCCACAAACGTCACACATGAAAAATTCATTCATCAACATGAAACTGTAAATCCGACAAATCGTTGTAGAATCTCGAGCAAATGTTGCATTTAAACTTAACAGAAGCGTTGATATTTTGCAGTTTGTTTAAATGTCGCTTTCAGTTGATTCGTTGAACATTTTTTTCAACGTTTCGTTCGATTTCATAGAATTTATCGTTTAGAGTGTTTAAGTTTTCGTTTGTAGTTAAATAATCGTGCTCTTGAGGTGTTTTTAAACAGTGTTTGTCAATACAATGGTTTTGTAAGTCGCCAAAGTGTTCGAAATCAATTGGACAAGTACTGCAATTGTATAACAGCTTTTTAGCTAATATTTCTTTTGTATGATGATATTCCATATGATAAATTTGCGCCAGTTTAGATAGAATGGTTTTATTACATATTTTACATCTAATATTTATTTTCTCATCATGTATTTTGATGTGAGATCTCCACGACTTTTTGGAATAACTTTTTTTGTCGCACAAATCGCAACCAAAATACGAGTCAGTGTTATGGTAAACTAAATGTCTTTTTAAGTTGCGGATATGTTGAAATTTCATGCCACATTTTGGGCAAGTCACTTTGCATTCAGATAAATAAATCTGTTTGTGTATTCGTTGCATGTGTAACTTTACTCGTAATTCTGAACTGAATCTTTTTTTGCACACTTTACACTTGTATTTTTTATTCGGGTCGTAGGTTTCAGTCTCTTTAAGCTTCTTAACTTTGGGTTTCAGTTTTGGTGCTGGTTTTTCTGTTGGTTTCTGAAAATACTGTTCGATATCTGACAAAAGCAGCTCTTCTTCGTTTATAAAATCGGTGTCTAGCTCAATGAAATAATGGATTTCTTCCTCGTATTCATTGTATCCATTTATTTCTACGAAGCTATCAATGAATTCATCTTCTGTGATTAGCTTTTCTTGAGAAGTTAAACTCATTGTTCTGAAATCGTAGCAAGTTTTGAGTTTTCTACGGCATGCTCTGCATATTGTCTTTGGGAAATCGTCGTATTCGTTGATCTACAAACAATAATTAACTTAGCAGCTTTGTTTTAAGTAATATGTAGACCTACTTTAATTCCTGTCATAACCTTCAATTTCTCAATGGAAGAGATACCATCTTCATCGTCTTCGTATAAACTGTACAACGACATTGAAGATTTCGTGCACGCACGGCATATATTTGTAAAATTATAGTTGTTTTCTATCATTTTATTAACGTGTTTACTACGGCGTATTTTAAAACTTAACAGTTATCAGCTGACATCAATCCTGTTAACTATTAAACTCAATAAGGTTTGTAATTTTATATGTATTTTTGTATATTTACTTATTAAATTAATTGCTATTAGTTTATAATGCATTCCAAAGTATAAATTATATTTATTTGTATTTTAAATATTATTAAAAATAAATGTATTTTTAGTTTTACTATAGTTGGTAACACTGCCTGCTAATGAGCATGGCAATGCTGCCAAATATATTGCAAAAAATGTATTTTAATCAAAAATCAATAAAAGTAGTTTAAATAATGTTTGAGGTATTACTTTAGCCGGGCAGCCTGAGAGAACTCCGTACGCTTTTATATTAGTTTTATACTCTGATTTGTACTTTATCCATCAAAATCTACGTTTGTTACAGCGTCAAAGTTGTGCTCAAGTGGATATCCGCCGAAGAACATTAAATCTGTTGCCTGAAAACATAATAATTAATATTTTGTGCAATTAAATTGAAATGTGTTTTATACAGTGAAAGATTTTGACGGTCCGGTAGATCTTCCTTCGAATTTATCTTGATTAACTTCTAATAAACCATTTGGACCATCTCTGCTGGCTTTGACAACATACCATCCGCCGTTATTATAAGTCTGGTTGCTTCTTATAGACACATATAACACAACGTAAAATTACTTATTTATTATTATATTTTATCGACGAGAAAGAAGCGAGTGAATAATTTTTCTCGAGTCGATAATATAATGTGTCATTGTGTATTTATTTATAGCTGATGTTAAAATATAAGTAAACCAATTTTAACATCAGCTATAAAAAATACACAATTATAAATTATATTATCGAATCAAGAAAAATTAATTAACTCGCTCCTTCGTCGCTTGTTAGCACGTTTCTTCCATCGATAAAATATAATTTTATCGTCTTGTATATTTTTTGTACAAACCTGGAACCAAATTTTACAGTATTTTGAACTTGAGCTTGTTGCGGTCCTAATTCGTCGATTTAGTTCGTAATATTTGGAAGTATTTTGTTCACAGTATTCACTAGAAATATTACATTAGTATACAATATAAAATTAAGCCTCATTCACATAAGGTTTACATTTATGTTTACGTGTGAGAAAGTTTGATTCATTAAATACGAACATTCACACGTTCCACTTTCAAGCACTGTGAATGCTCGTATTTAGTTAGATGTATTCAAACATTTTTACACGTAAACATAAATGTAAACCTCAAAACTAAATGCTTATATGAATGGGGCTTTATTTAAAAATATTTACATTGTGTTTCGGCTTGAACTAAATTTCGTTTGACGTCTTCTGTATCTTTCCGTAACTGTTTAGCATTTTTTAAATCGTTCTCAATGTTGTCTCCAATTGAAGAAATGTTGCCAAGAGTTTTTTGAGCTTGAGAATCAGCTTTTTGTGAGACTTCAATAATGTGGCCAGCCACGTCAGCTAAATTTTGGTCGCCCAATCGATTGGGAGTCCTAAAATGTTTATAATTATTTAAATTGTCGAATAAGGTAGTTGAAAAACGTACTCTTCTATTTTTTGTATTCGTTTGAACTGCTGTTGCTCAATTTTTCAATTCTGTTAATTTCTTCTGCGGCTTCTTGTAACTGCGGTTTTAAATTGACTTGAGCTTCGTACAATGCTTGGTTAGCTTCTGTTAACAATTCGTTTGAGTTCTGGGCGCTTGAATTGCTTCTATCTTCCAAGCCATCATACTAAAATGTAAACGTAAATATAAATATTAACCTTAAAACTATCTGCAGAACTGTATTATGCCTGTGGCACACCGGTCGAGGAGCATCGAGGACCATCGAGTAACTCCTCGATGAAACGAAAGAACGCACCCGTCCGCGATGGATTTCTATTTAATCGGTGACAAATACATCAAAGTTTTGCGCGAAATCAAATCCAAAGATACGTCTGAAATGAGATACATTCGTTTCATCGAGGAACAACTCGATGAAAATAGCGGCGCCCCTATTTTTCGTCGAGGACGGGGTGCGTTCTATCGTTTCATCGAGGAGTTACTCGATGGTCCTCGATGCTCCTCGGCCGGTGTGCCACAGGCATTAAAAATTCTTACCAATGCGCTGGCACTTTCTGCAGCTTTTCTTGCGCTTTCAGTGGCGTTAACAATGTTTCTATAAGCGTTATAGCTGCTCCAACAGCATCTCCAGAAATGTTTCTAGCATCAGACAAAAAGTGGTCCAACAGTTCAGCCTGTTTGGACAATTCCATTGCGTGTTCTTCTGCTTTTGTTACTAACTCTTCCAACTCTTCAAAACTAATAATAGTATTGTTGAATTCAGACATTAATTCGTTGAAGTCTTCCATGCCATCTGATAGTTCAGCTGTTGTACGATTGACTTGTCGAAGAAGTCTGGTAGCATTTCGTAAATAATCTTGAGCGATTGAATGGTCTAATTCACCGTCATCTATGACTGTTTTTTACTTTATCGTAGACGATTGGTCCGCGGTATTTGACAAGAAGTGATTCAGTTTCAGCGACTTTTGCGTTAGATAAAGTAGTTATGTTTGTTAAATCGTCTAACTTGTTTTTAAAGCTATTTATTTCGAATTTAAGTCTCTTCCAGTCGTCGGATTGGTCTTCTATTGGTACTTGATACAATTTAACATTTTCTAACACTTCTTTAGCTTTTTCTAATTGTTTTAAAGCGTCAGTTTCATGTCCGGATAAATTATATTTTCTAATTTCTTTGACAATCATATCTGCTTCAAGTAAAGTTTGATCGAGTGTCAAAACTAATAGAATCTATTTCATAAACAGTGTTGTTAACATTAATAGCAGCTAAACGAATAACATTCAAAACTTACAACGCACGTTTGCGCAGTTCATTAGCATCTGGTGCCACATCTTTCGCAATATCAGATGAGAAATTCGCTTTTCTGTTTAGATTTCTTGATTCTTGTTCCACTGGTTCTAACCGAGACAACACCGGCCCGAAAATATCACTAGTATCAAGACTGAGCTCATCTACCAATGGTTTCAACTCATTATAAGTATTATTAATATAAGTCAACCTTCTTGAAGTAAAATACCCGGACGCTACTGCCTCAAAGTCAGTTATAACCGGATCAATAAGCTCGCGAAGATAATCAGTAGTATCTATGAGTACATTGATTGCATTCAGTGCAACCTTGGTTCAGAATTAAAACCCAGCGGTATGGACAATGGTCGCATTTATTAACACCTGGTAGACATTCGCATTGTCCTGTGGCGGCGTTACAAACACAACTTGAAGGTGTGTAATTCCAGAAACCAGGAGCGCAGCGTTCACAAGTTCTTCCTGTAACTCCAGAACGGCATCGGCATTGACCAGTCGCGCTTTCAGACGCGATGTGGCAATCACACGGGCGGCAGCCTAAACCGCTAGTAAAACCATAATGGTTTCGCATTGACCTGAATAGCTGTCACAATGTTCTGTAGCGAGTTCATCGCAAGCGCAATGTTGACAGTCTTTTAATTTGATAGCGTCGCCGTAATAACCTGGTGCGCACAGCGAACAAGCTTCGCCGAAAGTGTTATTTAGACATCGAAGACATTCTCCGGTTATAGAATCGCAAGATCCGGGTTCTTGAGGGTTGATGTTACCGGAACAAGCTGCGCACGATTCACATCTTGCGCCGTAGTATTTCTTCGCCGTTGCTTGAGACTTCACATCCGGTCGCGAAGTTGTTGCTTTCGACCGGAAGCGGACACGCGCAGATTAAACAGTCCATCGGTGTACCTGGTTCAAACATATTAAGAACTTTTAGAATAAATCATTTATAAAGTTTTAAATATTATCATTATCAAGTCTTTAACAGCTTATTCCTGAGGATATTTTACTTTAAAAAATACCCTGTATAATGTATCTTGTAGATAAATGTTCGTAGTATTTAATGAAAGACACTGGAAGTTGATATTTTTATCCATTCAGAAGTTACAGCTAATTAATCATAATAAATACGAAAACTTTGAACATTTCTCTCGGAAAAAAATTAATATTTTGGCTAAATGAACGCCATACCTACAAAAATTTATAATAATGCATCTTATAGATACATAAATGTTTGTAGAATTGAATGAAATAATTTCGAAAATCGATATTCCATGTTTGAATGTGAAATTTCTGTATATTAACCTTGCAATGCGTTTCCGTGATAGCCTATCTCGCATTGTTCGCAATGTTCTCCTTGTGTGTGGTGCTTACAGCCGAGGCACTGCCCCGTGTTAACGTCGCATTCTTCCGCGTGACCGTTGCAGTTACATGGGGCGCAGTACCCGGGGGCAGAGCGCCAGTAACCAGGAGCGCATTCTTCGCATGATAGACCTTTGTAGTTCGGTGGACATTGGCAGCTTTCGACTGATAGAGCGAGACTTGAACCTGGTGTGTAGTAATTTGTTGCTGAGTCTAAAGTTACTTCGCTCAATCTGAAAATAAATCAATTATATTTTGAAGGTATTTTATAATAAATATCTTACTTTGTGATTCCTCCAGGCGACCAGTACCCAGCGCGAATGTAAACCCCTTCCAAATCTTGCAAAACAGTCATAATATCTTCTCTTCGGGCAGATAAATCATTAACAGTAACAAAATTAGCTTCAACTAATTCAACACCAAACTGGTACTCAAAATCAAAGTCCGGCTGTTCTAGAGCGTAGTGCAGAAGGTACATTCCCGCGCCGTCGATGATGACGTCAGCTCCACCAGAGGATGGAATCGTGTATGAGATAGTGTAGTTCAACCAGCCTCCATAAGAAATTAGCCGATTGTCGAGGTAATTTTCTGGCGCCGAAAAGTAATGCGCGAACTCTGAAGCTTCTTCAGCTATGGATTCGTCTTCGGAGAAGAGGTCCACGGTTATTGTTGAGGAATTATGCTGGATTAACTGTTCAACTGATGGGGTTATTTCGATTTCTATTGATTTTGATATTTCGAGGAGAGTCCAGTTTTGCATTCCGCCAATCTGCAATATTCAGACATTTAAAATATGTTCTAAATTTAAAATAATGTTCTTTCACAGCTATGAACATAAGAAATGAGAATAAAATTATACATAAAGGTTCATTGACAGCTAGGAAAATAAAAATAAAGTTAAACATAAAAGTATAAATAAGACTAACAAATTGATTAAAATATTTTGTACATGCATAAACATTATAATATATTATTTAACGAGTACATAATGCAGGCTATAATTCAACAGAATGAAAGTTTATGCACGAGCTTAAGGCGAGTGTATAATCATCCGAATCTACAACTTTTTTAATAAAAATTTTTATTTTAGGCTATCGTCAACACTTTCATAATTATCTACCTGTTAGATTCATATTTTTATGTATAATTTTAATTTCATTTTCATAACTGTGAATGAACGTTAAACATCTTACTTCTGTTCTGTACAACACCTAGTGGTTTTTCGGAAACAGAAACATTTAGTACAGCCTTCATCGTTGCTTTCTTGCAGATTAAAAATCGCATTCTTGTCCTTGCACATGAGCTTTACAGAGACATTCTCCGTTGTGGGCTCCACAAATGTCCAGAGTAGTGCCCCGTGAATCGCAACGACAAGCCTCGCAATATGGGAAGGCGTAGAACCGGCTTGGCAATGGTCGCAAGTGCGCCCAACTGCAAAAATGGATAAATATACATGTGTGGATTTGTTAATTCATTTGTTAACTTACGCGCAGGTACCGTTGAACAAATCGCACTGTAAATTGTGAACAACCATCAAAGGATTGCAGTTACAATCTTCACATCCAATAATTTGATCAAAACCGAAAGTTAGATCGCACTTTTCTCCTGTTACACTTGGAGGGCAAATACATTGACCTGAACACAAAAATAGTTATAAACAAGCAAATAAATAATAAATTAAATACTTTTTACCAGTTTCTGGTTGACAAGTAGCAGTAGAAGGACAATTACAAGGTTTACAATCTGGAAAACCGTAATAGCCAGAACTGCACATGTCGCATTTTCTTCCAATAACATTAGGTTTACATTGGCACTGGCCACCGAACTTTTCACATTCAAAACTAAATGATCCGCTAAAATCACAATCACATGGTAGAGCGCCATTATTAATGAAAAAACCTACAAATAATCAATTAACGCAACTTAATTAATTAATATATATATATATATATATATATATATATATATATATATATATATATATATATATATATATATATATATATATATATATATATATATATATATATATATATATATATATAAGTTGAAACTTACTGAATTTCTGTAGAATTCGTCTACACTGGCGTTGATATGAAAATGATTATTTCCGCACGAAGAACTCTCCTGTGTGATCGAAGTTCTCTTCAGTCAAAATATGTTCTGTATATTGTTCAGCTGGAATAACTTTCAAATATTCAAGCCAAACTGATTTGTGGTTTGGTTAAAACAAAGGTTTCTGTTAAAGAAAATCTGGTATTGCTATCATCTTGAGAAATAATCGCGCTGCAGCTTGAATTGAAAGGACACTGACGGACCGGCAGTTTTGCTTCATAGAATTGACCGTTTTGAATTAATACATTCATATCGAACTCTGAAATACCTATAGTTAAATTAATTAGATATATTGGATAATATGTATTTATTAGTTTACCTGGACTTCGGACGAATATAATCTAACGACCATTGCGAATGAGGTATCGCTACTATTGAATTTATACCGATATTTGCGTTTTCATTGCTTTTTAAAGTAATAGTATTATAATTCGTATCAAAATGGAAGTTAGATATCCTTCCATCGGTATCAGTAACGACTTGTCTACAAAGCATGGTATACGGACAAGCATCTGAATCAACTTTTAGTCCATGTTTCTTGCGTTTAGATTCTTCGTGCTCTATCTTAACAGTGTACGCTTTGTCCAAATCTTCTTCGCCACTGTTGAGGGGCGTAGCATAAGTAACCAGTAACACATACCTTCCTGGTTTGGTGATGGTTAAGTTAACACTGAACTCATTGTGTGTTCTTCCTAAGACAGCCAGCATTCCAACTCTAAGTTCAGACAGCTGTTCTTCATCTGTGTATAGATCGGTGAGTGATTCTCTGTAATCTTTTTCTACCTCGATAAAGCCATCGTCTCGATAAAGCCATAGCTGCATCGAATTGACTTATGTTCGAGTAACTGAAATGTCTGCACAGGCCTTTGGCGCCGATTGTGCATGGTGTTTTTACGTGTTGAGGTAGATTCGTTTTTGTCGTAGTAGTATCACGAAATAATCCTGGTGAAAGTATGAAATAGCATAAGAAGCTGGGCTCCATTTTGAGATTTCATGCAACAGATTCGATTTATATTTTGATAAAACGTAATAAATAGTAAGTAAAGATGTTTGCCGTACCTAATTTTCGTATATTATTACGTATTTTTATTGTATTTTGGTATTAAAGTTTAAATTTAAACTGCATGCAATGGCGCTGACAGATGCGACAAAGCCTCACGCACACAACAGTAAAAAAAATATGTGTGTGTTGCTTGTGAAATAGAGACGCCGCTATTTTGTGGCTTCTATGTAAGTAAAGAAAAAATCAATTTTGAGGCCAGAAACGTTCCACACGTTCTTAATTTTTCTTTTGTTGCCTGTGTCACATGTCTGTCTTCTGTGTGTCCATGTGTGAACAAGGCTTTTGGAGACAATTTGAATAAAAATATTTTTTTATTACAAAATAAATAAAAATCTATCCTATATTATTAATTAGAACATTATTAGAGCCTATTTAATTATAAAAACATACAATAGAGTTTCTTAATTAGTTTTTAAATAAATTTGATATTAAAATCGGTAATACTTACCCTATATTATTAATTAGACTATTATATTCTATTTAATTATTAAAACATACAATAGAATTACTTAATTAGTTATTAAATAAATTTGATATTAAAATCGATTGTCGAAATTTGAATTATTGTTGTTTGACAACTAGCGACATCTTTCCACTTGTCCAACTACTAGTTTTATTGATTTTATCGACGAATTGTCAAATGTTTAAATGTTTAAAAAGTGACAGTCAAGCAAGCAAAGCAACACATCATTTTGCTTTGCGCAAATCTGGGAAATAAAATAAGCGCGAAAGATCCAATCACAAAAGAAACAAACTCAATCGGGTGCTGAGTTACAAGAAAAATCTTTGGCAAATTTCACGGATATGGATGTGTTTCTACAAACTGTACGAGTGAAAATCCGAAATGACTCTAGTGAAAGAGAAATACGTGCAATTTTTGACAGCGGGTCACAAAGGTCATACCTTCTGAAAACCACGGCGGAAGAAATGAACTATCCTTTAAAACATACACAACAGGTCGTACACACGTTATTTGGAGGAATGCAGACATCTGCTGAACAACATAATTGCTATGACGTGAGGTTGTGTAGTTTAGATAATAAATATTACTGTCGTTTTTAAGTTTTAGATCAAACAGTCATCTGCCATAACGTTGCTTCTATTTACCTCGGTGATTGGAGCAGACGTAGCAGGCAAGCTATTCACTGGCAAAAAACGTATTTTACGATGCGGGCTCGTAGCAATGCATACTCTTCTTGGATGGATTCTCATGGGCAAGACACCGAAACAAAATCTAAAACGTTGTTCGTCAATGTTGTCACTTCACTTCTTAGCAAAGAAATGCAAGTTTCGGATTGGTGGAAGTTGGAATCTATCGGTATTAAAGATCCGGTGGAACAGAAAACAAAACGAGAAAATGAAATTGAAGTAAGAAACAATTTTTTAAAAACTATTCAAGTTAATACTACAGGTCGTTATGTGCTGCAATTACCTTGGAGAACGGATCATCCACCCGTTCCCAGAAGTTATGAAATTGCCGAGTCCAGATTGCAACGTATGATTGTGAAGTTACATAGAGAAAGTTTGTATGAAGATTATGACAAGGTGTTTGACAACTGGCTCCAAGAAGGAATAATTGAAGCTGTTCCACAAGATCAGATATCAAGAACTGCACACTATTTACCACATCGTCCCGTGGTGAAAGCCAGCAGTTTGACTACAAAAATCAGGGCTGTATTTGATGCATCTGCACACGAAAAAGGAAGACCATCCTCGAAACTTCACTGAGTCTATATGTTGTTGGTGTATTACGAAGATATCACTGTTGTTTACTATGTAAGTGTTATATTGCTTTGTACCTATTTAATTGAGTGTAATTGTGTGTTCTGGTTTCAGTGTCTTGTGAGCAGACGTCGCTGGTGTTTGAAGGGCTGTGCCGCGTGGTGAAGCACGTAGCTCGGCAGAGCGTTGTAACCTGGCGCACCTGTACTCGTCGTGCGCCGCCCTGAAGGCCAAGCCGCACGGCGCAGAGCCGTTCGGCAACGCGTACCCCAAGATCCGGCAGGCGCTGTACAGTGCGCTGACGACCAACCCGAGCAGCAACTGCGTGTACAACGCGGCGTTCATGGCGGACGTGCTGGGCGCGCCAGCTGGCCGAGTCATCAACGCCGTGCTGTGCGTGTGTCGCGAGCAGGACAACGACCTGGCCGTCATGTGCGCCGAGATGACCGCGTGCTGCAACGCACGTGCTCACCCACAACTCCCTCGCCGTCTTCACGTCCATCCTCATCGCGCGCCACTGCTTCTCGCTCGAGGACTTCGTGCCCAGCCTGCTCTAGGTCAAGTCGGACATGAGCCACAACGGTGCCGAGGCCGGCATGCGCCTCACCTGCCACCTCCTCAAGACCGTGGAGGTGCCGCAGCCTGAGCTCTACAGCGTCAGCACGTCGCCGCACCCGTTGCCCGCCTCGCAGCCCTACAGCAGCGGAACAACATGGACGACAACAACCAGCAGTCGCTGCTGAGCCACCAGCTGGTGCTGACGTGCCTCCAGGGCCAGGACGACCAGCGAGAGAACCTGCACTCGCAGTTCCTCGGCATGTCTTGTGACGAGCGCATCCACTTGCTGCTGCTGGACACGCTACAGCTGCGCTTCTCGCTGGTGGGCGGCAGCGCAACACCACGGCCACCACCGACTCGTGCAGCTCGTCACGCACGGCGTCATCGACCTCAACAACAACGCCGAGCTGTTCACCACCGTGCTGGACATGCTGGCCACGCTCGTGTCGGACAGCCAGGACCAGAACAAGAAGCACTACCAGCGTGCGAGCCCATCGGCTGCCTCACCGACACCAAGGGCAGCATCGACAAGAAGCAGGGCCTGCAGGTGTCGGACAAGCAGCGCGTCTCCGCCTGGGATCTGCTCGAGGGCCACAAGAACCCCGCCCCCCTCTCCTGGGCCTGGTTCGGTGCTGTCAAGCAAGCCGCTGTGGTACGAGGACGCGCATCGGCTGCACACACAGTCTACAGCGGCCCGCCTCTTCTCTTACTACCGAGACCCTATACCCTTACCACCTGAAGACTTGGTATTTAGTGTTGTTGTGTTTACTGCAACCTACAGCTGAAGGACTGATACCCCTAGCTCAGTGGACCAGTCGCCCCGCAGCGCAGCCCTAGGCAAAGGTCGCGGCAAGGGACAGCGACGTCCGAGGAAACCCAAACCAGGCGCAGCCGCCGGTGTCCCCATGGCCCTGGGGCAAACCTCCCTGGCACAATCACAGCCCGGCCCAGGCATCCCGCCACCCAACACCAACATGCTAGCCCTTCAACAACAACAACAGCAGCAGAACATGGTCGCGTACCAGCAGCAAGTCATGGCACAGCAACAGTTCAACACGGGCCCCAGCCAACAGCAACATTGGTACCAGCAGGCGGCCATGCCACAGCAGCCGCAGTCGCAGCAACAACAGCCCTACTACCCGCAGCAGATGGGCGCCGCGCGCTTCGAACGCCCGCCGATCAACCAGTCCAAGCAGACGCTGTCCAACATGCTGCGGCAGCGACACCCGTTCATGGGCCCCACCGCGGCCGCCTACCAGCAGCAGCAGCAGCCCATGCAGCGCCAGCCCAGCAGCGCGCAGCCCATGTTCCAGCAGCAGTACAGCGGCCCGGGGCCCACCTAGGCAGCCGCCACAGCCATGCAGCAGCAACAACAGATGATGCCTCAGCAACAGCCGCAGCAGAGGTTCCGCAGCCAGCAGGACTACCTGGCGCAGCAGCGAGCCGCGTCCACGGCCGCCGCAGTACATGCAGGCGCCCAACGTGACCATAAGCAACATGGGACCCGTGGCAGTGCCGGCGCCGCCGTACCCCAAGCCAAGCCCGCCCGCTCAGCAGCAGCAACAACAGTTCCAGCGCATGCAACAACAACAAGCCACACCGGCATTCGTCGCACATCTACGGAAGAAGTGACTGGAACACACTGAACAAGATAAGTTAATGAACAGTTTTAAAATTATTGTTTAAACAATCTTAATTCAGCCTCAGAAGTTCACCACAAGGTCTTTAAAGACTCTAAATGCTTGACGAACTGCAGACAATGCCTCAAAATCATTTTGTAGCCTAAAACAAACCAAAATGTTATTGTACATGAAACTTCTAACGTAAACAACAATAACTCTAACTGTATGGACACTAAAACATTATAATATGCACAAAAGAAACTTACTAGCGAGCTACTAGACTTAGAATTTACTGAAACAGTTATTATAATGCACTAAGAACCAAATCTTCCAAGTTTGTTTTTGTGGTTAGATCACATTTGACAAGTCAAATATTATGAATTATTTAAATAACATAATTAAAGCTGAAAATTAGTAAACATATGTAAAAAATTACGCTGACTCGATTGCTCTAATCGGTTTTGATAAAAAACCAACAGTTTAGCCATAAATAATTAATTTATAATGGAACACCAGCGCCAATCCGCAAATTTTTTAGCCCCGTGATTCTGGTGAACTACTTAGTCGGTAAAACGCTTAACTGTTTTCAAATCAGTAAAACAGGTAACTATTATTTAGACGGAAGAGTAGTTCGTCAGACTTACACCGTGCTCAGTTTTGCGGATTGGCGCTAGTGTCGTATTGGAAATTAATTATTTACGGCTAAACTGTTTATCTTTCGGCAAAAAGAACTACAGCAATCGATTCAGCGTAATTTTTTACATACGTTTACCAATTTTCACCTTTAAATATGTTATTTAAATAATTCATAATATTTGACTTGTCAAAGGAGACATAACCATAAAAACAAACTTGGAAGATTTTGTTCTTAGTGTATTATAATAACTGTTTCAGTAAATTCTAAGTCTAGTAGCTCGCTAGTAAGTTCCTTTTGTGCATATTATAATGTTTTAAGTGTCCATACAGTTAGAATTATTGTTGTTTACGTTAGAAGTTCAATGTACAATAACATTGTGGTTTGTTTTAGACCACAAAATGATTTCGAGGCATTGTCTGCAGTTGTTCAAGCATTTAGAGTTTTTAAAGACCTTGTGGTGAACTTCTAAGGCTGAATTAAGAATCCATAGCCTCAGAAATATTAATATGTAAGTACATTTTATTTATTTAGTGTTGAACCATTTCTTTGTGTTTTGGGGTGCGTTCCAAAACCCTACTCTTACTTACTCCAGAGTATAAAAATCGTTCCAATATTAAAGAGCATACTCTAGGAGTACTCTGTAAATTTGTAGGGTACAAATGCACTCTGACGTTTCTTTGACGTCATTTTTTTAAATGAAATAATTAGTTTACGTTTCTAATGGTTGTTAAACAAAAACAGTAGCATCATAAATTTTACCAAAATCTTATGGTGCTTACAAATTTAAAATAATAATAATGAGTGTTATAAATATAAGCGATTACAATTATGTAGCGACAGTTGACAATGGTACGATGGTCCTATTAGAAAATAAAGGTTAGTAGGAATATTGTAATTTAAAACGTGGTTATTGTTTTTGACATTTTTATGCGTTCGTATTATATTATTATTGGAAATAATTTTATACTGTTTTGTAGAATCAAAAGAAGTTATCGGAATCCCTAATACAAATGAAATTATAAAAGCATTCAATGTAACTGAAGAGGCAAACATTGTAATGGACTCTGAAGAAAACAGTTCCGTAACACAAACCAAAACGTGGAATGATAACGCTACTCGGATGTTAATTAATCAATATAAGTTGAATGAAATGTTATTTAGAGATAACAGTATCAAAAATGATACTGTTTGGAAGGCTATAACAGAAAAATTATTACAGTCTGGACACCATTTTAACACAACTAAAATAATAAACAAATGGAAACATTTAAAAAAAACAATACATGAAGGAAAAAGATAATATGGGACCAAAATCTAGTGGTGAAGCAGCGTTTTCCTTCAAATATTTTGAAGAAATGGACATTATATTTAATAAACAACCAAATGTTGTACCAGTAGCTATTGCCTCATCAAGCAAAGGGTGCCAAATAAACAATGACATTATTCATAAATCATTCAATGATGATATAGTCCAAGCAAAGCGTGATTTAACCGTGCATTTTGGGTAGGCAGAGATTTTATTTTTTTGTATCGTAGGGGGGTTAGCCGTGATTGTAAAACCGAGTTTTCGGGACGGGGGGTGTTGTCATTCGGCCGCCATCTTGAAATTAAGGGTGTAATTTATTTTTTAATTTATCTCCGTAATCGTGAGGCTGACAAAAATTTTATACAAAGCATTTTTGTAGCTTATACAATTATCTATAACTTTTGTTAATAACTTTTTCGCATAAGATCAATAATAAAAAAAATTATGAGCAAAAAAGACAAAAAATACCGTCAAGGTAGAGTTTGCTGTCAATTTAAAGCGTTCGGGGAGACAAGTTTAGTAAAAATGTAAACAATGACATTTATGCGATTTTCAATTGTTTCTCAAAAAATTATTCAATTTTTTTTATTCAACCTCCGGTACCAACATTATAAACATAACTTATTTATTTTTATTAAAATACTATCGTGTGTGGTATCAAATTAAAGCTCTCGGAAAAATAATTCTAGTAGAAAAATAAAATATCATTTAATCGATCGTCAATTTTTTTAATATACATTATTCAAATTATACTGAGTTTGGTATCAATTTAAAGTTCTCGGGGAGATAAGTTTAGTAAAAATTGTAAAAAATGACATTTATGCGATATTTAATTGTTTCTCAAAAAGTTGTAGGTATTTTTTTGTTCCTACGTAAATTTAAATTGATTATGATAGTGACAGTCGTTTATATCACACTTTGTTTATATCACACTTCGTTTATATCTTCCTCTACAGTTTACACAAAATGGAAAAAATATATTTGTGAGTACTCAATACTCATAGTATAAAAACTAAAAAGAGTGGGTAGAGTATGGCGAGAGATCTTGTGCTGGCCACATCAGATTTTTTCACATGTTATTTAAATTATGTCGAAGTTGATACCTATCAACTTAAGCTGAATAAAGCATAAAATTAAAGGTGTTATGAACATAAGTTATTAAAAATTATAGTACTGTGGTGGACACAGCAGATTTTTTATTATTGATCTTATGCGAAAAAGTTATTAACAAAAGTTATAGATAAATGTATAAGCTATAAAAATGCTCTGGACAAAATTTTTGTCAGCCTTGCGGTTACGGAAATAAATATAAAAATAAAATACACCCTTAATTTCAAGATGGCGGCCGAATGACAACACCCCCCGTCCCGAAAACTCGGTTTTACAATCACGGCTGACCCCCCTACGATACAAAAAAATAAAATCGCTGCCTACCCAAAATGCACGGTTACCTCCTTTTTTAGCACGCTTTGCTTGGACTAATAACGATGTATGTGCCAAAAAAAGAAAATTAAATAATGGAGAAACCAAGAAAATAAAAAATTCAAATCAACTTATATCATGGATGGAAGAGCGTAACAAAGAGAAAGAAATTATGAAAGATAAACGCCACAAAGAAAATCTTGAACTACAAAAAGAAGCCATGAACAACTTCAAAGATGTGATGGCAAAATTAATAGATAAACTTTAGAAAAATATGTTTCTATTACCTTCCAAACAGGCTGTAGGTATTATATCTTACATTAGAGTACTTATACAGTTTGATATAAATTCAATGAACATCAAAGTTGAATTAGAAGCATTTAGAATTAGAATTTATTATGAAATGTTAAAATTATTATCAATTCAAAGGCATAAAAATCACTAATATCAAACTGTATATCCCTAATGTAAGTTATGATACACCCTATTTTTGGACAGTTTTTGCAATAATATTATAATTTTTTGATGTTCTGAAACTACACTGTATTGATTTTACACTATATTAAATAGAGTTTAAGACTAATCTGCCAAAGAAATAATATAATTTTATTTTTGTTTTGATAACAAAAGTTTAAGTAACTAAATATTCATTGCAATGCGATCTCTTCTTAATAAGCCTGCTTCCTTGTTCAATTTCCTCGTTTTCATTAATCGCGTTTTGATTTTCATTTTGAATATTTTCATTGATGTAATTGACAGATGTTGTGTAACACACAACAAGCCAGTATTGTCGCCGGTATAAGATCTACACGATTCATATCTAAATACTTCAAGCGTCTGAATCTTCCTTTCAAGCTTGTTCAATACGCTGCCGTACACTAGACAAAATTTCATTGAAATGTCGTTGTCTAGCAGTTAAATGACCTCTATTTATGTATGGTGATAAACACCATTGCCTCACGGGGTATGCTTTATCTCCTATAATAAATTCAACCATGATGTTTTTATATATATCAGAGTTTTTAAATATTCTGTAGTCGTTAACGGAACTTGGATATCCTACGAAGCAGTCAGTAAATTTCAACTTGTGGTCGCAAACACCTTGCAATGTTATGGCATGATATTTTTTACGACATATATATGTTTCAGGAAATTCTTTCGGTGCTTTTATTTGCACATATGAACCGTCAATGGCGCCAATAATATTTCCAATGCCTGTTAAAGAAAAACCTTCTTTGACTTCTTCAATGTAATCTCCACTAGGCCATTTAATTACATTCTGTGCAGCTTCGTTTAGAACATGAATAACTCGTATAAAACAATGATATAAAGAAGATTTCGAAAGATTAAATCTATCACCAACGGATCTAAAAATAATAATTAAACTTATGATTTCTATATCTCAATTACTTTTACGTATAAAAATTTACCTATATGAATCAGGTGTAGCTAATAACCATATCACAGCAAGTAATTGAATTTTCGGATCAATTGTAGGTCTACCTTCTGAATGTTGATTTTTTAACTGAGGTCCTATAATTGTAAGAACATTTTCAAATGCTTCTCTTTTTAATCGAAAGTGCATTTTGAATTGAATGTCCGTATAATTTAGTACAACATTTGTAATATAGTTTTCTATTCTAGTAACTTCATTTCGCCTTATGCGTATTCCATTGCTGTTACTATTAAGTACAATAATATCTTCTTCATCCGACGATGAATCACTGTTGTCGTAATTATTCTTTAAATAATGTTAAAATAAATTATTCATATTAATTCTTAATTATTCATACAATGAATAATAATCTATAACAAATTGTAATTATACATACTTTAAATAATTGTACAATAAATTGTTTCGATAATGGAATAGATAGTAGTGCACAATTTCTTCTAATCATGATTTATTTCAATATAACCAATATTAATAAGGGTATGTTTTTCGTTTACCCTTTGACTGTGCCCTCCAAAACGTTCCAAAATACATCAAATATCTTGGTCATGTGATCATACTCTGATCGGAGTTTTACTCTACTCCGTACATTGGTTTTGGAACGTACCCCTGTAGAGTTACTGGCGATTAAAATTAAGAACGAATTCATTTGTATCTTCAGATGATAATAGAGGATTTAAAATAGTATTACCTCTTGTTTTTAGTAAATTCTAAGTCTAGTAGATCGCTAGTAAGTTCTTTTGTGCATATTATAATGTGTTAGTGTCAAAACAGTTAGAGTTATTGTTGTTTACGTTAGAACTTCCATGTACAATAACATTGTGGTTTGTTTTAGGCTACAAAATGATTTCGAGGCATTGTCTGTAGTTCGTCAAGCATTTAGAGTCTTTGACGACCTTCTGGTGAACTTCTGAGGCTGAATTAAGAATCCATAGCCTCAGAAATATTAATATGTAAGTACATTTTATTTATTCAGTGTTCAACCATTTCTTTGTGTTCTGTAGAGTTACTGGTGATTAAAATAAGTTAAGAACGAATTCATTTGTATCTTCAGATGATAATAGAGGATTTAAAATAGTATTACCTCTTGTTTTTAGTAAATCCTAAGTCTAGTAGATCGCTAGTAAGTTCTTTTGTGCATATTATAATGTGTTAGTGTCAAAACAGTTAAAATTATTGTTGTTTACGTTAGAAGTTCCATGTACAATAACATTTTGGTTTGTTTTAGGCTACAAAATGATTTCGAGGCACTGTCTGTAGTTCGTCAAGCATTTAGAGTCTTTGACGACCTTCTGAGGCTGAATTAAGAATCCATAGCGATTCTCAGTCACCTGTTTCACGAACAACACATCTGCTGTTATCTTTCAGTTTATCATTATTATAAAACGCAACCATCAACTGTTGTCGTGAAATAGGTGAAAACTAATAATATGTAAGCGGTCCAAATGTATTCTAGTAAATATTAAGTAAAATAAGACTGGCAAAATAAATTTCACTAAATAAATACTTAAACGAATATGCTTATTTGATTAGAGAGTTGTGGATCGAGTAAACACTTACAGATAGAGAACTTGTTATTAATAACTGAAGGATAATAAATAGATAAAATATTATTTAGACATTACACGTGTTTAATAAATCATCACCTTTTAGGTTAACTTGTCAAACTAGACTAACACAAAAATACACTAGAAGTATGAAAAAAGAAAGAACTAAGTAACTGAATAAATTAGTGAAACGGTAGTACATAACCGCGAAATATGAATAACATACAGATTCAGTTTCTTTCATAATGCTTCCCAATTAAATTCATGTCACATAATATGTTATCTACATTTGAGTTTTTCTTAGACAATAAAATTTTGTTAGGGTCCCTTTCTTCTTTCAATAGTAAATGCGTGTAAATATCTACAACACTAAGGCCTTATCATAAGTAAAATGTGCGCTACAATACAATTTAACATATTATGTGTAATAGAATTAAACGAAATTTTACTTGAAATTCATTTCGTTTACTTAAATCAAAAGAAACTAAAATAATAATAAATACATAATAACGTACGTAATATTTTGCGATAATTTAAACTATTTATATGTACCCCGATGATTATAAATAGATAATATGAATAAGTCCTAACTATCTGTGAATCTAGTGAATTTGTGCATCTTGTATTTATAAGAGCTATCTTGTAGATGTAATCATCATCAGGAGATAAGGATATTTACAAGTCCTATAGTATTTCGAAGCATGTAATATATTAAATCGAAACAGTATATGCGTATAATTATAAACATTTTTATACCCAATAAATGTAAAATAATTGAAATGTAAATGCTCAACTTATAAGAAATCGAAATTTTGTAATTATGTAAATGTATGGAAGCACTTTTATATTTAGTATGTACGTTTTATCTTTTGAAATTTGCTTCTTCTATTCTTAAAATGTGAAATATTTAACAAAACATAGAAATGAACGACTCTCTTGTGTCAACTATTTAAAATAGCGTTTAGGGCTCATCTATCTACATAGTCTAGTGAATCACACCTAACTAGTGCTATTCACTAATACTATTTATTATTTTATCATTGTTAATATAAGCACAACGCAAGGCCTAAAATGATTGTAGTATAATTAGGGAATCAAATGTATTAAATAACTACTTAGACAATTTTTAATATTCTTTCTGTTTGAAAGAATCTGTACAAACTAATGGAAACGGCAGACATTGCTTCAATATTAGTAATATCGGAATATGATGTTTGTAACATATTTGGGAAATAAATGTACTTATAAACATAAAGTCATTGTAATTCTTATTAAGCTAAGTGTTTCACTCATGCATCAATAAATCGTCTTTTACTTATTTTTATTTTGTTCGTTATAAACAGTTACCTATGTATATAATATTATTTATGTTTATTATTATAATATTTGAACACCCAGTAGAACAAAAAATATGAATTTAATGAAACAAGACTGAACGTAAATGTTAGGTAACGATCGTGCAATATTTGCTGGTCATATGTTAAAATCAAACATTGTATTTGTAAATCCAGGTTCAAATCACTTGTAAGAAATTAGAAAATTTTCTACACTGCCAGAAGATGTCATCAAGTTGCAGAACAACTGGCTGAAACCCACAAAATAAATTACCTAACTAATGTTTTACATTCTTTCGACAGCAATTGAAGACTTACCAGAAGGTTGTCAAAGTCTCCAACTGGCTGAAGAACTGCAGAAAATGTGTCTGAGGACTTAGAAGATGACACGGCTCAAGAAGTTTCCAATCAACAATCAAACTGTCTTCTTAAAAAGGTACGTGTATATATTTAAAGCTGCTGAACGCATCGATGAAGATTGCACGGCCTCATTTGCATTATATATGGTTATAGAAGACATTTGATACCTGCAATAATAAAATGTTTCTTCAGTCTATACATTTTACGTATGTGATCTTTGGAATCAATCATAGACTTAAAAAAATCTATGTTTAAAAGCAGCAAAATTGCTGTTGCTGGGCCTTATTGTTATTAGTTTTTGGATATTAACACATTTGATATTTATGCTAACCTTTCAGCTTACACATTTCCATTTGACGTCAAGGTTCAATCAATAGATTTATTATTTCATGTCATAGAATTGATTGATACTTAACTAGAACATTATAATATAATCAGTAAATAAGTTTGCCATACTTTAATGTCGTATTTTAATATATTTTCGCTTTTAAATATTAATTAAAAACTGCTTCAATGCATTTTGACAGACAGCGTTTAGAACTTGGAGACTTCGCCGCTAGGGTCATAAGAGCGCTGCTTGCACCGCGTTATTTAAACAATTGCAACCAGTCAATAACACTATTTGTACAAATTTACGTTGAGGAAACCTTCTGAAGAGAAAAATTTGATCGCCACTACAAATCTACCACTAGAAATTCAATAGAATACAATGTAAGTTAACAAAATAAGTATACAATCAATCTATACCAATAAATGTTTGTTTCTAACAATGTAATCATAAATAAAATAAGTGATGGGCAACAATCATTCAGTTGACAACAATACTTGGTGTTTCGATCACCAGTTAGAATTCAATGATGATGGTCATTGTCGCTCTTAATTATTTACGGAATTTGTTTACTATTGGAAGTGTAATTACAATCGTTAGTGTTCATTTGACTGCAGACTGGTACAGAAATTAAACGTGAAGTAAAACAGTTATTAAAAGCAAGGATTAAAAGTGTGCAGTAAAGTGAAATACATTTGTGCAGCACAACCCAATAAGTACATTTGGTCTGTATCTTTTCTATAATTTGTTTGTCACAATACAACATCGTATATTATGCTTTACATACAGATAATATTCAAATGTGATTCTAATTGTGTAACTGGTTCTTAAGAAGAGAAGATTTTTAAGTAGTTAAAGTTAAATATGTGATTATGTGTTTCAGAAGGCCTCAAGACATTCAGTGCAGTTATCCAGGTCATTGTTTTCTTCTCCAGGAGATGACGTCCAATCCAATCTGTAGGATGAAATATACAATTTAGGTGAGTTTTATTTATTAATCTTTCAGTTCCAACATTAAAATAAGTTGACGAGTTGTATTTGATGAGTTTTGTCAAAAAATAATGATATATATATATATATATATACGCGTACAAAATACGTCTAAACCAATTCCTCATATTATGTGAAACTGCACCATCCAAATTTGTTATTTTATAAAATATATTTTACATTATAGTTTCGCGAGAAGAAATTCTACGTGGCGTGCGAGAGTGGGGATGGAGAGATAGGCGGTCAGGACTCACGTAAAACCACGCGCTCCATCGCTTATTCATTAGTTTTTACACAAATTCAAGTAAAACAAAGTGATTTGTTCGTCAGAAACTATAAATGGTACGATCTTTACCTATTTTTGTTATTTTGATGCCTCATTTTAATATAAAATGTTTATTTTTACAGATGCAGTTATCCAGGACCCAAAGCCAGAGTCTTCAGATGGTAAGAACTTCATATTTATTTTATTTCCAACTCCAAATCAATTTTATTGTGCTCTCCAGTAATATTCATAAGCCAGTTGATGACTGGTAACCGCACACACCTTCATATGTATTTAAATCAATCAATCAAGGCTGCAATTTACCCAATGTGGGTAAAATGCATAACAGATATTTACTTTTCTGCTCATTTTAATAACATTTATAATATTGTTTATACAAACACATTTTAAAATGTATTTAAACCAATGCTTTACGCATATTGGAATGCTGACCCTGAGATAATAATATTTTATATAAATAATATTTTCGTGTTTATTTCAACGCCGGGCGACTTAATTGAACGGACCTGAACTGGAAATGTTGGATAACGCTTGTTGTGTTCTTGTTATTTCAAACGATAAACTGAACTGAAATAAAATAAAGTTTTTAGTGAATAGTTTCTTATATTTTAATGGTAAATAACTTTTAAATTCACATGAAACTTTATAAATAATTTATATATTTGAGGTAAATGTGGTCCATTATTGTTCAGGCTTTTTATTTGGTTGAAATTTTTAATAACTTTTGAAGACTCAACATTCCTTTATATAAATAAATAAATAATAGTGTTCGTTTTAATTGTTTACTGTTCAATAATTATTTATTACAAAAACTGAACTTAGACAATCGGTTGATTGCATAATTATTTATGAATATTTGTTTCCAGAGCTGGGCATTTAAAATGAACTAATTCGTTTGTAAAATGTAAAATTCGACAAATCTTTTGCTTCCGACTGTCACTAACAACTTTTATTAGTTGATTACCGCAGATATTGTTTATTTATATATTTATATTTGCCGAACGACATTGTTATCGTTGGCTAGGTAGTCGCGGTATTTTCTGTACATCCCATCGCATATAGTTTGAGTTTTCAAACGAGAACCAAGATTGTGTAGTGTCTTGTTACTAGCTATTTCAAACTATAACAGTTACGAGTATTAAAATTTAAATCTATTTGTTCTATGCACCTTAAGACAGAAATTAACAGCAGGTATACAAAGTAACGCCAGACAAATATTAAGAGATGAAGAATAATAGAACAAAGTAATATTTCTAAGAAACCTTCGCATTCATCCCTTTGGTACAGGTACCAACAAAATTTAATTTGGAATATTAAGCACTTTGAATTTTTCCTATTTGTTTTCTAAGTATACCGTGTATGCGGTTATCAGCCGTCAACTCACGGGTACTCATGGTTATGAATAAAGAGTACCCAACAGGAGAGATTTTTGTGCAGTTAAACTATTAAATTTGTGATTCTAATAATTGTGTAACCTGTTAATTAAAGTCTTTTAATACAAAATGGTGTAATTTCAGAAGATCTCAAGGTATTCAGTGTAGTTCGATGGGTCTTCAAGTTCTTCTCCATAGGAGATGACGTCCAGCCAGGATCTGCAAGATGAAATACACAAATTAAGTGAGTTTTATTTATTTATCTTTTAGTTCTAACATCAAAAGTCATCATAGAGTTGCATTTGAATAGTTATCTTAAAAATTAATGCGTACAAAATATTATTATCTTTTCTGTATAATAATATCTGAACACCCAGTTGTGTGATAATTAATAAATAATTTAATTAAACGATGCTAAACATAAAAATTATTTGGTAATGATAGAACAATTAGTCATGTTTACGTAATTTTAGAAACATTTATAAACACATTGAATCCAATAATGATTTACATTCTTTCGGCAGCAATGAAGACTCGTGCATCTCTCCAGGTTCACCAGAAGGTTGATGAAGACTCCAAGAGCTTGAAGAACGACACAAGATGACCTGGTTCGCCAATCTGCAACAATGTAAGCTAGTCCAACTGTCTTTTCATACGGTACGTGTTTGTTGTCTACTTTTTAAATTAATCAATGAATGAATCAATAGGCTACATACGATTTAAAAGCTGCTAAATGAAGGTTAGTTTTTGCGTTTTAAAGAGCATATTTAATATCTGCAATCATAATAATTCGACGTGTTCGATACGTTTTGCTACAAACACTTCTCACACATCTTGTTCAATCTTTATTTTCTAAATAATATTTGAAAAATGTACTGTAATATTTTATTTTGTTTTGCAAACTATTTTCATTTTCACAATTAAAAATTCAGTCAATGGTTTTAAGATTGAACTTCTCTTAAATATAGAAAATTAAGTACAACTTTTAAATAAACTAGGAATGTGTATATTTTGTTATAAAACGCATGGGCACCGTTTTATAATTAAATAATATACATACTTAGTATATTGCTTGTATTTATCAATAATCAAATTAATCACCAATAATGTAACTGTCTTCTCATACGGTACGTGTTCTGTTGTCTGGTTTTTTATTCAATCAATTGGCTTCAAAATGTTTGTTTTAAATGCTGCTGAATACCCTCAATCAAGATTGTAGGGCCCCATTTCAATTAGATTTTGCGTTTTACCAAACATATTTAATTGCAATTAGAAATCGTTTGTAGCCTATTTTACATATAATTGTAAGAAAACTATCAGTGGCTACCTGTGTTTTAAAAGCTGGTAAATGCTTCGATGAAGTTTGTTGGGCTCCAATTTCATTTCTTTTTGCGATATAGATGATTGCATAAATACATAGAATTTTTACTACTTCATGTCATAGAATTGGTTGAAATTTAACTAAAACATAATAGATGACTTAAAATGTGTTTGCTATACCTCATTTGCATTTATTATAACTCATTTTAATATATTTTCGTTTTAAAACTTTAATTAAATAACACGTTCTGTGCATTTTGACAAGCGTCAAAGTTGTAACTTGGAGATTTTGCCGCTAGGGCCACAAAGGCGCTGTCGCAGTTTTCCGCGATATTCAAAATTATAATCAGTTAACTTTACAGTTTACAATTTCTACGATTTGTACAAATGTTTTAGCATTACGTTGAGAATAATTTGGTGTCTGTTGCAAATCTACTATTATTTTGGGGCCGCGCGTTATATTTAAATAAAAATTCATCGCGTCTGATGTTTTCTAGAAACACTACACACATCTTGTTCAATTATTACTTCTGCCATAATTAAACCTTAATTATGCTAAATAATATTTGGAAAATATACTGTAATATTTTATTTTCGTTTTACATACTTTGTTCATTTTCACAATTGAAGATTCACTCAATGGTTTTAAGATATAAAATTTCTATTTAAATAAATTTAACTTCACTTTTAAAATGTAATTAAGTAATAAACTAGGAATGTTTATATTTTGTTATAAAATGAATGGGCACCATTTTATGACAAAAAATTAACATGTTTAGTATATTGCTTGTATTTATCAATTATCATTTCTTGTGCTATATTTATTTGGAAAATATACTGTAATATTTTATATCGTTTTGCAAACTGTATTCATTTTCATAATTAAAGATTCACAATGGTTTTAAGGTTGAACGAGCTGTTTTCTTCCTTTAAGAGCTTTAAAGGAAGAAAATAAAACTTTTAAAATTCAATTAAGTAATAAACTAAACTAGGAATGTTTATATTTTGTTATAAAACACATGGACACCGTTTTATGATAAAAAATCGACATACTTAGTATATTGTATGTAATTTTCAATAATCAAATTAATTTTCGTTTCACAAATGCTGTTAATATTATAATCCTGATAATATTCATTCCTTCAGAGATTTTAAGATTGAATAGCCCTCAAAAAGGTAGAAGTAGAAAATTCATAGTAAACTATTAAAATTTTCAACTAAGTAATGAACTAGAGTTAGGTAGGTATGTCTTTATTTGTTATCAAAACGATTGGCCACCGCGTTGTTATCAAATATTGAACATACTTATTGCATTTAGTTTAATTTTCAGCATTGATAGTTCAGTAGTAAACTATTATTCTTGATATCAAAATAAATATTTTCAGTTTTGCATCGATTAGTTATAACTTCTTCTAACCTTTTGGGGCTGCGTGTTACAAAAATACAAAATAAAATACATTTGAATCACTTCATTACACTTGCATTTCTGTTCAATCTTAGAGCTGTATTTTTCAATTAATACCTACAATATTTATTGTTAGTACTTATTAATTTGACTACAATTTCAATAAAATAGAGTAATAAATAAATACAGAGCACAATAAATGATAGAGTTATTAAACAAAAATCAACAATAATAATTGTAAGTAATAAATAAATAATTTATTCGTTTTTCTTTTAAATTAAGTTAATAATATCTTGTATTTTGTTAACGGGAATGATCAAAAGTTCGCGTATAGTTTGTCGTGGAAATTGTAGGGCCCCAAAGATGATTAGATTTTGAATTATACATAGCTTTTAATAATAACTGCAATAAGAAATATTTTCAAGTTCATAAATTTACATCTATAATCGTAAGAAATCAATCAGTAGGCTTGAAAATGTGGATACCTACGGTTTTAAAATTTGCAGAATGCGCCGAAGAAGGTTGTTGGGGCCCCATTTTCATTACCTTTTGCGTTATAGATGCTTGTATGAGTAAATTAAATTTGTATTATTTCATATTTAATGTTATAAACAATCAATTACAACCAATAAACTATTTACAATTGACACAATCTGTACAAGTTCTAGAGTTTCGCCGAGGAAGTTTGATTTTTAGATCTCCGAGTAGAATCCAATGACAATCAATGGTCATCACAGCTTCTAATATATTGCGGAATTTGTTTACTGCTTGAAGAAAACAGACGTAATCACAGGCGTTCGATTTATTGTGCAATTGATCAGAGTTTATTAGACTGCCGACCGATGCAGACGCTAAATGTGAAGTGAACAAAATAAAATAAATTCGCACACCAGGAAGTCGTACAGGACAACACGAAGTAATATTGGTATGTACGTTTACTATTATTTATTTATTACTTAATTTTTGCTTCCTGAGTAATGCGTTTGATAAATATTTCTTTATACAAACATAATTTTTCACGCCTTTTACCCAGTTCGGGTTTGGCAGCCTCACATATTGTGAGTTCTCAGTATACCGTGTGTGCGGTTATCAACCGTCAACTCACGTGTACTCCTGGTTATTAATGAAGAGTGCACCACGGGGAAGATTTTTATTAAAGTCATTTAATTCGAGAGGGTGTAGTTTCAGAAGATCTCAGGAGATGACGTCCAATCCAACACCAGAAGGTTGTCGAAAGACTCCCAAGAGCTTGAAGAACAACACAGAACGCATCCAAGTCCTTAGAAGATGGTCCGGCTCAAGAAGTTTCCAATATGCAACAATATAAAGTTATCGAACTGTCTTTTCATACGGTACGTGTCCACTCCAAGGAAAAACAAGGATCTGTAGAATGAAATATACAAATAGGTGAGTTTTATTTATTTATCTTGTAGATCTAACATCGAAAGACGTTTTAAAGTTTCATTTGATTAGTTTTCTTAGAAATTAATGAGTCACCCAACTTCGATGTGGCAGATTCACATATTGTGAGGTTTCAGTATAGATTATATTTACTGTGTGTGCGGTTATCAGCTGTCACCTCACGGATACTTATGGTTATTAAGGGTACATTTTTTGTGCAGTTAAACTTGAATGCGTACCAATTAAATGTGATTCTAAATATTGTGTGACTGGTCAATTAAAGTCATTTAATACAAGATATCGTAGTTTTAGAAGATCTCAAGACATTCAGTGCAGTTATCCAGCCTTTCAAGTTCTTCTCCAGAAGATGATGTCCAACCGAAGTCAAAACAAGGATCTGCAAGATGAAATAGGTATACAAATTAGGTGAGTTTTATTTATTTATCTTCTAGTTCTAACATCAAAAGACGTTGTAGAGTTGTAATTGATTGGTTTTTAAAAATATAATGAGATTTCAAAGATTTTTTCTTTATGTTTGACTTATATTTGAACACCCAGTAATGTAATAGTTTTGCTGGTCATGTAAACGTAATTTTAGAAGCATTTAAAGACTAATATTGAATATAAAATAATGTTTACTTTATTTCGGCAGCAATGATGATTCGTGCAGCTGTCCGGAAGGTCGTGGAAGATTCCAAGAGCTTGAAGAACAACTTGGCTCAAGGAATTGCCAATCACCAACAATATAACGCAGCCAAACTGTCTTCTACTTGGTAGGTGCACCATTCATCTAAAATAAATCAATCTTATAATAAGCGGCAATGATTTTATGTATACTAATTAACTTTCTCTGTTGTTACAGTTCTGAATGAAGGAGAAAATCTACTATCGTTCAGCAAATTGTGCACGAGGTTCGAGTCTCCAGAAGCAGATCCCGATGCTGACGAAGGCGTATGCAGAGAGGGCAATAAAACTGCCTTTTACATGGTATGTGTCATTATTTTAATAGTAATCTGAAAAGCATGAATGAATTATTTATGTTTTCAACTCGTTTTGGTTTATACTTTGTACTAATTGAATTTTTGTTGTTGTTTCAGATTCTGGCTAAAGAATTACAAAAGGCATCTGGTGAGTTTATAACATGTGCCTTTTCTTATCTATCTCTTTTGATTGTAGCAGTAGATTAGTAGTAGTGAAGTTAATTTCTGTCCTATTTTGCATTTCTTCTTATTTCACAAGGCACATGCAACATCTCTTTACTATTCTTTGGGGCGCGCGTTACAAATTCGAAATAATATACGTTCAAATGGAAATAAATCTAGTCCGATATTTAGCTACACACACTTAATCAGTACACAACACATTCTTTATTATTTTTTGTGCAATAATCAAAGCTGTTTTAATAACACCTGGAATATGTTTTATAAATAAATAATATTCTCGTTTCACAAACGATGTCAAGATAACTGCTCTTAGACATGTGGAGGTAGAAAAATCCTTTTAAAATAGAATACAACTTCCCTTTTAAAAGGCAATTTTGCAATTAAATACGTATGTTGTTATTTAATTCTCAAAATGGCTGCCCACTGTTTTGTGGAAAATAATTAACATATGTATTAAATTGCAGCATTGACAGTTCAGTTATTAAATTAATTTTCGTTTCACAAATTAAATAATAAATTAGGTATGCGATTATTTGTTAACAAAATGGACGTGTCCACCATTTTGTTATAAAATATCCGATATACTTATTGTACCTATTTGGAACTTTCAGCATTGATACTGAATTAATTAACAACCAGCCAGGCGAACTATTAATGCTGATTTAGCAATTAAATACGTATGTTGTTATTTAATTCTCAAAATGGCTGCCCAAACGTTTTGTGGGAAATAATTATAGTACGTAATGTATTGCATTTAAATAGCGGCATTGACAGTTCAATTATTAACTAGCCAGGCAAACTATTAATGCTGATATCAAATTAAGAATTTCAAAGTAGTATAATTCCAAAATTTAAAACTTTCTTGTTTAGTGTCTATAATTTCTAGTGAAATAATCAGAACACTTAGAAAATTTAGTGCTGTAATTAATTATAATGCAACAGAGCAATGAAATAAATTAGAGCAAATATAATACAACGCACATGAAATGATAAAGAAATATTTAACTTTAAAGCCTCATTCACAATACGAAATTAGTAGTTATTGTCAGTAGGTATAATTAGTAGTTATAATAGTTAATCAATTGGTTTTGACTACTGTCGTTCACAATCACATAATTAATGTTGTAGTTAGCCTAGTAAAACAAATTAAGTTGCGTTTTAGACAAATTCTTGTCTATAAATAGCTGAAGAAGCATTATAAAAGCACAAAAGTGATTAATGTCATCTTAGACGTCAAATGTCAAAATTAATTCTTGTTCTATATTCTGATTGGTTGTTCATACAGAAAATCATTAACTACTAACTACAGGTTTGGAGTTTGCAAATCCCTGCGCTAACTGTAATTACGTGGAGCTAATTTCGTTATTGTGAACGCTACAAGTAAAATGCATTATGTCAAATCACTAACGTTAACTATACCAACTGACTATAACTACTAATTTCGTATTATGAATGAGGCTTAAGATAAGCTAAGTAGATTAATCCGTACGTTTTTCGTTTGAATTCAGTTAATAATATCTTGTATTAGTTTTCGAGAAAGATCACATTGCTCTTAATCGACTAAATTTATTTGAAAACAATAAATGTAGTCAGCTTGTGATCTCGCGAATAGTTTTCAATTCACTAGAGGTCTTCCAACAAGGCCTGACTCAGGACTCCAGGGGCCTTCAAGGGCCTTTCAAGGACTCCGATACTGGGTGGAAACAGAAGATTTTGTTAGAATTTTGCATTTCTCACTTTGATATTACTTTACGTACACACACACGCACACTTACACTACACTTGCACAGCGCTGAGTAAAGTTCGCGTGTATTATTTTGATTCGGGACGCGGTTCGCGATGTATTTGAGTTAGGGTAGTTTGTGAATAAGTGGAGAAAACCTGTCATCTTTTTCTCACGTCAAATTCATTCCAACCTTTTGTAAACTGAACTAATTGATTTCAATTTTGCTTCAATATATTTTTTCTCAAGTAATGCTCTAAATTTACTAGAAAATGTTGGGGCTTGGATACTTTTGTACGAATTGAAATTCGAGTGCACCGAATTTCAGTTTGATAAAGTACACATAGCCATAATGACAAACTTTACAAATTTGGAGATGTGAATGACGCTTACATGTGACAAACAGTATAAGCATTTCTCCACTTATAAGCAAACTATGCAACATATACGTTTCCTTTTGCTTTAGGTACTTAAAGTTCGCGTATGATTTGAATTAGATTTTCGTTCGTCGCCGCGATGTCGCCGTTGGGAGGCTCGCCTAACGTGCAGCCTATTTGCATGACCTGTGCTGTGGACGATCCTTCGACTCTGGAAGGATTGTATTATATTTGTATTAAAACAAAGTGCGTGACCGCGACTTCGTAAGCCACTGGCAAAACTCGTTTCGATATTATACTGAATTGAATATGGAGGCAGCCGGTACTCAATCCGGCGTCTCAGAAAAACCCTTATTTAAAAAACAACAAAACATTGAAGGCATATTTCATGTATAATTAGAGACTCGCGACAATCCCAATGATGGACTTAAGCCTGAGGGGTTGAAAAATTAAAGTTTAGTACTTTCTATACAAACCGTGCAGCCCGTTTGACGTGATATTAGCGCCAAGTAGTTTTAATGTCTTGTTGGCAAATCAGATCCTTCAAATTTGAAAAATTTTACCTTCGCACCACGGGCTGCACGGCTTGTATAGATTCTTTTTAATTTATTATTGATTTGCATTAAGCTGTTGCTTTTAAACTGAAAAATTGAAACCAGATTTATCTTCCACTCGACTCTTTTGCCAATATGTTAATATAATTAATGGAATTTTGTGTACATAGGTCAGAAATTCATAAAATCTTAATACATCGATCAATTGATTTGAAAATGTGGCTTACCTATGTTATAAAGTATACTGAATGCATCGATGAAGATTGTAGGGCCACAATTTGATTTGTTTTTGCGTCATAATTGGTTATAGAACTTCGAACTGTAAAAGATTTTTATCTGTTAATTAAAGAATCAATTGGCTTAAAAATTAGGCTACCTACATTTTAAAGGGTGCTAAATGCATCGATGAATGTGTAAGGGCCCCATTGTTATCAGTTTTTGGGTTATACATGATTTTATAATACCTACGAGTACTTTTTAATTTTTATGTCACGAAATTGGTTGAAAATTTACAGTATGATAATATACGATTAGTAAATGTTCGCCGTACTCTATTTCTTCGTTATATTACGTGTTTTATTATATTTATATAAAAACTTTAATTACAAAACTGTATACATCGCCGTTGACAGATACGTGATACGTCAATGAAAGCCGTGTTCACACAAGGATTCTTCATGCTTCTGAAATTTAAAAAAATTATCCTAATGATAATTGTCTGTCAAATAGCGGTGCCGTTAGATTAAATCTACATTGAGGCTTGTAAAAGAATAATTTTTAATTCATTGATATCTTTAAAGCAGTTTATTTCATTCTTTCCAGATTCAAAGCATGAAAAAAATGTGTGAACAAGGCTTTTGAATAAGAAATATAAATTATTTATTAACGTTATTAAATCAGTTTTGTATTAAGGGTTGTTTAATTAAAGAAACTTACTATAAATTATTTAAACAGTAAATAAATTAATTTGAAATTAATATAAATTTAGAACTTTGAGACTTCACCGTAGCTGTCATGAGGGCGCTGACGTAGGCAATGTGTCATTTTCGAAATTTGGTTATCAAAAAGAATTCAGCAACATTTTTTACGAAATACCTTTATATTTTATTTAATAACAACTATTGTAGGATGTTGTCCTACTATTTTATTTGTAATGAATAATTATTTGTTAAATGTATTCATTATGATTTTATTTTTAGTTTTGTTTATTTTATATATTTTTGACATTATGCCCATGTCACACCTGTAATACTTGTATTATGTATGATGAAAATTGTCGTGTGTGACGAAAATCTCTCACCTGGATGTAACACTTGTATGATTTAAATAATATGAAAAATTAAATAAATTAATTGGAGTAACAAACAGTTTCGTCTGATTCGGTATGACAGAAATAGCAGCGCTTCTATTTTTCATCATACACAGACACAGGTTTGATCATACATGATACAGTGTATTATAGGTGTGACATGGGCAGCGTGGGAATTATATATTTAAACATATGAAAAATCTAAAATCTGTTTTTTAATTGCAGAGTGACATGATCTCTATTTTTATTTATTTATTTTATATGCCTACTCTTACTTTAGAAAACCGATATTGAATATTGAGTTCAGTTTATGTGACGAGAAAGATAAAAACTTAAGCGAAAGGCAACTTACATCTTAACCTTAACATTATCTGAAAAATTGGAGTTGGTAATTACAATGTATTTTAAAATGATTTATAACTTTCCAGCTTTCGTAATACGTCGTTTATTATTTAAGAATTCATTATGGGTATCAGTGCAAAAGGATGTTTATTTTTAACCCTTTATTCAAAGGTTGTACATTGTACAACTATAATATCGAACGAAACACGACTTAGCGAAGTTAAATAGCTTTATAAGAAACCAAGTGAAATGCACATTATATTATAATCTGAAAATAATATCAGTTGTGATAAGCAAACAGCGTTAAATTCACTGAAAAACGCAGAACGTCGGCATGGTATAAACTCAATATTATGTCTTCTAGTTGTTTCTTATAAGTATTGATACTTAACTACACTAAATCACATTTTTTAAAATCTGTTTACATAGTCATTTGACCTTTTGGCACAAGTACTAAGTACAAAATATTATTATTTGTCAATGTAATTCACATAAACATTTAGTTTGAAGGTTTACATTGATGTTTACGTTTTACTACTATACGAGCATTCACACTTTTCACTTTCCAGCACTAAAGTTTGAATCCTCCAAACTTTCACTTTATGTTTACCACTTATGAAAGCTATTTTAAGTTCATTATGTGAATGCTGTCTTTCTTAAACTTAAATACAAATGTAAACCTTCACATTAAGCGCTTATGTATTTACCGGTTTACCTGTGTTTTAATTTAAATATTGCGAATATCACTAGATTTTTTGGCGTTTAATGAACGATAATGTAGATTTACTTGCTGAATATACAATCTACAAAGTTATATCGGAGGTAAATCGTTAAGATTTTTATATCAGTAAATTGACAAAAAGAAAACGTCCCTTTAGCCTTCAAATCTTAATAAATCAATAATTTTTAAAACAATGTGGCTGTCATTGTTTTCAAAAGTTGCTAAATACATTGATAAAGGTTGTAGGGCCCCATTTCGATTAGTTTTACATCTAATTCTTATTATTTCATATCAGAATTGCTTGAAACTAAACTAAATCATATTAGATAATTTATTAATCAATAATGTTGAAGGTTTGAGGAGCACAATTTGATTTGTTTTTAAGTTTTATATATTTTCAATGGATTTAATTTGCAAGCAAAATAGATTCGTTTTCTTGAGTTTTATACAACTATTGCACTGTGTCAAGAATTGTGAAGGTAGAAAATTCTTATTTAAAATTTAATTTAGCAATTAAATACGTATGTTTAATTTAATTTTCAAGACGGCTGCCCAAACGTTTTGTGGAAAATCATTAACATACGTATTGTATTGTAATTAAATTGTAGCATTGACAGTTTATTTATTAAGTTAATATTAGTTTCACAAACGCTGTTAAGTAATAAATTAGGTATTTTCCTTTTTTTGTACCAATACGGTTGTGTCCACTGTGTTGTTATGAAATAAGGAACGTTCTAATTGTACTTTTAGCACTGATTAAGAACCAGCTGATATCAAAATTAAAAATTTCGAAGAAGTATAATTCCAAAATTTAAAACTTTAATGTCTATAATTTCTTGTGAGATAATCAGAACACCTAGTGCTATAAATGATTATAATGCAACAGCATTAAGTATTTCTCCATTTATAAGCAAACTATACAACATAACGTTTTCATGTAGAATTAAAGACTTGTGGAAATCCCAATGATTGTAAAATTAAAACTTGGTACTTTCTATTGATTTGTTTTCAAGTATTTGTTGCTTTTAAACTGAAAAATCAAAAACAAATTTATCTTCAACTTGATTCTTTTCCCATTGATTTATTTCATTCATTCACATCAGTATTTAGTTTAAAGATTTATATTTATGTTCACGTTTAAGAATGTTTAAATTCATGTAACTCGCACATTTCACTCTCTAGCACTAAAGTTTAAATCCTCAAATGGAAATTGATTCCCTTCAGTTCAATTTTAACAAGCTTGGAAGGTTCTAAGATTCCCACATAAACTCATCTCAGTTTAAATAATGTATGACGAGGAATGGAAAAACGAACTTTGTTGGTTGGTTGTGTGTTGTGTTCTTTTTTTCATCTCCTCTCATATAATCTCGTATAATCTGTAAGTTTGGCAGAAATGTAAATTAGTATCAGAATTAATTTTTTGCACTATTTTTAGATTTAATAATAATAATAATTTTATTTACCAAGTAAAAATATATAAGTATATATTTGCTTATCAATTTAAAATTACATATTACAATAAATAATATACGATAACATTTGCGATTTTATTAACTCATCTTTTTCTGGAGCTTTATAACCTAATTAAGAACACTGGATTGTTAAGGAAATGTTCATTCTATAGATTGATTAACATTATGTCAGAAAAGTTATATTCAAATTTATTTAGAGTACCTTAATAGTCTATTTAGGTACTCTACATTTATTAACTTAATGTATTGTTGGTGTACTAAAATATCGTTGTTAAAACACAAAAATAATGTTGTGAAAATTTTTAGGAAAAATTAACAACTTGTCCATATTGATAAACTGACGGCTGCCACAGAATGAGAAAAATACAATCAGATTTTTGATCAATAAATACAGATTTAAGAACTTCAGGACTTTTAATATTCAAGCTAACTGGATACTGATTCTTGTAAACTAAATTCATCAAATAACAGTGTATAAAGCACGAATGTATAATACAAATACGGTGAGTGCACTCCCATGCAACCGGACCGTTTAAAGTGGATCAACTTTTTACACGTATATATGTCAACTAGGTGTGCTAAATAAATGCATCATCGTGGCATCACCTACTAGAATAATAATTTTTACCGACAGTTGTTAAAACTCAAACTTACTTAACTCTAACTTGTAAGTTAACTTATGATTAGAAACAATATCGTTTTTCAAAACAATTTTGAGTTATAGTTTGTTAACCCGTAGTTAAGAATATTTATTTTTAAGTTGGCAGTATAATATTTGAAAGTGCAATTGATTTATGTCAAAAAAATGTTGACAATTTTAATACATTCGTGTCAGCGTGTCTAGTTATTGTAATATTTTTGTAATAGTACTTCGTAAGTAGTAATTATTTGTCGTCATATGATTTTTACCTTTTATAGATCTATTTCTATACATTTAATTTGTTTATTTTTAAAATTAAAAAATAATATAAGTTTGCACGTAGGATGTATAAAAAACGAAAGAGAAAGAGAACATTTAATTTTTCACAAGCATATTATCCATTATAAGGAAATATAAAACCATTACTAAAAATTAAAAAGTGGACTTTGTTAAGACAACACTGGCTCCTGGCACTTCGCACTGTTTTTGTGATTGTTTTTGAGACGCAACTAAAATCTCGAGCAACACTTAAAAACTACCAGTTGCAAAATACGTTTAAATTTTCTGTTTAAACTGATTGTGCATTAATTAAGCTATTATTACGGGGTACACGAGTACACTAATGTCTCTTGGAATACTTTTCTTCAAAATTTAGGATTAAAGAGGTGCATACAGTACTTGTAACAACTTATTAAAGTGACAATGTCCAACACCCCGGTTATAACGAGAAAAATAGTTTAATAATTTATGACTAGCTTAGCTATGTTTCATATTGTTCATAAATCTCTATACCAGTGCACCAGAATATTTAAACTTATTATCGTCTGCTTTCTCATTTATTACATCAAACGTTTATGATTTAGTTTTACAGCTGAACTTTTGTATATTAAGAATGAGTGTATATTTCATCGCAAAAAATAAATAAGATGAAAATTATTTCCTTCACGATTGCATTCTTTGTGTTTAAAAACTTATCTATACCAATTTTCACAAAGATATCTGAAAGAATTCACAAGAAGATTTCACCTTCAGATAAAAGTAAACTTTGCTAATAAAAACTTATTAACTATACGCCATTTGTGTTTCGCTTTCTTAAAGCGGTAATCCGGATACAAGAAAAACATTTTCGTCAACTGTAAACAATTAGAATAACTTAATAATTGCAGTATGCAACAATGTGATTAATACGTACTTGACTTTTATGAAAATAGTTTGGTAGATATTTCATAGCATTAGTTCGTAGACATGCTATTTTGATATTGTCCAGGATTCTGTGATAAGGAAGCTGTACAATCAATTACATAGGCTGATACGAGTACTTTCACACGTATTTCCATATCTTCAAATTCTATTTGTTTTCTTTCTATATTGCTAACTAACTTCTCGTGTTTTATATTTTGTAGATAATTACAACTGATTACATGGTTTTATTGGTTGAACGAAGACTTTGGCTAGAATAAATAAAATGACATGCCCGGCGCCCGGGATCTATAGTTTAAAATTATTTAAAAAATTCTATTATTTAATACGCACTATTGTATACAATGACTGGATTTAAATGAGCACGTTGTCTATAATGTTTCTTTTGTGGTAACGATAATATTTCCGTCATTATTTTAATGTTTAAATAAGTTGCAAATAAAAAGTTTGAAAAAATAACATGGTTGTTTGATTTTGACAGTTTAATATTTAGTTATTTTGTTATGAGTGAACTGGTATCACTGTTTGGTGCCAACTATTTGGAACGGATAAATTTTTTATTTTAATTATTTCGACTAAACTGTTAAATATTTCAGAAAACTGATTAGATTATTAATCAACAGATTTTTTTACAATTTATGATATATTTACATTTTGAATTACATGCGTAAATAGAAAATGAAAGATAAAATCAATAAACAAGTTCCAATATTTGTCGACCAGTTGGCGCCACGATCAACTACTGTTACTGTCATATTAGATTAAATACCTGCTTTTCTTTGTTGTCATAAAGTCGATATTCTATCCTCCAAAAGGATGCAGCATGAAATCGGTGACCATCACCTATCACGAGCTCCCGTTCTATAACTTTTTCTTAAAAATAATGATTTCGTTATTGATTTTTGATTAAAATAAATTTTTTGAAATATATTTGGCAGCATTGCCATAATCATTAATAGACAGTGTTACCAACTATAGCAAAACAAAATATGTAATTTTTAATTTTTCATCTCACGAAATTGGTCGAAAATTTACAGTTTGATAATAAATGGTTAGCAAATACGTTCGCCGTACTCTATTTGTTCTATTTATTACGTGTTTTATTATATTTATATAAAGACTTTAATTAGAAAACTCTATTCATTATATTTGTTTAAAAGTGTTTAAAAACATCTACTATTATTTAATACGGACTTGTGTATACAATGATCAGTAACTGGATTTAAATGAGCACTTTGTCTATAATGTTTCTTTTGTGGTAACGATAATAACGATAATATTTCAGTCATTATTTAATGTTTAAATAAGTTTCAAATAAAAAGTATAAAAAAACACAGAGGTTAAGTTTGATTTTGACAGTTTAATTTGTAGTTATTTTGATATGGTTGGTGATTTTCAAAAGAGCCAAATATTTGGAACGGATAATTTTTTATTTTAATTATTTCGACTTAACTGTTAATTTTTTTGAAAAACTGTTACAGGTATATTGTCCAAAAACTCCCGAGTAACGAATTTGACCGCTTTTTGTCAATTTAGTCATTTTGAAAAATTATGCATTTTCAGATGCATTTTATGCAACCAGAGTGCATTCCCGACTTCTCCCGTTATAGATCAGATGTAGACTTTTTTCTATCGTGTTTCTGAACACATTGCACAAACCGCATTCAAATCGGTGCTGTATTTTAAAATTTAGTTATTCGGTCTAAAATAGTACTACTTTTCCTGGTCTATTTAATATATACGCTATATTTATTGAAACTATCAATCAGCAGATTTATTTACAATTTACATGCGTTAATAGAAAATCAAAATCATTTATTAAGTATGGATCACATCTGTGTGGCCATTTCAAGATTAGGTTCAACACTCTCTAGATAAAATTCCCTCGATAATGAGGAAAGGCTATAAACAAGTGTTATATCTAT
This sequence comes from Agonum fuliginosum, assembly GCA_947534325.1. NCBI lineage: Eukaryota > Metazoa > Arthropoda > Insecta > Coleoptera > Carabidae > Agonum > Agonum fuliginosum. The sequence continues at coordinate 33,771,869 of OX384040.1, forward strand.
TAATTGTATGTAGGTACCTATTTATTATTATATGTAAATAATATTTTATACACGCACATAAATGATATAACTTGAAATTATATTAATTTTTTTCCATTTTATATGAAACAATATTGAATATATAATAAATTACTCATGCTTCGATTTAAAGTGGCTGATTGCTGAGTACGCTAAGGCGATCGACTGTGGATCTGACGACTCAGGTTCAAATTCAGCCAGGTATACGCTCGCGTAAATGCACAAACATCTTCCCTGTGTTGTACTCTCTACTAATAACCATGAGTATCCGTGAGTTGACGGCTTGTAACCGCACGCACGGTAAATATACATTTATATCAATGTGAGTCTGCCACATCCAAGATGAGTAATTGTGTTTATTTTGCAAACGGTTATAGGTTGAGCATAACATTAACATTAAATTTAATTGGTGTTTACAAATACAATAATAATTATTATCTTCTATTAGGTAATGCAGTTTATAAATGGATCTAGCTGTCAGTTGTGTTTAATCATTGGTAAAAGATAGATCGTATACTGTTGATGAAGTTAATTGTCGTGTTAATTGGTGCATCGGACTTCAGTCCAGTTAGGTATGACACAGTACGATATGTGAGAGCATATTGGGTGTATTATTGCAGGCTTTCGTGGTAGATGAGTTGTGAGTTTAAACTTATCGTTTGCCCATTACTTTACTCTATTGAGCCGTGAAATAACCCACTGTAGTTAGTATATGGATTTCGAGAATTCCTTTGCCTCTGTGGATTCAGAGTGTGGTAATACCGTGGATTTGATATGCTGAGCTCACAGTCTCATAGTTCTTTTTACATATGGTTTAATAGTTTTAGAATTATATTATATAAAGCCCTGTTCGCACGGGGATCTTTGGAGATTCAGAATCCTGGAAAAGAAGAAGTTTTTTTCTTTCTAGTGAGAATTATCTGTTAAATTGCGCTGTCGCTAAAGTAGACCGAATTTAGACTGAATTTAGACCGAATTTAGACCGAATTTAGACCGAATTTAGACTGAATTTAGACCGAATTTAGACCGAATTTAGACCGAATTTAGACTGAATTTAGACCGAATTTAGACTGAATTTAGACCGAATTTAGACCGAATTTAGACTGAATTTAGACCGAATTTAGACCGAATTTAGACCGAATTTAGACTGAATTTAGACCAAATTTAGACCGAATTTAGACTGAATTTAGACCGAATTTAGACTGAATTTAGACTGAATTTAGACCGAATTTAGACTGAATTTAGACCGAATTTAGACCGAATTTAGACCGAATTTAGACCGAATTTAGACCGAATTTAGACTGAATTTAGACTGAATTTAGACCGAATTTAGACTGAATTTAGACTGAATTTAGACCGAATTTAGACTGAATTTAGACTGAATTTAGACCGAATTTAGACCGAATTTAGACCGAATTTAGACCGAATTTAGACCGAATTTAGACCGAATTTAGACTGAATTTAGACCGAATTTAGACCGAATTTAGACCGAATTTAGACCGAATTTAGACCGAATTTAGACTGAATTTAGACCGAATTTAGACTGAATTTAGACCGAATTTAGACTGAATTTAGACCGAATTTAGACCGAATTTAGACTGAATTTAGACCGAATTTAGACTGAATTTAGACCGAATTTAGACTGAATTTAGACTGAATTTAGACCGAATTTAGACCGAATTTAGACTGAATTTAGACCGAATTTAGACCGAATTTAGACCGAATTTAGACCGAATTTAGACCGAATTTAGACTGAATTTAGACCGAATTTAGACTGAATTTAGACCGAATTTAGACTGAATTTAGACCGAATTTAGACCGAATTTAGACTGAATTTAGACCGAATTTAGACCGAATTTAGACCGAATTTAGACTGAATTTAGACTGAATTTAGACCGAATTTAGACTGAATTTAGACCGAATTTAGACTGAATTTAGACCGAATTTAGACCGAATTTAGACTGAATTTAGACTGAATTTAGACCGAATTTAGACCTAATTTAAACCGAATTTAGACCGAATTTAGACCGAATTTAGACTGAATTTAGACCGAATTTAGACCGAATTTAGTCTGAATTTAGACTGAATTTAGACCGAATTTAGACCGAATTTAGACTGAATTTAGACCGAATTTAGACTGAATTTAGACCTAATTTAAACCGAATTTAGACCGAATTTAGACCGAATTTAGACTGAATTTAGACCGAATTTAGACTGAATTTAGACCGAATTTAGACTGAATTTAGACCGAATTTAGACCGAATTTAGACTGAATTTAGACCGAATTTAGACTGAATTTAGACCGAATTTAGACTGAATTTAGACTGAATTTAGACCGAATTTAGACCGAATTTAGACTGAATTTAGACCGAATTTAGACCGAATTTAGACCGAATTTAGACCGAATTTAGACCGAATTTAGACTGAATTTAGACCGAATTTAGACTGAATTTAGACCGAATTTAGACTGAATTTAGACCGAATTTAGACCGAATTTAGACTGAATTTAGACCGAATTTAGACCGAATTTAGACCGAATTTAGACTGAATTTAGACTGAATTTAGACCGAATTTAGACTGAATTTAGACCGAATTTAGACTGAATTTAGACCGAATTTAGACCGAATTTAGACTGAATTTAGACTGAATTTAGACCGAATTTAGACCTAATTTAAACCGAATTTAGACCGAATTTAGACCGAATTTAGACTGAATTTAGACCGAATTTAGACCGAATTTAGTCTGAATTTAGACCGAATTTAGACCGAATTTAGACTGAATTTAGACCGAATTTAGACTGAATTTAGACTGAATTTAGACCGAATTTAGACCGAATTTAGACCGAATTTACATTTCACATTTCACATTTCACATTTCACATTTCACATTTCACATTTCACATTTCACATTTCACATTTCACATTTCACATTTCACATTTCACATTTCACATTTCACATTTCAAATTTCAAATTTCACATTTCACATTTCACATTTCACATTTCACATTTCACATTTCACATTTCACCTTTCACATTTCACATTTCACATTTCACATTTCACATTTCACTGACTGAATTTAGACTGAATTTAGACCGAATTTAGACTGTATTTAGACTGAATTTAGACCGAATTTAGACTGAATTTAGACTGAATTTAGACCGAATTTAGACCGCATTTAGACTGAATTTAGACTGAATTTAGACCGAATTTAGACTGAATTTAGACTGAATTTAGACCGAATTTAGACTGAATTTAGACCGAATTTAGACCGAATTTAGACTGAATTTAGACTGAATTTAGACCGAATTTAGACCGAATTTAGACTGAATTTAGACCGAATTTAGACCGAATTTAGACCGAATTTAGACTGAATTTCACATTTCACATTTCACATTTCACATTTCACATTTCACATTTCACATTTCACATTTCACATTTCACATTTCACATTTCACATTTCACATTTCACATTTCACATTTCACATTTCACATTTCACATTTCACATTTCACATTTCACATTTCACATTTCACATTTCACATTTCACATTTCACATTTCACATTTCACATTTCACATTTCACATTTCACAGTTCACATTTCACATTTCACATTTCACATTTCACATTTCACATTTCACATTTCACATTTCACATTTCACATTTCACATTTCACATTTCACATTTCACATTTCACATTTCACATTTCACATTTCACATTTCACATTTCACAGTTCACATTTCACATTTCACATTTCACATTTCACATTTCACATTTCACATTTCACATTTCACATTTCACATTTCACATTTCACATTTCACATTTCACATTTCACATTTCACATTTCACATTTCACATTTCACATTTCACATTTCACATTTCACATTTCACATTTCACATTTCACATTTCACATTTCACATTTCACATTTCACATTTCACATTTCACATTTCACATTTCACATTTCACATTTCACATTTCACATTTCACATTTCACATTTCACATTTCACATTTCACATTTCACATTTCACATTTCACATTTCACATTTCACATTTCACATTTCACAGTTCACATTTCACATTTCACATTTCACATTTCACATTTCACATTTCACATTTCACATTTCACATTTCACATTTCACATTTCACATTTCACATTTCACATTTCACATTTCACATTTCACATTTCACATTTCACATTTCACAGTTCACAGTTCACAGTTCACATTTCACATTTCACATTTCACATTTCACATTTCACATTTCACATTTCACATTTCACATTTCACATTTCACATTTCACATTTCACATTTCACATTTCACATTTCACATTTCACATTTCACAGTTCACAGTTCACAGTTCACAGTTCACATTTCACATTTCACATTTCACATTTCACATTTCACATTTCACATTTCACATTTCACATTTCACATTTCACATTTCACATTTCACATTTCACATTTCACATTTCACATTTCACATTTCACATTTCACAGTTCACAGTTCACATTTCACATTTCACATTTCACATTTCACATTTCACATTTCACATTTCACATTTCACATTTCACATTTCACATTTCACATTTCACATTTCACATTTCACATTTCACAGTTCACATTTCACATTTCACATTTCACATTTCACATTTCACATTTCACATTTCACATTTCACATTTCACATTTCACATTTCACATTTCACATTTCACATTTCACATTTCACATTTCACATTTCACATTTCACATTTCACATTTCACATTTCACATTTCACATTTCACATTTCACATTTCACATTTCACATTTCACATTTCACATTTCACATTTCACATTTCACATTTCACAGTTCACATTTCACATTTCACAGTTCACATTTCACATTTCACATTTCACATTTCACATTTCACATTTCACATTTCACATTTCACATTTCACATTTCACATTTCACATTTCACATTTCACATTTCACATTTCACATTTCACATTTCACATTTCACATTTCACATTTCACATTTCACATTTCACATTTCACATTTCACATTTCACATTTCACAGTTCACATTTCACATTTCACATTTCACATTTCACATTTCACATTTCACATTTCACATTTCACATTTCACATTTCACATTTCACATTTCACATTTCACATTTCACATTTCACAGTTCACAGTTCACAGTTCACAGTTCACAGTTCACAGTTCACAGTTCACAGTTCACAGTTCACAGTTCACATTTCACATTTCACATTTCACATTTCACATTTCACATTTCACATTTCACATTTCACTGACTGAATTTAGACTGAATTTAGACCGAATTTAGACTGTATTTAGACTGAATTTAGACCGAATTTAGACTGAATTTAGACTGAATTTAGACCGAATTTAGACCGCATTTAGACTGAATTTAGACCGAATTTAGACTGAATTTAGACTGAATTTAGACCGAATTTAGACCGCATTTAGACTGAATTTAGACCGAATTTAGACTGAATTTAGACCGAATTTAGACCGAATTTAGACCGAATTTAGACCGAATTTAGACTGAATTTAGACCGAATTTAGACTGAATTTAGACCGAATTTAGACTGAATTTAGACCGAATTTAGACTGAATTTATTTCACATTTCACATTTCACATTTCACATTTCACATTTCACATTTCACATTTCACATTTCACATTTCACATTTCACATTTCACATTTCACATTTCACATTTCACATTTCACATTTCACATTTCACATTTCACATTTCACATTTCACATTTCACATTTCACATTTCACATTTCACATTTCACATTTCACATTTCACATTTCACATTTCACATTTCACATTTCACATTTCACATTTCACATTTCACAGTTCACAGTTCACATTTCACATTTCACATTTCACATTTCACATTTCACATTTCACATTTCACATTTCACATTTCACATTTCACATTTCACATTTCACATTTCACTGACTGAATTTAGACTGAATTTAGACCGAATTTAGACTGTATTTAGACTGAATTTAGACCGAATTTAGACTGAATTTAGACTGAATTTAGACCGAATTTAGACCGCATTTAGACTGAATTTAGACCGAATTTAGACTGAATTTAGACTGAATTTAGACCGAATTTAGACCGCATTTAGACTGAATTTAGACCGAATTTAGACTGAATTTAGACCGAATTTAGACCGAATTTAGACCGAATTTAGACCGAATTTAGACTGAATTTAGACCGAATTTAGACTGAATTTAGACCGAATTTAGACTGAATTTAGACCGAATTTAGACTGAATTTAGACTGAATTTCACATTTCACATTTCACATTTCACATTTCACATTTCACATTTCACATTTCACATTTCACATTTCACATTTCACATTTCACATTTCACATTTCACATTTCACATTTCACATTTCACATTTCACATTTCACATTTCACATTTCACATTTCACATTTCACATTTCACATTTCACATTTCACATTTCACATTTCACATTTCACATTTCACATTTCACATTTCACATTTCACATTTCACATTTCACATTTCACATTTCACATTTCACATTTCACATTTCACATTTCACTGACTGAATTTAGACTGAATTTAGACCGAATTTAGACTGTATTTAGACTGAATTTAGACCGAATTTAGACTGAATTTAGACTGAATTTAGACCGAATTTAGACCGCATTTAGACTGAATTTAGACTGAATTTAGACCGAATTTAGACCGCATTTAGACTGAATTTAGACTGAATTTAGACCGAATTTAGACTGAATTTAGACTGAATTTAGACCGAATTTAGACTGAATTTAGACCGAATTTAGACCGAATTTAGACCGAATTTAGACTGTATTTAGACTGAATTTAGACCGAATTTAGACTGAATTTAGACCGAATTTAGACTGAATTTAGACCGAATTTAGACTGAATTTAGACTGAATTTCACATTTCACATTTCACATTTCACATTTCACATTTCACATTTCACATTTCACATTTCACATTTCACATTTCACATTTCACATTTCACATTTCACATTTCACATTTCACATTTCACATTTCACATTTCACATTTCACATTTCACATTTCACTGACTGAATTTAGACTGAATTTAGACCGAATTTAGACTGTATTTAGACTGAATTTAGACCGAATTTAGACTGAATTTAGACCGAATTTAGACTGAATTTAGACTGAATTTCACATTTCACATTTCACATTTCACATTTCACATTTCACATTTCACATTTCACATTTCACATTTCACATTTCACATTTCACATTTCACTGACTGAATTTAGACTGAATTTAGACCGAATTTAGACTGTATTTAGACTGAATTTAGACCGAATTTAGACTGAATTTAGACCGAATTTAGACTGAATTTAGACTGAATTTCACATTTCACATTTCACATTTCACATTTCACATTTCACATTTCACATTTCACATTTCACATTTCACATTTCACATTTCACATTTCACATTTCACATTTCACATTTCACATTTCACATTTCACATTTCACATTTCACATTTCACATTTCACATTTCACATTTCACATTTCACATTTCACATTTCACATTTCACATTTCACATTTCACATTTCACATTTCACATTTCACATTTCACAGTTCACATTTCACATTTCACATTTCACATTTCACATTTCACATTTCACATTTCACATTTCACATTTCACATTTCACATTTCACATTTCACATTTCACATTTCACATTTCACATTTCACATTTCACATTTCACATTTCACATTTCACATTTCACATTTCACATTTCACATTTCACATTTCACATTTCACAGTTCACATTTCACATTTCACATTTCACATTTCACATTTCACATTTCACATTTCACATTTCACATTTCACATTTCACATTTCACATTTCACATTTCACATTTCACATTTCACATTTCACATTTCACATTTCACATTTCACATTTCACATTTCACATTTCACATTTCACATTTCACATTTCACAGTTCACAGTTCACATTTCACATTTCACATTTCACATTTCACATTTCACATTTCACATTTCACATTTCACATTTCACATTTCACATTTCACATTTCACATTTCACATTTCACATTTCACATTTCACAGTTCACATTTCACATTTCACATTTCACATTTCACATTTCACATTTCACATTTCACATTTCACATTTCACATTTCACATTTCACATTTCACATTTCACATTTCACATTTCACATTTCACATTTCACATTTCACAGTTCACAGTTCACATTTCACATTTCACATTTCACATTTCACATTTCACATTTCACATTTCACATTTCACATTTCACATTTCACATTTCACATTTCACATTTCACATTTCACAGTTCACATTTCACATTTCACATTTCACATTTCACATTTCACATTTCACATTTCACATTTCACATTTCACATTTCACATTTCACATTTCACATTTCACATTTCACATTTCACATTTCACATTTCACATTTCACATTTCACATTTCACATTTCACATTTCACATTTCACATTTCACATTTCACATTTCACATTTCACATTTCACATTTCACATTTCACATTTCACATTTCACATTTCACATTTCACAGTTCACAGTTCACATTTCACATTTCACATTTCACATTTCACATTTCACATTTCACATTTCACATTTCACATTTCACATTTCACATTTCACATTTCACATTTCACATTTCACATTTCACATTTCACATTTCACATTTCACATTTCACATTTCACATTTCACATTTCACATTTCACATTTCACAGTTCACATTTCACATTTCACATTTCACATTTCACATTTCACATTTCACATTTCACATTTCACATTTCACATTTCACATTTCACATTTCACATTTCACATTTCACATTTCACATTTCACATTTCACATTTCACATTTCACATTTCACATTTCACATTTCACATTTCACATTTCACTGACTGAATTTAGACTGAATTTAGACCGAATTTAGACTGTATTTAGACTGAATTTAGACCGAATTTAGACCGCATTTAGACTGAATTTAGACCGAATTTAGACTGAATTTAGACTGAATTTAGACCGAATTTAGACCGCATTTAGACTGAATTTAGACCGAATTTAGACTGAATTTAGACTGAATTTAGACCGAATTTAGACCGCATTTAGACTGAATTTAGACCGAATTTAGACTGAATTTAGACTGAATTTAGACCGAATTTAGACCGCATTTAGACTGAATTTAGACCGAATTTAGACTGAATTTAGACTGAATTTAGACCGAATTTAGACCGCATTTAGACTGAATTTAGACCGAATTTAGACTGAATTTAGACCGAATTTAGACCGAATTTAGACCGAATTTAGACCGAATTTAGACTGAATTTAGACCGAATTTAGACTGAATTTAGACCGAGTTTAGACTGAATTTAGACCGAATTTAGACTGAATTTAGACTGAATTTCACATTTCACATTTCACATTTCACATTTCACATTTCACATTTCACATTTCACATTTCACATTTCACATTTCACATTTCACATTTCACATTTCACATTTCACATTTCACATTTCACATTTCACATTTCACATTTCACATTTCACATTTCACATTTCACATTTCACATTTCACATTTCACATTTCACATTTCACATTTCACATTTCACAGTTCACAGTTCACATTTCACATTTCACATTTCACATTTCACATTTCACATTTCACATTTCACATTTCACATTTCACATTTCACATTTCACATTTCACATTTCACATTTCACATTTCACTGACTGAATTTAGACTGAATTTAGACCGAATTTAGACTGTATTTAGACTGAATTTAGACCGAATTTAGACTGAATTTAGACTGAATTTAGACCGAATTTAGACCGCATTTAGACTGAATTTAGACCGAATTTAGACTGAATTTAGACTGAATTTAGACCGAATTTAGACCGCATTTAGACTGAATTTAGACCGAATTTAGACTGAATTTAGACCGAATTTAGACCGAATTTAGACCGAATTTAGACCGAATTTAGACTGAATTTAGACCGAATTTAGACTGAATTTAGACCGAATTTAGACTGAATTTAGACCGAATTTAGACTGAATTTAGACTGAATTTCACATTTCACATTTCACATTTCACATTTCACATTTCACATTTCACATTTCACATTTCACATTTCACATTTCACATTTCACATTTCACATTTCACATTTCACATTTCACATTTCACATTTCACATTTCACATTTCACATTTCACATTTCACATTTCACATTTCACATTTCACATTTCACATTTCACATTTCACATTTCACATTTCACATTTCACATTTCACATTTCACATTTCACATTTCACATTTCACATTTCACATTTCACTGACTGAATTTAGACTGAATTTAGACCGAATTTAGACTGTATTTAGACTGAATTTAGACCGAATTTAGACTGAATTTAGACTGAATTTAGACCGAATTTAGACCGCATTTAGACTGAATTTAGACTGAATTTAGACCGAATTTAGACCGCATTTAGACTGAATTTAGACTGAATTTAGACCGAATTTAGACTGAATTTAGACTGAATTTAGACCGAATTTAGACTGAATTTAGACCGAATTTAGACCGAATTTAGACCGAATTTAGACTGTATTTAGACTGAATTTAGACCGAATTTAGACTGAATTTAGACCGAATTTAGACTGAATTTAGACCGAATTTAGACTGAATTTAGACTGAATTTCACATTTCACATTTCACATTTCACATTTCACATTTCACATTTCACATTTCACATTTCACATTTCACATTTCACATTTCACATTTCACATTTCACATTTCACATTTCACATTTCACATTTCACATTTCACATTTCACATTTCACATTTCACATTTCACATTTCACATTTCACATTTCACTGACTGAATTTAGACTGAATTTAGACCGAATTTAGACTGTATTTAGACTGAATTTAGACCGAATTTAGACTGAATTTAGACCGAATTTAGACTGAATTTAGACTGAATTTAGACCGAATTTAGACCGCATTTAGACTGAATTTAGACTGAATTTAGACCGAATTTAGACTGAATTTAGACTGAATTTAGACCGAATTTAGACTGAATTTAGACCGAATTTAGACCGAATTTAGACCGAATTTAGACCGAATTTAGACTGAATTTAGACCGAATTTAGACTGAATTTAGACCGAATTTAGACTGAATTTAGACCGAATTTAGACTGAATTTAGACTGAATTTCACATTTCACATTTCACATTTCACATTTCACATTTCACATTTCACATTTCACATTTCACATTTCACATTTCACATTTCACATTTCACATTTCACATTTCACATTTCACATTTCACATTTCACATTTCACATTTCACATTTCACATTTCACATTTCACATTTCACATTTCACATTTCACATTTCACATTTCACATTTCACATTTCACATTTCACATTTCACATTTCACATTTCACATTTCACATTTCACATTTCACATTTCACATTTCACATTTCACATTTCACATTTCACATTTCACATTTCACATTTCACAGTTCACAGTTCACAGTTCACAGTTCACATTTCACATTTCACATTTCACATTTCACATTTCACATTTCACATTTCACTGACTGAATTTAGACTGAATTTAGACCGAATTTAGACTGTATTTAGACTGAATTTAGACCGAATTTAGACTGAATTTAGACTGAATTTAGACCGAATTTAGAACGCATTTAGACTGAATTTAGACTGAATTTAGACCGAATTTAGACCGAATTTAGACTGAATTCACATTTCACATTTCACATTTCACATTTCACATTTCACATTTCACATTTCACATTTCACATTTCACATTTCACATTTCACATTTCACATTTCACATTTCACATTTCACATTTCACATTTCACTGACTGAATTTAGACTGAATTTAGACCGAATTTAGACCGAATTTAGACTGTATTTAGACTGAATTTAGACCGAATTTAGACCGCATTTAGACTGAATTTAGACCGAATTTAGACTGAATTTAGACTGAATTTAGACCGAATTTAGACCGCATTTAGACTGAATTTAGACCGAATTTAGACTGAATTTAGACTGAATTTAGACCGAATTTAGACCGCATTTAGACTGAATTTAGACTGAATTTAGACCGAATTTAGACTGAATTTAGACTGAATTTAGACCGAATTTAGACTGAATTTAGACCGAATTTAGACCGAATTTAGACCGAATTTAGACCGAATTTAGACTGAATTTAGACCGAATTTAGACTGAATTTAGACCGAATTTAGACTGAATTTAGACCGAATTTAGACTGAATTTAGACTGAATTTCACATTTCACATTTCACATTTCACATTTCACATTTCACATTTCACATTTCACATTTCACATTTCACATTTCACATTTCACATTTCACATTTCACATTTCACATTTCACATTTCACATTTCACATTTCACATTTCACATTTCACATTTCACATTTCACATTTCACATTTCACATTTCACATTTCACATTTCACATTTCACATTTCACATTTCACATTTCACATTTCACATTTCACATTTCACATTTCACATTTCACATTTCACATTTCACATTTCACATTTCACATTTCACATTTCACATTTCACATTTCACATTTCACATTTCACATTTCACATTTCACATTTCACATTTCACATTTCACATTTCACATTTCACATTTCACATTTCACATTTCACATTTCACATTTCACATTTCACATTTCACATTTCACATTTCACATTTCACATTTCACATTTCACATTTCACATTTCACATTTCACATTTCACTGACTGAATTTAGACTGAATTTAGACCGAATTTAGACTGTATTTAGACTGAATTTAGACCGAATTTAGACTGAATTTAGACTGAATTTAGACCGAATTTAGACCGCATTTAGACTGAATTTAGACTGAATTTAGACCGAATTTAGACCGCATTTAGACTGAATTTAGACTGAATTTAGACCGAATTTAGACTGAATTTAGACTGAATTTAGACCGAATTTAGACTGAATTTAGACCGAATTTAGACCGAATTTAGACCGAATTTAGACTGTATTTAGACTGAATTTAGACCGAATTTAGACTGAATTTAGACCGAATTTAGACTGAATTTAGACCGAATTTAGACTGAATTTAGACTGAATTTCACATTTCACATTTCACATTTCACATTTCACATTTCACATTTCACATTTCACATTTCACATTTCACATTTCACATTTCACATTTCACATTTCACATTTCACATTTCACATTTCACATTTCACATTTCACATTTCACATTTCACATTTCACTGACTGAATTTAGACTGAATTTAGACCGAATTTAGACTGTATTTAGACTGAATTTAGACCGAATTTAGACTGAATTTAGACCGAATTTAGACTGAATTTAGACTGAATTTAGACCGAATTTAGACCGCATTTAGACTGAATTTAGACTGAATTTAGACCGAATTTAGACTGAATTTAGACTGAATTTAGACCGAATTTAGACTGAATTTAGACCGAATTTAGACCGAATTTAGACCGAATTTAGACCGAATTTAGACTGAATTTAGACCGAATTTAGACTGAATTTAGACCGAATTTAGACTGAATTTAGACCGAATTTAGACTGAATTTAGACTGAATTTCACATTTCACATTTCACATTTCACATTTCACATTTCACATTACACATTTCACATTTCACATTTCACATTTCACATTTCACATTTCACATTTCACATTTCACATTTCACATTTCACATTTCACATTTCACATTTCACTGACTGAATTTAGACTGAATTTAGACCGAATTTAGACTGTATTTAGACTGAATTTAGACCGAATTTAGACTGAATTTAGACCGAATTTAGACTGAATTTAGACTGAATTTAGACCGAATTTAGACCGCATTTAGACTGAATTTAGACTGAATTTAGACCGAATTTAGACTGAATTTAGACTGAATTTAGACCGAATTTAGACTGAATTTAGACCGAATTTAGACCGAATTTAGACCGAATTTAGACCGAATTTAGACTGAATTTAGACCGAATTTAGACTGAATTTAGACCGAATTTAGACTGAATTTAGACCGAATTTAGACTGAATTTAGACTGAATTTCACATTTCACATTTCACATTTCACATTTCACATTTCACATTTCACATTTCACATTTCACATTTCACATTTCACATTTCACATTTCACATTTCACATTTCACATTTCACATTTCACATTTCACATTTCACATTTCACATTTCACATTTCACATTTCACATTTCACATTTCACATTTCACATTTCACATTTCACATTTCACATTTCACATTTCACATTTCACATTTCACATTTCACATTTCACATTTCACATTTCACATTTCACATTTCACATTTCACATTTCACATTTCACATTTCACATTTCACATTTCACAGTTCACAGTTCACAGTTCACAGTTCACATTTCACATTTCACATTTCACATTTCACATTTCACATTTCACATTTCACTGACTGAATTTAGACTGAATTTAGACCGAATTTAGACTGTATTTAGACTGAATTTAGACCGAATTTAGACTGAATTTAGACTGAATTTAGACCGAATTTAGAACGCATTTAGACTGAATTTAGACTGAATTTAGACCGAATTTAGACCGAATTTAGACTGAATTCACATTTCACATTTCACATTTCACATTTCACATTTCACATTTCACATTTCACATTTCACATTTCACATTTCACATTTCACATTTCACATTTCACATTTCACATTTCACATTTCACTGACTGAATTTAGACTGAATTTAGACCGAATTTAGACCGAATTTAGACTGTATTTAGACTGAATTTAGACCGAATTTAGACCGCATTTAGACTGAATTTAGACCGAATTTAGACTGAATTTAGACTGAATTTAGACCGAATTTAGACCGCATTTAGACTGAATTTAGACCGAATTTAGACTGAATTTAGACTGAATTTAGACCGAATTTAGACCGCATTTAGACTGAATTTAGACTGAATTTAGACCGAATTTAGACTGAATTTAGACTGAATTTAGACCGAATTTAGACTGAATTTAGACCGAATTTAGACCGAATTTAGACCGAATTTAGACCGAATTTAGACTGAATTTAGACCGAATTTAGACTGAATTTAGACCGAATTTAGACTGAATTTAGACCGAATTTAGACTGAATTTAGACTGAATTTCACATTTCACATTTCACATTTCACATTTCACATTTCACATTTCACATTTCACATTTCACATTTCACATTTCACATTTCACATTTCACATTTCACATTTCACATTTCACATTTCACATTTCACATTTCACATTTCACATTTCACATTTCACATTTCACATTTCACATTTCACATTTCACATTTCACATTTCACATTTCACATTTCACATTTCACATTTCACATTTCACATTTCACATTTCACATTTCACATTTCACATTTCACATTTCACATTTCACATTTCACATTTCACATTTCACATTTCACATTTCACATTTCACATTTCACATTTCACATTTCACATTTCACATTTCACATTTCACATTTCACATTTCACATTTCACATTTCACATTTCACATTTCACATTTCACATTTCACATTTCACATTTCACATTTCACATTTCACATTTCACATTTCACATTTCACATTTCACATTTCACTGACTGAATTTAGACTGAATTTAGACCGAATTTAGACTGTATTTAGACTGAATTTAGACCGAATTTAGACTGAATTTAGACTGAATTTAGACCGAATTTAGACCGCATTTAGACTGAATTTAGACTGAATTTAGACCGAATTTAGACCGCATTTAGACTGAATTTAGACTGAATTTAGACCGAATTTAGACTGAATTTAGACTGAATTTAGACCGAATTTAGACTGAATTTAGACCGAATTTAGACCGAATTTAGACCGAATTTAGACTGTATTTAGACTGAATTTAGACCGAATTTAGACTGAATTTAGACCGAATTTAGACTGAATTTAGACCGAATTTAGACTGAATTTAGACTGAATTTCACATTTCACATTTCACATTTCACATTTCACATTTCACATTTCACATTTCACATTTCACATTTCACATTTCACATTTCACATTTCACATTTCACATTTCACATTTCACATTTCACATTTCACATTTCACATTTCACATTTCACATTTCACATTTCACATTTCACATTTCACATTTCACTGACTGAATTTAGACTGAATTTAGACCGAATTTAGACTGTATTTAGACTGAATTTAGACCGAATTTAGACTGAATTTAGACCGAATTTAGACTGAATTTAGACTGAATTTAGACCGAATTTAGACCGCATTTAGACTGAATTTAGACTGAATTTAGACCGAATTTAGACTGAATTTAGACTGAATTTAGACCGAATTTAGACTGAATTTAGACCGAATTTAGACCGAATTTAGACCGAATTTAGACCGAATTTAGACTGAATTTAGACCGAATTTAGACTGAATTTAGACCGAATTTAGACTGAATTTAGACCGAATTTAGACTGAATTTAGACTGAATTTCACATTTCACATTTCACATTTCACATTTCACATTTCACATTACACATTTCACATTTCACATTTCACATTTCACATTTCACATTTCACATTTCACATTTCACATTTCACATTTCACATTTCACATTTCACATTTCACATTTCACATTTCACATTTCACATTTCACATTTCACATTTCACATTTCACATTTCACATTTCACATTTCACATTTCACATTTCACATTTCACATTTCACATTTCACATTTCACATTTCACATTTCACATTTCACATTTCACATTTCACATTTCACATTTCACATTTCACATTTCACATTTCACATTTCACATTTCACAGTTCACAGTTCACAGTTCACATTTCACATTTCACATTTCACATTTCACATTTCACATTTCACATTTCACATTTCACATTTCACATTTCACATTTCACATTTCACATTTCACATTTCACATTTCACATTTCACATTTCACATTTCACATTTCACATTTCACTGACTGAATTTAGACTGAATTTAGACCGAATTTAGACCGAATTTAGACTGTATTTAGACTGAATTTAGACCGAATTTAGACCGCATTTAGACTGAATTTAGACCGAATTTAGACTGAATTTAGACTGAATTTAGACCGAATTTAGACCGCATTTAGACTGAATTTAGACCGAATTTAGACTGAATTTAGACTGAATTTAGACCGAATTTAGACCGCATTTAGACTGAATTTAGACTGAATTTAGACCGAATTTAGACTGAATTTAGACTGAATTTAGACCGAATTTAGACTGAATTTAGACCGAATTTAGACCGAATTTAGACCGAATTTAGACCGAATTTAGACTGAATTTAGACCGAATTTAGACTGAATTTAGACCGAATTTAGACTGAATTTAGACCGAATTTAGACTGAATTTAGACTGAATTTCACATTTCACATTTCACATTTCACATTTCACATTTCACATTTCACATTTCACATTTCACATTTCACATTTCACATTTCACATTTCACATTTCACATTTCACATTTCACATTTCACATTTCACATTTCACATTTCACATTTCACATTTCACATTTCACATTTCACATTTCACATTTCACATTTCACATTTCACATTTCACATTTCACATTTCACATTTCACATTTCACATTTCACATTTCACATTTCACATTTCACATTTCACATTTCACTGACTGAATTTAGACTGAATTTAGACCGAATTTAGACCGAATTTAGACTGTATTTAGACTGAATTTAGACCGAATTTAGACTGAATTTAGACTGAATTTAGACCGAATTTAGACCGCATTTAGACTGAATTTAGACCGAATTTAGACTGAATTTAGACTGAATTTAGACCGAATTTAGACCGCATTTAGACTGAATTTAGACTGAATTTAGACCGAATTTAGACTGAATTTAGACTGAATTTAGACCGAATTTAGACTGAATTTAGACCGAATTTAGACCGAATTTAGACCGAATTTAGACCGAATTTAGACTGAATTTAGACCGAATTTAGACTGAATTTAGACTGAATTTAGACCGAATTTAGACTGAATTTAGACCGAATTTAGACCGAATTTAGACCGAATTTAGACCGAATTTAGACTGAATTTAGACTGAATTTAGACTGAATTTAGACTGAATTTAGACCGAATTTAGACTGAATTTAGACCGAATTTAGACTGAATTTCACATTTCACATTTCACATTTCACATTTCACATTTCACATTTCACATTTCACATTTCACATTTCACATTTCACATTTCACATTTCACATTTCACATTTCACATTTCACATTTCACATTTCACATTTCACATTTCACATTTCACATTTCACATTTCACATTTCACATTTCACATTTCACATTTCACATTTCACATTTCACATTTCACATTTCACATTTCACATTTCACATTTCACATTTCACATTTCACATTTCACATTTCACATTTCACATTTCACATTTCACATTTCACATTTCACATTTCACATTTCACATTTCACATTTCACATTTCACATTTCACATTTCACATTTCACATTTCACATTTCACATTTCACATTTCACATTTCACATTTCACATTTCACAGTTCACAGTTCACAGTTCACAGTTCACATTTCACAGTTCACAGTTCACAGTTCACATTTCACATTTCACATTTCACATTTCACATTTCACATTTCACTGACTGAATTTAGACTGAATTTAGACCGAATTTAGACTGTATTTAGACTGAATTTAGACCGAATTTAGACTGAATTTAGACTGAATTTAGACCGAATTTAGACCGCATTTAGACTGAATTTAGACCGAATTTAGACTGAATTTAGACTGAATTTAGACCGAATTTAGACCGCATTTAGACTGAATTTAGACTGAATTTAGACCGAATTTAGACTGAATTTAGACTGAATTTAGACCGAATTTAGACTGAATTTAGACCGAATTTAGACCGAATTTAGACCGAATTTAGACCGAATTTAGACTGAATTTAGACCGAATTTAGACTGAATTTAGACCGAATTTAGACTGAATTTAGACCGAATTTAGACTGAATTTAGACTGAATTTCACATTTCACATTTCACATTTCACATTTCACATTTCACATTTCACATTTCACATTTCACATTTCACATTTCACATTTCACATTTCACATTTCACATTTCACATTTCACATTTCACATTTCACATTTCACATTTCACATTTCACATTTCACTGACTGAATTTAGACTGAATTTAGACCGAATTTAGACTGTATTTAGACTGAATTTAGACTGAATTTAGACTGAATTTAGACCGAATTTAGACCGAATTTAGACTGAATTTAGACCGAATTTAGACCGAATTTAGACCGAATTTAGACTGAATTTAGACCGAATTTAGACTGAATTTAGACTGAATTTAGACCGAATTTAGACCGAATTTAGACCGAATTTAGACCGAATTTAGACTGAATTTAGACCGAATTTAGACCGAATTTAGACTGAATTTAGACCGAATTTAGACTGAATTTAGACCGAATTTAAACCGAATTTAGACTGAATTTAGACCGAATTTAGACTGAATTTAGACCGAATTTAGACTGAATTTAGACCGAATTTAGACTGAATTTAGACCGAATTTAGACCGAATTTAGACCGAATTTAGACCGAATTTACATTTCACATTTCACATTTCACATTTCACATTTCACATTTCACATTTCACATTTCACATTTCACATTTCACATTTCACATTTCACATTTCACATTTCACATTTCACATTTCAAATTTCAAATTTCACATTTCACATTTCACATTTCACATTTCACATTTCACATTTCACATTTCACCTTTCACATTTCACATTTCACATTTCACATTTCACATTTCACTGACTGAATTTAGACTGAATTTAGACCGAATTTAGACTGTATTTAGACTGAATTTAGACCGAATTTAGACTGAATTTAGACTGAATTTAGACCGAATTTAGACCGCATTTAGACTGAATTTAGACTGAATTTAGACCGAATTTAGACTGAATTTAGACTGAATTTAGACCGAATTTAGACTGAATTTAGACCGAATTTAGACCGAATTTAGACTGAATTTAGACTGAATTTAGACCGAATTTAGACCGAATTTAGACTGAATTTAGACCGAATTTAGACCGAATTTAGACCGAATTTAGACTGAATTTCACATTTCACATTTCACATTTCACATTTCACATTTCACATTTCACATTTCACATTTCACATTTCACATTTCACATTTCACATTTCACATTTCACATTTCACATTTCACATTTCACATTTCACATTTCACATTTCACATTTCACATTTCACATTTCACATTTCACAGTTCACAGTTCATTTAGACCGAATTTAGACCGCATTTAGACTGAATTTAGACTGAATTTAGACCGAATTTAGACCGCATTTAGACTGAATTTAGACTGAATTTAGACCGAATTTAGACTGAATTTAGACTGAATTTAGACCGAATTTAGACTGAATTTAGACCGAATTTAGACCGAATTTAGACCGAATTTAGACTGTATTTAGACTGAATTTAGACCGAATTTAGACTGAATTTAGACCGAATTTAGACTGAATTTAGACCGAATTTAGACTGAATTTAGACTGAATTTCACATTTCACATTTCACATTTCACATTTCACATTTCACATTTCACATTTCACATTTCACATTTCACATTTCACATTTCACATTTCACATTTCACTGACTGAATTTAGACTGAATTTAGACCGAATTTAGACTGTATTTAGACTGAATTTAGACCGAATTTAGACTGAATTTAGACCGAATTTAGACTGAATTTAGACTGAATTTAGACCGAATTTAGACCGCATTTAGACTGAATTTAGACTGAATTTAGACCGAATTTAGACTGAATTTAGACTGAATTTAGACCGAATTTAGACTGAATTTAGACCGAATTTAGACCGAATTTAGACCGAATTTAGACCGAATTTAGACTGACTTTAGACCGAATTTAGACTGAATTTAGACCGAATTTAGACTGAATTTAGACCGAATTTAGACTGAATTTAGACTGAATTTCACATTTCACATTTCACATTTCACATTTCACATTTCACATTACACATTTCACATTTCACATTTCACATTTCACATTTCACATTTCACATTTCACATTTCACATTTCACATTTCACATTTCACATTTCACATTTCACATTTCACATTTCACATTTCACATTTCACATTTCACATTTCACATTTCACATTTCACATTTCACATTTCACATTTCACATTTCACATTTCACATTTCACATTTCACATTTCACATTTCACATTTCACATTTCACATTTCACATTTCACATTTCACATTTCACATTTCACATTTCACATTTCACATTTCACATTTCACATTTCACATTTCACATTTCACAGTTCACAGTTCACATTTCACATTTCACATTTCACATTTCACATTTCACATTTCACATTTCACATTTCACATTTCAACATTTCACTGACTGAATTTAGACTGAATTTAGACCGAATTTAGACTGTATTTAGACTGAATTTAGACCGAATTTAGACTGAATTTAGACTGAATTTAGACCGAATTTAGAACACATTTAGACTGAATTTAGACTGAATTTAGACCGAATTTAGACCGAATTTAGACTGAATTTAGACCGAATTTAGACTGAATTTAGACCGAATTTAGACTGAATTTAGACCGAATTTATACTGAATTTAGACTGAATTTCACATTTCACATTTTACATTTCACATTTCACATTTCACATTTCACATTTCACATTTCACATTTCACATTTCACATTTCACATTTCACATTTCACATTTCACATTTCACATTTCACATTTCACATTTCACATTTCACATTTCACATTTCACATTTCACATTTCACATTTCACATTTCACATTTCACATTTCACATTTCACATTTCACATTTCACATTTCACATTTCACAGTTCACAGTTCACAGTTCACATTTCACATTTCACATTTCACATTTCACATTTCACATTTCACATTTCACATTTCACATTTCACATTTCACATTTCACTGACTGAATTTAGACTGAATTTAGACCGAATTTAGACCGAATTTAGACTGTATTTAGACTGAATTTAGACCGAATTTAGACCGCATTTAGACTGAATTTAGACCGAATTTAGACTGAATTTAGACTGAATTTAGACCGAATTTAGACCGCATTTAGACTGAATTTAGACCGAATTTAGACTGAATTTAGACTGAATTTAGACCGAATTTAGACCGCATTTAGACTGAATTTAGACTGAATTTAGACCGAATTTAGACTGAATTTAGACTGAATTTAGACCGAATTTAGACTGAATTTAGACCGAATTTAGACCGAATTTAGACCGAATTTAGACCGAATTTAGACTGAATTTAGACCGAATTTAGACTGAATTTAGACCGAATTTAGACTGAATTTAGACCGAATTTAGACTGAATTTAGACTGAATTTCACATTTCACATTTCACATTTCACATTTCACATTTCACATTTCACATTTCACATTTCACATTTCACATTTCACATTTCACATTTCACATTTCACATTTCACATTTCACATTTCACATTTCACATTTCACATTTCACATTTCAACATTTCACATTTCACATTTCACATTTCACATTTCACATTTCACATTTCACATTTCACATTTCACATTTCACATTTCACATTTCACATTTCACATTTCACATTTCACATTTCACATTTCACATTTCACATTTCACTGACTGAATTTAGACTGAATTTAGACCGAATTTAGACCGAATTTAGACTGTATTTAGACTGAATTTAGACCGAATTTAGACTGAATTTAGACTGAATTTAGACCGAATTTAGACCGCATTTAGACTGAATTTAGACCGAATTTAGACTGAATTTAGACTGAATTTAGACCGAATTTAGACCGCATTTAGACTGAATTTAGACTGAATTTAGACCGAATTTAGACTGAATTTAGACTGAATTTAGACCGAATTTAGACTGAATTTAGACCGAATTTAGACCGAATTTAGACCGAATTTAGACCGAATTTAGACTGAATTTAGACCGAATTTAGACTGAATTTAGACTGAATTTAGACCGAATTTAGACTGAATTTAGACCGAATTTAGACCGAATTTAGACCGAATTTAGACCGAATTTAGACTGAATTTAGACTGAATTTAGACTGAATTTAGACTGAATTTAGACCGAATTTAGACTGAATTTAGACCGAATTTAGACTGAATTTCACATTTCACATTTCACATTTCACATTTCACATTTCACATTTCACATTTCACATTTCACATTTCACATTTCACATTTCACATTTCACATTTCACATTTCACATTTCACATTTCACATTTCACATTTCACATTTCACATTTCACATTTCACATTTCACATTTCACATTTCACATTTCACATTTCACATTTCACATTTCACATTTCACATTTCACATTTCACATTTCACATTTCACATTTCACATTTCACATTTCACATTTCACATTTCACATTTCACATTTCACATTTCACATTTCACATTTCACATTTCACATTTCACATTTCACATTTCACATTTCACATTTCACATTTCACATTTCACATTTCACATTTCACAGTTCACAGTTCACAGTTCACATTTCACAGTTCACAGTTCACAGTTCACATTTCACATTTCACATTTCACATTTCACATTTCACTGACTGAATTTAGACTGAATTTAGACCGAATTTAGACTGTATTTAGACTGAATTTAGACCGAATTTAGACTGAATT
This sequence comes from Agonum fuliginosum, assembly GCA_947534325.1. Lineage (NCBI taxonomy): Eukaryota > Metazoa > Arthropoda > Insecta > Coleoptera > Carabidae > Agonum > Agonum fuliginosum. Next base: position 33,795,919 of record OX384040.1, read on the forward strand.
TAGACTGAATTTAGACCGAATTTAGACCGCATTTAGACTGAATTTAGACCGAATTTAGACTGAATTTAGACTGAATTTAGACCGAATTTAGACCGCATTTAGACTGAATTTAGACTGAATTTAGACCGAATTTAGACTGAATTTAGACTGAATTTAGACCGAATTTAGACTGAATTTAGACCGAATTTAGACCGAATTTAGACCGAATTTAGACCGAATTTAGACTGAATTTAGACCGAATTTAGACTGAATTTAGACCGAATTTAGACTGAATTTAGACCGAATTTAGACTGAATTTAGACTGAATTTCACATTTCACATTTCACATTTCACATTTCACATTTCACATTTCACATTTCACATTTCACATTTCACATTTCACATTTCACATTTCACATTTCACATTTCACATTTCACATTTCACATTTCACATTTCACATTTCACATTTCACATTTCACTGACTGAATTTAGACTGAATTTAGACCGAATTTAGACTGTATTTAGACTGAATTTAGACTGAATTTAGACTGAATTTAGACCGAATTTAGACCGAATTTAGACTGAATTTAGACCGAATTTAGACCGAATTTAGACCGAATTTAGACTGAATTTAGACCGAATTTAGACTGAATTTAGACTGAATTTAGACCGAATTTAGACCGAATTTAGACCGAATTTAGACCGAATTTAGACTGAATTTAGACCGAATTTAGACCGAATTTAGACTGAATTTAGACCGAATTTAGACTGAATTTAGACCGAATTTAAACCGAATTTAGACTGAATTTAGACCGAATTTAGACTGAATTTAGACCGAATTTAGACTGAATTTAGACCGAATTTAGACCGAATTTAGACTGAATTTAGACCGAATTTAGACCGAATTTAGACTGAATTTAGACCGAATTTAGACTGAATTTAGACTGAATTTCACATTTCACATTTCACATTTCACATTTCACATTTCACATTTCACATTTCACATTTCACATTTCACATTTCACATTTCACATTTCACATTTCACATTTCACATTTCACTGACTGAATTTAGACTGAATTTAGACCGAATTTAGACTGTATTTAGACTGAATTTAGACCGAATTTAGACCGAATTTAGACTGAATTTAGACTGAATTTAGACCGAATTTAGACTGAATTTAGACCGAATTTAGACTGAATTTAGACCGAATTTAGACTGAATTTAGACTGAATTTAGACCGAATTTAGACCGAATTTAGACCGAATTTAGACCGAATTTAGACTGAATTTAGACCGAATTTAGACTGAATTTAGACCGAATTTAGACTGAATTTAGACCGAATTTAAACCGAATTTAGACTGAATTTAGACCGAATTTAGACTGAATTTAGACCGAATTTAGACTGAATTTAGACCGAATTTAGACCGAATTTAGACTGAATTTAGACCGAATTTAGACCGAATTTAGACTGAATTTCACATTTCACATTTCACATTTCACATTTCACATTTCACATTTCACATTTCACATTTCACATTTCACATTTCACATTTCACATTTCACATTTCACATTTCACATTTCACATTTCACATTTCACATTTCACATTTCACATTTCACATTTCACATTTCACATTTCACATTTCACATTTCACATTTCACATTTCACATTTCACATTTCACATTTCACATTTCACATTTCACATTTCACATTTCACATTTCACATTTCACATTTCACATTTCACATTTCACATTTCACATTTCACATTTCACATTTCACATTTCACATTTCACATTTCACATTTCACATTTCACATTTCACATTTCACATTTCACATTTCACATTTCACATTTCACATTTCACATTTCACATTTCACATTTCACATTTCACATTTCACAGTTCACAGTTCACAGTTCACAGTTCACAGTTCACAGTTCACATTTCACATTTCACATTTCACAATTCACATTTCACATTTCACTGACTGAATTTAGACTGAATTTAGACCGAATTTAGACTGTATTTAGATTGAATTTAGACCGAATTTAGACTGAATTTAGACTGAATTTAGACCGAATTTAGACCGCATTTAGACTGAATTTAGACCGAATTTAGACTGAATTTAGACTGAATTTAGACCGAATTTAGACCGCATTTAGACTGAATTTAGACTGAATTTAGACCGAATTTAGACTGAATTTAGAATGAATTTAGACCGAATTTAGACTGAATTTAGACCGAATTTAGACCGAATTTAGTCTGAATTTAGACTGAATTTAGACCGAATTTAGACCGAATTTAGACTGAATTTAGACCGAATTTAGACTGAATTTAGACCTAATTTAAACCGAATTTAGACCGAATTTAGACCGAATTTAGACTGAATTTAGACCGAATTTAGACTGAATTTAGACCGAATTTAGACTGAATTTAGACCGAATTTAGACCGAATTTAGACTGAATTTAGACTGAATTTAGACCGAATTTAGACCTAATTTAAACCGAATTTAGACCGAATTTAGACCGAATTTAGACTGAATTTAGACCGAATTTAGACCGAATTTAGTCTGAATTTAGACCGAATTTAGACCGAATTTAGACTGAATTTAGACCGAATTTAAAATGAATTTAGACTGAATTTAGACCGAATTTAGACCGAATTTAGACCGAATTTACATTTCACATTTCACATTTCACATTTCACATTTCACATTTCACATTTCACATTTCACATTTCACATTTCACATTTCACATTTCACATTTCACATTTCACATTTCACATTTCACATTTTCACATTTCAAATTTCAAATTTCACATTTCACATTTCACATTTCACATTTCACATTTCACATTTCACATTTCACCTTTCACATTTCACATTTCACATTTCACATTTCACATTTCACTGACTGAATTTAGACTGAATTTAGACCGAATTTAGACTGTATTTAGACTGAATTTAGACCGAATTTAGACTGAATTTAGACTGAATTTAGACCGAATTTAGACCGCATTTAGACTGAATTTAGACTGAATTTAGACCGAATTTAGACTGAATTTAGACTGAATTTAGACCGAATTTAGACTGAATTTAGACCGAATTTAGACCGAATTTAGACTGAATTTAGACTGAATTTAGACCGAATTTAGACCGAATTTAGACTGAATTTAGACCGAATTTAGACCGAATTTAGACCGAATTTAGACTGAATTTCACATTTCACATTTCACATTTCACATTTCACATTTCACATTTCACATTTCACATTTCACATTTCACATTTCACATTTCACATTTCACATTTCACATTTCACATTTCACATTTCACATTTCACATTTCACATTTCACATTTCACAGTTCACAGTTCATTTAGACCGAATTTAGACCGCATTTAGACTGAATTTAGACTGAATTTAGACCGAATTTAGACCGCATTTAGACTGAATTTAGACTGAATTTAGACCGAATTTAGACTGAATTTAGACTGAATTTAGACCGAATTTAGACTGAATTTAGACCGAATTTAGACCGAATTTAGACCGAATTTAGACTGTATTTAGACTGAATTTAGACCGAATTTAGACTGAATTTAGACCGAATTTAGACTGAATTTAGACCGAATTTAGACTGAATTTAGACTGAATTTCACATTTCACATTTCACATTTCACATTTCACATTTCACATTTCACATTTCACATTTCACATTTCACATTTCACATTTCACATTTCACATTTCACATTTCACTGACTGAATTTAGACTGAATTTAGACCGAATTTAGACTGTATTTAGACTGAATTTAGACCGAATTTAGACTGAATTTAGACCGAATTTAGACTGAATTTAGACTGAATTTAGACCGAATTTAGACCGCATTTAGACTGAATTTAGACTGAATTTAGACCGAATTTAGACTGAATTTAGACTGAATTTAGACCGAATTTAGACTGAATTTAGACCGAATTTAGACCGAATTTAGACCGAATTTAGACCGAATTTAGACTGACTTTAGACCGAATTTAGACTGAATTTAGACCGAATTTAGACTGAATTTAGACCGAATTTAGACTGAATTTAGACTGAATTTCACATTTCACATTTCACATTTCACATTTCACATTTCACATTACACATTTCACATTTCACATTTCACATTTCACATTTCACATTTCACATTTCACATTTCACATTTCACATTTCACATTTCACATTTCACATTTCACATTTCACATTTCACATTTCACATTTCACATTTCACATTTCACATTTCACATTTCACATTTCACATTTCACATTTCACATTTCACATTTCACATTTCACATTTCACATTTCACATTTCACATTTCACATTTCACATTTCACATTTCACATTTCACATTTCACATTTCACATTTCACATTTCACATTTCACATTTCACATTTCACAGTTCACAGTTCACATTTCACATTTCACATTTCACATTTCACATTTCACATTTCACATTTCACATTTCACATTTCACATTTCACATTTCACTGACTGAATTTAGACTGAATTTAGACCGAATTTAGACTGTATTTAGACTGAATTTAGACCGAATTTAGACTGAATTTAGACTGAATTTAGACCGAATTTAGAACACATTTAGACTGAATTTAGACTGAATTTAGACCGAATTTAGACCGAATTTAGACTGAATTTAGACCGAATTTAGACTGAATTTAGACCGAATTTAGACTGAATTTAGACCGAATTTATACTGAATTTAGACTGAATTTCACATTTCACATTTTACATTTCACATTTCACATTTCACATTTCACATTTCACATTTCACATTTCACATTTCACATTTCACATTTCACATTTCACATTTCACATTTCACATTTCACATTCACATTTCACATTTCACATTTCACATTTCACATTTCACATTTCACATTTCACATTTCACATTTCACATTTCACATTTCACATTTCACATTTCACATTTCACATTTCACATTTCACAGTTCACAGTTCACAGTTCACAGTTCACATTTCACATTTCACATTTCACATTTCACATTTCACATTTCACATTTCACATTTCACATTTCACATTTCACATTTCACATTTCACATTTCACTGACTGAATTTAGACTGAATTTAGACCGAATTTAGACCGAATTTAGACTGTATTTAGACTGAATTTAGACCGATTTAGACCGCATTTAGACTGAATTTAGACCGAATTTAGACTGAATTTAGACTGAATTTAGACCGAATTTAGACCGCATTTAGACTGAATTTAGACCGAATTTAGACTGAATTTAGACTGAATTTAGACCGAATTTAGACCGCATTTAGACTGAATTTAGACTGAATTTAGACCGAATTTAGACTGAATTTAGACTGAATTTAGACCGAATTTAGACTGAATTTAGACCGAATTTAGACCGAATTTAGACCGAATTTAGACCGAATTTAGACTGAATTTAGACCGAATTTAGACTGAATTTAGACCGAATTTAGACTGAATTTAGACCGAATTTAGACTGAATTTAGACTGAATTTCACATTTCACATTTCACATTTCACATTTCACATTTCACATTTCACATTTCACATTTCACATTTCACATTTCACATTTCACATTTCACATTTCACATTTCACATTTCACATTTCACATTTCACATTTCACATTTCACATTTCACATTTCACATTTCACATTTCACATTTCACATTTCACATTTCACATTTCACATTTCACATTTCACATTTCACATTTCACATTTCACATTTCACATTTCACATTTCACATTTCACATTTCACATTTCACATTTCACATTTCACATTTCACTGACTGAATTTAGACTGAATTTAGACCGAATTTAGACCGAATTTAGACTGTATTTAGACTGAATTTAGACCGAATTTAGACTGAATTTAGACTGAATTTAGACCGAATTTAGACCGCATTTAGACTGAATTTAGACCGAATTTAGACTGAATTTAGACTGAATTTAGACCGAATTTAGACCGCATTTAGACTGAATTTAGACTGAATTTAGACCGAATTTAGACTGAATTTAGACTGAATTTAGACCGAATTTAGACTGAATTTAGACCGAATTTAGACCGAATTTAGACCGAATTTAGACCGAATTTAGACTGAATTTAGACCGAATTTAGACTGAATTTAGACTGAATTTAGACCGAATTTAGACTGAATTTAGACCGAATTTAGACCGAATTTAGACCGAATTTAGACCGAATTTAGACTGAATTTAGACTGAATTTAGACTGAATTTAGACTGAATTTAGACCGAATTTAGACTGAATTTAGACCGAATTTAGACTGAATTTCACATTTCACATTTCACATTTCACATTTCACATTTCACATTTCACATTTCACATTTCACATTTCACATTTCACATTTCACATTTCACATTTCACATTTCACATTTCACATTTCACATTTCACATTTCACATTTCACATTTCACATTTCACATTTCACATTTCACATTTCACATTTCACATTTCACATTTCACATTTCACATTTCACATTTCACATTTCACATTTCACATTTCACATTTCACATTTCACATTTCACATTTCACATTTCACATTTCACATTTCACATTTCACATTTCACATTTCACATTTCACATTTCACATTTCACATTTCACATTTCACATTTCACAGTTCACAGTTCACAGTTCACATTTCACAGTTCACATTTCACATTTCACATTTCACATTTCACATTTCACATTTCACTGACTGAATTTAGACTGAATTTAGACCGAATTTAGACTGTATTTAGACTGAATTTAGACCGAATTTAGACTGAATTTAGACTGAATTTAGACCGAATTTAGACCGCATTTAGACTGAATTTAGACCGAATTTAGACTGAATTTAGACTGAATTTAGACCGAATTTAGACCGCATTTAGACTGAATTTAGACTGAATTTAGACCGAATTTAGACTGAATTTAGACTGAATTTAGACCGAATTTAGACTGAATTTAGACCGAATTTAGACCGAATTTAGACCGAATTTAGACCGAATTTAGACTGAATTTAGACCGAATTTAGACTGAATTTAGACCGAATTTAGACTGAATTTAGACCGAATTTAGACTGAATTTAGACTGAATTTCACATTTCACATTTCACATTTCACATTTCACATTTCACATTTCACATTTCACATTTCACATTTCACATTTCACATTTCACATTTCACATTTCACATTTCACATTTCACATTTCACATTTCACATTTCACATTTCACATTTCACTGACTGAATTTAGACTGAATTTAGACCGAATTTAGACTGTATTTAGACTGAATTTAGACTGAATTTAGACTGAATTTAGACCGAATTTAGACCGAATTTAGACTGAATTTAGACCGAATTTAGACCGAATTTAGACCGAATTTAGACTGAATTTAGACCGAATTTAGACTGAATTTAGACTGAATTTAGACCGAATTTAGACCGAATTTAGACCGAATTTAGACCGAATTTAGACTGAATTTAGACCGAATTTAGACCGAATTTAGACTGAATTTAGACCGAATTTAGACTGAATTTAAACCGAATTTAGACTGAATTTAGACCGAATTTAGACTGAATTTAGACCGAATTTAGACTGAATTTAGACCGAATTTAGACCGAATTTAGACTGAATTTAGACCGAATTTAGACCGAATTTAGACTGAATTTAGACCGAATTTAGACTGAATTTAGACTGAATTTCACATTTCACATTTCACATTTCACATTTCACATTTCACATTTCACATTTCACATTTCACATTTCACATTTCACATTTCACATTTCACATTTCACATTTCACATTTCACATTTCACATTTCACTGACTGAATTTAGACTGAATTTAGACCGAATTTAGACTGTATTTAGACTGAATTTAGACTGAATTTAGACTGAATTTAGACCGAATTTAGACCGAATTTAGACTGAATTTAGACCGAATTTAGACCGAATTTAGACCGAATTTAGACTGAATTTAGACCGAATTTAGACTGAATTTAGACTGAATTTAGACCGAATTTAGACCGAATTTAGACCGAATTTAGACCGAATTTAGACTGAATTTAGACCGAATTTAGACCGAATTTAGACTGAATTTAGACCGAATTTAGACTGAATTTAGACCGAATTTAAACCGAATTTAGACTGAATTTAGACCGAATTTAGACTGAATTTAGACCGAATTTAGACTGAATTTAGACCGAATTTAGACCGAATTTAGACTGAATTTAGACCGAATTTAGACCGAATTTAGACTGAATTTCACATTTCACATTTCACATTTCACATTTCACATTTCACATTTCACATTTCACATTTCACATTTCACATTTCACATTTCACATTTCACATTTCACATTTCACATTTCACATTTCACATTTCACATTTCACATTTCACATTTCACATTTCACATTTCACATTTCACATTTCACATTTCACATTTCACATTTCACATTTCACATTTCACATTTCACATTTCACATTTCACATTTCACATTTCACATTTCACATTTCACATTTCACATTTCACATTTCACATTTCACATTTCACATTTCACATTTCACATTTCACATTTCACATTTCACATTTCACATTTCACATTTCACATTTCACATTTCACAGTTCACAGTTCACAGTTCACAGTTCACAGTTCACAGTTCACAGTTCACAGTTCACAGTTCACAGTTCACAGTTCACAGTTCACATTTCACATTTCACATTTCACATTTCACTGACTGAATTTAGACTGAATTTAGACCGAATTTAGACTGTATTTAGATTGAATTTAGACCGAATTTAGACTGAATTTAGACTGAATTTAGACCGAATTTAGACCGCATTTAGACTGAATTTAGACCGAATTTAGACTGAATTTAGACTGAATTTAGACCGAATTTAGACCGCATTTAGACTGAATTTAGACTGAATTTAGACCGAATTTAGACTGAATTTAGAATGAATTTAGACCGAATTTAGACTGAATTTAGACCGAATTTAGACCGAATTTAGACCGAATTTAGACCGAATTTAGACTGAATTTAGACCGAATTTAGACTGAATTTAGACCGAATTTAGACTGAATTTAGACCGAATTTAGACTGAATTTAGACTGAATTTCACATTTCACATTTCACATTTCACATTTCACATTTCACATTTCACATTTCACATTTCACATTTCACATTTCACATTTCACATTTCACATTTCACATTTCACATTTCACATTTCACATTTCACATTTCACATTTCACATTTCACATTTCACATTTCACTGACTGAATTTAGACTGAATTTAGACCGAATTTAGACTGTATTTAGACTGAATTTAGACTGAATTTAGACTGAATTTAGACCGAATTTAGACCGAATTTAGACTGAATTTAGACCGAATTTAGACCGAATTTAGACCGAATTTAGACTGAATTTAGACCGAATTTAGACTGAATTTAGACCGAATTTAGACCGAATTTAGACTGAATTTAGACCGAATTTAGACTGAATTTAGACTGAATTTAGACCGAATTTAGACTGAATTTAGACTGAATTTAGACCGAATTTAGACTGAATTTAGACTGAATTTAGACCGAATTTAGACCGAATTTAGACCGAATTTAGACCGAATTTAGACTGAATTTAGACCGATTTTAGACCAAATTTAGACCGAATTTAGACCGAATTTAGACCGAATTTAGACCGAATTTAGACTGAATTTAGACCGAATTTAGACTGAATTTAGACCGAATTTAGACCGAATTTAGACCGAATTTAGACTGAATTTAGACCAAATTTAGACCGAATTTAGACTGAATTTAGACCGAATTTAGACTGAATTTAGACTGAATTTAGACCGAATTTAGACTGAATTTAGACCGAATTTAGACCGAATTTAGACCGAATTTAGACCGAATTTAGACCGAATTTAGACTGAATTTAGACTGAATTTAGACCGAATTTAGACTGAATTTAGACCGAATTTAGACTGAATTTAGACCGAATTTATACTGAATTTAGACTGAATTTCACATTTCACATTTTACATTTCACATTTCACATTTCACATTTCACATTTCACATTTCACATTTCACAGTTCACAGTTCACAGTTCACATTTCACATTTCACATTTCACATTTCACATTTCACATTTCACATTTCACATTTCACATTTCACATTTCACATTTCACATTTCACATTTCACATTTCACAGTTCACAGTTCACAGTTCACATTTCACATTTCACATTTCACATTTCACATTTCACATTTCACATTTCACATTTCACATTTCACATTTCACATTTCACATTTCACATTTCACATTTCACTGACTGAATTTAGACTGAATTTAGACCGAATTTAGACCGAATTTAGACTGTATTTAGACTGAATTTAGACCGAATTTAGACCGCATTTAGACTGAATTTAGACCGAATTTAGACTGAATTTAGACTGAATTTAGACCGAATTTAGACCGCATTTAGACTGAATTTAGACCGAATTTAGACTGAATTTAGACTGAATTTAGACCGAATTTAGACCGCATTTAGACTGAATTTAGACTGAATTTAGACCGAATTTAGACTGAATTTAGACTGAATTTAGACCGAATTTAGACTGAATTTAGACCGAATTTAGACCGAATTTAGACCGAATTTAGACCGAATTTAGACTGAATTTAGACCGAATTTAGACTGAATTTAGACCGAATTTAGACTGAATTTAGACCGAATTTAGACTGAATTTAGACTGAATTTCACATTTCACATTTCACATTTCACATTTCACATTTCACATTTCACATTTCACATTTCACATTTCACATTTCACATTTCACATTTCACATTTCACATTTCACATTTCACATTTCACATTTCACATTTCACATTTCACATTTCACATTTCACATTTCACATTTCACATTTCACATTTCACATTTCACATTTCACATTTCACATTTCACATTTCACATTTCACATTTCACATTTCACATTTCACATTTCACATTTCACATTTCACATTTCACATTTCACATTTCACATTTCACATTTCACATTTCACATTTCACATTTCACATTTCACATTTCACATTTCACTGACTGAATTTAGACTGAATTTAGACCGAATTTAGACCGAATTTAGACTGTATTTAGACTGAATTTAGACCGAATTTAGACTGAATTTAGACTGAATTTAGACCGAATTTAGACCGCATTTAGACTGAATTTAGACCGAATTTAGACTGAATTTAGACTGAATTTAGACCGAATTTAGACCGCATTTAGACTGAATTTAGACTGAATTTAGACCGAATTTAGACTGAATTTAGACTGAATTTAGACCGAATTTAGACTGAATTTAGACCGAATTTAGACCGAATTTAGACCGAATTTAGACCGAATTTAGACTGAATTTAGACCGAATTTAGACTGAATTTAGACTGAATTTAGACCGAATTTAGACTGAATTTAGACCGAATTTAGACCGAATTTAGACCGAATTTAGACCGAATTTAGACTGAATTTAGACTGAATTTAGACTGAATTTAGACTGAATTTAGACCGAATTTAGACTGAATTTAGACCGAATTTAGACTGAATTTCACATTTCACATTTCACATTTCACATTTCACATTTCACATTTCACATTTCACATTTCACATTTCACATTTCACATTTCACATTTCACATTTCACATTTCACATTTCACATTTCACATTTCACATTTCACATTTCACATTTCACATTTCACATTTCACATTTCACATTTCACATTTCACATTTCACATTTCACATTTCACATTTCACATTTCACATTTCACATTTCACATTTCACATTTCACATTTCACATTTCACATTTCACATTTCACATTTCACATTTCACATTTCACATTTCACATTTCACATTTCACATTTCACATTTCACATTTCACATTTCACATTTCACATTTCACATTTCACATTTCACATTTCACATTTCACATTTCACATTTCACATTTCACATTTCACATTTCACATTTCACATTTCACAGTTCACAGTTCACAGTTCACAGTTCACAGTTCACATTTCACATTTCACATTTCACATTTCACATTTCACATTTCACATTTCACATTTCACATTTCACATTTCACATTTCACATTTCACATTTCACATTTCACATTTCACATTTCACATTTCACATTTCACATTTCACATTTCACATTTCACATTTCACATTTCACATTTCACATTTCACATTTCACATTTCACATTTCACATTTCACATTTCACATTTCACATTTCACATTTCACATTTCACATTTCACATTTCACATTTCACATTTCACAGTTCACAGTTCACAGTTCACAGTTCACAGTTCACAGTTCACATTTCACATTTCACATTTCACATTTCACATTTCACATTTCACATTTCACTGACTGAATTTAGACTGAATTTAGACCGAATTTAGACTGTATTTAGACTGAATTTAGACCGAATTTAGACTGAATTTAGACTGAATTTAGACCGAATTTAGACCGCATTTAGACTGAATTTAGACCGAATTTAGACTGAATTTAGACTGAATTTAGACCGAATTTAGACCGCATTTAGACTGAATTTAGACTGAATTTAGACCGAATTTAGACTGAATTTAGACTGAATTTAGACCGAATTTAGACTGAATTTAGACCGAATTTAGACCGAATTTAGACCGAATTTAGACCGAATTTAGACTGAATTTAGACCGAATTTAGACTGAATTTAGACCGAATTTAGACTGAATTTAGACCGAATTTAGACTGAATTTAGACTGAATTTCACATTTCACATTTCACATTTCACATTTCACATTTCACATTTCACATTTCACATTTCACATTTCACATTTCACATTTCACATTTCACATTTCACATTTCACATTTCACATTTCACATTTCACATTTCACATTTCACATTTCACATTTCACATTTCACATTTCACATTTCACATTTCACATTTCACATTTCACATTTCACATTTCACATTTCACATTTCACATTTCACTGACTGAATTTAGACTGAATTTAGACCGAATTTAGACTGTATTTAGACTGAATTTAGACCGAATTTAGACTGAATTTAGACTGAATTTAGACCGAATTTAGACCGCATTTAGACTGAATTTAGACTGAATTTAGACCGAATTTAGACCGCATTTAGACTGAATTTAGACTGAATTTAGACCGAATTTAGACTGAATTTAGACTGAATTTAGACCGAATTTAGACTGAATTTAGACCGAATTTAGACCGAATTTAGACCGAATTTAGACTGTATTTAGACTGAATTTAGACCGAATTTAGACTGAATTTAGACCGAATTTAGACTGAATTTAGACCGAATTTAGACTGAATTTAGACTGAATTTCACATTTCACATTTCACATTTCACATTTCACATTTCACATTTCACATTTCACATTTCACATTTCACATTTCACATTTCACATTTCACATTTCACATTTCACATTTCACATTTCACATTTCACATTTCACATTTCACATTTCACATTTCACATTTCACATTTCACATTTCACTGACTGAATTTAGACTGAATTTAGACCGAATTTAGACTGTATTTAGACTGAATTTAGACCGAATTTAGACTGAATTTAGACCGAATTTAGACTGAATTTAGACTGAATTTAGACCGAATTTAGACCGCATTTAGACTGAATTTAGACTGAATTTAGACCGAATTTAGACTGAATTTAGACTGAATTTAGACCGAATTTAGACTGAATTTAGACCGAATTTAGACCGAATTTAGACCGAATTTAGACCGAATTTAGACTGAATTTAGACCGAATTTAGACTGAATTTAGACCGAATTTAGACTGAATTTAGACCGAATTTAGACTGAATTTAGACTGAATTTCACATTTCACATTTCACATTTCACATTTCACATTTCACATTTCACATTTCACATTTCACATTTCACATTTCACATTTCACATTTCACATTTCACATTTCACATTTCACATTTCACATTTCACATTTCACATTTCACATTTCACATTTCACATTTCACATTTCACATTTCACATTTCACATTTCACATTTCACATTTCACATTTCACATTTCACATTTCACATTTCACATTTCACATTTCACATTTCACATTTCACATTTCACATTTCACATTTCACATTTCACATTTCACATTTCACATTTCACATTTCACATTTCACATTTCACATTTCACAGTTCACAGTTCACAGTTCACAGTTCACATTTCACATTTCACATTTCACATTTCACATTTCACATTTCACTGACTGAATTTAGACTGAATTTAGACCGAATTTAGACTGTATTTAGACTGAATTTAGACCGAATTTAGACTGAATTTAGACTGAATTTAGACCGAATTTAGAACGCATTTAGACTGAATTTAGACTGAATTTAGACCGAATTTAGACCGAATTTAGACTGAATTCACATTTCACATTTCACATTTCACATTTCACATTTCACATTTCACATTTCACATTTCACATTTCACATTTCACATTTCACATTTCACATTTCACATTTCACATTTCACATTTCACATTTCACTGACTGAATTTAGACTGAATTTAGACCGAATTTAGACCGAATTTAGACTGTATTTAGACTGAATTTAGACCGAATTTAGACCGCATTTAGACTGAATTTAGACCGAATTTAGACTGAATTTAGACTGAATTTAGACCGAATTTAGACCGCATTTAGACTGAATTTAGACCGAATTTAGACTGAATTTAGACTGAATTTAGACCGAATTTAGACCGCATTTAGACTGAATTTAGACTGAATTTAGACCGAATTTAGACTGAATTTAGACTGAATTTAGACCGAATTTAGACTGAATTTAGACCGAATTTAGACCGAATTTAGACCGAATTTAGACCGAATTTAGACTGAATTTAGACCGAATTTAGACTGAATTTAGACCGAATTTAGACTGAATTTAGACCGAATTTAGACTGAATTTAGACTGAATTTCACATTTCACATTTCACATTTCACATTTCACATTTCACATTTCACATTTCACATTTCACATTTCACATTTCACATTTCACATTTCACATTTCACATTTCACATTTCACATTTCACATTTCACATTTCACATTTCACATTTCACATTTCACATTTCACATTTCACATTTCACATTTCACATTTCACATTTCACATTTCACATTTCACATTTCACATTTCACATTTCACATTTCACATTTCACATTTCACATTTCACATTTCACATTTCACATTTCACATTTCACATTTCACATTTCACATTTCACATTTCACATTTCACATTTCACATTTCACATTTCACATTTCACATTTCACATTTCACATTTCACATTTCACATTTCACATTTCACATTTCACATTTCACATTTCACATTTCACATTTCACATTTCACATTTCACATTTCACATTTCACATTTCACTGACTGAATTTAGACTGAATTTAGACCGAATTTAGACTGTATTTAGACTGAATTTAGACCGAATTTAGACTGAATTTAGACTGAATTTAGACCGAATTTAGACCGCATTTAGACTGAATTTAGACTGAATTTAGACCGAATTTAGACCGCATTTAGACTGAATTTAGACTGAATTTAGACCGAATTTAGACTGAATTTAGACTGAATTTAGACCGAATTTAGACTGAATTTAGACCGAATTTAGACCGAATTTAGACCGAATTTAGACTGTATTTAGACTGAATTTAGACCGAATTTAGACTGAATTTAGACCGAATTTAGACTGAATTTAGACCGAATTTAGACTGAATTTAGACTGAATTTCACATTTCACATTTCACATTTCACATTTCACATTTCACATTTCACATTTCACATTTCACATTTCACATTTCACATTTCACATTTCACATTTCACATTTCACATTTCACATTTCACATTTCACATTTCACATTTCACATTTCACATTTCACATTTCACATTTCACATTTCACATTTCACATTTCACATTTCACTGACTGAATTTAGACTGAATTTAGACCGAATTTAGACTGTATTTAGACTGAATTTAGACCGAATTTAGACTGAATTTAGACCGAATTTAGACTGAATTTAGACTGAATTTAGACCGAATTTAGACCGCATTTAGACTGAATTTAGACTGAATTTAGACCGAATTTAGACTGAATTTAGACTGAATTTAGACCGAATTTAGACTGAATTTAGACCGAATTTAGACCGAATTTAGACCGAATTTAGACCGAATTTAGACTGAATTTAGACCGAATTTAGACTGAATTTAGACCGAATTTAGACTGAATTTAGACCGAATTTAGACTGAATTTAGACTGAATTTCACATTTCACATTTCACATTTCACATTTCACATTTCACATTACACATTTCACATTTCACATTTCACATTTCACATTTCACATTTCACATTTCACATTTCACATTTCACATTTCACATTTCACATTTCACATTTCACATTTCACATTTCACATTTCACATTTCACATTTCACATTTCACATTTCACATTTCACATTTCACATTTCACATTTCACATTTCACATTTCACATTTCACATTTCACATTTCACATTTCACATTTCACATTTCACATTTCACATTTCACATTTCACATTTCACATTTCACATTTCACATTTCACATTTCACAGTTCACAGTTCACAGTTCACAGTTCACAGTTCACATTTCACATTTCACATTTCACATTTCACATTTCACATTTCACATTTCACATTTCACATTTCACTGACTGAATTTAGACTGAATTTAGACCGAATTTAGACTGTATTTAGACTGAATTTAGACCGAATTTAGACTGAATTTAGACTGAATTTAGACCGAATTTAGAACGCATTTAGACTGAATTTAGACTGAATTTAGACCGAATTTAGACCGAATTTAGACTGAATTCACATTTCACATTTCACATTTCACATTTCACATTTCACATTTCACATTTCACATTTCACATTTCACATTTCACATTTCACATTTCACATTTCACATTTCACATTTCACTGACTGAATTTAGACTGAATTTAGACCGAATTTAGACCGAATTTAGACTGTATTTAGACTGAATTTAGACCGAATTTAGACCGCATTTAGACTGAATTTAGACCGAATTTAGACTGAATTTAGACTGAATTTAGACCGAATTTAGACCGCATTTAGACTGAATTTAGACCGAATTTAGACTGAATTTAGACTGAATTTAGACCGAATTTAGACCGCATTTAGACTGAATTTAGACTGAATTTAGACCGAATTTAGACTGAATTTAGACTGAATTTAGACCGAATTTAGACTGAATTTAGACCGAATTTAGACCGAATTTAGACCGAATTTAGACCGAATTTAGACTGAATTTAGACCGAATTTAGACTGAATTTAGACCGAATTTAGACTGAATTTAGACCGAATTTAGACTGAATTTAGACTGAATTTCACATTTCACATTTCACATTTCACATTTCACATTTCACATTTCACATTTCACATTTCACATTTCACATTTCACATTTCACATTTCACATTTCACATTTCACATTTCACATTTCACATTTCACATTTCACATTTCACATTTCACATTTCACATTTCACATTTCACATTTCACATTTCACATTTCACATTTCACATTTCACATTTCACATTTCACATTTCACATTTCACATTTCACATTTCACATTTCACATTTCACATTTCACATTTCACATTTCACATTTCACATTTCACATTTCACATTTCACATTTCACATTTCACATTTCACATTTCACATTTCACAGTTCACAGTTCACATTTCACATTTCACATTTCACATTTCACATTTCACATTTCACATTTCACATTTCACATTTCACATTTCACATTTCACATTTCACAGTTCACATTTCACATTTCACATTTCACATTTCACATTTCACATTTCACATTTCACATTTCACATTTCACATTTCACATTTCACATTTCACATTTCACATTTCACATTTCACATTTCACATTTCACATTTCACATTTCACATTTCACATTTCACATTTCACATTTCACATTTCACATTTCACATTTCACATTTCACATTTCACATTTCACATTTCACATTTCACATTTCACATTTCACATTTCACATTTCACATTTCACAGTTCACAGTTCACAGTTCACATTTCACAGTTCACAGTTCACAGTTCACATTTCACATTTCACATTTCACATTTCACATTTCACATTTCACAGTTCACATTTCACAGTTCACATTTCACATTTCACATTTCACATTTCACATTTCACATTTCACATTTCACATTTCACATTTCACATTTCACATTTCACATTTCACATTTCACATTTCACATTTCACATTTCACAGTTCACATTTCACATTTCACATTTCACATTTCACATTTCACATTTCACATTTCACATTTCACATTTCACATTTCACATTTCACTGACTGAATTTAGACTGAATTTAGACCGAATTTAGACTGTATTTAGACTGAATTTAGACCGAATTTAGACTGAATTTAGACTGAATTTAGACCGAATTTAGACCGCATTTAGACTGAATTTAGACCGAATTTAGACTGAATTTAGACTGAATTTAGACCGAATTTAGACCGCATTTAGACTGAATTTAGACCGAATTTAGACTGAATTTAGACCGAATTTAGACCGAATTTAGACCGAATTTAGACCGAATTTAGACTGAATTTAGACCGAATTTAGACTGAATTTAGACCGAATTTAGACTGAATTTAGACCGAATTTAGACTGAATTTAGACTGAATTTCACATTTCACATTTCACATTTCACATTTCACATTTCACATTTCACATTTCACATTTCACATTTCACATTTCACATTTCACATTTCACATTTCACATTTCACATTTCACATTTCACATTTCACATTTCACATTTCACATTTCACATTTCACATTTCACATTTCACATTTCACATTTCACATTTCACATTTCACATTTCACATTTCACATTTCACATTTCACATTTCACATTTCACAGTTCACAGTTCACATTTCACATTTCACATTTCACATTTCACATTTCACATTTCACATTTCACATTTCACAATTCACATTTCACATTTCACATTTCACATTTCACATTTCACATTTCACTGACTGAATTTAGACTGAATTTAGACCGAATTTAGACTGTATTTAGACTGAATTTAGACCGAATTTAGACTGAATTTAGACTGAATTTAGACCGAATTTAGACCGCATTTAGACTGAATTTAGACCGAATTTAGACTGAATTTAGACCGAATTTAGACCGAATTTAGACCGAATTTAGACCGAATTTAGACTGAATTTAGACCGAATTTAGACTGAATTTAGACCGAATTTAGACTGAATTTAGACCGAATTTAGACTGAATTTAGACTGAATTTCACATTTCACATTTCACATTTCACATTTCACATTTCACATTTCACATTTCACATTTCACATTTCACATTTCACATTTCACATTTCACATTTCACATTTCACATTTCACATTTCACTGACTGAATTTAGACTGAATTTAGACCGAATTTAGACTGTATTTAGACTGAATTTAGACCGAATTTAGACTGAATTTAGACTGAATTTAGACCGAATTTAGACCGCATTTAGACTGAATTTAGACTGAATTTAGACCGAATTTAGACCGCATTTAGACTGAATTTAGACTGAATTTAGACCGAATTTAGACTGAATTTAGACTGAATTTAGACCGAATTTAGACTGAATTTAGACCGAATTTAGACCGAATTTAGACCGAATTTAGACTGTATTTAGACTGAATTTAGACCGAATTTAGACTGAATTTAGACCGAATTTAGACTGAATTTAGACCGAATTTAGACTGAATTTAGACTGAATTTCACATTTCACATTTCACATTTCACATTTCACATTTCACATTTCACATTTCACATTTCACATTTCACATTTCACATTTCACATTTCACATTTCACATTTCACATTTCACATTTCACATTTCACATTTCACATTTCACATTTCACATTTCACATTTCACATTTCACTGACTGAATTTAGACTGAATTTAGACCGAATTTAGACTGTATTTAGACTGAATTTAGACCGAATTTAGACTGAATTTAGACCGAATTTAGACTGAATTTAGACTGAATTTAGACCGAATTTAGACCGCATTTAGACTGAATTTAGACTGAATTTAGACCGAATTTAGAC
The DNA here is from genome assembly GCA_947534325.1 of Agonum fuliginosum. Lineage (NCBI taxonomy): Eukaryota > Metazoa > Arthropoda > Insecta > Coleoptera > Carabidae > Agonum > Agonum fuliginosum. Next base: position 33,816,246 of record OX384040.1, read on the forward strand.
TGAATTTAGACTGAATTTAGACCGAATTTAGACTGAATTTAGACCGAATTTAGACCGAATTTAGACCGAATTTAGACCGAATTTAGACTGAATTTAGACCGAATTTAGACTGAATTTAGACCGAATTTAGACTGAATTTAGACCGAATTTAGACTGAATTTAGACTGAATTTCACATTTCACATTTCACATTTCACATTTCACATTTCACATTTCACATTTCACATTTCACATTTCACATTTCACATTTCACATTTCACATTTCACATTTCACATTTCACATTTCACATTTCACATTTCACATTTCACATTTCACATTTCACATTTCACATTTCACATTTCACATTTCACATTTCACATTTCACATTTCACATTTCACATTTCACATTTCACATTTCACATTTCACATTTCACATTTCACATTTCACATTTCACATTTCACATTTCACATTTCACATTTCACATTTCACAGTTCACAGTTCACAGTTCACAGTTCACATTTCACATTTCACATTTCACATTTCACATTTCACATTTCACATTTCACTGACTGAATTTAGACTGAATTTAGACCGAATTTAGACTGTATTTAGACTGAATTTAGACCGAATTTAGACTGAATTTAGACTGAATTTAGACCGAATTTAGAACGCATTTAGACTGAATTTAGACTGAATTTAGACCGAATTTAGACCGAATTTAGACTGAATTCACATTTCACATTTCACATTTCACATTTCACATTTCACATTTCACATTTCACATTTCACATTTCACATTTCACATTTCACATTTCACATTTCACATTTCACTGACTGAATTTAGACTGAATTTAGACCGAATTTAGACCGAATTTAGACTGTATTTAGACTGAATTTAGACCGAATTTAGACCGCATTTAGACTGAATTTAGACCGAATTTAGACTGAATTTAGACTGAATTTAGACCGAATTTAGACCGCATTTAGACTGAATTTAGACCGAATTTAGACTGAATTTAGACTGAATTTAGACCGAATTTAGACCGCATTTAGACTGAATTTAGACTGAATTTAGACCGAATTTAGACTGAATTTAGACTGAATTTAGACCGAATTTAGACTGAATTTAGACCGAATTTAGACCGAATTTAGACCGAATTTAGACCGAATTTAGACTGAATTTAGACCGAATTTAGACTGAATTTAGACCGAATTTAGACTGAATTTAGACCGAATTTAGACTGAATTTAGACTGAATTTCACATTTCACATTTCACATTTCACATTTCACATTTCACATTTCACATTTCACATTTCACATTTCACATTTCACATTTCACATTTCACATTTCACATTTCACATTTCACATTTCACATTTCACATTTCACATTTCACATTTCACATTTCACATTTCACATTTCACATTTCACATTTCACATTTCACATTTCACATTTCACATTTCACATTTCACATTTCACATTTCACATTTCACATTTCACATTTCACATTTCACATTTCACATTTCACATTTCACATTTCACATTTCACATTTCACATTTCACATTTCACATTTCACATTTCACATTTCACATTTCACATTTCACATTTCACATTTCACATTTCACATTTCACATTTCACATTTCACATTTCACATTTCACATTTCACATTTCACATTTCACATTTCACTGACTGAATTTAGACTGAATTTAGACCGAATTTAGACTGTATTTAGACTGAATTTAGACCGAATTTAGACTGAATTTAGACTGAATTTAGACCGAATTTAGACCGCATTTAGACTGAATTTAGACTGAATTTAGACCGAATTTAGACCGCATTTAGACTGAATTTAGACTGAATTTAGACCGAATTTAGACTGAATTTAGACTGAATTTAGACCGAATTTAGACTGAATTTAGACCGAATTTAGACCGAATTTAGACCGAATTTAGACTGTATTTAGACTGAATTTAGACCGAATTTAGACTGAATTTAGACCGAATTTAGACTGAATTTAGACCGAATTTAGACTGAATTTAGACTGAATTTCACATTTCACATTTCACATTTCACATTTCACATTTCACATTTCACATTTCACATTTCACATTTCACATTTCACATTTCACATTTCACATTTCACATTTCACATTTCACATTTCACATTTCACATTTCACATTTCACATTTCACATTTCACATTTCACATTTCACATTTCACATTTCACTGACTGAATTTAGACTGAATTTAGACCGAATTTAGACTGTATTTAGACTGAATTTAGACCGAATTTAGACTGAATTTAGACCGAATTTAGACTGAATTTAGACTGAATTTAGACCGAATTTAGACCGCATTTAGACTGAATTTAGACTGAATTTAGACCGAATTTAGACTGAATTTAGACTGAATTTAGACCGAATTTAGACTGAATTTAGACCGAATTTAGACCGAATTTAGACCGAATTTAGACCGAATTTAGACTGAATTTAGACCGAATTTAGACTGAATTTAGACCGAATTTAGACTGAATTTAGACCGAATTTAGACTGAATTTCACATTTCACATTTCACATTTCACATTTCACATTTCACATTTCACATTTCACATTTCACATTTCACATTTCACATTTCACATTTCACATTTCACATTTCACATTTCACATTTCACATTTCACATTTCACATTTCACATTTCACATTTCACATTTCACATTTCACATTTCACATTTCACATTTCACATTTCACATTTCACATTTCACATTTCACATTTCACATTTCACATTTCACATTTCACATTTCACATTTCACATTTCACATTTCACATTTCACATTTCACAGTTCACAGTTCATTTAGACCGAATTTAGACCGCATTTAGACTGAATTTAGACTGAATTTAGACCGAATTTAGACCGCATTTAGACTGAATTTAGACTGAATTTAGACCGAATTTAGACTGAATTTAGACTGAATTTAGACCGAATTTAGACTGAATTTAGACCGAATTTAGACCGAATTTAGACCGAATTTAGACTGTATTTAGACTGAATTTAGACCGAATTTAGACTGAATTTAGACCGAATTTAGACTGAATTTAGACCGAATTTAGACTGAATTTAGACTGAATTTCACATTTCACATTTCACATTTCACATTTCACATTTCACATTTCACATTTCACATTTCACATTTCACATTTCACATTTCACATTTCACATTTCACATTTCACATTTCACTGACTGAATTTAGACTGAATTTAGACCGAATTTAGACTGTATTTAGACTGAATTTAGACCGAATTTAGACTGAATTTAGACCGAATTTAGACTGAATTTAGACTGAATTTAGACCGAATTTAGACCGCATTTAGACTGAATTTAGACTGAATTTAGACCGAATTTAGACTGAATTTAGACTGAATTTAGACCGAATTTAGACTGAATTTAGACCGAATTTAGACCGAATTTAGACCGAATTTAGACCGAATTTAGACTGACTTTAGACCGAATTTAGACTGAATTTAGACCGAATTTAGACTGAATTTAGACCGAATTTAGACTGAATTTAGACTGAATTTCACATTTCACATTTCACATTTCACATTTCACATTTCACATTACACATTTCACATTTCACATTTCACATTTCACATTTCACATTTCACATTTCACATTTCACATTTCACATTTCACATTTCACATTTCACATTTCACATTTCACATTTCACATTTCACATTTCACATTTCACATTTCACATTTCACATTTCACATTTCACATTTCACATTTCACATTTCACATTTCACATTTCACATTTCACATTTCACATTTCACATTTCACATTTCACATTTCACATTTCACATTTCACATTTCACATTTCACATTTCACATTTCACATTTCACATTTCACAGTTCACAGTTCACATTTCACATTTCACATTTCACATTTCACATTTCACATTTCACATTTCACATTTCACATTTCACTGACTGAATTTAGACTGAATTTAGACCGAATTTAGACTGTATTTAGACTGAATTTAGACCGAATTTAGACTGAATTTAGACTGAATTTAGACCGAATTTAGAACACATTTAGACTGAATTTAGACTGAATTTAGACCGAATTTAGACCGAATTTAGACTGAATTTAGACCGAATTTAGACTGAATTTAGACCGAATTTAGACTGAATTTAGACCGAATTTATACTGAATTTAGACTGAATTTCACATTTCACATTTTACATTTCACATTTCACATTTCACATTTCACATTTCACATTTCACATTTCACATTTCACATTTCACATTTCACATTTCACATTTCACATTTCACATTTCACATTTCACATTTCACATTTCACATTTCACATTTCACATTTCACATTTCACATTTCACATTTCACATTTCACATTTCACATTTCACATTTCACATTTCACATTTCACATTTCACATTTCACAGTTCACAGTTCACAGTTCACATTTCACATTTCACATTTCACATTTCACATTTCACATTTCACATTTCACATTTCACATTTCACATTTCACATTTCACATTTCACATTTCACTGACTGAATTTAGACTGAATTTAGACCGAATTTAGACCGAATTTAGACTGTATTTAGACTGAATTTAGACCGAATTTAGACCGCATTTAGACTGAATTTAGACCGAATTTAGACTGAATTTAGACTGAATTTAGACCGAATTTAGACCGCATTTAGACTGAATTTAGACCGAATTTAGACTGAATTTAGACTGAATTTAGACCGAATTTAGACCGCATTTAGACTGAATTTAGACTGAATTTAGACCGAATTTAGACTGAATTTAGACTGAATTTAGACCGAATTTAGACTGAATTTAGACCGAATTTAGACCGAATTTAGACCGAATTTAGACCGAATTTAGACTGAATTTAGACCGAATTTAGACTGAATTTAGACCGAATTTAGACTGAATTTAGACCGAATTTAGACTGAATTTAGACTGAATTTCACATTTCACATTTCACATTTCACATTTCACATTTCACATTTCACATTTCACATTTCACATTTCACATTTCACATTTCACATTTCACATTTCACATTTCACATTTCACATTTCACATTTCACATTTCACATTTCACATTTCACATTTCACATTTCACATTTCACATTTCACATTTCACATTTCACATTTCACATTTCACATTTCACATTTCACATTTCACATTTCACATTTCACATTTCACATTTCACATTTCACATTTCACATTTCACATTTCACTGACTGAATTTAGACTGAATTTAGACCGAATTTAGACCGAATTTAGACTGTATTTAGACTGAATTTAGACCGAATTTAGACTGAATTTAGACTGAATTTAGACCGAATTTAGACCGCATTTAGACTGAATTTAGACCGAATTTAGACTGAATTTAGACTGAATTTAGACCGAATTTAGACCGCATTTAGACTGAATTTAGACTGAATTTAGACCGAATTTAGACTGAATTTAGACTGAATTTAGACCGAATTTAGACTGAATTTAGACCGAATTTAGACCGAATTTAGACCGAATTTAGACCGAATTTAGACTGAATTTAGACCGAATTTAGACTGAATTTAGACTGAATTTAGACCGAATTTAGACTGAATTTAGACCGAATTTAGACCGAATTTAGACCGAATTTAGACCGAATTTAGACTGAATTTAGACTGAATTTAGACTGAATTTAGACTGAATTTAGACCGAATTTAGACTGAATTTAGACCGAATTTAGACTGAATTTCACATTTCACATTTCACATTTCACATTTCACATTTCACATTTCACATTTCACATTTCACATTTCACATTTCACATTTCACATTTCACATTTCACATTTCACATTTCACATTTCACATTTCACATTTCACATTTCACATTTCACATTTCACATTTCACATTTCACATTTCACATTTCACATTTCACATTTCACATTTCACATTTCACATTTCACATTTCACATTTCACATTTCACATTTCACATTTCACATTTCACATTTCACATTTCACATTTCACATTTCACATTTCACATTTCACATTTCACATTTCACATTTCACATTTCACATTTCACATTTCACATTTCACATTTCACATTTCACATTTCACATTTCACATTTCACATTTCACATTTCACTGACTGAATTTAGACTGAATTTAGACCGAATTTAGACTGTATTTAGATTGAATTTAGACCGAATTTAGACTGAATTTAGACTGAATTTAGACCGAATTTAGACCGCATTTAGACTGAATTTAGACCGAATTTAGACTGAATTTAGACTGAATTTAGACCGAATTTAGACCGCATTTAGACTGAATTTAGACTGAATTTAGACCGAATTTAGACTGAATTTAGAATGAATTTAGACCGAATTTAGACTGAATTTAGACCGAATTTAGACCGAATTTAGTCTGAATTTAGACTGAATTTAGACCGAATTTAGACCGAATTTAGACTGAATTTAGACCGAATTTAGACTGAATTTAGACCTAATTTAAACCGAATTTAGACCGAATTTAGACCGAATTTAGACTGAATTTAGACCGAATTTAGACTGAATTTAGACCGAATTTAGACTGAATTTAGACCGAATTTAGACCGAATTTAGACTGAATTTAGACTGAATTTAGACCGAATTTAGACCTAATTTAAACCGAATTTAGACCGAATTTAGACCGAATTTAGACTGAATTTAGACCGAATTTAGACCGAATTTAGTCTGAATTTAGACCGAATTTAGACCGAATTTAGACTGAATTTAGACCGAATTTAAAATGAATTTAGACTGAATTTAGACCGAATTTAGACCGAATTTAGACCGAATTTACATTTCACATTTCACATTTCACATTTCACATTTCACATTTCACATTTCACATTTCACATTTCACATTTCACATTTCACATTTCACATTTCACATTTCACATTTCACATTTCACATTTCACATTTCAAATTTCAAATTTCACATTTCACATTTCACATTTCACATTTCACATTTCACATTTCACATTTCACCTTTCACATTTCACATTTCACATTTCACATTTCACTGACTGAATTTAGACTGAATTTAGACCGAATTTAGACTGTATTTAGACTGAATTTAGACCGAATTTAGACTGAATTTAGACTGAATTTAGACCGAATTTAGACCGCATTTAGACTGAATTTAGACTGAATTTAGACCGAATTTAGACTGAATTTAGACTGAATTTAGACCGAATTTAGACTGAATTTAGACCGAATTTAGACCGAATTTAGACTGAATTTAGACTGAATTTAGACCGAATTTAGACCGAATTTAGACTGAATTTAGACCGAATTTAGACCGAATTTAGACCGAATTTAGACTGAATTTCACATTTCACATTTCACATTTCACATTTCACATTTCACATTTCACATTTCACATTTCACATTTCACATTTCACATTTCACATTTCACATTTCACATTTCACATTTCACATTTCACATTTCACATTTCACATTTCACATTTCACAGTTCACAGTTCATTTAGACCGAATTTAGACCGCATTTAGACTGAATTTAGACTGAATTTAGACCGAATTTAGACCGCATTTAGACTGAATTTAGACTGAATTTAGACCGAATTTAGACTGAATTTAGACTGAATTTAGACCGAATTTAGACTGAATTTAGACCGAATTTAGACCGAATTTAGACCGAATTTAGACTGTATTTAGACTGAATTTAGACCGAATTTAGACTGAATTTAGACCGAATTTAGACTGAATTTAGACCGAATTTAGACTGAATTTAGACTGAATTTCACATTTCACATTTCACATTTCACATTTCACATTTCACATTTCACATTTCACATTTCACATTTCACATTTCACATTTCACATTTCACATTTCACTGACTGAATTTAGACTGAATTTAGACCGAATTTAGACTGTATTTAGACTGAATTTAGACCGAATTTAGACTGAATTTAGACCGAATTTAGACTGAATTTAGACTGAATTTAGACCGAATTTAGACCGCATTTAGACTGAATTTAGACTGAATTTAGACCGAATTTAGACTGAATTTAGACTGAATTTAGACCGAATTTAGACTGAATTTAGACCGAATTTAGACCGAATTTAGACCGAATTTAGACTGACTTTAGACCGAATTTAGACTGAATTTAGACCGAATTTAGACTGAATTTAGACCGAATTTAGACTGAATTTAGACTGAATTTCACATTTCACATTTCACATTTCACATTTCACATTTCACATTACACATTTCACATTTCACATTTCACATTTCACATTTCACATTTCACATTTCACATTTCACATTTCACATTTCACATTTCACATTTCACATTTCACATTTCACATTTCACATTTCACATTTCACATTTCACATTTCACATTTCACATTTCACATTTCACATTTCACATTTCACATTTCACATTTCACATTTCACATTTCACATTTCACATTTCACATTTCACATTTCACATTTCACATTTCACATTTCACAGTTCACAGTTCACATTTCACATTTCACATTTCACATTTCACATTTCACATTTCACATTTCACATTTCACATTTCACTGACTGAATTTAGACTGAATTTAGACCGAATTTAGACTGTATTTAGACTGAATTTAGACCGAATTTAGACTGAATTTAGACTGAATTTAGACCGAATTTAGAACACATTTAGACTGAATTTAGACTGAATTTAGACCGAATTTAGACCGAATTTAGACTGAATTTAGACCGAATTTAGACTGAATTTAGACCGAATTTAGACTGAATTTAGACCGAATTTATACTGAATTTAGACTGAATTTCACATTTCACATTTTACATTTCACATTTCACATTTCACATTTCACATTTCACATTTCACATTTCACATTTCACATTTCACATTTCACATTTCACATTTCACATTTCACATTTCACATTTCACATTTCACATTTCACATTTCACATTTCACATTTCACATTTCACATTTCACATTTCACATTTCACATTTCACATTTCACATTTCACATTTCACATTTCACAGTTCACAGTTCACAGTTCACAGTTCACATTTCACATTTCACATTTCACATTTCACATTTCACATTTCACATTTCACATTTCACATTTCACATTTCACATTTCACATTTCACATTTCACTGACTGAATTTAGACTGAATTTAGACCGAATTTAGACCGAATTTAGACTGTATTTAGACTGAATTTAGACCGAATTTAGACCGCATTTAGACTGAATTTAGACCGAATTTAGACTGAATTTAGACTGAATTTAGACCGAATTTAGACCGCATTTAGACTGAATTTAGACCGAATTTAGACTGAATTTAGACTGAATTTAGACCGAATTTAGACCGCATTTAGACTGAATTTAGACTGAATTTAGACCGAATTTAGACTGAATTTAGACTGAATTTAGACCGAATTTAGACTGAATTTAGACCGAATTTAGACCGAATTTAGACCGAATTTAGACCGAATTTAGACTGAATTTAGACCGAATTTAGACTGAATTTAGACCGAATTTAGACTGAATTTAGACCGAATTTAGACTGAATTTAGACTGAATTTCACATTTCACATTTCACATTTCACATTTCACATTTCACATTTCACATTTCACATTTCACATTTCACATTTCACATTTCACATTTCACATTTCACATTTCACATTTCACATTTCACATTTCACATTTCACATTTCACATTTCACATTTCACATTTCACATTTCACATTTCACATTTCACATTTCACATTTCACATTTCACATTTCACATTTCACATTTCACATTTCACATTTCACATTTCACATTTCACATTTCACATTTCACATTTCACATTTCACATTTCACATTTCACATTTCACATTTCACTGACTGAATTTAGACTGAATTTAGACCGAATTTAGACCGAATTTAGACTGTATTTAGACTGAATTTAGACCGAATTTAGACTGAATTTAGACTGAATTTAGACCGAATTTAGACCGCATTTAGACTGAATTTAGACCGAATTTAGACTGAATTTAGACTGAATTTAGACCGAATTTAGACCGCATTTAGACTGAATTTAGACTGAATTTAGACCGAATTTAGACTGAATTTAGACTGAATTTAGACCGAATTTAGACTGAATTTAGACCGAATTTAGACCGAATTTAGACCGAATTTAGACCGAATTTAGACTGAATTTAGACCGAATTTAGACTGAATTTAGACTGAATTTAGACCGAATTTAGACTGAATTTAGACCGAATTTAGACCGAATTTAGACCGAATTTAGACCGAATTTAGACTGAATTTAGACTGAATTTAGACTGAATTTAGACTGAATTTAGACCGAATTTAGACTGAATTTAGACCGAATTTAGACTGAATTTCACATTTCACATTTCACATTTCACATTTCACATTTCACATTTCACATTTCACATTTCACATTTCACATTTCACATTTCACATTTCACATTTCACATTTCACATTTCACATTTCACATTTCACATTTCACATTTCACATTTCACATTTCACATTTCACATTTCACATTTCACATTTCACATTTCACATTTCACATTTCACATTTCACATTTCACATTTCACATTTCACATTTCACATTTCACATTTCACATTTCACATTTCACATTTCACATTTCACATTTCACATTTCACATTTCACATTTCACATTTCACATTTCACATTTCACATTTCACATTTCACATTTCACATTTCACATTTCACATTTCACATTTCACATTTCACATTTCACATTTCACATTTCACATTTCACAGTTCACAGTTCACAGTTCACATTTCACAGTTCACAGTTCACATTTCACATTTCACATTTCACATTTCACATTTCACATTTCACATTTCACTGACTGAATTTAGACTGAATTTAGACCGAATTTAGACTGTATTTAGACTGAATTTAGACCGAATTTAGACTGAATTTAGACTGAATTTAGACCGAATTTAGACCGCATTTAGACTGAATTTAGACCGAATTTAGACTGAATTTAGACTGAATTTAGACCGAATTTAGACCGCATTTAGACTGAATTTAGACTGAATTTAGACCGAATTTAGACTGAATTTAGACTGAATTTAGACCGAATTTAGACTGAATTTAGACCGAATTTAGACCGAATTTAGACCGAATTTAGACCGAATTTAGACTGAATTTAGACCGAATTTAGACTGAATTTAGACCGAATTTAGACTGAATTTAGACCGAATTTAGACTGAATTTAGACTGAATTTCACATTTCACATTTCACATTTCACATTTCACATTTCACATTTCACATTTCACATTTCACATTTCACATTTCACATTTCACATTTCACATTTCACATTTCACATTTCACATTTCACATTTCACATTTCACATTTCACATTTCACATTTCACATTTCACTGACTGAATTTAGACTGAATTTAGACCGAATTTAGACTGTATTTAGACTGAATTTAGACTGAATTTAGACTGAATTTAGACCGAATTTAGACCGAATTTAGACTGAATTTAGACCGAATTTAGACCGAATTTAGACCGAATTTAGACTGAATTTAGACCGAATTTAGACTGAATTTAGACTGAATTTAGACCGAATTTAGACCGAATTTAGACCGAATTTAGACCGAATTTAGACTGAATTTAGACCGAATTTAGACCGAATTTAGACTGAATTTAGACCGAATTTAGACTGAATTTAAACCGAATTTAGACTGAATTTAGACCGAATTTAGACTGAATTTAGACCGAATTTAGACTGAATTTAGACCGAATTTAGACCGAATTTAGACTGAATTTAGACCGAATTTAGACCGAATTTAGACTGAATTTAGACCGAATTTAGACTGAATTTAGACTGAATTTCACATTTCACATTTCACATTTCACATTTCACATTTCACATTTCACATTTCACATTTCACATTTCACATTTCACATTTCACATTTCACATTTCACATTTCACATTTCACATTTCACATTTCACTGACTGAATTTAGACTGAATTTAGACCGAATTTAGACTGTATTTAGACTGAATTTAGACTGAATTTAGACTGAATTTAGACCGAATTTAGACCGAATTTAGACTGAATTTAGACCGAATTTAGACCGAATTTAGACCGAATTTAGACTGAATTTAGACCGAATTTAGACTGAATTTAGACTGAATTTAGACCGAATTTAGACCGAATTTAGACCGAATTTAGACCGAATTTAGACTGAATTTAGACCGAATTTAGACCGAATTTAGACTGAATTTAGACCGAATTTAGACTGAATTTAGACCGAATTTAAACCGAATTTAGACTGAATTTAGACCGAATTTAGACTGAATTTAGACCGAATTTAGACTGAATTTAGACCGAATTTAGACCGAATTTAGACTGAATTTAGACCGAATTTAGACCGAATTTAGACTGAATTTCACATTTCACATTTCACATTTCACATTTCACATTTCACATTTCACATTTCACATTTCACATTTCACATTTCACATTTCACATTTCACATTTCACATTTCACATTTCACATTTCACATTTCACATTTCACATTTCACATTTCACATTTCACATTTCACATTTCACATTTCACATTTCACATTTCACATTTCACATTTCACATTTCACATTTCACATTTCACATTTCACATTTCACATTTCACATTTCACATTTCACATTTCACATTTCACATTTCACATTTCACATTTCACATTTCACAGTTCACAGTTCACAGTTCACAGTTCACAGTTCACAGTTCACAGTTCACAGTTCACAGTTCACAGTTCACAGTTCACAGTTCACATTTCACATTTCACATTTCACATTTCACTGACTGAATTTAGACTGAATTTAGACCGAATTTAGACTGTATTTAGATTGAATTTAGACCGAATTTAGACTGAATTTAGACTGAATTTAGACCGAATTTAGACCGCATTTAGACTGAATTTAGACCGAATTTAGACTGAATTTAGACTGAATTTAGACCGAATTTAGACCGCATTTAGACTGAATTTAGACTGAATTTAGACCGAATTTAGACTGAATTTAGAATGAATTTAGACCGAATTTAGACTGAATTTAGACCGAATTTAGACCGAATTTAGACCGAATTTAGACCGAATTTAGACTGAATTTAGACCGAATTTAGACTGAATTTAGACCGAATTTAGACTGAATTTAGACCGAATTTAGACTGAATTTAGACTGAATTTCACATTTCACATTTCACATTTCACATTTCACATTTCACATTTCACATTTCACATTTCACATTTCACATTTCACATTTCACATTTCACATTTCACATTTCACATTTCACATTTCACATTTCACATTTCACATTTCACATTTCACATTTCACATTTCACTGACTGAATTTAGACTGAATTTAGACCGAATTTAGACTGTATTTAGACTGAATTTAGACTGAATTTAGACTGAATTTAGACCGAATTTAGACCGAATTTAGACTGAATTTAGACCGAATTTAGACCGAATTTAGACCGAATTTAGACTGAATTTAGACCGAATTTAGACTGAATTTAGACCGAATTTAGACCGAATTTTTAGACTGAATTTAGACCGAATTTAGACCGAATTTAGACTGAATTTAGACCGAATTTAGACTGAATTTAGACTGAATTTAGACCGAATTTAGACTGAATTTAGACTGAATTTAGACCGAATTTAGACTGAATTTAGACTGAATTTAGACCGAATTTAGACCGAATTTAGACCGAATTTAGACCGAATTTAGACTGAATTTAGACCGATTTTAGACCAAATTTAGACCGAATTTAGACCGAATTTAGACCGAATTTAGACCGAATTTAGACTGAATTTAGACCGAATTTAGACTGAATTTAGACCGAATTTAGACCGAATTTAGACCGAATTTAGACTGAATTTAGACCAAATTTAGACCGAATTTAGACTGAATTTAGACCGAATTTAGACTGAATTTAGACTGAATTTAGACCGAATTTAGACTGAATTTAGACCGAATTTAGACCGAATTTAGACCGAATTTAGACCGAATTTAGACCGAATTTAGACTGAATTTAGACTGAATTTAGACCGAATTTAGACTGAATTTAGACCGAATTTAGACTGAATTTAGACCGAATTTATACTGAATTTAGACTGAATTTCACATTTCACATTTTACATTTCACATTTCACATTTCACATTTCACATTTCACATTTCACATTTCACATTTCACATTTCACATTTCACATTTCACATTTCACATTTCACATTTCACATTTCACATTTCACATTTCACATTTCACATTTCACATTTCACATTTCACATTTCACATTTCACATTTCACATTTCACAGTTCACAGTTCACAGTTCACATTTCACATTTCACATTTCACATTTCACATTTCACATTTCACATTTCACATTTCACATTTCACATTTCACATTTCACATTTCACATTTCACATTTCACTGACTGAATTTAGACTGAATTTAGACCGAATTTAGACCGAATTTAGACTGTATTTAGACTGAATTTAGACCGAATTTAGACCGCATTTAGACTGAATTTAGACCGAATTTAGACTGAATTTAGACTGAATTTAGACCGAATTTAGACCGCATTTAGACTGAATTTAGACCGAATTTAGACTGAATTTAGACTGAATTTAGACCGAATTTAGACCGCATTTAGACTGAATTTAGACTGAATTTAGACCGAATTTAGACTGAATTTAGACTGAATTTAGACCGAATTTAGACTGAATTTAGACCGAATTTAGACCGAATTTAGACCGAATTTAGACCGAATTTAGACTGAATTTAGACCGAATTTAGACTGAATTTAGACCGAATTTAGACTGAATTTAGACCGAATTTAGACTGAATTTAGACTGAATTTCACATTTCACATTTCACATTTCACATTTCACATTTCACATTTCACATTTCACATTTCACATTTCACATTTCACATTTCACATTTCACATTTCACATTTCACATTTCACATTTCACATTTCACATTTCACATTTCACATTTCACATTTCACATTTCACATTTCACATTTCACATTTCACATTTCACATTTCACATTTCACATTTCACATTTCACATTTCACATTTCACATTTCACATTTCACATTTCACATTTCACATTTCACATTTCACATTTCACATTTCACATTTCACATTTCACATTTCACATTTCACATTTCACTGACTGAATTTAGACTGAATTTAGACCGAATTTAGACCGAATTTAGACTGTATTTAGACTGAATTTAGACCGAATTTAGACTGAATTTAGACTGAATTTAGACCGAATTTAGACCGCATTTAGACTGAATTTAGACCGAATTTAGACTGAATTTAGACTGAATTTAGACCGAATTTAGACCGCATTTAGACTGAATTTAGACTGAATTTAGACCGAATTTAGACTGAATTTAGACTGAATTTAGACCGAATTTAGACTGAATTTAGACCGAATTTAGACCGAATTTAGACCGAATTTAGACCGAATTTAGACTGAATTTAGACCGAATTTAGACTGAATTTAGACTGAATTTAGACCGAATTTAGACTGAATTTAGACCGAATTTAGACCGAATTTAGACCGAATTTAGACCGAATTTAGACTGAATTTAGACTGAATTTAGACTGAATTTAGACTGAATTTAGACCGAATTTAGACTGAATTTAGACCGAATTTAGACTGAATTTCACATTTCACATTTCACATTTCACATTTCACATTTCACATTTCACATTTCACATTTCACATTTCACATTTCACATTTCACATTTCACATTTCACATTTCACATTTCACATTTCACATTTCACATTTCACATTTCACATTTCACATTTCACATTTCACATTTCACATTTCACATTTCACATTTCACATTTCACATTTCACATTTCACATTTCACATTTCACATTTCACATTTCACATTTCACATTTCACATTTCACATTTCACATTTCACATTTCACATTTCACATTTCACATTTCACATTTCACATTTCACATTTCACATTTCACATTTCACATTTCACATTTCACATTTCACATTTCACAGTTCACAGTTCACAGTTCACAGTTCACAGTTCACAGTTCACAGTTCACATTTCACATTTCACATTTCACATTTCACATTTCACATTTCACATTTCACATTTCACATTTCACATTTCACATTTCACATTTCACATTTCACATTTCACATTTCACATTTCACATTTCACATTTCACATTTCACATTTCACATTTCACATTTCACATTTCACATTTCACATTTCACATTTCACATTTCACATTTCACATTTCACATTTCACATTTCACATTTCACATTTCACATTTCACATTTCACATTTCACATTTCACATTTCACATTTCACATTTCACATTTCACATTTCACATTTCACATTTCACAGTTCACAGTTCACAGTTCACAGTTCACAGTTCACATTTCACATTTCACATTTCACATTTCACATTTCACATTTCACTGACTGAATTTAGACTGAATTTAGACCGAATTTAGACTGTATTTAGACTGAATTTAGACCGAATTTAGACTGAATTTAGACTGAATTTAGACCGAATTTAGACCGCATTTAGACTGAATTTAGACCGAATTTAGACTGAATTTAGACTGAATTTAGACCGAATTTAGACCGCATTTAGACTGAATTTAGACTGAATTTAGACCGAATTTAGACTGAATTTAGACTGAATTTAGACCGAATTTAGACTGAATTTAGACCGAATTTAGACCGAATTTAGACCGAATTTAGACCGAATTTAGACTGAATTTAGACCGAATTTAGACTGAATTTAGACCGAATTTAGACTGAATTTAGACCGAATTTAGACTGAATTTAGACTGAATTTCACATTTCACATTTCACATTTCACATTTCACATTTCACATTTCACATTTCACATTTCACATTTCACATTTCACATTTCACATTTCACATTTCACATTTCACATTTCACATTTCACATTTCACATTTCACATTTCACATTTCACATTTCACATTTCACTGACTGAATTTAGACTGAATTTAGACCGAATTTAGACTGTATTTAGACTGAATTTAGACTGAATTTAGACTGAATTTAGACCGAATTTAGACCGAATTTAGACTGAATTTAGACCGAATTTAGACCGAATTTAGACCGAATTTAGACTGAATTTAGACCGAATTTAGACTGAATTTAGACTGAATTTAGACCGAATTTAGACCGAATTTAGACCGAATTTAGACCGAATTTAGACTGAATTTAGACCGAATTTAGACCGAATTTAGACTGAATTTAGACCGAATTTAGACTGAATTTAGACCGAATTTAAACCGAATTTAGACTGAATTTAGACCGAATTTAGACTGAATTTAGACCGAATTTAGACTGAATTTAGACCGAATTTAGACCGAATTTAGACTGAATTTAGACTGAATTTCACATTTCACATTTCACATTTCACATTTCACATTTCACATTTCACATTTCACATTTCACATTTCACATTTCACATTTCACATTTCACATTTCACATTTCACATTTCACATTTCACATTTCACATTTCACATTTCACATTTCACATTTCACATTTCACATTTCACATTTCACTGACTGAATTTAGACTGAATTTAGACCGAATTTAGACCGAATTTAGACCGAATTTAGACCGAATTTAGACCGAATTTAGACCGAATTTAGACTGAATTTAGACTGAATTTAGACCGAATTTAGACCGAATTTAGACCGAATTTAGACTGAATTTAGACTGAATTTAGACTGAATTTAGACCGAATTTAGACCGAATTTAGACTGAATTTAGACCGAATTTAGACCGAATTTAGACTGAATTTAGACCGAATTTAGACTGAATTTAGACCGAATTTAGACCGAATTTAGACTGAATTTAGACCGAATTTAGACCGAATTTAGACTGAATTTAGACCGAATTTAGACCGAATTTAGACTGAATTTAGACCGAATTTAGACTGAATTTAGACTGAATTTAGACTGAATTTAGACTGAATTTAGACCGAATTTAGACTGAATTTAGACTGAATTTAGACCGAATTTAGACCGAATTTAGACCGAATTTAGACCGAATTTAGACCGAATTTAGACTGAATTTAGACCGATTTTAGACCAAATTTAGACCGAATTTAGACCGAATTTAGACCGAATTTAGACCGAATTTAGACTGAATTTAGACCGAATTTAGACTGAATTTAGACCGAATTTAGACCGAATTTAGACCGAATTTAGACTGAATTTAGACCAAATTTAGACCGAATTTAGACTGAATTTAGACCGAATTTAGACTGAATTTAGACTGAATTTAGACCGAATTTAGACTGAATTTAGACCGAATTTAGACCGAATTTAGACCGAATTTAGACCGAATTTAGACCGAATTTAGACTGAATTTAGACTGAATTTAGACCGAATTTAGACTGAATTTAGACTGAATTTAGACCGAATTTAGACTGAATTTAGACTGAATTTAGACCGAATTTAGACCGAATTTAGACCGAATTTAGACCGAATTTAGACCGAATTTAGACCGAATTTAGACTGAATTTAGACCGAATTTAGACCGAATTTAGACCGAATTTAGACCGAATTTAGACCGAATTTAGACTGAATTTAGACCGAATTTAGACTGAATTTAGACCGAATTTAGACTGAATTTAGACCGAATTTAGACCGAATTTAGACTGAATTTAGACCGAATTTAGACTGAATTTAGACCGAATTTAGACTGAATTTAGACTGAATTTAGACCGAATTTAGACCGAATTTAGACTGAATTTAGACCGAATTTAGACCGAATTTAGACCGAATTTAGACCGAATTTAGACCGAATTTAGACTGAATTTAGACCGAATTTAGACTGAATTTAGACCGAATTTAGACTGAATTTAGACCGAATTTAGACCGAATTTAGACTGAATTTAGACCGAATTTAGACCGAATTTAGACCGAATTTAGACTGAATTTAGACCGAATTTAGACCGAATTTAGACTGAATTTAGACTGAATTTAGACCGAATTTAGACCTAATTTAAACCGAATTTAGACCGAATTTAGACCGAATTTAGACTGAATTTAGACCGAATTTAGACCGAATTTAGTCTGAATTTAGACTGAATTTAGACCGAATTTAGACCGAATTTAGACTGAATTTAGACCGAATTTAGACTGAATTTAGACCTAATTTAAACCGAATTTAGACCGAATTTAGACCGAATTTAGACTGAATTTAGACCGAATTTAGACTGAATTTAGACCGAATTTAGACTGAATTTAGACCGAATTTAGACCGAATTTAGACTGAATTTAGACCGAATTTAGACTGAATTTAGACCGAATTTAGACTGAATTTAGACTGAATTTAGACCGAATTTAGACCGAATTTAGACTGAATTTAGACCGAATTTAGACCGAATTTAGACCGAATTTAGACCGAATTTAGACCGAATTTAGACTGAATTTAGACCGAATTTAGACTGAATTTAGACCGAATTTAGACTGAATTTAGACCGAATTTAGACCGAATTTAGACTGAATTTAGACCGAATTTAGACCGAATTTAGACCGAATTTAGACTGAATTTAGACTGAATTTAGACCGAATTTAGACTGAATTTAGACCGAATTTAGACTGAATTTAGACCGAATTTAGACCGAATTTAGACTGAATTTAGACTGAATTTAGACCGAATTTAGACCTAATTTAAACCGAATTTAGACCGAATTTAGACCGAATTTAGACTGAATTTAGACCGAATTTAGACCGAATTTAGTCTGAATTTAGACCGAATTTAGACCGAATTTAGACTGAATTTAGACCGAATTTAGACTGAATTTAGACTGAATTTAGACCGAATTTAGACCGAATTTAGACCGAATTTACATTTTACATTTCACATTTCACATTTCACATTTCACATTTCACATTTCACATTTCACATTTCACATTTCACATTTCACATTTCACATTTCACATTTCACATTTCACATTTCACATTTCACATTTCACATTTCACATTTCACATTTCACATTTCACATTTCACATTTCACATTTCAAATTTCAAATTTCACATTTCACATTTCACATTTCACATTTCACATTTCACATTTCACATTTCACATTTCACCTTTCACATTTCACATTTCACATTTCACATTTCACATTTCACTGACTGAATTTAGACTGTATTTAGACTGAATTTAGACCGAATTTAGACTGAATTTAGACTGAATTTAGACCGAATTTAGACCGCATTTAGACTGAATTTAGACTGAATTTAGACCGAATTTAGACTGAATTTAGACTGAATTTAGACCGAATTTAGACTGAATTTAGACCGAATTTAGACCGAATTTAGACTGAATTTAGACTGAATTTAGACCGAATTTAGACCGAATTTAGACTGAATTTAGACCGAATTTAGACCGAATTTAGACCGAATTTAGACTGAATTTCACATTTCACATTTCACATTTCACATTTCACATTTCACATTTCACATTTCACATTTCACATTTCACATTTCACATTTCACATTTCACATTTCACATTTCACATTTCACATTTCACATTTCACATTTCACATTTCACATTTCACATTTCACATTTCACATTTCACATTTCACATTTCACATTTCACATTTCACATTTCACAGTTCACAGTTCACATTTCACATTTCACATTTCACATTTCACATTTCACATTTCACATTTCACATTTCACATTTCACATTTCACATTTCACATTTCACATTTCACATTTCACTGACTGAATTTAGACTGAATTTAGACCGAATTTAGACTGTATTTAGACTGAATTTAGACCGAATTTAGACTGAATTTAGACTGAATTTAGACCGAATTTAGACCGCATTTAGACTGAATTTAGACCGAATTTAGACTGAATTTAGACTGAATTTAGACCGAATTTAGACCGCATTTAGACTGAATTTAGACCGAATTTAGACTGAATTTAGACCGAATTTAGACCGAATTTAGACCGAATTTAGACCGAATTTAGACTGAATTTAGACCGAATTTAGACTGAATTTAGACCGAATTTAGACTGAATTTAGACCGAATTTAGACTGAATTTAGACTGAATTTCACATTTCACATTTCACATTTCACATTTCACATTTCACATTTCACATTTCACATTTCACATTTCACATTTCACATTTCACATTTCACATTTCACATTTCACATTTCACATTTCACATTTCACATTTCACATTTCACATTTCACATTTCACATTTCACATTTCACATTTCACATTTCACATTTCACATTTCACATTTCACATTTCACATTTCACATTTCACATTTCACATTTCACATTTCACTGACTGAATTTAGACTGAATTTAGACCGAATTTAGACTGTATTTAGACTGAATTTAGACCGAATTTAGACTGAATTTAGACTGAATTTAGACCGAATTTAGACCGCATTTAGACTGAATTTAGACTGAATTTAGACCGAATTTAGACCGCATTTAGACTGAATTTAGACTGAATTTAGACCGAATTTAGACTGAATTTAGACTGAATTTAGACCGAATTTAGACTGAATTTAGACCGAATTTAGACCGAATTTAGACCGAATTTAGACCGAATTTAGACTGAATTTAGACCGAATTTAGACTGAATTTAGACCGAATTTAGACTGAATTTAGACCGAATTTAGACTGAATTTAGACTGAATTTCACATTTCACATTTCACATTTCACATTTCACATTTCACATTTCACATTTCACATTTCACATTTCACATTTCACATTTCACATTTCACATTTCACATTTCACATTTCACATTTCACATTTCACATTTCACATTTCACATTTCACATTTCACATTTCACATTTCACATTTCACATTTCACATTTCACATTTCACATTTCACATTTCACATTTCACATTTCACATTTCACATTTCACATTTCACATTTCACATTTCACATTTCACATTTCACATTTCACATTTCACATTTCACATTTCACATTTCACAGTTCACAGTTCACAGTTCACAGTTCACAGTTCACATTTCACATTTCACATTTCACATTTCACATTTCACATTTCACTGACTGAATTTAGACTGAATTTAGACCGAATTTAGACTGTATTTAGACTGAATTTAGACCGAATTTAGACTGAATTTAGACTGAATTTAGACCGAATTTAGAACGCATTTAGACTGAATTTAGACTGAATTTAGACCGAATTTAGACCGAATTTAGACTGAATTTAGACCGAATTTAGACTGAATTTAGACCGAATTTAGACTGAATTTAGACCGAATTTATACTGAATTTAGACTGAATTTCACATTTCACATTTTACATTTCACATTTCACATTTCACATTTCACATTTCACATTTCACATTTCACATTTCACATTTCACATTTCACATTTCACATTTCACATTTCACATTTCACATTTCACATTTCACATTTCACATTTCACATTTCACATTTCACATTTCACATTTCACATTTCACATTTCACATTTCACATTTCACAGTTCACAGTTCACAGTTCACAGTTCACATTTCACATTTCACATTTCACATTTCACATTTCACATTTCACTGACTGAATTTAGACTGAATTTAGACCGAATTTAGACTGTATTTAGACTGAATTTAGACCGAATTTAGACTGAATTTAGACTGAATTTAGACCGAATTTAGAACGCATTTAGACTGAATTTAGACTGAATTTAGACCGAATTTAGACCGAATTTAGACTGAATTTAGACCGAATTTAGACTGAATTTAGACCGAATTTAGACTGAATTTAGACCGAATTTATACTGAATTTAGACTGAATTTCACATTTCACATTTTACATTTCACATTTCACATTTCACATTTCACATTTCACATTTCACATTTCACATTTCACATTTCACATTTCACATTTCACATTTCACATTTCACATTTCACATTTCACATTTCACATTTCACATTTCACATTTCACATTTCACATTTCACATTTCACATTTCACATTTCACAGTTCACAGTTCACAGTTCACAGTTCACATTTCACATTTCACATTTCACATTTCACATTTCACATTTCACATTTCACATTTCACATTTCACATTTCACATTTCACATTTCACATTTCACATTTCACTGACTGAATTTAGACTGAATTTAGACCGAATTTAGACCGAATTTAGACTGTATTTAGACTGAATTTAGACCGAATTTAGACCGCATTTAGACTGAATTTAGACCGAATTTAGACTGAATTTAGACTGAATTTAGACCGAATTTAGACCGCATTTAGACTGAATTTAGACCGAATTTAGACTGAATTTAGACTGAATTTAGACCGAATTTAGACCGCATTTAGACTGAATTTAGACTGAATTTAGACCGAATTTAGACTGAATTTAGACTGAATTTAGACCGAATTTAGACTGAATTTAGACCGAATTTAGACCGAATTTAGACCGAATTTAGACCGAATTTAGACTGAATTTAGACCGAATTTAGACTGAATTTAGACCGAATTTAGACTGAATTTAGACTGAATTTAGACCGAATTTAGACTGAATTTAGACTGAATTTCACATTTCACATTTCACATTTCACATTTCACATTTCACATTTCACATTTCACATTTCACATTTCACATTTCACATTTCACATTTCACATTTCACATTTCACATTTCACATTTCACATTTCACATTTCACATTTCACATTTCACATTTCACATTTCACATTTCACATTTCACATTTCACAGTTCACAGTTCACAGTTCACAGTTCACATTTCACATTTCACATTTCACATTTCACATTTCACATTTCACATTTCACATTTCACATTTCACATTTCACATTTCACATTTCACATTTCACATTTCACATTTCACATTTCACATTTCACTGACTGAATTTAGACTGAATTTAGACCGAATTTAGACCGAATTTAGACTGTATTTAGACTGAATTTAGACCGAATTTAGACCGCATTTAGACTGAATTTAGACCGAATTTAGACTGAATTTAGACTGAATTTAGACCGAATTTAGACCGCATTTAGACTGAATTTAGACCGAATTTAGACTGAATTTAGACTGAATTTAGACCGAATTTAGACCGCATTTAGACTGAATTTAGACTGAATTTAGACCGAATTTAGACTGAATTTAGACTGAATTTAGACCGAATTTAGACTGAATTTAGACCGAATTTAGACCGAATTTAGACCGAATTTAGACCGAATTTAGACTGAATTTAGACCGAATTTAGACTGAATTTAGACCGAATTTAGACTGAATTTAGACTGAATTTAGACCGAATTTAGACTGAATTTAGACTGAATTTCACATTTCACATTTCACATTTCACATTTCACATTTCACATTTCACATTTCACATTTCACATTTCACATTTCACATTTCACATTTCACATTTCACATTTCACATTTCACATTTCACATTTCACATTTCACATTTCACATTTCACATTTCACATTTCACATTTCACATTTCACATTTCACATTTCACATTTCACATTTCACATTTCACATTTCACATTTCACATTTCACATTTCACATTTCACATTTCACATTTCACATTTCACATTTCACATTTCACATTTCACATTTCACATTTCACATTTCACATTTCACATTTCAAATTTCACATTTCACTGACTGAATTTAGACTGAATTTAGACCGAATTTAGACCGAATTTAGACTGTATTTAGACTGAATTTAGACCGAATTTAGACTGAATTTAGACTGAATTTAGACCGAATTTAGACCGCATTTAGACTGAATTTAGACCGAATTTAGACTGAATTTAGACTGAATTTAGACCGAATTTAGACCGCATTTAGACTGAATTTAGACTGAATTTAGACCGAATTTAGACTGAATTTAGACTGAATTTAGACCGAATTTAGACTGAATTTAGACCGAATTTAGACCGAATTTAGACCGAATTTAGACCGAATTTAGACTGAATTTAGACCGAATTTAGACTGAATTTAGACTGAATTTAGACCGAATTTAGACTGAATTTAGACCGAATTTAGACCGAATTTAGACCGAATTTAGACCGAATTTAGACTGAATTTAGACTGAATTTAGACTGAATTTAGACTGAATTTAGACCGAATTTAGACTGAATTTAGACCGAATTTAGACTGAATTTCACATTTCACATTTCACATTTCACATTTCACATTTCACATTTCACATTTCACATTTCACATTTCACATTTCACATTTCACATTTCACATTTCACATTTCACATTTCACATTTCACATTTCACATTTCACATTTCACATTTCACATTTCACATTTCACATTTCACATTTCACATTTCACATTTCACATTTCACATTTCACATTTCACATTTCACATTTCACATTTCACATTTCACATTTCACATTTCACATTTCACATTTCACATTTCACATTTCACATTTCACATTTCACATTTCACATTTCACATTTCACATTTCACATTTCACATTTCACATTTCACAGTTCACAGTTCACAGTTCACATTTCACAGTTCACAGTTCACATTTCACATTTCACATTTCACTGACTGAATTTAGACTGAATTTAGACCGAATTTAGACTGTATTTAGACTGAATTTAGACCGAATTTAGACTGAATTTAGACTGAATTTAGACCGAATTTAGACCGCATTTAGACTGAATTTAGACCGAATTTAGACTGAATTTAGACTGAATTTAGACCGAATTTAGACCGCATTTAGACTGAATTTAGACTGAATTTAGACCGAATTTAGACTGAATTTAGACTGAATTTAGACCGAATTTAGACTGAATTTAGACCGAATTTAGACCGAATTTAGACCGAATTTAGACCGAATTTAGACTGAATTTAGACCGAATTTAGACTGAATTTAGACCGAATTTAGACTGAATTTAGACCGAATTTAGACTGAATTTAGACTGAATTTCACATTTCACATTTCACATTTCACATTTCACATTTCACATTTCACATTTCACATTTCACATTTCACATTTCACATTTCACATTTCACATTTCACATTTCACATTTCACATTTCACATTTCACATTTCACATTTCACATTTCACATTTCACATTTCACTGACTGAATTTAGACTGAATTTAGACCGAATTTAGACTGTATTTAGACTGAATTTAGACTGAATTTAGACTGAATTTAGACCGAATTTAGACCGAATTTAGACTGAATTTAGACCGAATTTAGACCGAATTTAGACCGAATTTAGACTGAATTTAGACCGAATTTAGACTGAATTTAGACTGAATTTAGACCGAATTTAGACCGAATTTAGACCGAATTTAGACCGAATTTAGACTGAATTTAGACCGAATTTAGACCGAATTTAGACTGAATTTAGACCGAATTTAGACTGAATTTAGACCGAATTTAAACCGAATTTAGACTGAATTTAGACCGAATTTAGACTGAATTTAGACCGAATTTAGACTGAATTTAGACCGAATTTAGACCGAATTTAGACTGAATTTAGACCGAATTTAGACCGAATTTAGACTGAATTTAGACCGAATTTAGACTGAATTTAGACTGAATTTCACATTTCACATTTCACATTTCACATTTCACATTTCACATTTCACATTTCACATTTCACATTTCACATTTCACATTTCACATTTCACATTTCACATTTCACATTTCACATTTCACATTTCACATTTCACATTTCACATTTCACATTTCACTGATTGAATTTAGACTGAATTTAGACCGAATTTAGACTGTATTTAGACTGAATTTAGACTGAATTTAGACTGAATTTAGACCGAATTTAGACCGAATTTAGACCGAATTTAGACTGAATTTAGACCGAATTTAGACTGAATTTAGACTGAATTTAGACCGAATTTAGACCGAATTTAGACCGAATTTAGACCGAATTTAGACTGAATTTAGACCGAATTTAGACTGAATTTAGACCGAATTTAGACCGAATTTAGACTGAATTTAGACCGAATTTAGACCGAATTTAGACTGAATTTCACATTTCACATTTCACATTTCACATTTCACATTTCACATTTCACATTTCACATTTCACATTTCACATTTCACATTTCACATTTCACATTTCACATTTCACATTTCACATTTCACATTTCACATTTCACATTTCACATTTCACATTTCACATTTCACATTTCACATTTCACATTTCACATTTCACATTTCACATTTCACATTTCAC